>CAXIVR010000003.1:29373659-30573659 GCA_964035755.1 Teleogryllus oceanicus
GGGGGAGGTCCGGGGTCGCCGGTGGAAGGGAAGACGGTGCCCGCGTTGAACAAAGTAGAATAGTGTCGGGAACGAATGGGCGCTAAAAATGGGATTGATTGGAGGGATTTATGCTAGATATAACCATCATTAGTAGCTCGGACGTAGTGCCAGAGTGACAGCTATTATCTGGGGTAGTACAGATCGAGAGAAACTTGTGTGCAGAGGAGTACACCACGAGACTAGAGCCTGGGTGAAATGGTGAGACACGTGCAGCAATGTCCCTTTGAATAATTAGTGGCGTTTATCAGCTCGGGGAAGGTGACATCGAGTAGATCTGGGTGAACTGGAAAGGAGTTCAGCGGGAGGCGCAGAGGCACCGTGGGAAGATTACGCTGGAGAAAGTACTTAGAACGCAACGCATCGCATCGGCTGGCCCCAGGGGGAGCGGGCATGGGCAGACAGCGAAGGAGCGGGAGGCAACCTGAGAGTCCTCGAAGCCCGACGCTCGAGGGGGAGTATTAAACGGTAAATATTTCCTCGATCGATGAAGATCGAAAGAACTAACAGTGATTCTGGGTGAGGTCAAGAAAAGGAGAAAGCCCACCACGATATTTGTAATCACAGTGATTTGTGAGAATAATAAATAATTATGTTTATTTTGTTCACGGAACAGTGGTTCTGATTAAAAACCCCCTGAGTCCATTCACGAAAAAGAACACCTGTCCCTTGCAAATAAATTTACTGCGAACAAGCTGGGCTAACTGGTACGTCACAATATATAAAAAAGGAATTGTGTGTTGATGTCAATGAGCGATTATCTAAGACAAACAGGCAAAATTATATAAAAAATATACTATCATCAGTCACTACAGCCAGCGTCATGTTCTTCCCTTTTATACCAGATGAAAAACACACTTTTTCAATTACTGTATTACAAATATCCTATTAAATTATTGTATTACAAATTCTTATTAAATAAAATTATTGTTGCTATTCATTTAGTTCCCAGACTCATATTTCATTTGAAATATAGGGAAATTTTAAAATACTAAAATTAATCCAAATTCCTGGCGTATTCATTTGAATATGCACATTTCTGTTCAACTAAAATTTTCCCCTGATCTATCCCAGAGAATAACAAAGTATCACAATTGATATACTGTTATTATAGTTATTTCTGTGTTTCTAAACATTTTCGGCATATTTCATGCTTTTACAAACATTTTATACCCAGCGTTGGCTCTGTGCTCGAAACATGCATTTCTCGCGCGTTTGCCGATGGCACGCCACAGCTCTGACCTGCACGTGCCGGCTTGCGCGAGAAATTCTCAGAAATCTGTCGGTTAGGGAGAGCGTCCGCGCTGGAATCCTGGGAATCGCTTAGCTCCCAAATCCAATGGTCTGAAAGCTTTTGGGGTCCGTTAATTCCATATACAATTTGTAGCTTCTATTTAACTTTAATAATGCATTGCTTCACGACAAAATTCAGTAAGAATCAGATTCTGAGAGATTCGTTGCGTAGAGATGTTTTTCTAAGGTCCGGTAGGTTTATTATTTTGAAATATATGTCCTATTTGGGGGCAGTTTTGGTATTACTACTACTGTGTATTTAAAGTTTTATAGTGCGAATTGCCAAGTAAGAATTGTAATTAATTTGTAATTTTTATAAAAGGTCAGACTGTGCTTGTAGAAACATGTCTGTGCCTGTGTCAACTGCAGTGTACGTTAAACGAAATTATGTTTTGTGGGTGGGCAGAACTCTAGACTGTCTCATGGGGTCCGAGAATTTTGGATCAAATTTTTTAATGTTTCTAGTTTTTGTTGATGTGCGTCCAAATATATTTCATTCATTATTTTATTGGGATTGGAGTTTCCTATTTATTGTCAAATTTATTGTTTTCATCTTTCCACTATGTAATCTTGAACCTGATAACTCACCGTTCTCGATATACAACCGCTTCTCGTTCTACACATTTGTTACCGGCTCTAGGGGCTCAGGAATCAATTGATGTCACTGCAGTGCCTCTGACCGTGAATCCTGGGTTTCAGTCCCAATGGTGGGATGATTTTTGACTCTTCTAAAGACTGCTAGGTCGAGTTCTGCCTCTGTCTGATGGAAAATTGAGCCGGCTGCTCGTATCGGTTGTTTTCCGTGGACAGCCCGGTCGGAGCTTTAGAGCATGTCCCGGCAAGGGCAGTTCCATGCTGCTAGGACATACCTCATTGGGGAAAATCCCCGTGAGCCAATGTAGATCGGCGTCGGATCTCGCCATCCAGCGGGGAAAGAATACAACCACCTCTTGTGATAAAAAACATTCAATACACTAACGGACTAAGAGCTATTTGTTTTCGCTGAAATCGACGTGCCTACTTGTTGCGTCCTCTTTAAACAAGATTTAGAATGTTTGTTAAGATTTCCTTGAAGTTAACATTAAATTGGTGCCCGGAATCACTAGTCAATCAATGTACACTTTTCGTAACTGTTTTAAATAAATGAGATAAACTTACAATCCTCTTCCCATGTCTCTTACATATTTACAAGACTATATCAACCTGTTTTTAATAAGCACTTTCTCATATGATATCCATTTCTATCTAGTGGTGCTAAAACAGCACCTCATTTCCTTATATTCAAGCAAATTTCAGAAAAATACTCAAATCTTCGAAAACTTTTACGTGACCTTTTTAAATATATCTTATAGGAACGAAACTCGTTCAAGGAAATATCTGTATCTTCCATATTTCAGTTGTAGGAAGATTCCGAAAAATTTTGAACTTTTGCAGTTTTCGAAAAATTGTGGTTTTCAATGAAATGAAAAGTTCACAATTTTCTTAAAACGTCCTTTACACTAACCAATAACCAAATTTACTTAAAACGATTGAAACATTTTTAACTGTACTGAATCTCCCAGGAGCTTCATGTAAAGTATCTCTCAAAATTAAAATATCGGTTTCAATTCCGGGGCCGATATCGGCCATGTCGATTGAGGAAGACAAGTTATGAAGAAAATCGGCCGAATGGTTTAGCCGCTAGCGTTGTTCACAGACAGACAGACACAAAATTTTTGCCTCATTCAATTTTTCGATATCAAAAACATGGATTCTGGTTACACCTGGTGATAGAGATTATTTTTCTAAATTTAGTAACTGAATTTATCACTTTTTCGTTACCAGGGCTCTGTAATAAGAGTTTTTCAAAAATTCACGTTTTGTGGTGCCCTACATAATTTTCTATCTATTCTGTAACGAGAAAATAAAACGTGTTTGTTTGTAATACCCGGTCATATTCAGCTTGACCCATTGCCCACAAACGTAACGGGGTAATTCAATCTTGTTTCGTTTGTAAGGATATCTTCTAGCAGTTATTACCATCGTGAATGGAAGAGAAGCGAGTAATGATAATAATCGAATTGTTTATAGTAGTCGTAATACTGAGTATTGTGATGTTAATGATATGATGTAATGATAGTTGTAACCGCAATGAGAACGCGCAAATGCTCAAATTACTTGGTGAGAGATATAAAGCCTTATATTACAAATGTATGACGGTGTTAACAATATTGTTTATAGTGAGGTCACGAAACACTATATTTAGTCGAGGGATATTGTGTAGTATACACGGATGACACATTCAATGTGGTTTATTGATTCACTTGTCATGGAATTGCTGAGATATTTCCTCTTCAGATGGTCTTCGAGGCTAGTTCATTCAAGGGTTCTAAAACTTCACATATTAAAGTTTCTTTAGGTTTGAAATAAAATATTAACATTGACATAATTGTATTGTCTTGAATATTTACGGTGCGTGCATTTACGGCAAAATGGAAGAAATAGTTTAATGTCCAAATATCAAAGAACGCTAATGTAATTAATAATACAAGCGAGAACCATCAAAATTTGACGGTGAGATCTGAGATAAATGTAAAATACTGTGCCCAGACTAATGTTCTACAATGTTGCATTATTTGGATCTTCAGGTATAACGAAGATATTCTGTTATGTGGAGTTCCTCAAATTTTGAACACGTATGGCCTATGACCAGGTAGCAATGCAAATATCGGCACCAAATGACACAAAAGAAAGAGCACTTTTATACTGACGGATATTATTTCTAAAGTACATGCAAACTGCCAACACCACAATGCAATTATTACACTAAACAAACCTTGATGAATTGTACACAAATCTCAACAATCAAACAAAACATCAAGCAGCGCCACCTACGAAGCAGCGTGGACTCACATCTATCGACTCACATATCGATATTGAAACAGTCTCCTTTGGAAGAAAACAATTGACTATTAATAAACGCTCCACTAAAAATAATTTAATTAATTAATTTACACTGTCAATGTTGGTGAATGAACACAAACAATATCACATAACACATCTAGGATCACATTCTTTCATTCAAAGGAAAAATACAACAATCGGTTCAGTAGAAACTCTAAACGAAGCCATGGCAGAATTATTTTTTAAATATATAGATTCCTATACAAAATATTAAATTTGTGTAATAACAGGTTTTAGCTATTAAAAGCTCAGAATTGTAGGTTTCTATACTAATTCTTTCTGTATACGAGAAAAAATTAAAAGAAAGGCAAGTAGTAATTTGCACCTACTTTGGTGTTTTAACACCTACGTTTGCACAGGTGGATCAACATTTCTATTAGAATTTTTATTTTCTTTTATGTTTTGAGTCCCACTGCGAGACTATTGTCTCAATAACATTACGATACCTCATAAAATATTACACTTGCTTTTTGTCTTTGCTTTTTATTTCCGTAACTCGAGTTTTCTTTGCAGTTTCTTCGACTTTTAGTAGTCTGCATTTTAGTACACCATTTTTCATGTCACGTACTATTCTACTGTATTTATGTGTCTACGATCCTTATGAGGTTAGGTCATATATTCACTTTTACTAGAATTTTATAACCCAAATGACAAATGAATTTTATAAGTGGTAAATTTGCATAAATTGTTTATATAAACATAAACGACTTACATCGTGGATTAGATTTAGTTTGTCTTAGTAACAATTCTATGTTATGACTATGAAATTACGGTCACTGACATAAACATACTAAATAGATTGTCGCAAATATTTGTACCTCCTGGATCCGAGTTAACGACTTCCGTTCCAGATATCTCTATCAATTGAGCCAAGGAATCAAACATAGCATTCATGACAATTTATTTTCAAGGAAAATATAATCCACCAGTATATTTGTGTGTATTACCAGATTTTGCGATAACTCATGTTCAATAGTTACGATAGTCATGTTCAAATATGCTAAATTAATTAGATCTAACATTTACGTAAATACAATAAAACAAGTACATTTGGAATTTATAAAAATTTTATAGCAACATTAACATATTTATACATTTAATTACTATCTCGTATACTACATACGGAAAAATATATGTAGTATAGCGAACGTTATGGATGGTGCGAAAACAGGGAATTTGGCAGAGAAAATTCATTCCTGGGCCCTGATAACGAGAATGTGATTAAATCCAGTTGCTAAAATAAGAGAGAGAAAATCATCTAACACGTGCTATTTGCGGAATCCCTGTTTGATGGATTCTTGATGCCGAAAAATGCAATTGAAACTAAAACGTCCGTCCGTCCGTCCGTGAACATTGCTAGCGCCAAAATCATGCGTAGGATATTTTCCAAATTGAAGAAACCCTGTTATTTAGTTCCAGTTGAAGCTTTGAGATTTTGAAACCATTCTTTAAAATTTGGTGGTACTTTACATCAAGCCCCGACATTTTCAAAATTTTCTTAGAAACGGATCCAAATTTTTTCTTTAAATTGTTGGTAGGTGTAGTCCCAAATGAACCCTATACGATGACATAAGCGCAATATTGCTCTAACATTTTATTTTTTTCTTCAAAAACTACAAAAAAAATGTTTTTTAACCTGTCTCTCAGTAATTAAAATTTACTTTATAGAAGCTAGATTGTTTTTGAAAAACAAAAGACTAGACAAAATGAAAATTACTACATTTTAAACCAGAGTTGTCAAGAAATTTTATATAAATTATTTAAAGCATATGTACTCATAAATACAATAATGTGAACAAATTGCCACTAATATAAATGATTGTTATAAAATGAACTAATAACTATTAATTAAATGGTAACTGAACATAGGAAATACAAATTTCGAACTCTTTAATAATTCAATAAAGGTTAAGACAAATGTCGCAAGACCACTAATTTTTAGATACTTAGTAAAGAAGTATGGGGGAGAATTCATCTGCGGACGCTTTCTTGAGTTTCAGAATCCCTTCTGAACAATTTAACTATTAATAATTGAATGGAAAAATAGTAATAATAATAAGAATAATATTAATAATAATAATACATTTGAAAAAGCAAAAGATGAACATTCCAAAAACTAGATATTTTCGTTTCGAATTATAGAAAACTTATCTGTAACGGTAAACGAGCAGCAGATTTGATTTTCTGTATTGCTAACAAAATAGAAACTCACCCTAAGCTCTACTACCACTACAAGCAAAAGGAGAGCTCAACAAAACGTGCGCATTGTGAAGCTACATTTACGTCCAGAAGCAAATCAAGGGGCCATCTCAACATTTGCTCAATGGATCAATGAACTGGACAAAAACGATCGAGGTGAGGGTCATTGACCCGGAAGCTGAAGTACATTACTTGTTACAGGCATATTAAATCTTTTTTTAAAAATATACAACCCTAATCACTAACTCCTCTCTGAAACAACTAACATCAATTATTTAAATAACTCTGAAAAGAACTATAACATCATCTATTTAAATAACTAACTGAAACAGATGCACAAGAAATTACGAAACAATTCCTATCCAAAATCACGCGAATTTCAAAATCTCAGTCACAATAGTCACAAAGCATGATTCAGAAAATTGTATTGACGCAAGAGATGTTGGTAGCATCAAGGCCTGCAAACCTTTGTTGTTGCTGCCACCTTACCTGCAAAACTGTTCCAACTTCATACGTTATTTTAAAAATAAATTATGATATATATCCTATAATTAATGAGCGAATGGTACTATATGTAGTGATATGACTTAAATATTTCACTTCTATCTTATCCTTTCACCATGTGCACATTCAAATAAACGTGCAAATTTGTGGGCACACTGAAAAGTTTCAGTGCTCAGTACCACGTCTGTCAAATAAAAGTAAGTAAGTTTAAGTATATTATAATAATTTTACAAGTGTATTTTTAATAATTATATTTGTTGGAAATTTTCAATAGTTTAACCTGTTAGTTATGTCTTACGGTGTCGGCAGTAGGCCGGTATTCGAATGACATCCTTCTCTGATTCTGAAAATGACCGGTCCCGGATTCTAAATAAGGCAAGTGTACAGGAATAAGAAAGGCAGGAACACGAAGCCATGACTTTGAAAAACGTATGAATACAGGAAGTAGCTGATATATTCTTCCAAGAAGTTAAACAGGAAGAACATAATCATCATGTGAGTATGGATTGATGCAGAGGCGGATAAAAATATCCTGACTGTAAAGGAAAATCATTTATAGCATATACGAAGACATGCAAAGTAAACCTATGTCTCTACAAAGAAATTGTTTTTATTTGTTTTATAGAATATAAAATATGTTTTGATAGTTTAAAATGTACAGATATAAGGTTTTGAAATACAAAGTGATACCAGCTTTTGACATGAATCTCAATATATCTCGAAATGTTTCACCGATGTATTTTCATTCCTTTACTGCATTTTTGATTAAATATAAAACATATCACCCAAAAGTTTTAAAACATCTTGATTGATTTGATTTATTTAAAGTCGCATCAACAATCATATTTAGCATGCAAACAAATGTTCTACTGAAAGAGAAATCTTGCATACATTGCAGTTATCAGCATTAGTCCTGTTCAATAAGTAGCCGTGAGAAATTTTGTGTGTCCTATTCTGCATCTTGTCAAGACAACCTGATCGTTTCTGCAGAAACTGACCATTGGATTATCATCTTCAAATTTTCTAACTGATCTTAATTTGTACTACACTTGTAAGTTGTTCCATTCTTTAGTGTCATGGTCAGCTAATTTGTTCTTGACTCTCTTGAGATATTATTGAGCTACTGGTATGTCACTTCTAACTACGCTTCGTGCAGTTCTTTAGCTTTTCTGTCTGCCAATTGTTTCCTGCAATGCCAACGTGCAAAGGTTATTTGCACTCAACGCTATTTCTTTGCTCTCACTGTTCAGTTGGTTGATTTTTCCAACTATCTCTTGAACCTATACATTATCAATAGATAGATTCATTACAGCAGACACAACGCTTTTAGAGTCTGTTATTATCATAAATCTTTTGATTGGCCCTTGTAATGTATATAAGGGCTTCAACTGTGGATATAGTTCACTAGACATTACTGAAAAGTCATCAGATAATTTTGTAATCACCTCATGAAGCTATTACTGCTCAACCTACGTTGTTTAGAATCTTTGAGCTATCAGTATAAATTTTGTTATAGCCATCATATTTTGATAGTTCATTTCTTATTTGGACACACATTTCACGAAGATTTGCATTCTGTTTGTTAGGGATGTTCGCAAATTTAATAACGTTGATGTCTCTGTATTAGCTAAGGAGCATAGTTAGGTAAGGTCGTAATCCTTAGGAGGGAAGTTTCTCTTGTATCTTCTCTAGTATATGAATTGCCCTTATGCTAAGGGCCTCGGAGCTTTTTATAATTTAATGTTCTATAATGTTTGTATGCATATTCGAATACTTTGTTTATTGGATTCAATTTGTTGGCAGCTACTTTGATCGTATATCCCATAATTAGTTTTCTTGTACGTTTTTCTAAAGATAATAGATTGACTTCTCACAAAATACACACACTCTTAGATTGGCTTCACACACTCTTAGTTGGGCTGGTCTTAATAGCCCCACACGTCAGTCTCTGCTCCCATATTATTGATACGATCCAGCAATCTCTTGATATTCTTCTTGGCCGCATCATATAGTATACAGCCATAGTCCAATTTGGATCTAACTATTGCCTGGTAAGTCTTTATAATCGTATAATCCGCTCCCCAGAATGTATGGCTAATGGCTTTGACAAGGCTCATTCTTTTATGCACTCATCCTTAAATTTTGATATATGGAACCCCTGTCATCTTTTCATCTAAAATCATTCCTAAGATTTTAATTTCCTTACTCTGTTACAACTTATGCTGTCCTATTTTCAACTCAATGTTTCTTATATCAGACGTTTCCTAGAAAAGTATGAACGTGTCTTGGAAATCTTGAGCCCAGTTTTCTTGAAAATTCCATGGCTGCGCTAAGATGTTTTGCTTTTCTTCTAATGATGTAATATCTTGCCAGGTATGTTAATATTGCTATCATCTGCATACATATTGGTGACAGCTGGAGGTTTAATTTTGTTCTGGAGGTCATTGATGATAAGTAAAATAGAGTTACACTAAGTACTGATCTCTGCGGACGCCATTCATAACTTTATAGCTGTCTGACAAAATTCCGTTTACTCTAAACATGATTGTGCGTTCTTTCAAGAAATTGTAAATTAGCTTGCTACTGTTACCTTTAATCTTAGCCGACGTTATTATATTTAAACCGTCTTCCACACCATTCATAGGCTTTTTCTATGTCTAAGCTTAAAACTAAGGTGTTTATATTATTAGCAAACAGTTGTATATGCTGTTTTCTAGTGAAGCAAGACGATTTTTTCGAAGCCGCTTTGATGTGGCGTTATCTGTTGATGCGTTTCCAGTACCATCAATCTCTGATTCACTATTTTCTAGAAGCTTACATAAGCAGCATGTTAAAGCAATAGGCCTGTAGCTGCTTATCAAAAATTTATCTTTCCTAGTTTATGTATCGGTACAATGATAGCTTCAGACCTCTTTTTAGGAAATACATTATGAATGTAAATCAGATAGTATATATGCAACAGATACTTGATTGCAAATGAAGGCATCTTCTTGATGAATACATTGGGAATTCCATCAGGCGCCACTGGTGCTTTTATGTGCGTATTGTTTCATGTAGTTTTCTGAGTGTGATAGGTGCGTTTAAATGTTGAATATCATTATCTACTGTGCTTCCTTCTTCAAGATTTGGTTCAATTTTCTCAGTTTCTTCTTTGTACTTAATGAAGGTTTTATCATAATTTGATCACGGAATTTGATGAAAATAATGTCCTAAAGCTGTTTGCACATCCCAAAGGTCATGTGTTGGTACTGTCGATGTAGTGTGAAGTAATGCCGGTAATTTTGTATTTCCAATGATGGCGTTGATTCTTTTCCACGCTTCTTTGCTGTTTGTTTTGGAATTATAAAGCATCTTGAAACATAATCTAATGAAAATAAATAAGCTAAATATTTTTTCCTCAAAATAAAAATACATGCAAAAAGGAGTAACACTAACTCATGTTCATTGACTTCTTATTCGTATGCCAGTGTCATGATGTACGGTACCATTATGGAGTTTATTCCTGCCTAACTGGGTACATTTTTCTCAGGATTAGTTTATTTTCTCATTGATATAAATGATACGAATATGATAAGTGGAAAACGATTTAAATTGAACTAATGAATAAAATTGTAATAAATCCAAATGTCAGCAATATGCAGAGAAAAGAAGAAAGATTCATTAATTCGTATCGACATATCGATAAATCAAAAGAAAGGGTGGCAAATAGACCCTTGAGATGATAGTAAGAGTCTGCAGTTACAGCATTTCTTCTTCTGACTGAACTGTTCTTTTTTTGTGAGAAGGCTGACAGCTTTTCTATAATATCTTAGACGCAAATGAAATGGACAGCAGATAAAACGCTACCTTAAAAACAGCTTGTTCCATTGATTCTTTAAATTTCCTTTAAATTGGTTTCCATCCTCTCATAAACACTAATTAACTGGAAACAACGAAATAACGATGATGTTTATTCAGATTTAAATACGTACTTATCATTATAACAGTTTCCTTCACGACATTTCACCATTTCGTCTTAGTAAAATTTATATTATTAATCTGAGAAGTACGTGCACACATTTCTTCCTTCGTTCAATTTCTACAATTGGTGAACAAAATATAGTGTAAAGCGTTTTCGCTTACGTTTCAGTATATCACAATTTCTGAGTCATAAAAAATATAATTATTTTATTGGAGAAATTTGGTATGGATATCTGATTATTTTCAATTATTTTCATTAAAGGGCAATATGAATTTTCAAACATTCAATATTCTAGTCGCAGACAACCCATCCACTATGAATCAATGAGTTTAGCTCCTCACAAATAAAGAAAAACATGTAGAATACCTGATACGTTTTCGGAGATCCCTAAGAGGTGTTAATATATCACTTAATATAGCTTAACCAAGGCAATGCCAAGAAACATCTTCATTCTTATTATGTCTATTGTTATCGTTCTTAAATATAGAGCATTTTATTGAATTGAATGCAGTTGATATTTCACTTTTAATTTAACGTACAAAACTAGCAAAGAAATAGCCTATTCGAAAGGATCTTGTCTACTTTTATTCATACGAATCAAATTACTGCGTTCTTAAGGTTTGGTGTGTATGGATTTGCCGGAAGAGATAAGGGCATTGAAAGGGGCGTATGGGGTTCAATAAAAGAGAAGAGTAGAAGGCGGTGGTCTTGGGGACCCAGCAAAAATCTGGCTGTGGTGCCGTTTCCATAGTGTCTCACAGTCGCCTTCATCCTCGTCGCCGCCACCATCACTGCATCCTTCGCCACCGGCTTCTCTGCTCGCCACTTGCGCATTCGCTGATCCATCGCCACCTTCACTTCGAGTTCAACATCCACTAACACTTTCTCTCCGTCTCCTTTGTTCCACCTTCATCTCCGCTTCCGACAACAACCATCACTTCCATTACCTTTATCCGCCTCTTCCACCACCACTTCTTCCATTGCATTGAATCTCACTCTTCCTCTGCTCCTCCTCCACCATCACTGCATCCTCCCCACCGCCACCATATCTCCTCTCCACTTTCGCCTCCACTTCCTCTTTCATCTAGGCCGCCTTCTGACCACCACCTCATCGTCACCGCCTTCACTGCATTCCTATCTCCACCACCAACGCCTCCAATTCCACCGCCTTCCTCTGCGTCCACCTCCACCACCATCACCGCCACCGCTACCGCCACCATCACCGTCACTGTCACCGTCACCGCCACTGCCACCAACCGTCACCGCACTCCCCTTCCCCCTCAACATCCCGCCACGGCCCCGGCCCCCGCCTCGCCACCACCACCTGACGGTCCTGACTTCCTCTTCTGTCTCCGCCTCGTCTCCGCAGAAACCTACACCTCTATTTTCAGATTCACCCCATTGCATGCACTCGATCTTCCACTGCCGCCGCCGCCGCTTCGCTGGCTCCGCCGCGTGTGCGAGCGGCGCGCCTCCCGCGCACGGCCGCCATCGGAAACCGATGGCTGTAGCGCCGGCCGCCGCTTATTAGTGGAGCACGCGCGGTGAGTGGCGCGGAGCGGGGCGGGCGGGGTGAGAGCCGGTGGGCGGGAGCGGGCTCTTTGATGACTGTAGTCAGCACACACGCACAAGCGCCGGTCTCGGCCTCCGCCCCTGCACTCGCCGTTCCCATCGCTCTCGCCTGTGCGGGACAACCTAATCCCAGCTATTTGCTGTACTTCTTCCTTTGTGCCACCCATCCTTATCATTTGAAAGCGGTATCCATTGTTTTCATGAGACGCGGCATTTTACTGCTTCACTATTTGTGGAATCGCGCTTCGTAAAACTCTTGTAATATCGACTTCTATCAAAGGAAACGTCTTTTCATTTCACCATAGCACGTCGATGGAAAATCAGGTTTTCACTCTTTCGAAAAATATCTCTTTCACTTTGGGCCGAAGAGGTCCTTCGTTTTTATTATTCATATTGAACATGTTAAAATAACACTAAGTAATAATGAATCGTTTGAATTGAATCCAAAAGATTTTATTTTGTATGTGTCAGTCTCACACTTTTCACACAATATCTGCCGATATTCCCACGTTTAATTTCCGATAGGTTTTCTTCCATTTCGTATTGTATTCACCACGCTCTGTTAATTGAGTTCGTCTTTTATCCGTTATCATTACGGAAATTACGGAAAATTGAAATTATTTTATGGTTTTTAACAAGTCGAACACGTCGTTTTCGTTCACACCTTTCCATCACTAGGTATTCTGATACATTTCCAGTTGCTGCCCTTCCTCCGAGCAATCATTGGCAACCTTCGTTTGCCTGTCAGCCTCATCCTCTGACCCTCGTCACTCAATAACACACCATCCTCTGTGGCTTGTGTGCACTGGGGAATTCACTCAGGATATACGGCCGATTCCTATAGGCCTCTCTCGGGAGCCAGGATCCGAGAGGATAAACCTTCTCTGCGTTATTGAGAGGGTGATTTGAAAGCTTGTGTTCGCCTGAAATCCCACCAGCTTGGAGTAAAACATAGATTCCAGATAAAATGTTTGTGATCCTGTAAGTGTCATTTGTATATTCAAACTTTTGTCATAATTTACTGTTTTACCTTTGCTTCAGCGAAACTCAATGGTTTTTGTATTGAAATACACTATGCTAGAAAAGGATTCGGAGTATTCGATGTTGGACGAAATTATATGTTAGGTATGCTGTGCCTTTTTGCTAAGATACTTTTGTTATGATTGTAAAATATAGATATTAAGCGTATTGTAAGAGTACATTATATTATTTTATTTCTTTTATGGTCACATCAGGTTTACCTGTGTTATTAAATCCACTTTAGATGCCGTGTTCAATAATATTGAGAATACCAGAAATTATATTTTAGCGAACAACTCATGACGGATCGACAAAGCTCGATAGCAAAGAAATACTGTTGAAAATCTGTTTTCAAGAATGTTGTCACAGCAATAATAGATGAGTTTTCATATAAAATGTACATAACAGTTCCTACAAATGAGATTCAAGAGATCAGGATTACTACCAGATAGTTTTAAATAATAGTAGATTGTGTCAACGAGTGTAAAACGTTGATCTTTTGGGCACAAATAAGAAAGTATTGATGTTTTGAGTCCAGAAAGTCACATTTTAAACGAGTTTCACAGGCTATTTTTAATGCCTAATAATGATTTAAGGAAATGAAATTAGTTTGTATGTTACGTTATAATCTTGGATCCCTACGATGACATATTAGCTGCCTAAGTAATGTATTTACAAATGGTAATTAGCTTGAAAGTTGCATTTATACAAATTATGGATTCGTGGCCAAAAGGAATTTTAAGAGCTGCAAAAGCAGAAAATCCATTAATTCAAATTAAATGTAGCAAACTTCAGAAAAATAATATTAAAAGCTTAAGGATTGATTTAAAATAAGGGCATTTGATATACAAGACTGTTGTCCTTGTGTTTATCGCAGCATGGTAATTAATAAGATGACATCAGTGCTAGAATAAAGATAAAAGGTTTTAGAATGTTTAGTGCAACAAATAATCACAAACCTGGCACTCTAGAATTGAATTATTTTTGGAATTCTTTCAACTTAAATAATAGCTAGATTAAGATCCACGTGCATAAAAGTTAAATTGTTACATTTGTGATTATTTATATTGTATTTTCCGGAATTAAAGCAACATATACTTTCAGATGAGTACTTAAATTAATAAAATTGTTTTAAAAAGTGTACATTTTAGCACAATATATATTGTTGATTTTATCAGAGTGTTGGAATATATTTACATAATACCACTGCCTTCTTTAGGCTCCAAAGCTGGTGTGAAGGAAGATGTAATATTATGTCAGCCATGATACAAATAGTGATGACCTAAAGTTTTGTGCAATAATATGCCATATTATGAACGATTTTTTTCTTCGAAAAGGGTGTTTATAATACTGGTATACAAAAAAGAACAGATGTGGACTTTTCATTCATCAAAGGCAGAAAATGACCATTTCTGATAAATTTCCGTTATCCTGCATAAAATTTCGCTTGATTTTAAATTCAACAAAGCCAAAGAATTGATTCGTTAATCTATTTACATTCAATATCTCATTAGTGAATTATTTACCTTCTAAAATTCATCATTCGTTTTCCCCAAACGAATTAACTTCTCGAAAGACTTCCACACTATCATTTTTTAGTCACCAAAAGAGGGGATTGAAACAAAAGGGATCGATTAAATCTGATTAGACCGCAGGGAAAGTTGGCAGCAGTCGTTTTATTATGACCTATGGACAACGCGTTACACGCGGGCAGGTAATTGTTACGTAGTCTATCATTTATCGACGCGCCACTGTCCGTCCAATTACTAGAATTGCATTTGTCTTCATTATTAATTTCGCGAGGCGAGTGAACTGATGGTGCTGCTGAGGCCAATGAATTAAAATACCAGCGCGTTTTCGGGAGGAAAATTAAATCTGTATGCCTGTGATGAAGGTAGTTTTACCATTTCCGCTCGGCATAAAAATTATTTGTGATATAATTCTTTCGACAAGATGATTGGCATATTTATTTGAAAGTATTGTGCCATTAATTACTTTTCTCTGTCCGTTTAATTAAATATAATGCTCTTAGCCTTTTATACGATAGTGGTTCGCTCCGCAACCACATGCTGTACGGCCGTGTTTTGCTTAAATAGCCAAGCAATTTTCAACCTTCTTGCTAATTCGCATTGTAGAGTGCTTCAATATAATACGATTCTTGCAGATAGTGTAATCGCATTAGACATCTAGCTGCTGGGCCAGGCATGTGGTCGTCGTCGCAACCACAATGCATGCAGGCACTGTCACGGAGTGTACCTTTGAGCATTTGCTGAGATGTGATTTTTCGTGTTTCGAGTTTCGGAGTTTTTTGAGAACAGAGGTTCGTTACTTATTTATTAATGTTTATTTGATGATTTTATTATAACAATATATTTAATCATAAAATACTCCATTTTTACTTCAATGAGGTTAATTTATATTTGAAAAGGTGTAGGAGGAAGAAGTACACAATCGTAAATATTTATTCTGTGTGTAAATATGAATTTTAAGTTTTTAAACAATTAAATTTATTGTCTATTAATGTAAGATTATTGCTAAATAGATTTAGTTTTCCGAATATTTGTAGCTTAGAAAATATTTCAATATTTTTTAACATTTGCTCGTTTACCTATATTTGCATAGTATAATCTAACATCCATATTGCTACTAGTGATGTTCTATCATACAGAATGGCAAATTTGGGGTTTCACAGTATGTAACTTATGATCTAAAAGGAATTTTATAATTTCTTGGTGAATATTGACGAGAAATATGATGCGACGTTAGTTTCGAAGTATGGAGAGAATTCCGATGCTGATGTGACGCCAATAATGCAAATAATGAACTCTAGCAACCCGGGTTTCTTCACTCAATATTGGTTTCCTTAACCAATGGTTGTATTATTTTAGTTTATTGAATGTCTCTACAATTTATATGGCCAAATTTATTAAAGGTATGATAGAACGTAAAATCATGTTTAGAATATATTTCTAGAAAATGTATCCAATATTTGTGATAACACTGTCACTGCTTATTTAATTACAATGATTAAGAAATATTATAAGTATTACTTTTAAAGTTATTTGGAGTATCGTTTAAACGAGGTTCAGTGAATCTAGTAAGTTGAAAATTATTTAAATCATCCAAGCTAGTTTCGTATTGTAATCCTATTAAGTAGTCATTTAAGTCTAGATATTCATAAAGTGTATTAATTTGTGTAACGTAAAATGACAGTTTGAGAATGAGATAATTATTCGAAAATTTATCCTTCGAAATGTAGCGGAACCAATGAAATGACAAAGCAATAAACTACGTCACCAAATTCCAAAGTCTAACACAAGTTTTCATGAACTTATTTCTAAATCCATAATCTTCCTCCTGGGAGAGAAAAGCAAGGAGTTTGGACCCTTCCATAACTGCTCTCCTCTCTCTAGTCCCTTCTGGTTCCGAGTTCACGATTCAGTTCTGGAGCGAATTAAAAGAAAAACTCCATCTCATAAATTGAAAAGAGGTCTGCTACCCCTTACCCTGTCTTCAGAGGCGCCTCGGGACATCCGGGTGCGATTAATCTCTTGGTGATCTACCGGAGGCGGGAGAGGGGGTGGATGCTGGCTGCAGGCGGGAGGGGAAGAGGAGTTGCTGACGTGGCGGCCGCTTTCGTCCAGTGCAGCTTGGAACGATCGCTACCGACGCCGCCGGCGGAAGATCTGGAGATGCCGGCGCCGCCCGGAACTTGAGAACCCGGAGCATCAAAGAGTTTCTGATGTGTGGACTCGGGGAGAGGAAAGCGACTGTTAAAGTGGAAGTAGATGTCCCATGGTGGAGTGATCAAACTACTCAACTTCCACCGCAGGTCCACAGTTTCGGTTCATACGTGGAACACTTGTGTTAGACAAACATAATTCCTCGTGTTTCTTTCCATTGGGCAGGTTTTCTGTGTTTTATTTCATAATTGCTTCATCTGTCTTCATATCAAATCAACATCAAGCACACCATTGCCCTTTAGTTAAATATTGGACCCGTGGCAAAGATCTGGAGGTACCTGCGCGCCCCGGAACTTGAGAACCTGGAGCATCAAAGAGTAACTGATGTGTGGACTGGGAGAGGAAAGGACTGTTAAAGTGGAAGTGGATGTCCCTTGGTGGATGATCAAACTACTCAACTCCACCTGCAGGTCCACAGTTTCGGTTCATACGTGGAATACTTGTGTTAGACAAACATAATTCCTCGTGTTTTCTTCCTTGGGCAGGTTTTCTGTGTTTTATTTCATAATTGCTTCATCTGTCTTCATATCAAATCAACATCAAGCACACCCATTGCCCTTTAGTTAAATATTGGCGACCCGTGGCAAAGATCTGGAGGTACCCGCGCCGCCCCGGAACTTGAGAACCCGGGAGCATCAAAGAGTAACTGATGTGTGGACTCGGGGAGAGGAAAGCGACTGTTAAAGTGGAAGTGGATGTCCCTTGGTGGAGTGATCAAACTACTCAACTTCCACCGCAGGTCCACAGTTTCGGTTCATACGTGGAATACTTGTGTTAGACAAACATAATTCCTCGTGTTTCTCTTTCCGAGATGCCCGTGCCGCCCGAAACTTGAGAACCCGGAGCATCAAAGAGTTTCTGATGTGTGAACTCGGCAAGAGGAAGGCGACTGTTAAAGTGGAAGTAAAAGACCTGTGTAGTGGCCAAACCACTCAAATTCTTAAAAATGGAAACGTGGAAAACTTATGGTGGACCAAGGGAGTTCTTGGGAGGTCCTTTTTCCATCATTGTTCCATCAGTATTTACATCACATCAACTACACCCATCGCCATTTCATTAACTAATTGAACCTAGCTACGACCGAGCTTAGGTTAAGAAAAGACGCCAAGATACGCCAAGAAAAGACGTCAAATTTACAGAGCGTTAATTAAATGGCAAATTTTATATCAAACTATTTCACTGCAGACGTGAACGTATGCTCCAGTGATTTGGAAGATTCTCAATTCTATTGAGTATGTCATGATAATATTTTTCCAATGGGAAAATGTAAACAATACACATTTTTATATTCTTACATTTTAGTTATTATAAATGAGGAGGCCTTATTCAGGGCTTCTCATTTATTATTAACCTCATTACTTACATAAAATTATACAGATTAGAAATAGATTACGTAGATAGAACATTTTTTCATTCAATGTTTGACCACACCTCAAGAAAGACCAAAATATCTGTAAAAGAGGTCAATATGAAAACATTCGGTCCTCAATTGTTTTGACGCTTGAGTGATGTCTTGCCCAGAACCAGTCCGTCAGGAGTGGTATCCTGAATGATCTCCTGAATGACCTGACTCATTGCTAAGTGCCGTGAGTATTTCTGAAAGAGATTTTGTAGACATCGTAACAGAAATGTATTTGAATCGCCAGATCTGGATTCACGAAGGTTCTCCCACGTATTTCCGCTTTCTGGTCCGGAGCGAAAAAATTGTAAGTAGTCGTTTTAGAAGATTTTGGTTGTCCATTGTGCCCCAAAAACTTCAGAGCCTATCATGAAGATCCTGATAATCTAAGCGGAACAGATGAAAGAACTTGAAGTGAGAGAATTGACAGATGAAAATGTAAATTGACTAAATGGTTAATTGAGATTGTAAACAGCATCGAAAGGCGCTCATGATATTTGTAGAATTCTCAATCACCCAGTACTTGCTGGAGATATCTAAATCAAAATCATGATTAAGATATTTTAATCATTGAAATTGAAGTGGTTTCTAAAAAACGAAGTGAATTAAATTTATATTCAAGAAATTATTGAGTAAATTAATTACAGATGTTTCAATGCTCTGGAATGAAAATTACAAGTCAAAACGAGATTCCATTGAAAGAGCTAAACAAATTGAATAGAAAATAGCACGTAGTTAACTAAGACATTCATGACTCGTCTGTGTAACATTCTATTACTTTAATACTAATACATTGCTTCGGAATACAATATCTAAGAAATAAAGATATTTGTAAATGGAAAAGCAAGAGAGGGTATCAAATCAAAACATCATTAAAGTGACTTGAGCGAAACGAATGAAGACAATTGTAGTTTGGTGCTTGACAGTCTTTTTGAGATGCACAAAGAAAAAAAGAAAACAATAATTCAAAATTGAAGATTTAGAAGTCTTGTAAAAATAGAAAAGTGTGAATTGTACTATAGACATTTAAGAAGAAATATAAAGGAAAAGAAATAAAATAAAGCTGTGAATAGTAGAAAAGAGCTTGTGAATTAGCAACAGCAAATATTGAAAAGTAACTTCATACCATTTCCAATACGCTGTGCTTTTTAAATTTTCTATTCTACTTTTTCATACTATTTGGAACGAAAGTAATTTTGATGAGGAACTATTATATGAATAATATATTTCTTTATATAGTAATAATTACATATTATATTACCATACATAAAGAAAATAAATATTTCTATACAAAGAAATATTTTAAAACTACGTTTTTAAGGGAGAAATGGTTTTAAATTATTACAACATAGAGTGCACTTAAAAGAAGTAGATGTACCAAACTGAATGTATAATAATGTCACATTCCTACCAAAATGAGGTAGCGAACATCGACTTGACTCCTTTTTACAACACATTTTACAGCGTGAGAAGTATCACTAAAAGCCATCAGAAGTTTCCTAATGTACGACTCAATGCGTCGCACACTGAAGGGCGTGCCTTTGTGCCTGTGGAATGAGGCGGTGCCCCAGAGGAAGAAGAGTGATGGGGCGGGTGCGCTCTAAGGCATCGGGAGGGTCCTTGCAGAAGGGCGAGGCGTAAAGCCCGCCTGAAAACCCATCTATTATGGTGGAGGGCGGAAACACGAATCCTCCGCTGGCCTCTCTTTGTGGAGTGGCGGAGTGGCGAACGTTCTAATCCTCTACGTCTTCGGCGTCCTCACTTCCGTCCCCTTCGACGCTGCCCCTGCTCCTGCGACCCGCGTTCGCGTCCCTTTCGAACCTGCCTTGCCCTTGTGACCTCACTTGTATCCCTTTCGTCCCTGCTCCTGCGTTTCACTTCCGCGTCCCTCGCCCTGATCCTACGGCCTCACTTCCGCGTCTTTTCGTCCCTGCTCCTGCGACCTCACATCTACGTCCCTTTAGCCTGCTCCTGCGACCTCACTTCCGGTCCCGTTTGCTCCTGCTCCATGGCCTCACTTCCGCGTTCCATCTGTCCGTACTCCCGCGACCTCACTTTCGAGTCCCTTTCGACCTCTTCCCGCGTACTCACATCCGCGTCCCTTTCGTCCTGGCCCTGCTCCTGCGACCTCACTTCCGCGTCCTTTCCCTCCTCCTGCGACCTCACTTCCCGGGTCCCTTTCGCCCTTCTCCGCGACCTCACTTCCACGTCCCTTTCGTCCCTGCTCCTGTGACATCACTTCCACGTCCCTTTCGCCCCTGCTCCTACGGCCTCACTTCCGCGTTCCAGTCGTCATACTCCTGCGATCTCACTTCGAGTCCCTTCGCCCTTTCTCCCGCAACCTCACTTCCACGTCCCTTTCGCCCCTGCTCCGCGTCCTCACTTCCGCGTCCCTTCTGCCCCTGCTCCTGCGACCTCACTTGCGCGTCCTGTTTGCTCCTGCTCCTACGGCCTCACTTCCGCGTTCCATCTGTCCGTACTCCTGCGACCTCACTTTCGAGTCCCTTTCGACCCTTCCCCGCGACCTCACTTCGCGTCCCTTTCTGTCCTGGCTCCTGCCCTGCGACCTCACTTCCGCGTCCCTTTCCCTCCCCTCCTGCGACCTCACTCCCATGTCCCTTTCGCCCCT
This sequence comes from Teleogryllus oceanicus, assembly GCA_964035755.1. Classification (NCBI taxonomy): domain Eukaryota; kingdom Metazoa; phylum Arthropoda; class Insecta; order Orthoptera; family Gryllidae; genus Teleogryllus; species Teleogryllus oceanicus. The sequence continues at coordinate 29,394,962 of CAXIVR010000003.1, forward strand.
TCCCAGGACCTCACTTCCACGTCCCTTTCGCCCCTGCTCCTGTGACATCACTCTGTGTCCCTTTCTCCCTGCTCCTACGGCCTCACTCCGCGTTCCATCTGTCCGTACTCCTGCGACCTCACTTTCGAGTCCCTTTCGCCCCTTCTCCCGACCTCACTTTCGAGTCCCTTTCGCCCCTTCTCCCGCGACCTCACTTCACGTCCCTTCGCCCTGCTCCTGCGTCCTCACTCCGCGTCCCTTTCGCCACTGCTCCTATGACCTCACTTCCGTTCCTTCTGTTCGTGCTCCTGCGTCCTCACTTCCGAGTCCCTTGGCCTCTGCTCCTACGGCCTCACTTCCGCGTTCCATTTGCCCCTGCTGCTGTGACCTGCTTCCGCGTCCCTGCTCCTGCGACCTCACTTCCACGTCCCTTTTGCCCCTGCTCCTGCGTCTCACTTCCGCGTCCCTTTCATCCCTGCTCCTGCTCCTGCGACCTCACTTCCCGCGTCCCTTTCGCCCCTTCTCTTGCGATCTCACTTCCACGACCCTTTCGCCCCTGCTCCTGCGACCTCTCACACGCGTTTCCGCATCCCCGATTTAATGTCCCTACGTACTTCCTATGTACTCGTTCTCGCATCTGTAGCTGTCTGGGGTTTCTCCTATGACAATATATATCGGCTATCAAAGCACTTATCCCATGCCCATAGCTAGGTCGAATTCAGCCCCAGACTGGAGGAGAATTCCTAGCGTCCGTGTCCTCATCGGTAGTTTTCTTCTCCTACACCAGGTGAATGACGGCGCTGTACCCTAAAAAATTCTTCACGTACTGCGAGCGATATTTTTACTCTTCTTCCTATCTGCACAATTTACTTAAACATCTTTACACGAGCACGCTCTAAACCACCACATATGTCAAGGAGCGTAAAAGCATGCTTCGGCTTGAGCTGTACGCAGTCGTTGGTAGGGTAGATATCCGGTCGTAAAAACTCCGCAATCGGATGTGAGGCCGGCACCGGATCTCACCATCCTGCGAGGGAAAAATTGCTAACCTGCTTGATATAGACGCTGACTAACCTTATAGCTGATGATCCTGGCAACACGAAATAATCAATCAATGAAAGTTATCAATCAAGACTGGATCTCGACTTCCCAACCCCGCCTCGTTCGTGGTGCTCTCATGCCCGTTGTTTACTGTCCCGCGTCCTCGTTGACTCTACATCCCTTCCCAACATTTCCGGTCCTGCGACTTTCCTCTACCACCCACGCTCTCCTCATTTCCCATGATTCTGCCTCGCGGGTTCGTGTTGCTGCGCCCTTCTCCAACGTTCCTTACCGGGGAGGTGCCTCAGGGTATCAGGTTATGTCATTACAGCGCCTGTGACCGGGAGGTCTTAGGTTTGAGTTCTGACAGAGGCAGGCTATACGACACCAGCTTGTCAGCTAGGTCAAATTGAGTCGCTGTCTGAGAAAATTCAAGAGGCTGGCTGCTCTGATCGGTAGTTTTCGTGGTTTCTCCGATCAACAACAGGCGAATGCCGCATCAATACGCCTCATAACAGACCGCGCGGTCTTTCCTTCCTCATCCTTTTTATATCCTCAACCCTTACACACACATTTACACGAGTATGCACTTGTCCCGGCTGGGTGGTGCCCTGCTGGTGGAACACCAGGTTGAGGAAAAGCCCGGTAATCGAGAATAGGCTAGAAAGTGGGAGTGAAGGTAGAAGTGAAGAAGAAGTCGGTGCGAAGGAGGAAGTTCAGAACTCGATGCGAAGGGGAAAGTGAAGAACAAGTCGGTGCAAAGAAGGCAGTGAAGAAGTCGGTTCGAATGCTAGAAGGAGGAGTCAATGAGAAGTGGAAATGAAGAAATGGGTTAGAAAGTGGGAGTGAAGGTAGAAGTGAAGAAGAAGTCGGTGCGAAGGCAAGTTCAGAACTCGATGCGAAGGAAAGTGAAGAAGAAGTCGTTACAGAAAGTGGAAGAGAAGAAAGAGCGTTGCATGAAAGTGGAAGTGAAAAGAATTTGGTGCGAAGGTGGAATGAAGAAACAATCGGTGCAAAGGTGGAAGTGAAGAAGAAGTCGGAGCAAAGAAGGCAGTGAAGACGTCGGTGCGAATGTGGAAGGAGTCAATGAGATCGGCTAGAAAGTGGGAGTGAAGTGGGTTTGAAGGTAGAAGTGAAGAAGAAGTCGGAGCGAAGGACGAAGTTCAGAACTCGATGCGAAGGGGAAAGTGAAGGACAAGTCGGTATGCAAAGAAGGCAGTGAAGAAGTCGGTTCGAATGTGGAAGGAGGAGTCAATGAGAAGGTGGAAATGAAGAAATCGGCTAGAAGGTGGGAGTGAGGGTGTGAAGGTAGAAGTGAAGAAGAAGTCGATGGAAGGACGAAGTTCAAACTCGATGCGAAGGGAAAGTGAAGAAGAAGTTACGAAAGTGGAAGAGAAGAAAGAGCCGTTGCGAAAGTGGAAGTGAAAAGAATTTGGTGCGAAGGTGAAGTGAAGAAACAATCGGTGCAAAGGTGAAGTGAAGAAGAAGTCGGAGCAAAGAAGGCAGTGAAGACGTCGGTGCGAATGTGGAAGGAGTCAATGAGATCGGCTAGAAAGTGGAGTGAAGTGGGTTTGAAGGTAGAAGTGAAGAAGAAGTCGGAGCGAAGGACGAAGTTCAGAACTCGATGCGAAGGAAAGTGAAGGAAAGTCGGTGCAAAGAAGGCAGTGAAGAAGTCGGTGCGAATGTGGAAGGAGGAGTCAATGAGAAGGTGGAAAAAGAAATCGGCTAGAAGGCGGGATGAAGTGGGTGTGAAGGTAGAAGTGAAGAAGAAGTCGGTGCGAAGGAGAACACGAAGGTGGAATCAAAGGCGTGGGCCAAAGCGGCAGGGGAAGTTGAAGACCAAGTGCAGAGGCGGAGGCTCCAGCGGATCAGCGCGAGGTCATCCGTCTTCCCGGCCTCCCCTTCCGAGGGCTGTGTGTGGATCGAGGCGTCCTCTATCGGCCACCGCTCGAGCGCTGACGCATGGCCCTTGGAAGCGGAATCGCGGCCGAGGACAGCGCGGGCGCGGCGGCCTCAGACACGGCGAGAGGTTGCCCAGGGCGCGGGGATCCTCTCCCTTTGTTGCTGGCTTTCTCAAAGCTCCCAGATAGACGTCGCAGAAATGGACAAAGGGCAGTCGTCGCGGCGCGACTGACGCCCGACGAGTTGTCGATTTGTGGATGTTATATATTTCATCACAGTTGTGACAAATGTTTTATAGATTAGAACATGAAGAAGTGATTATACTCTTCAAGGTTGTTTGTAGCAGAATGATTTCATGGTTAGTAAATATGACGATAATGTTAGGAATTATTAATAGGAATGACTAATATGTTAGGAATTGAGTTTGGAGTTGCAATCACACGGAAGACATATTGCACACATATTTAAAATCAAAAATAACATAACACATTTTATGAACGATATTAAGAAACTGTTAATTTTATTTTTAAATTTCAGTTATTTTAGTTATTTAGTATTGAGAAAATGTTGAACATTAATTTAGTGAACATTTCATTTTTATTAAATATTAATTGAAAATTGTCATGTCTGGGGCTGAATTATTTGTGAGAGATTGTTATGAATTCGTTACCTAATTTCCATTGCGCGCAGAAACTGAAGAAAACTGTGCTACCTCCGGTGATAAGCGAGATGTCTACGATTTTATTAGGTACCCAGGAACTGATATAAATCTAAGCGGAATGAAACAACTTCGATGTCGCCAAAATGCATATACTTGAAGGTGTTATTCTGCCTGTTCTCACGCTGAACTTACTGACTAATTCTCAATTCAACGCAACACGGCATACATCGCAGCAAACATTGTCACTAAACTGGAGCGGGGGCTCAGTGCATCAACAGATGTCACTGCAGTGCCTCTGACCGGGAGGTCCTAGTTTCGAGTCCCGACGGTGGTAGGATTTTCGAAACTAGCTTTTCAGCTAGTTATACATAAAAATAAATAGACCTTGTTTACGGTTTGTAGTTGTTATTCATTGGTGCCCACTGCTACTGAAGCAGTGTCTGAACCCTTTGTTCTCCACCTTCTAGATGAAAGCTGGAAAGCCACGTTGCAATCCGCCATTTCTACAGTACACACCCTCACCACATGCAGTCTCCACCTCATTATTACTCGAATATCGCACGTTGACGCTTGTCAATATCAAACATCTTAATTAAAAACGACTTGTCACATTTCGTTTAGAAATAACGCTCTACATAAAACGAAAAGCGAGACGTTGGTATTTCCGATTCGCGTCTGTTGCCTAGCCTTGAGACAGAGTTGCAGAGCCGGAGACACCTTCCATCTCCGGTCTTTCCGGCAGGGCGAGGGCGCGGGAGGGGGCGCAAGGCGTTGAATCTTTTTCCCAACGGAGCTCGTTACAAGTGGACGAGCTCCGTGATGGAGGACGCCAGATTGGCGCCCTTAGCTCCAGATGCCCTTTCCGCCCACTGCCCCGCCGCCCCGCCGCCGCAATGAACGATCGCAGCGCCACCAAAGCGAACGTCGAACTACGACCCCACTGCTAAACAGCGATGGCGAACGGATGGGGCTGTCGGGGAAATGCAGAGTTTTGTGCTGTGTTTATTGTCTGTAACTCAATATGTCTCGAAATACATTACACGTAACAGCTGGGAATTATTGCAGTTGTCTGGGTAACGAAGCTAAATCTGGTTTGTGTAGCTGAATTGCGGACTGTTATATGAAATGGAAGTGAACGTGCAAAGATTTTTGAAAATCGAAAACAGATATAGCGTTATTAAACGTCCGCAGATGTAAAGATTATGAAACCGTGAATGCGGTCAGGGCAATTCAGATGATGCATTGTAACAAGAAATGTGAATTTCTTGTTATAACATATGCTGACAACAATGTCACACGTGGTAAGAGGTAATGAATAACTGAATGGCAGTGAAGTTAGTAATACACGTATTGTGAAAGTCAAGTATAAAAAGTATTATGTGTTATTGCAATACTGACTCCTATTCGTAAATTAAGAGTTCAGAGTTGTGTACTAAAGCTCTTACATGTATACCTCTTATTTACCTCTATTGATATTATTTCGAATGAAGAATGTTTCTAAAATACAAATATAACATTATACTTGCATAATACTTGATGTAATTTCATAATTATACTGTGTTAAAATGAATTCGAGTATTAAAGAAATAACCAACATACACATATAAACGCAATTTTATTCATTGTAATATTTCACTTCATGTACTTCACAAAGTGTATTTTCATTAATATTATTACAAATAACAACACGAATGAAACATACGCATAGAAAATTAATTTAACACTGTTCATTATATGTCTACTTACATACGAAAACAAATTTCATAAATGAGAATGCCGAAATTGCTGAAGTTTGAATGATTAATGTAACACTATATCAATGCACATATACACATAACCATAGTGAAAATAAAACACCTTGAGCAGAATTTGATATGAACATATTATTGATGCATATCCAACTTCCATGAATTTAATTGGATAACTTTTCTGATTACTGAATACTGTGATATAATTTGCAATTACATTAACAAGTTAATCATATGTATGAATGATGAGATTGGTTCTGTTGTCTGTGGCCAAGAATTTTTTTGAAACGACAAGCTTGGAGTTGTCAAACATAGAATTTCATTTACATTAACATATTAGAATGAACAGTGATTATTAATATCCAGAATTGACATTTCGTCGTTTCTGCAAATTAAATGAAAAATAGTATGTCCTTTTTCCCAACCTTAATGAAAGTAATGTTGCAATTTGGATTTTGTGTTTACAATTTATGTTGCTGGAGATACGACTCATTTACGGGAAAGCGCCAGGGAGTGACACGGTCAGTACAGAATCTTGTCTTGTTCTCGACGACGAGAATTGTTATTACGATTACTAGAAAGAAAGCAACATGATACAAACTTATCATATACAATATTAATGTAGAGAGAACACTTTATTATATCGAAAGTATTTTTTGAATGTGCTGTTACCGCTTGCGGTGCCGCGAATCTCTACTAGAGTACCACATGAGTCAAAACTTGATCTGTTCTCCTTCAAGATGGCGAAAAGCCTAGGAGTGCCATATGAGTGAGTTTGTACGAGCATTCAAACTTGTAAAGTTTTTATTAAAACCTCTTGTATTATAATAGGCTTCTTCCTTCGACCTGTCCCATTTATGCGCGTGTGAGCGCCAAGTACCGCTGAGGGTTCATTTAGTTCCAATAGCTGACAATAGATGCCATTCAAGAGGATTCTCCTACAAGCTGTGTCACTTCATTTAAAGCATTTCTGTCCTTGCTGTAACACTGTGCTTTATGGACCTGACCATTACAACACGAGGAGAGGCAATGCTCAGAATTCTCGTCAAACGATTTCGTTTATGCATCGCCTAAATTGCACGCGCAGTTTAAAAACCTGATCAAAGATATTTTTCGATAACTATGAAGTAAAGAAATAAACATTTTCCCTCTTACATAAAAGAAAATATTGCATTTTGTAGTTACAACCAAAACAAGAAAATGTGTGAGGAAGAGGTTCATTCCTTCCCATGAGAATCCGCCACTGCTACTGGTTTCTTTCTAATTAGATATTTCCAGTAGCACACGTTCTTTGTGTGAAGGATCTCTGAAATAAAGATGTGTAGAACAAATCTGAACTAGAGGTGCTAAAACATCACATACTTTCTCGCAGCATAGGAAATAGTTACGTAATATTAAAACTCAGAGTTGTTTTAGTATGGCAGCAATTGTAATTTCTCGCCTACTAAAACTCACTTATAACATGAAAATTTCAATTAAATCCATTCAAAGTGCCTGCGGTGCATGTTTGCGTTATTGTACTATTCAAGTACAGTAGACATTTCTTACTTTTCCAGATGTAACTAAAGTGACTAAATTTAACTAGTACAGTATTTGCAGCACATTATTGAGATAAATTGATAACTACTTCAACGAGCTTTCCTTACTATATAGAAGTGAGCTAACAATTTCGGAATATCATAATCAGCGTTCAGAACTTCTTAAAGTAAAAAGAAATGGATTTGTTAAGTCTAGGTTAAATATATGACCTTTCTTAAATCTAATTCTTTTTAAATATTTTTTTTGTATCGTACGAACATCACTACCGGAAACAATGAGTAGTATTCGAATATATTTTGAAACCATCGTTTTGCCATTTTGTGAACTGACAGCTTATCAACAAAGAACCAAAGAGCGTGAAATTCGCATTAACCATTTTAAAAATTCCAATTTTGAAAACTACAGAGACTGCGCCGGAAATGGGACCATATCCACTTCTTTGTCTTTCCGTACATAGTGGAAAAAATTAAACAAAATTTAGGAGCTGTTTCTGAAAAATAGTGTTAAAAATTGAAAATTGCCTATGTCTCACAGCAAAATTACGCAATAATAGCATATGTTCGAAAATTGAACCTGATCTTATTGATGATTTCTTTCTGATAAAACATTCCATTAAGAAAAAATACTTCATAATTGTAAGTTGAGAAAATGCCATCTAATATCTTTCATTGAATATATGTAATTACTGTGACTTTATGGGAGTATTATGGACATCTTAAGTAAAGGTTGTGTTTCTTAGTCCAGAACGGGCAACTCTTTTCTTATTTTTTTCGAACAAATTGCACTTGTAGATTCATTCAAAATTTTGAACTTACCAATCTGTAGCCTATATTTTGCGAATCTTTTTAAAGCGGTGAAATGAGTCTTTCATGTTGTGTCTGCGGCTGCAAATCAAACGCACGTGCGTTGTCAATGCACTTTATATTGCATGTAAATGGTCTGCATCTCATCCACGTCCAAGGGCCTCCCATCCAATATATCCATCCACATCCAAAGGGGAGTGCCCTGGTGTAAGATAATATGGTATTCAGAATTTCGGCGGCGAGGAGAAAGTCACTAAGATGAAACCTCGCGACGGACGATCACAGCTAGTGACGATGGAAGAAAACATCTGTCAGTGCAGATGACGTTCAAGGATGTCCCACGCTGCACTTACCAGCAGATACCGCGGACCTTGGGTATTGGTTCTCAGAGTGTCAAGAATTTTGCATAGAAAACCTTAGTGTCAGGAGGATCGACATGGATTCTCATCGTCTGTCTCTGGAACAAAAAGCAGATTGTATGAGCAGCATGCGAGAGGAGATGCGGGTAATATGTATTGTGGCGGCATATTAAGTGGCCTAAATATGTATAATTTTAATCGACAAGAACGAGGTGCTTTCGAGGGAGTTGCACAACTGCCGGCGCCGCGACCGGCGTGCGACGTTTTCGAGAAAGAATTTATGGCAGGGTGCGGCTGCAGGCGCTGGTTCCCCCTCGGAAGGCAGACCTTTCCACCCCAGCTCCTTGACGACCGCCGGCTCCTCGTCAGCAAGCGCCCCCTGCCTCTGGCGCTGGGATTCCCTTCGATAATTAGAACTGTTGATCGCAAAGTACATTTTGGAAAGGGCCGCGGTCGCAATACATGCACGCGCCTGTTAGACAAAATGGCCAAGGAACGGATAATTTTGGAGTTTTTGCTCGTCGATTGGCTCAAACAGAAGTTAAAGACGCAGTAGACTTACGCGATAGACTGAGCAAAATCTAAGACGTAGTAGAGTTGAACCAATTGAATCGCTGGAACTCCGTGCAGAGTTATTTTACAAAGCCAGAACGACATTGCATAGAGAAGAACGCCGTGAGAGGCGGGCGCAACGCATAGAAAAAGAACGCCGTGCCGGCAGAATTAATCTTACGATTTGGGAAAGTTATTCTGTTGAGTTTGATATTATTTGGCTTACGGACGTCCGCGCAATGGTGCCAAGTTATGAGAACAGGACGCCAACGCCGCCTGCACTGAATCGTACGCCCTAGGCTGAGACTCGCGAGGAGAAATCTGAACTCTCCGACTCGACGCGGAGGCCACCATTTGGACGAGACGAGCTGCGGCGGGTGTTTCGACCGCCGCTTTGCCTGCCACCGCTGACACGGGGATTCCTTTGTCCTTCGGCGCATAGGATGTAACCTTCGGAGCCGCCACCGCCGGCGCCGCCGCCTGAGGTCAACGAACCTTGCGTGCGCCCAGCTGACAGGACCAAATGCTGCATACGAGACGTCCCGGTATTTGGTTCCCGCAATTTGTCGTATCGGCAAAAAAAGAAACCCACGCTATTGGGTATTATCATTCTTCGCTCTTCAAGCGCAACATGAACATTTTGCTATAACACAATCCAGAGTTTGTAAGCGTTTCCGCGCTTGAGCAATCATGTTCTTAAATTATCATCATCAGTAATTCCTTAATTTTAATTTCATTATCTTACTATTTATTAGAGAGCTCATTCGGTAGGAATTGTTTTTCTTTTTCTTTTTATGTAACTTCCTTGACGGTGGGAATAAATTAAATGTTTTCGTTCATTATGTTCATTCTTATGCATGAACAACTCCTAACAACCCTCTTCTTCCGTCTAGAGTAAAAGGAACTGATGATCCTAACAGCCGATTGAGCTATGCCGGGCTGGCGGACATGACAGTATTTTCTGGAGATTTAGAAAGTTTTTATCGTTGAAAAATCCGCCATAATAAGAATAGTGCAATGGTACCAGCTATATTATTTTTTCCCAACCAGATAAAGTTTTAAAAAATAAATTTCCATACACGTTTCAATAGTGACAATGGTGTAATATGCATAAATATGCTTATAAGTAAATATGCTCAGATTAAATACGTTTAACTTATCCAATGCAGTGATAAAGAAACTCTTCAGCATTTATTAAAGTTCAGTGGCTTAAGTCATCTGCCAATTCATTACGTTCTGAAGTTTAGCACGGACAAAGAAAAATTGTTTCTATTAGCTCAAGCAGCATTCACAAGAAATGAACTGTATTATTTAAAAACAGCTCTTTTAACTTGTGTAATTTGCCAAGAAAAATGAAGGGATATATATCGTGAAGTTCTAAAAATAAAAAGGAATAAATTTTCCAACTTTGAACTTCCTGGCCAGAATACGTACCATACATACCATATGTACTTATATATGAAAGTATGTATGTATGTAGCACATGTAACCATTGCCATTATGTACATATGTATGTTTATATCAATAAATGAATAGATATTACAGGCAATAAATATGAATCAATGTATCTATATAAAGATAGTTCTTATGTATGCACGATATAAATTAATGTGTATGTAAACATCTTTTTGGTTCAGGACACCGGCCCTTAGAATGACCGCTCGATCTTTAAAATGACCTGCACTTACCGACACTTCGTTGGTACTCCTTCACCAGTTACCCAAACAATGACGCATCCCCTTCCATAACAGTTGGGTGGCGGTTGAGGTCTCTCTTTCCGACTGGTGGAAGCGAGGACTCAATTACCTTTTCTTTCAAGTTTGCTGTGGTTAACTCTAAGTGTATTTTACTAAGGTTACTAAGACTCCCTATATCTTAAACTTTCATTTTACATATTTATTTGTGAGTGATAAATTATATTATCAATAATATTTTCAGACATCACACAATGAACAAATCCAGACTTTGCTGGACATTTAAAATAGTTGAATGTGATACAACAGTGATCAATATGTAACAATAGTGGTTGTTATAAGATGATGTTTCTGGGGTTTATACTAGAATAGTCCTCTCTGGGTGCAATTTCATTGGCGGTGTGCCTCAGTCAGTTTGTGTAGTGTTACCTCTCGCCTGGGAGCTTCCGCGGCGTGGGTCCTTTCTCAGCAGCGTCTCTTCTCGGAGGCGGAGACGGGGCGGGATGGGCAGGCCGGTGCGTGCCACGCCGGCTCTGGGCGGCTCCGCGCCTCGCCTCACCCCTACCGCCACCGCTCCGTAATCGGATGATCGCTGACGCGAGGCATCGCACGTGACGTTGTAAACAGCCGCAGCCCACGTTTGCGAACGCTGAAGCGCGTGCTGGTGGGTGGGCGGACGGGCGGGAAGAGGTGGCCGGACAGGGGCGGTGGCGGAAAGGACCAGTGAGGACATGTTGAAGCAGGCAGGGGACCGGGAGTGGGGAAGGACAGGGGACGAAAGAGGGTAGGGGGCGGGGTGCGGGCCGTGAGGGCGGACGGGGTGGTGGGCGCAGAAGGCGGGGGGCGGAAAGGACAGAAGGGCGATGAGGACGGGCAAGCGGGGAGTTGGGCGGAAGGGCGGGATAGGCCCGGATAGAACGCGGGTGGGCTGGGGGCGGATGAGCGGAGGGCGGACCCCTCTTCGATCGTCCCGCGCGGTGCCACGCAGCGAGGGCGTGACGTAACGGGCAATCGAAGGGCCGCGACCGGGTGGGCGGGCGCGAGCGCGTTGGCAGCCGCGACCCCAGCGCCGGAGCTCAACCGCCGCCGCCGCTGGGCCTCTTCCTTGGCCGCCGCTTCGCCGCCCTTCCACTACGCCAGCGCTGCTTCTTCGACTAATGCCGTGAACTTCGTTTTCCCATTTATTTCCAGAACAGGCCTGCTTTTACTATCACGGTTTTATTACTTCGAGTAGTGTGACACACGGAACAGCAACCTCATTAACAATATCAGACACGGAAGATTTATGTGCAGTGGGTGAACTGTCAGGAATATCCCTGCGCATTAATATCAGATCTTAGAGAGAAATTGCATGATCGGACGTAGTTGTTTACTTTAAACATTTATCTGGAATCTGCAGTTAACCAAGGTGTACTTTGTACACCGAAATTAATTATACGCAACAATACATCTGAAGTGTGTTGCCTCGAAGAAAATGGATTCATGAGTGGAAGATGCTACCAAAAAATAACGTGTGGCGGTAAGATTAGCGTATCAGGGAGATAGCCGCGTCAGGCACAGGTAACGCGTTTTTCGGTCGCCATTCTGCACGGCTCCTCAGGGCGTAATGCTGCGCGGAGATGGAGCTGCGCACGGGTTGCTCATGCAGTTTCTCTCCATCCGCTCATAGGCCGGATGATCCAGCCAATGCGGAGAAAGTGCAACGGCCAATCAGGAAAGGCTCCCCCGGGCGGGGTGGAGGCACCGCGCGGTCCATCGAACAGCATGGAGCAGGGGCCCCGTGCCGGGACTCAGTCAGGTGAAAAGATGTTTCCAGGCGTCAACACCGGTGCAAGCCACTATCAGTTGGTGAGGATTACTTGTGTTTCATTTATATCTTTATATTATTTGTTATATTGGAGGCGATTTTCAAATCGAAGAAATGGCGTGATGTTTATAATGAGACCATATTGACCATATTAGATGATGGTGCGTGATCGCTGATTGTTCTATCTATCATTCATATCTATTATTCTTATTCGCAGTGCATGGATATCATGTTTGGGCGTGTGATCTTCATCTCGAAGTTTGTGAGCATGTGGGCTGTGACGATGGATGTGACGTTTCACTGATTATCTTGATGTGGTGTAAACAAACGAATGCGATAAATCTCATTTGGTATCAGTAACAGTAGATCTTTAGTAATTCAGCAGGAAGATACGGTTGGGTTTTTAGAACGTTGCCATACAGGGCCAATGAATAATTTTCCCCTCAAAATATTCATATTAATTTGGGACTCTTTTCATCCTTAAAAAAGAAAAATAATGTTGCTTTAAAGCCAAGCAACCATGCTTCAAAGGTAGTTTAATTAGGTATTTGTACCATTTTTAAGGCTGGCCTTACATATACTTAAATGGCATGTATTTAACTTGAGGGGGTGTGGCCCCCATGAAATGAGTTTTGTCCATTTTCAATTCAGCTAGCAGATGCTGGAGATGCACTTGCCAGTTTTCTCTGGGCAGCCAGCTAGCTCACACCTGTACTTCTTTTTAGTTCCTCCACTTTATTTTATGCCATTACAAACCAGGATCTCCCACTGCTTCACATTATAAATACCCCATCAGTGAGTTTGGTTCTTTGTTTGTGTCAATTTTTCTGTGATTCGGAATGGAGTGGGTTTCAATGTAAATGTTTTTCAAAGTGACTATGTAATATTATGCCATATATATATATATATGTCTTTTTGGGCTGGGATGGTGTAAAAATCCTACCCAAACACCCTAAGGCCGTGGCGACTTCCCTACGGTGAGTGCGGCCTCACTTACCCTAAAAAGCAATCCGTTTCTTACTTAGCCTGCTCCTCAGGTATCTTAGCCTTTTCACTAGAGCAGGGCCCATTATTCTCCACTTCAAAACCTCATCTATCTATAATTATAGCGTATTTATCACTACATGTCGTCAGTTTTGTTGGTGAGTCCGTTTGTCTCACAGTTAGTAATGTTGTGTGCTTTCTCGTGTTTCTTATCCTCAAATTTAAAACATCATACAGTCACAGTCATCATCAGTTTACGCTGCCTTGCTCCATACCCATTGTCAGATTGATCTCCTCCAGCCTGTTTTGTACCTCATTAGCACCGTTACACATTACCCTCCTTATTCAGAAGAAATGTAGCCTGACATCATCTTCGCCTGGTACATTGGTTGAATTTATCCCTTTATATCGGTGCCAGAGCAAAACAGAGTTATCCATGCTCCATGAAAGTGGGTGAGATAAATCACTTTTCATTAGTGGCTGTGCTTTGTCCAGGGCTCACTTTTGGGGCCGGTCTGCCTTCCACCTCTGCTTGCAGCATGGCTTCCGTTCTCCCATCCCCTACACCTGTCCAGGGAGTTGCGTTTGCCCACACTGCCCAGGCATCTGTGGGTTTTGCCAGGGTTTGCATTTGTATAGAACTGGGCTCTTGTGCAGGTAGATCTTGGGATTTTACTCACAGCCCCTGACCGAGGCATCCAGAAAGCTGCTTCTACTCACACGCTTCTCCTCAGGGCTCCTCCCCTACAGAATTGTTTGGTGCCTGGCCTCAGTGCGCTAAGCCCCAAATTTCTGCACCATCTCCTTTTTGCAGTGATTACTTCTGCGACGATTCCTTGCTGCCAAACTTTAGGCCTTTGCCACACATCGCCAGTCCCCTCCAGAGCTGCTACCACACTTATGCGCCGCACCAGTACATTTTCTGTTCAATGGTGATTTGGTCCGTGCTGTGTGAGTGCCCCCGCCTCACACACCCTGGTCCCGGGTGCATATGGCTTCCACCCTACCTCAAGACCTCCGTCAGCTGTTATCAAGGGTTACTCCTCATTTATTTTACCAGCCCAGTTCTAGATTTATGATTGTCATATCACATGACCATCTCCTCATCTGGATTAGTTTATCCCAGCCTCATCCATGGGTAATGCGTTACAAAGTGTCCATCTCTAAAGAAGGCTACATCTATCAAGACATTGTAGTTTACACAAGATAAGCATCCACTCCATTTATTCAAAGGTCCAAGTCTCGGATGGAACTTACTTTACACCAACTCCTACACCATCGTCTTACTCTTACTATCATCCTCAATTATCATGAGTCAAGTCCCTATCTATCATTGCTCTCCAGGATGCATGTGTGGGCTCAAGTACATCCAGAATTTCCAGAGCCTCAAAGTGTTTCATACTTGAGGATTAGATACAGCACACACATCAAGTGCATTACTTCAGCGGTCAGACCAAGTGTTTCACCTCTTCGTTTAACTTAAGCGTCTGTTATTTTTCACCACCATCCAGGTTGAGATTTTCCCCTTCACCCCGAGGCTTCCACCATAGAGTATCTAAGTAGGCCCTCCTCACGCCTCAGTTGCAAGAAGCCCCAGGATCTGAGGGTTTTCAGAGAACCTCGAGGACATTTCACCGACCTCAAGCATACAGTAGTCTGTAGGATGTGGAAGTGTTCTCTCAGCACACCCCTTACTGAGTTCATTTCAAGCCTTGCACTTCTTCCACTCCAGGCCGACACACCTCCCACCAAGCGCACAGCTTACACAAAAACAGAGCAAAAACAAGGCAAGGCAAACAAAAGCAAGAAACAAACAGGATCAGGGAATCAAGAAAGGTGGTTACAGAATAGAAAATTTGAAAAACTAGAAAAGAATTTGAAAATTTAGAAAAATTACCTCACAAGATTGGTTGGAGGCCATGCAAGATTACTAGATTTCTCATTGATAACACATTTAAGTGATTCCCTTGAGTGCAAAATAAATGTGAATGGATGGAATTGAGAGTCCATTACTGTGTTTGCTGTATGTGGTTTTCTTTGCTTAAATCATTCTCACTGTGAGATGCTCTATATACAGATACAAGCTATAATCAATGGGTGAATTACCAGCACAAAAGCGTTTATTGTAATGAAGCGGGTGCGTTTCAGCAATAATAAATATTTTGGTTATGGTGCAATTCAGCCTTAATCCATGTTATGAGTACTTTAATTCGTTGCTTTATGATATGGATGCTTGGGAAAATTTTTAAATAAAAAAATACTTATTTTATTTACAATGACATGTGAATTCAGCTACCAAATTACCAAATATCTGTAAGTATTCTTCCAAGATGGAATTCGTGAGCCATATCATCAATTGTAAAATTTGTAAAAATGTACTTAATAAAGCCAAGAATTCTAACACAAGCAAATGCTACAGAGGGTCCTATTCATTTTTTTTTTTTGCAGCCGTTTATCAGTGATACAGGTTCCAAGATTTGAATAAAAAATTTTTGAAGAATATTAAAAATTACAATTTCAAATACAATTGCCAATGAAAGAATCTCTAGCAGTTCTTAGCGAGATTTATGTATTTAGGTGTTTGCAGGTCTACTTACTCCAAAGAGGAATTTGGTCTATGTGTTTCAAGTATTGGTCTTAAAAAGCACATGTGCATTCTTTCCTCTCAAAGCCAGAAATAAATACTTGTAAAGAAATATACTTTCCTACCATAATGTAATCTTAAATTTATTTTGCGTTTTGGATTAGAAATCTTACACAGAGTGTAAGTGGTAACTGGTGTAATGTGTTGTGTCTTGACACCACTCCAAGGTTCCACCAATAGAGCCAGCTGGTGTTTCTCTATTTTTACAATATTCAAAAAGATGCTAAAAATGTTATGTAAAGGGCCATATCTTGTTTTTTTGTCCACCAAATATCCTCTTGTGGAGGTATCACACTGCAGTTTTTACTTTGTTGCGGTAAAGAGCTCCTGCTGCATTTAATCCACCTAATTATGTGAAAGTAAGTGGTGCGGTCCAAACCAAAGAGTCAAATCATTCATTTACTTGACTGCCACTTACAATGTAATGTCTGTATTGGCTTTCGTTGTATTCAATAGACTTTAATCATAGGTTCACATTTTAAGGTACTTTACATATCAAACTCTTTCTTCTAAAATGCTCATTCTGACCATGTATTTTGAAATTCCAAATCATCAGAAAAATTGGTAGTGGAAGTCTTTACCATGAGCTGCCTCTAATGGGCTGTGAGCATGCAAGCTGAAAGCTCAAATCGTATTTCATAAATTTATTAATTTTTTTAAATACAGCCACTTTAGGTTAGATAAATACATCTAATGCAAATTATTTGCATTTTATCTTCATCTTCTGTATCAACGACAGAAATACTGAGCCACTTGTTAATCTCACTGTCCAGGGTTTGCAAAAAGCCAGTTTCCTATATTTCAAATATGTTTCACTGAAATGGCAGCTTTGGCCCCATATGAGTAAAATGTATATACTTAATTTATAAAACTGCTAGTTTTGATTTAAATATTTATATTCAAATAACTTTACTATAAATCTAACTCACGTCCCACTTGTTTGCCGTATTTCCATGATCGGCAGTCCCGCCTCCACCAGAAGCTGAAACTTAAAGCGGATTTGAACAGCTCAGTCCACAGAGTAGGCCGGGGTCAGAAAACTGAAGTGAGATCAGCTCAGAGCAGCACAGCTTTGCAGTAGTTTCAGAGTGTTGCTAAGAAATTTGCCTTATCAAAATTAAAAGTGTTCGGTAAAAAGTTGGCACCAGTGGGCTGCATATTGCCGAGAAATCTTTAGCTACTTATCTCAAAAATTCTCCATTTTTTCCCAAGTTCTAATATGGAGTAATTACTAAATTTACATGAATATCACAACTCTTTTCCAGTTGTGCACTGTTTAAAGCCACCACAAGAAAGTAAAATTTTCAGAGTATAGTCTTCTCAGCAGCTCTTAGCCTCTATTGTTTTATTCATAGTGTGTGATAATTAGAATCGTGTTGTGTGAGTGGTTTACTGTTATTATCAGTGTTGCATGTCTTTGATGCGTTGGAATGATTTCAAGTTGTCTGTTAATGAGACAGATTAAACGAGTTAATATATGTTTTGCCATGTGTCAGTTGTGAGAATCATTTCGATAACTTTGCATTGCAGCATCGGATGACAGCTCTGAGAGCCAGTGTTGACCTGGATCATCTGCGCATCATACCTTCTAACTCTCTGTACCATATAACTATTATCAGACTAGCAACTAAATTCACCATTACTCATGAAGGAAGAAATTCGACTGGATTACGTTACAGCAATAAGTCGTGTAGTGTCAGGTTCAAGGCATGATCAATTTATTGCAAAATAGTTGATATAGTTTCGCATGGTCATGCCAAACCAGCGTATACCTTCCATCTTCGGTGCGTCTGGTTGAGTTGCCATATATCGTTGATAACCAGTAACAGTCATTCTGACTAATAAATGTTGCGCGATTATATCATAGACCTGTGTTCTTGTGTTATGGTGCAGCTCAGCTGGTTGTCGTATGTGGGCAAAATAATTGCATATTATGGGTTTGGACAGACGAGCATTTGGCTGTTTGCAGAACCAGTTTATGGGTGATGAGGCGGGAATTGGTGATCTTCAAGATAAAGACTAACAATACTATGTATTTGTTGTTAAGAACAGTGGGTTGCTTTCAGGTCTGTTACTAATTCGAAAAAATTATGCTGCATGGTGAATATTGTCTTTGAAGGATCATTTCCAATGCTGTTCAGCGGTGACTTCAGTCCATACTGGGCGGAATTTATCAGTGCTTTTTATACCTTTAGTATTCTGCGACTTTCATAATGTGGGCGTGCAGTAACCTCAGGTTTGTTGTGTGACAGCGAGTTAACGAAGCCTTCATTCAGTGAGGGCATCATAATCCATCTGAGCGGCGGGCGCGGCATATCGGATCGTGACAATTCATGAAATTAGTGAGTCGGTACATGACGTATCTGCGTAAAGTTAGTTATTATATTATAAATGATAGCAATATCTCAGACATTATGGTGGGCATTGTGAAAAATTGCAAATTAAATTAAGTTTCGTTGAAGAGTTAAACAACATGGAAAACCGTTGAACAGCATTGTATTAATTGTTGCTATTCAAAACAATGTTCAAATAAGTTATGGACCTTTTGATTCTTTGAGACAACTCGTTCTGATGTTGATATTAATGATCATTGTGAAAAATTATGATATACCTGTTGTGCTGATCAGCATATACGGTTGAGTTTAATATGAAAATCAAGATGGTGTTGTAAGTTTGCGTCTTAGGATGTTCAGTATCTTTGAACAGTAGTGATGTTCAGACATTAACATATCATACTTTGGTATTATTATGTTTGGTGTGTTAGTGCAATTAATAGATGGTGTAAATATTATAAATTGGTGGGTGAATAGGTTTTATATCTATTGCTGTTTGTTGCCGCATGGATCTGTAATTTGCCAAATGTTTGTACACAAACAGTGCAAAATAAAATATAATTAAAACAAAACAACATACCTCCCCACGATTCTCTCGCTGCGATTGGCTGAATGTGTGATGATGCAATCATTCGTTCCGTAAATTCTAATACGTCATCATTTGTGCCGTAATATGTCCTTTCATGAACGATTTCATAAAATGCAACAGTATAATACTGGAATACAAAAAGTTGTTATTCTCATTATGATTATTTTATCATTAAGGATACGAAGAAATTGCGGTCATTTCTCCTCCACCAGACAGAAATTCTACGAGTGACACGTCGCTTGTTTGGTCAAGGGATCGGAAGTGACGAACGGGCGAACAGACAAAAACCCAGTGAGTGACAAACACGGACAGACGGATGAAAACATGCCCATATCCGATTATTCTATCTAGGATAAACAAATGAAATCGGTGAGAATAATGTAGATAACATTCAAATGTATTCAATTTTTCTCCTTTATTTAGTACTATGACAGATGCTTGAAAGCAAATACAATATATTCAAATAATTCATTTCCTTATAGTTTCAGCTATGATGATGATTGCTACGCGATCGAAGACTTTAGTTATTAAAAATGTGATAATACTAGCCCCTTTTTCTCAATTTATAACAAAGTACAAATTCACCAACAATGTGCATTTGAGCATACGATTACCGATTTAAAAACACAAAAATTGCATTGAGACAGTTTGTCCTTCGTTAACATTAAATTTTGTTATTACAAAACCAATTTGAAACTTCTAGAAATTGTACTATTTATTATTTGGTTTTGCAAAGAACATTCGTGTCATCGGCAAACAGAACTGTTCTTCCATTTTTAATAGATGAGGGCATATCGTTTACGTACAGCGGAAAGAGGATAGGACCTAAGATCGAACCTTGTGGGGCCTCATGTTCAATTGGCAAAGAATTGGAGAGATAAGTAAATAATGTACTTTCGTGCCAGTACGGCATTTCTACTCTTTGAGATCGATGTTTAAGGTACGAGGTTATCCAATCTAGGGCAATACGAATTCCATACGAAGGTAATTTTGAAAGCAAAATGTTATGATCAATGACGTGAAAACCTTTCGAAAGATCAAAAAATACTTCAATTGGTACTTCATCTTCATGCATTGATGAAGTAACATCTTTAAGGAAAGAAAAAATGGCAGTTTCCGTAGTTTTTGATTTCCTGAAACCGTGTTGTGAATCTGAAAACGCTTCGTTTTTTCTGAGAAAGGTTTCCATTCGCGTATAAAAAAGCCTCTAATATTTTTTAGAAAACTGACCAAAGAGAGATGGCCGGTAATTTCGAATTTCATTTTATTCCTTTTTTAAAAAAGTGGCTTAATTTTATGTTTAAACTATCACAAAATATTCCTGTGAAAAAAGGCATTGAAAATGTAAGCTAACAGGACTGTAAATGCAGGTACACCAGTTTTTAAAAAAACATCCCACAAATTCATCTAAACCACGCCAATATAATTTTTTTTAATTTACCAATATTACAGATTTCGTTAAGTAGTTTCGTAAATAAACATCGTGCCGAAATTTTTTTGGGAAGCATATGATGTTGAATTTTGTAGTTTAGTCCTTCGTGAGATCAACGCAATTCTAGAAAACTGTTGGTTGAAAGAAGTTCTTTAACTTTTTTCTGGATTTCTTGTTTCTCTTTCATTATCCTTTAAAACAACATTTCTACGAAATGTCGTGATGACGTGGTTGAATTTTTAACGATGTTCCACATTGCTTTAGTTTTGTTTTTAGCGTTCAAAAGATCCTCATTATTTTTCATTATTTTTGCCTGAACTATTATTTTACTTAAAATTCTTTTATATTCTCGAAGTAGACGTGGAAGCGGGTGTTACACACATTTATGATGTTTAGAAATAAAGTAGAGAGTACGTTTATTTTTACATGATGTTCTAATTCATGTATGATCCAAGTATTGCTTTTTTCGTGACGTGTTTAATTTCTCACTTTTAATAGGAAAGCATGCGTTAAGAAAATAAGCTTTGAAAAATAAATTATATTTTTCATTTGTGTCAAAGAAGCGTTATAAACCTTCACTGATTCTTTCAGCAAGTGGTCGTAAATAATTTTATGTTAATTGTAGTAAATCTCATGCGTATTTATTTATTGTGTCAGTATTCATGTTAATAGTAATTGTAAATTTGCATCGTGGTCCACCGTAACCTAGATTATTCGTTATTATTTACCATATCTAGTTGTGGTTTTATTAATTACCGGTGATCTATTGCTGTTTATGATTTAAAAGTATTCCCGGTAAATTACGCTCACTGTAATGTCTAAATTAAAAGAATGAATAAATTGGCTTCTCTTTTTCGTGGGATTCGCTCAGAAAATCTATATTAAATCTCCACATACAACAATGGATTTAAAGAGAATTGTATTTGTTCAGATCAAAATCAAAAATTAGATGGTCCATGAACCTGTTTATTTGTTTTGTTATTTATTTTGTAGTCTCGTTTACACATAGCTACACGGGCATGCATTTGCTAAGTTGTATAAATCAATGAAAATATGTTTTTAATCTTACATTATGCAAATAGAATGTTAAATTTGCTTTCAATTGGAATTTTACGTCTTTTTCTAAATTTACCCCCAAAGGCATCAAAAATATTAGATTTCATGCGTACTCGCAGTTCCGCTTCTTTTCCTTTTCCTCATGAACTTGTGGGTTCTGAGAATATTGCCAGTTGTGCTGCCTGGTTATTTAACCTTTTTTCCCTAATATGCATTTCATTTGATATAATAATATACATATTTCCAACCGATGTTGCTACACCTTATCGATTCCCTTCGCTATTTCGATGTCATCGGTTTATTTCCGATGATTTTATCACATTTCAAACGATTGATCTTCGTATTCTTTTTTCTTGTAACTGATTCTTGATCAATCTGCCTGTTGAAGCGATTATTGGATTTTTTCTTTTTCCTTAGTTCAACTTCTATTTCTTGTCTTTCTCTACGAATATATTGTTTCTTAGCCCATCACCGCCAGATTCAGCAGTTGTGGAGGATAATTCCACAGCGGCCGGTTGTTCTGATCGGTAGTTTTACGTCATTCTACGATCAACACCAGGCTAACGACAGGAGCAGTATCCTGCCAAACCTTACGGATCAGACACAATCTTTCTTCGCTCTTCACCGACCTACCACTCTGTCACTTATTTGCAGATGCGCTCACATACTGCATAATGAGACATTTCGGGAACTGGAAGAGCTTGTGCCAGCTGGGGCAGTGCCACGCTGGTAGGAGATACCTGGTTGAGAAAAAACTCTTCAAGCTGACGTAAGTGGGCGTCGGAACTCACCAATTAGCAGGGGAATATCACCGCCACCTCCGTCGTCGCTTGCACTATATGTGTGAGGCTAATGACGTTAGCTGTTGACTCGCCGGAATCACCAATTTCAGAAAATCATAATCATCATCAAAGTATAATCATCAAAAATCATCATCAAAAATCATAATCATCATCATAATCAAAGGGACGGAGAACTGCAGAAATTGTGCACACTTTCGACTGTAAAAGCACTTGTTTATGACGACAAAATTAATTTGCAAGGTCTCTCTCTGTCACGCAATTCAGCCAAGTAATCATACAGTGGGGACGAGTGTTATGCATGCTGTTTACGTATGCCAACTACATAACAACCTGCGTAACAAATGTCATTGCCTTAATCAACAAATTCCTGTATTCTCATCCTCATCGCTTTAAAATAAGCGCATTATGGCCACACCCCTAACTCCACCGCGTTCACCACCCTCTCTTCCTCCACCATCACAAACCTCGTCGGCTTACTTCTACCGCCCCTCACCCTCCAGCGGAAGCCCATAATAACGGTTTCCGACCATGCGCTGCAGTGCGCGTGTTCGATCAGGTTTGCTTGCATCTGTTGCAGTCATAACGTCTTTTGCAAATAAACTCTTGTGCTTATAATTTTCAGCTCTGATTAGATTTCGACATTACAAAGTGGCAGATATCTTCCCAGACTCAAATCACCTGTGGCTGGCAGCACACACATATACTCTTTGCACGCAGCAAACGCTCGTCAGGGCAGATGCAAAAATCCGACGCCTCAGAATGACCTGCTTTGAATCAACCACCTCAGTCCGCCAAACTCTCAAAATGGTAGTTCACAGATTCACCGTCCAGAGCGCGTTGGTGAAGCTACTGATTGCATGGCGTCGAGCTGGAAATTCAAATGCTGACTTCCACCGGCCTATCTAGTGACATAGGACTGGCCCGTAGTGTCTTTCGCGCCTTTGGTGTTTATGTATGTTATCTGTGTTATATTTCTGGGACTAGCGATCAGAAACTAGTGTGGTGTTTCGTTTGAATTATGAATTCTGCTAAACAAAGTAAGTTACAGAAAGACCGGATGCGGATGCTTGACTCGCGCGTAGTTTTCCGGAAATGAAGATAGATCAAATTATGATGAAGATGACGGTTATGATGATGATGATGATGATGATGAAGTTACAACAGATCTTCTTGAAATTGTTGATCATAGTTCGGGAACTGAACAAAGCGAGTCAGAAGAAGATGAGAATGAAACAGAGAGTCCGTTGCTAACGAGTTATTTCATCGCAAAAAGACAAAAAGACATTTTGAATAAGGTGAAATCATGCGTAAATATTCGCTCAGTTTCTGTTATTTTACGTTACCAGACCCAAGAAAATGCAAAGAGCTAGTTGAGTGCTACTGACTGTATACGTCTCTTTATAAATGAAGATGTGATAGGATTGGATAACCAGAAGTACTAACATTGAGAAGATAAGATCAAGTTTTAGTCGTGACAAAGATGCAAGACCAAACAAATAATACAGAGTAGAGCTCTTAGTGGAATCTTTTTCACTGGATCACATGGAAATTCAGAAAAAATTGCCCGCAAATATGGGACAATTACAGAGCTCAGTGAAAGCATTTTTGTCCAATGAGCCTGAAGGATTTATGCTTTTATTGAGAACTCCAAGATTTGACGATGTGAGGGACAAATGTCAGAACGTCATTCCGACAGAATCAGCCACCAATTAGAAAGTTATTTGACAGAAATGGTTGCAATTTGTCAAAGACATTTCGTCATAGTGGGTACCCACGAACAGCTAGTAGCTTTCGAGGAAACTTTATTCTTTCCGTCAATACATACGCCAAACCAGCCAAATACGGTATCAAGATTTTTGCTCTAGTTGATGGAGCTAGCCTGCCCACAACCTCGAGGTATGTTGAAAACAACCCAGCGGGGCGTTTGTGTCAGTAATGGTTGCGGAAGCTGTAGTGTTGCGGCTGGTGAAACCAGTAGAAGGAATAACAGAAATATCATCCAACAACTGGTTTCCTAGCATCCCCTTGTACCAAGGCTTCCTGACAGAAAAGAAGCTCACGTTTGCTGGCACGTTGCGCAAAATAAAGAGAAATCCCACTGGAGTTTTTGCCAAACAAAACAGAAAACAAACATTCATCAAATTTGGGTTTCAAAACCACACCCTCCTTGCACAAAATGGGCGATGTCCTGAGCCGAACTTTACCAGAGTTTTCCGACCCCTGCCCCGCCCTGCGGGATCGAGCTGACCAATCCGCTTTAGCTTCATTTCAGGGAGGCGGGACTATTAATCTTGAACATTACAAAATGGCGGTGATGGCGAGTTATATTATAGTAAATATTTGAATAAAAATTATAAATCAACCAACAGTTTTACATAAATTTTTGTATATACATTTAATTACATAAATAAAGGCATGCAATTTTAGTAGACATATTTTAAACTGTTGTATAAAACGGTTTTTGAAAATAACACTGGACAACGACTATTAAGCTCCATGTCTACATTTCGTCGTTTATTGACGCAATATTTAATATAAAATGAAAATAATTTGCATTGTATGCATTGTCTAACCTAGTTATTTTATTAGAAAAATTAACTTAAGAAATACGTTTTAAGTCAGTTTCACAAACACGTCTCCGAGATGGCAACATTCAGTTGTGAAATACTTCATCACATCAATTCTCAGATGACCCAATTAAAATACTATATGATCACGGACATTAATATTATTGTAATAAAATAGTTTTGATATATGAAATACTAAATAAACTTAAAGTATTTAAAGTTCTTTTAGTCACAATGAAAGTTTTCTGCAGACATTATGATTGGTAGGTGCAGCTGCTTAAGCAAATGAAGTTTTGATCTTTGTTTTGGGGATCACAATTAATTACCTCTTCAATCTAACGTTAGGGTGATTGCATTTTACATGGAGTTCTTTACCGCAAATATTAAAAATCATATGTGATACCTAGTCTTTGAGGATTTTTGCGTGAAAATCAAAAACGACATATGACTCTTATATAACATTTTAATATCTTAATGTTTGCAAAGGTAGAAACACCAGCTTTCGTCTATTGCATGAACATTGGGAGAGAACACACACACACACACACACACACACACACACACACACACACACACATACACACATACACACATACACCATATCAATATAACCCACTTACATGTAATTTATACCATGATTTCAATACAACGCAGCCAAATTAATATATTTATATTATTATAGCAAGTATGTTTTTACATTACGATATTTTATTTTCAGAGACAGGCTTAATGCACACAAAGTTTTTACGTCATCAGATATTACACACTTCTTCTAGATAAAGCAGACCTATGCAAACACTGTTTGTATCAGTAAGAATCACTAGAGATTCTCCTGTCATAATTATTTCAAATTGTATTTGTTAATAATGTTTCAAAATTTTGTCAAACTTCGGAAATCTGTGCGATAATCGTTAGAAAACAGACGGGATCTCTTCTGCCAAATATTGTTGCAAAATAAAATTTTCTCTATTTTCATACATTTTTACATTTCATACAAATTGCCAATTTATTGGATAGCTGTGTTCACTAACGCATCTTCAGTAATATTGCACTGCATATTTATAATTTTTAATGAATTGTTAATAAATATTTATTAAACAAAATAAGCAATTAATTTTTATTTGGGAAAAATTTCATTTTAAGTTATAAATATTTATAAAGTAATTTAATTAAAAAGGTACTATAATATGAATTAAGGGTTAAATTTTAAAACTTCTCTTCTAATGTTATTATTGTTACTGAAACATTTTCTATTACACGGTATAACGTTTTAAAATGTACTGCCCATTGATTGATAGTTAGTGTTCGTATAGAGTATATCTCACGCAGAGACGATTTTACAAAGAAAATCTAAATAATAACGAAATAACCTCAAATTTATAATTCATTGGCATTTGGTCGCACACTTCGGCGACCACTTTAATCTGGGTCGGAAGAAGGAGAAATATGCGCTATCGCCGTTGGGTTCGTAACCAAATCCTTCAGGGTCACCATGGCGTTCCCTTTTACTTAAGTCTTGGATTCATGAAAGTGATGCTAGATATTTCAGCATTAACTTGAGAATACATGTTACATGCATGAAAGTGATGAACAAATGCTCTGGAGTTTTAAAAAAATCTGCCTTTGGAATACTGCATCAGAAGTCCTACTGGCTATTGTAATTACATTTTCTGTCATTCGTCGATAAACTGCCGAACACTTTCCGGTGAATCATGCTTTATCGCCGCTAAGAAGAAACTGTGAAAGATTCCAGGTTAAAGGGCCACATATGTTATTGGTGGATCCGAAAATAGATTTTAATTGTGGAATTGGCATTATTCATTGGTGCAACATACAAGAAATGTGAATTTACTATTTGTGATAGTTTCTCTTTTACTTCAGTCCCGTTAATTTTCAACATAATTAAATCATCATTTTTACCTAAATACAATATTTACTTTTCGACCTGTCAATTCGGAAGAATAGTTGTTCCCATTGAAAAAGCGATCATGCCGATAAATGGACCAAAGTTTACAAATATCCATAAATACAAATGGTAATATCTGATATTTGTTATCTGAATCCCACTCTAGAAAGTAATCAAATTTTCTTTGTTGTTTTCATTTAATATTTTCAAATAACAGCAACGTTACTTTGCTTTTGGCGGTTTGGTATTCCGGCAAGATCTTAACAGATCTTGCCCGCTTACTTGTGCCAGCCACATAATAACCGACTTCTTCATCGGTATCTTCCACTTCGGGTTTAAGGTAATTATTGTGAATTCTTAAGCAGTATTTTACAGTTCTAATGACCGTTTTTCACCAATCTACACACCAATGTTTTTTTTTATTCCGTCAGGCATCTTCTCTGTTCTTCTGCCCTTCATTGTCAAATCGATGACGTACTTACAAGATTTCTTGGCCTTCCTCGTTTTCTTCTTTTCGAAGGTTCACTCAAGATAATTTTGATATTCTGTCAGCATGCATTCTGCGGCACTTCATTGGAGTTATTTGGATTCTACATTTTTTCGATCTTGTCTCTCAATCGGTATTATCTGTCTAATCTCTTCGTTTATTATTCTATCAAACGGTATGCACTGACAACATCGTCTCCACAAATTCATTTTCATAGCATTTAACCGAGTTTGTGCATCATTTTAATTCTAATTTCCTATTCATATGTGACTCTCCACCATTGTCTTGTATATTGTCTTAGTTTTTCTTTCAAGAAAATTTTTGTTTTATATAATATTATGAAGTCTACTAATTATTAGCCTTCTAAGCTTATTTTTAATAAAGTCAATATTATTAGATCCCTGCTCTAATAATCACTCCGATATATTTAAATTCCTTTCCTGCTGAAAATATACCTAATTTCTGTTCTAGATCATATCGAGATTTCCACCTAACCATGTGTCTTGACTATATTATTACTTAATTATTCAAACATATTTACTTCAACTAATAATCAGATATTTATTATATAAATATGGTTTTAAAAACCAAGAATTGCTTCTTCAACTTCATCACTAACTGACTGTAAAATTTATCTACCGCGTGACGCATGTTAACAAACACTTCACATATTACATTCTCGTATACTTACGTAGCATATACAGAAGTAATATACGTAGTATAGAATGTTATATATCTTTCTTGCTGAAAAAACTGTGCATTTTCTGCGAAAAAATAATTGCCGCTCTGGTGACGAAAACTGAATAAAAAATGCTAGGAGAATTAAGAGAAAAAGTCACTCCTAACACGCGGTGTAGCCATAATTCCAGTTTTGTAGATCCGTGATGCCAAAACCAATTGGAAGCAAACGTCCGTCAGTCCGTCTGATACAACTCTAGCGCCTAAACCGGCCATGCGATTTTTTCCAAATTGAAAAAGAGAACCCTGTCGTTTTTCGCCTCAGCTGAAGCTATACGATTTTGAAAAACAATCATTATTAATTTTGGAAGGACTATTTGTAGCCTTCCGGACGTTTAATTTTTTCCAAAACGCTCCAAAATTTTTTCTGTACACATTTCTTATGGGGACTGTTTGCTCTATAGTAAAATACGCTTATAAGGTAGAATGTCAATTGTCTAAGTTAACTCGAACTTTGAAAAATCGCTAAAATTTGAATATTGTGCGGCGTCTTACTACAACTACAAAATTAAAGATAAGTTTTGCTTCAAATGAAATGTGTTGCTTATAATTAGATCTTTTAATTAGGTCATACAATTTTTTTAAAGTTTTTAGTTGATTTCGCACAATATGGCGTGCAATATTTTAGAATTTTAAAATTTACATAAACAAGATTTTCTCAAAAGCAGCTCCAAATTTTTCTTTACATTTTTGGTTGAGGTAATGCAAATGCAGCCTATCCGATGACATAAACAGAGATATTGCTCTATTCTATTGTTTTTAAAAATTACACAAATGTATTTTTAAATACCTCTCCTTTACCTTAATATAGACATTTGAATAGATTTGTTTAGATTATTTAACTTGTGAGTAAGTGCTTCAAATGACTTTAGAGAAGTTTTCAAAAACTCAATAGATTCCTGTGAAAGAGCTATTTGAACCAAAAGTTGAGAAAATATCAAAAAATGTATTTTATTGCCGGCTTGATGAATGTCCAGCTGGCAGAGGAACAGCAAGAACCTTATGTGAGTTGGCAGAACCTTAAAACCAGTCACACAAAGGAAATTATGGCTTATTTCTTTACGAGAAATCTGTCCCGGTATATAGTACCTCTAGTTCTTCATATTTTGGTAGCGCGAAGTGTAAGCATTTCTTAATTTTTAAAAGCAAGAAAAATTTCAGCTTGAAAACGACAAAAGAACAGTGAGACACAAATAAATAAAGTTAATTACAAAGGACGTAATACTCACGTATTAGGGTTTGGGAAGAAACGAACGTGCCAATGTAAAACCAAAAACGGCCTATGAACAGGAAAATATGGGTAGTAGATGATCGGTAAACGACGGTAATCAGTACATCAAATTCTTTCCGCAGTTTTGTAATGGTATCTGTACGAAAAAGACGTTTAGAACATTCTCGACATCGTTATTGGAATTTATTTTCATTGCTCGTCAAATGAAACCGCTGATCATACGGAGTTTGAACACGCGTTCCTCTATTGTGAAACCACGCACCTAAGCGATTGCGCTACCAACACGAACGTATGGCGCATTTCCGTGAACTTACTCAATTAAGAGAATCTTGCAATTTTTGTTTTCCAAACTCATTGCTTTTCCGCACTTCTGCAATTTAAAATATTAAATAAATTACCTCTAGGGCAATAAGCAAAAATCTACGGCTTTATAAAATAGTTAATTCTACTTAAGAATGTTTCAATTCAGTACTATGTAATTTTGCGTGCAGGCGCTGCTCTAGCCAGACGCTCAACCCTTATCGCCTCTGCCCCAGGTGAGATTATTAGACGTGATAACGTTGGAGCTGTAGACAAGTTTCGGCTTGGCCCGACATTCAGAATTCATTTTGCTGCAAGTAATTACTAGAATCTAAGGAAACATTTATTGACTTCAGAAAAGTACCTATCATTACACCAGTTATTATCTTTTTGTTATCTACTCACATTTATATAAGAAATAAACTCTTGACTTTCTCGTGTTATTATTATTTTCTTATTATATAACAAATGTTACACTATTAACACTTCATTCGTTTTGAAAACTCTCAAGCGGCAACCGTAAAGTACATATCTTAGGAGAATTATTGAAAGGAAAAGTGTAATTAAAATCTCACATAGTCAAAAAATAAAGTTGCATGAATTGGGCCAGGACATGAACTCGAGAGTCTTCCAGTTCTTCAAAACAACTGAACTGCTGACGTCACTCCCCCATGATCACTTATACAATGTTTTACATATTAGGATGTGTTGACGAGTGATACTTGGTGAGTTTGCTAGCTGAAGACAGGAATGTTGCGCAACGAAGAAACAGTAAAAAGTACGATTTCGCAAAACTTGGTTTTGAAACGTTTTAATAGTAAGAAAAGAAAAACTGTTTGTTGCAGTTTGCATTTCAAACCATTCTTTAAAATTGTAAATGTACTTGCACTTTTGCACAAAATGCCATCATTTCAAGAAAGCCTACCACATGATTGTTATGCAGAATTGAATTATGGACCAACAAATTTCATTTGAAAGACAAATCATTTTCAATTTTGTAGTTGTAGGAAGACGCCCCAAAATGTTAGAATTTTAAATTTTCGAAAATTCAAGTTAACCATGAAAATTGGAACTATGTCATCCCCTTCTAAATTATTTTACTCTATTCTTACCAGAAAATTGGAGCCGTTTTTAGGAAAATTTGAAAATGTCCGAAAGGCTTCATGTAAGTACCCAAATTTCAAAAGATTTTCAAATTTTCAAGCTTCAACTAATGAAAAAACAGAGTTTCTTCAATTTGGAAAGGATCATGCGTGTGGTTTAGGCGCTAGTAGTGATCTGCAGACGGATGGACGGATTGGTTTTTGGATATAACCACTTTTCGACTCAAAACGTGTTGCCGTTTAATCGCGAAATCGTTTCCGCTGTATTACACATAACTTTCTCATACTACGTATACGCACGGAGTATGCTACGTATATACGTCACATGCGAATATACTGCATTATCTACGTATATTCGTGCGTATACAGTAAAACGAGAAGTACAAGTTTTGTTTGTGCTGATATAACGAATTATCATAGTTCAAAATCCATCTAAACATGTTGCAGCAGTTCCAAAGGTGAGATACAAAAAACAGTACTGAGAATTTTCTGCGTACTGACTGTCATTTCAAAGGTAAGTTTATTTTTACATAAATGATTCCTTATTGCAAAATATGAATGTATGTAATCAGAAAAAACAGTAATTTGTCACAATCTGGGCGACGTTGTGTAAAGTCACAACTTTGATATCAATTACTTAAATGTCCGAACCTTCCTCATACTGACTTACGGCAAGCTGATGATAGGTGACAAATATCAAATGCGTGGGAATACACAGGCCCAGACAACTGTAAAACGCATTTTTTCGGAGCTCAGTGGTCAGAGCAGCTGGTCATGCAAATCGAACGATGCGGGTTTGATTCCTCTCGAGAATTACATCTTTGAAGTACTCAATTAATACGGTTATCAGGTCACAATATGGATATCACTAACCAGACAGGATAAAACATTTCCCTCATGTTTCATTTCCCCATAAAAAGTGACTTGTGACAAACTTTTTGGAAGTGAATGCAAAATGTATGTCAAAACGGTTATATCTTTATTCCAAGCGAGGTTAGGTTAAATTCTTACTAACTAAATATAAATAAATACACATTCGTATAAATATTTGTAATAAAAGAATCAAACTAATTACACATTATATAGTATAAAGTTCTAGCAATCTACAAAGCACATCAATACCAATCTTTCCATCAACATTCTTATCTTTGCATTCTAGTTTATATAGCAGGTTGGGACATTGAAGGCGTATGGGACTGAATATAATGCCTCAGTTTAAATGACTATCAAGCAATTTAGCCAGTTATTAGCCTGAGCCTAATGCAAGCACCAAGCCTTTTCAAATAATATTTGTTTGCAATTTCTATTTCTAATTACTTGCTAGAACATAATAAATGTATTACAACACTGTTCTAGCAAGTATAATTTCACAAATGCAATATTAGGAGCAACTGATATTTTTAACAATACATGATAATATATTTATTTATCTAACTCGTTATCATGTTATGAATTTTATAATAAATTTTATAATTTAGATTTAAAGAACGACATTATCCCAGACATTTTGATGTATCCAAAATTCGCACCTCCTTGTTTTTCCTATGTGAGACTAAATGACAGGTGATTTGTGCATTGGATCACCTACACAAGCATGGCGAATAATCATTGGATATAACTAAATAATTAAAATTCCTTATTTTCTTCCTGAAAATTGGGACTGATTAAATGCTCACCACTTAGTCTCAGTCTACCCCGCACTAAAGATAAGCCGTATCAAAACATTGTTTATTTAAAAATGGAGATAATAATAAAAAAAATATTGATTTCTTTCACATGATCACGTCAAATCGTACTTTGTTATGTTTGGAGTTAATACATTTTGAAATGTGGCTCCACCGAGACTACATTAAAATTTAGAAGACCATAAAAATAAAATTATCAATTATTACAAACAATTAAGGGATGCGTTCTGTTAGCATTTTATCACAGAGGCACAAACACAAAATGGTAATTTTAATGAGTTCGTAATAGTCTCTAAGAACTTTGTTAAACGTGCTAAAAAGACATTCCTTTCTCAATTAATAAAAGAACGAAGAAATTACCTTTGTGCAAATTTTATAATAAACCCACAGACTTGTTAAGGATTCACAGTTATCTCTAGAACTGTTAAATATATAGATGCGAGTGATTATAACTTAATTACAGACTTTTTTCATATTATTTCTAACGATTACATAAAATATGATAATGATATTACAATTGAGAAACTGTTAATATTTGAGCTATCTCTTCCAAATTTCGTTTCGTCACACATTTGCTTCGGAATAAGATACCAACACACAATCTTAATATAATCACATTATCGTTTACAAAAACAAGTTTGTTCCTCCTTGCCAAGAATTTTGGAATGTCTCTCTCGTGATGATAGTGATTAATGTTCCAGGCATCAGGTAAAAAATACTTATTCAGCAAGTTTGATCGCGTCCATTCCTCTATCTATATGCGTTTAATCCACGGAGCTATGCAGAGGTGCTAGCGCCGATGAGGGGTGTTGTAGAGGCCAATTCTATCTTGAAATTTATTGTTCCTGATATACAACATTTACTTCCGGAGTTGCAACAAACTCACATTCTTGATAAGAATGTGGAATCATCAACGATCCTATTCTATAGTTGATTCTAGTTAGAAATATTTCGATTCAGATGTATTTTATTGTGAGGGCTCATAGTAAGCTTCTATCCTGCAGACTTTGCTATCTTGCCCCCCTCCCATATCTTAAGGTGATCTCATTACGCGATAAGACTGAACTGTAACTCGTGTGAAACACCAGTCTGAAATACAGAACCGCGTAGTATTAAGGAAGTAACTATGTGATTTTAAAACCAGTGCTAACTAAGAGGTTCCGGACAAATTTGCGTACCGTTATTCATGAAAACTTGTAACCTAAACTTGAATGATATAATACTAACAATATTTTAATTATCAACAAATAGTTGATTGATTGTACTTAAAGAAATTATAATGCTTATAATGTAAACAACAGATTGTTGTACTACAACAGCACATACTTTCTTCTCTAATGTCACTGCTGCAATATTATGCTATTACATGAATTGGGAAAGGCTTTCAACCAGTAAGATCTCCTATTTTCAATTTTGTAGTTTTGAAAAAATTAACTTTTTCAATTTTCAAAAATATATAGGTTCCCTCCGAAAATAGGACCACCAGCGCCTCGGTCAGATGGTACAGAACGGAAACTTCTGGTCGTCGTACTGATGGACCACAAAATGGCCCTTTTTAGGGCTAAGTCTTAAAAATTAATGTAATTACAAAATATTGGACATATTACTACTGAAATCACGCAAAGCAGAAAAAATCACCTTCTGGATTCAGACTCACAACGTTAGCAAATGACAGCGTACCTATGACGTTAACCATTCGGCTAAAGCGATTTGTGTTTACCAGTTGCCACTTAGAAAAGTAGTTAAATATAATAAAACCTATACTAAATAGAACATAATCGTTTCAGTATATATTTTTTCGTTTTCAGAGTCAATCGCACTAAGTTTAAATATATTGTGATATATATTACTAATATAAAAATGTATAATACAGGAATAATAAAATATATTAATATAATATAATTATAATTTAATAGAATGCGAACTTTTCTCTATAGAAGAAGTACAATATTTTTACTTTTCTTCACTTTTTTTTATACTTCAGTACCACATTGTCATAATAAAACTAGAAAGGGACACAATTATTCCCGAAAGAGCTATGTCTCAGTAGGACAGTTTTAAAAATACTAGTGATGCTAAAACAAGGCGTACTTTCTCACCGTATTTCCACCCACTGCAGAAACTTATATGGAAAATATTAAATGTTTCAATTGCACATGATCTTATTTAAAATCTTATACTTTGAAAAAGTTTCATGAAGGGAAAAATCTCAAATTTCCAATGTGTACTTGTAGGAATACCTGCAGAAAAATCTGTTTTCAACAGGCAGGACCAGCAATATTCTCTTAAATGCAGACACTATACAGCAATTCTTACATTTACATTTTATTACATTTGTAATAAATTATGGAACCATTTGTTTGAACATTGAAAAAGTCCCAGGGCTTCATGTATGAAGTACCCTCCCCTAATTGGATGTCGGTTTCAAATTCAAGGCGCTACGACATGAATCGATTGGGAGTATCAATTTTGGTGAAAATCGGCTGAACGGTTTGTAGCCGCTAGCGTTGTTCAGGGACGGACGGACAGACATTTACCGTCAGTAAATTTTTCGCTATCAACCACCACAAAACATAGATTCTGGCTACACCACGATTTGGAGGTTTTTTCGAGAATTTAGCAAGTGGATTTATCCATTTTTTCGTCACAAGGGCGGTGTAATATGCGTTTTTCTGCCGACAATTCGCGATTTTCGCGTAGCATTGCAGCAACTCTCTACTCCTTAGAAGAAGAAGTGCAGTCAATATATGAAAATTAGATTAATACGTTCACGGAAAGTGTTTGCTTTCACTGCAAAGCAATTTCTAAATTTGGAAAACATTATACAATTTTTATAACTTCATTTGTAAGATTAGTTATACCGAGAAAGAAAGTAAGAGTTCATGAGAGAGAATTTGAAACAGATTGAAAGTAATTGTAATGTTGAAAAATCCCAGAGATATTAATAAAAGGTGACATTTATACAGTATTTGTAATAACGGTATAATTGTGTATTCGAATGAAGAGTGTAAAGTAAAAAGAAGAGTTCTTTCTAGAAAGTTTCAATAATGCAATATGAGCATAATGTAACATACCCTCCAGAAGTATTGGAGATATCATTGGATTCAGAGTCCCAATAAACTTGCTAGTATAATATCAATTTGAAAAGAATGCATTGATTTAGGAAGTCAGTAATGTTTTAATTTTTTGCGGTACCATGCGTACACAGGTCCTTACTACAACGAGTCTAAAAATAAATACATGTTCACTTGAGTCTTTTGGAAATTTTTTTGGGTTCGTGATTTTAAAAGCCGAATTTTCCTTCAAAACCCCTAAATACCATTTTTACTTGATATCATTGTTTCTGTAATTATTACTGCGCATTCGAGAATGTATAATATAGTAAAATATTTAAACAAATCTTAACTCAATATTGAGCCATTATTTTCCAATCACTGTTCCTCGGCAAAACTATGGAAATATTGTAATGAAAGAACATTATTAAATTTAGTGGTACTCAGTTTAATAAATATGTTTATTTTACCAACGAAATAGAGAAAGTGTGAATAAAATATGTATTGGCTACAATGAATATCATTGCAATATTGTAGAAAATCTCTGAGAGAGATGAATATTAAGTTATAAATAATAATCAATTAGCTGATATATATGAAAATTTCATTTTGATTAAATAAATTTCCGTTTTATAATACTATTTTACCAGGGAAATAAAGTCCTTAGGTTTTATTAAACGCTTGATTATTGAAGTCCGAATTCAAATATATGAGAAATATTCTTTGACAGGAGTTGGAAGTTTATTTGTTTTTTTGTGTATATATTTTTTAATGTCTCTTTTTAACTACTAGGTCATATAACGATCACTGTGATTTTTATGTTTGGGGTTTTCTGTAGGGAGAATACGTAAGGACATCACGAACACACATCTATGTCCGAGGCGGAACCCGCGGACCTTCGAACCCAGGAAGCTACGGCCTTTTCGTCCATTTCCTCTTTCTCTCCTAGTAAACCTTTGACATCATATATCCAACATCAAATACATCAGAAGATATCAGCAATTCTCCATCATTTTAGATTAGGTTTTCCTGTATCCCTGGCCACGTGGGGATAAGTGGAGAGCCTGAAACACTCTGACTAGGTAGTAAGGATTGGCCTCTGAGAAGCCAGAAAGACATCTTTTATGGTATATCTACTCTTACTACAAGATTTTATCAACGTTGCATTTGAGTGCAAACAGGTGGCAGAACTCTTTTCAAACTGCAAGGATCATAAGACCCTTTGTCGCCGATTAATCCCATTGGCTCTAAGCCCGAGGCAGAATTGTTATTCACCCTTCGGATCGGGCACTACCACTTCTCCTTTTAGACATCTCGTGCAGTTACCACCCCTATCCCCAGAAATGACCAGACAGGCTTGCTGTAAAAGCGTATACTGTGCACTGCGATAATGAAAGAACCAGAAGAGGCATGAAGCTTGTCGACTGTAGAGGAGATGCAGCTGTCCTCCATAAACTCTTGACTTTCTTAGCTATGGATTTATAAAATCTAATACGCGTAGAGGGACATGCCTTACACATGCCTTTTATAACTAATTTTGCGTTTTTGATGTAACACTGTCTTTTGTCATTTTATTTCATTTTAAAATTAGTCACATTTTTACTGTTTTACTCTTTTAATCTTGTAATTAATAAAAATATTTTAACTGAAACTTTATACTAATTTTTCAGAAAATTTTGCGAATAATATTGCACTATGTAATTGACAAGATGTTGAGCACAATACCCCTGATTCTTTTATATTATTAAAGAAGGTATGAAGGTTCATTTCATTAAATAATAAAGACTGTAGTTTAGTTTTCAGATTTGAGAACTTGTGATCTCATTGAATCTCATGTGTTTTCCGTGTTGATCTAAAACCAAATGTATTTTCAGGTTCGATATGCATTCAAGTATTGGGATCTTATGAGCACAAATTATTTGTCATGCGTATATCTTACAAGTAAACTACTAAAATTTTTCCAAATTTAAATCGTGAAAAAAGGACAGTGTGTTTCCTGTGAATAAAAACAGTTTCTTACTTCAATATCGATAACCGTGTCAAGGTTTCGGATGTTTGAATTGCGGGAGAGCTTCTTAAATCGAACTAAACACTCCAGAAACTGTTTCTGGGGGTCATACAAAAACCTAACATAAATTGGAAAGATAATACGATTCGGAAACACTGTGTTCCGCTTAAATATTTTAATTGGAAAATTGTCCCGGAATTGAAATTTTTTAACTAAATACTCAATCTCTTTAAAGTTTATTCAAACAATTTTGTTTCTTTCTTAACAGCTCGTTTTAAGAAAATTACATTGATTCGTAACATTGTAAGATTTCACAAATTAAAAAATTAAAAATTTGCTGTTTATATTATAGCTATTTATTAAAGATATCAATTATTACAATTTTGCTATTAATATATGCAATGTGATATGTTGAAAATAATTAATTATGTTAGCCTATTCAGGCCATATCAGATTTGTACTGTTGCCTGTATATTACCTTAAATAAATAAATAAATAAATAAAAATATCACTGGGAAGGGATAGATATAATCTTCTCAGCAGTGTAACAGAAAAATAGCAACTTTTGAAAAATATATGAAGAATAAGACAATTATATTTTCGAAATATTTCTAATGAGAGTTTCCCTAGTTCCTTTTCACCGATTATCACTATAAAATTGCATCAATTTTACAAATAGTCTAAACAATATTAACACACCTGCTCATATAGAAAAATGGGCGATTACATTTTCATAATGCGTAATAAAATGTGTGTATTGCTTGCATTTCCTTAATAAAGGCGTAATAATGTCAAAATACAAGTTTTTAAATACGTGAACATGAATTTCAATTTGCTTGATAGGAAATGTGTATATTATGTAAATCATTACATTGTGTTTCCGAAAATTATTATGTAATAATTAGTGTTCTTCTTTAGAACCATTAGCATTTTAAAATAGTTTGTAAAACAAAACTTTCAATACTATAATTTAATCTGACACAAATTTCTCACAATATTAGATACATAAATTAGACTTCATTTTCATGGTAAAGAACTCGATAAAAATGTCAGCCTTCCCGTGACCCGCTGCCCCTTTGGGTTCGTCAGCGTCCACAGGTTCAGAACCAACGTCAGTGCAATTGGCAGGTGATCCTCGCGCCCGCGCACCCAATCCGTTTGTTTCTGTGCCCTCTCCTGTTACCTCCTCTTACTTCCTCTCACCCCTCCCTCTCCTGTTACCCCCTGCTCACGTTAGCAGGCAGCGTCACTGACCTCAGAAATTGCTCCGCCCCTTTGAGATAACTAGGAGGAAAATTTTCGAGGGGAGGAAGGGGGACGTGTCTGAAACTTGGAGCAAAAGCCAATGATAAGAGCGGATACGCCTCGACGCCAGGATTGGTCAAGTGTCCAGCGATGGTTGTCCAAGCTGTGGAAAAGCCAGATTTGGCCGCACAGGGCATCACCCATATTCTGTGAGAGTGGGTATACATTACTGTCAATGAACTGTTTGTCTTGTCCCATAGTAGCTCGACACTTATTTTTCAGTCCTTCGAGTTTACTAAATAATGGGCACACTTACGTGGACTTAATTGTCAGTGTTATTTTATTATTTTAAAATGTTTGTACTTAAATAAGCCAAACGTTGGATATATGAAATGATACCATTTGAGTCCGCTGCTGTGACGGATTTTGGCGTGGTGGATTTTGTCATTCACTCGAGTTAAAATCGAAATAGGTGAGGATGAATATGACGGTGTGAGAATAGCTCTGTTTCCGACTAAAAGAGCGCATTTCTCAAATTTATTTACTGGAACTAATTATAAATTTGTATAATTCCATAAATTTTTTTAGCAAATTGGGAATTTTGTTTAATACATTTTTGAGGTCCTTTCGGCTCTGAAGCCTTACACTGTAGCTAGTTTAGTTAATGATATATCAGCCCCTGCCTCCGTGGTAAATATTCAGGTTTATGCCACACAATTCTTAGAACACCAGCGCTACAAGAGAGGAATATCGTTAAAATGTAGGGTGTTAATTATGACTAAATATCACGCTCTAAAAAACTTAATGAAAATATCAAAATTTCATTACGTTCCGGGTACGAGTATTCTCCTATTCACTGGAACAGAATCAGATTTATACACAACTAGGGCCTACATGTAAACACAAGTAAAATGCACACAAAAATAGAATATATTTGATAAAAATCTTCCAATTTTGATTATTCTGTATGTTTAGGAGAAAAACGTTGTATTAAATATTAATATAAAACATTTATTCCCAAGAACGAAAATAAATAACTCAAAACACCGTTTTACATTGGCGGTAAAGCCGTAAAGCAAGTAGAAAGCTTGCGAGCCGTGTTAATCGAGTTTTTGGTCAACGAAACATCGCGACCCGACTCTAGTGCTCTCGTTAAAAGGCTTCACTTTCTGAGGACAATGTCATCTCCATATATTCTAACCTCCTTGGCTGTGAATTTCAACGCACTTGCGCTACTTCACGCTTTTACTCCGAACTTAAACTAGGGGTCGACTGGGAACAGCTGTTGCCATGGTGACTGCACCGCCCTACTCCCAGCTTACGGCACGCTTCCGTTGCTCTTTGTTTATTAGTCAAGTTTTTGGCTACTTGCTGCTTACGCCAGAAGTGATTACTGAGACAGATTTTACTCAGTGTTTATTATAAGGTGATTTTTAAACAATAATGTAAACACATTTTATCGGAGAGTACAATAGTAAAGTGTTTCAGAGACAACAATTGTCACCTTCTTTATAGTATCGAAAAATGAAGTTTCAGTATACGTATGCGTCAGCTACATATTAATATTGATCTTCAATAGCTTTTTTCGAGTTTTTGCATGTTTTAAAGTCATGACAAACTATAAGGTTATTACCGAAAATGGCTTTACTGTTCTGGTATCATCCTTGTTAATTTTTTATCAACATATTCTTCAATAGTATATTGTGACATACCAGATTGCCACCAATATGAAATTCAGCGAATTTCATTAAAAATAACACGTTATTAGCAAAAAGGCGGTGGTTGTCATGGTATCGGAGAGCAAGATATAAACTATGTTCTTTAGTTCAAAAGCGGACGATAAGTAGCATCCATGAGCTATTGGTAAAAAATAATGACGTAGATGACGCCGCGAGGTAGATCGCATAATTTTGTTTTAAACAAGAGAGTAAAGGATAAAAAATGTTGACATGTTGAAGAAGGATACAAGAAGATTCATTCGAGCTCTCGACAGGATAGCGATCGGATCAGGGTGCTAGATATATAGCAGTTTACTTGAACAAAGAAAATTTACGCGAGTTCGGACGTAGTGATTTGTCGTTGTTAGTATTAAAAAATAGAATTCAGAAATTGTTTGATACGAAGTGAACAGTGAATGCCAAAAGGGGGACTTACAAACTTTATTAAGCGGACAATGATAATCGAATTTAGTCTCCGATGATAGGAACCCGATGATAACTTGCTAAACTTACATGCTTATATTTTAACAGCACTTAAGATTTTGCTTAGGTAATGAACAATAAGGAGTATTAGAACTTGTAGCAATTCAAGCAGGTGAATGGGGATGGAAAGCCAATGGATAAACAATGTACATAGTGGTTTATGAGAAGAAACGACAAGATGCGGATTTGGTCGGTAGCAAGAAAGAAGATTGGACGAGGTCCATTGCTGAAGTCTACGGGGAGACATCCTTTACCAGGACAACGCCCAAGATTTTCATGGATAACAGGTTCCATAGCCCTGTAGTAAAGATCATGACCAAAAAGAATCTTATACTAAAATTTATAAATATTTTTTTTTATTTTCTATTGAAAGCTGATTATCATTTGCCGTCACATGCAATCCAGTAGGATATTTAAATTTCAGATTCCACGCTTCTCCGTATGGGGGGGGGCGAATTAAGTAATCGTAAGTATTCACGATTATTTCGGTAAAGAACTCGCCGACAGAGTCAGCAAGGGAGTTATAAGTAAATATAATTTGGGAGCTCATTCTCGTAACCATTTCCTGGCGCCCATATATTTATTAGAAACTTGGAAATACGTTACAGGAATTTGAGGGTAGCAAGACGGGTATATGGATGGGTATATTTCAATATCTTTTTAATACAACACATCATTCAAAATAATTCATTAAATTTGCCTTGTTTAGTGTTCTAACAAAGTTACCCTGATTACAAAGCCATATTTAATTATTAATAATTCATTGTAATAAGTTTTCCTAAATATGCATATTTTTTAAAAACTTCTAAATTATTTATAGAAATAATTAAATACTGTTAATTATACTTTCACACATACTGAATATATATTTTTAAATTTATATAAAGCGAGAAATTGAAGAAAAAAAGTGTACATAATAAAATCTTTACCCAGGGGAAAATTGTGCAGGTTATTTTGTATACCTTCGCAATCACGTACATTTAATACTTCATGTTTACTTACACTTTTGAATATCCATTTAGTACTACTATGTGAAATGTAAACACAATTTCCCAATTCCATTTGAAAGCGTTCTTTGGAAGGGTTACACCGCTTTTCAAACGCCGATCAAATGAAATATTTCAATGTGTGAGAGGAATTAAAACTTATTTAATCTCTCGATTAAAAAAATAGGATCTTATCGTATTTTCAATATAAATATCAATATTTTTTTACTTCACAATCTTGGAACTGCAATTTGCTGTCAACGTTTTATCACTGTTGCAATATATTAATCCAGTTTCTTGCAGTGAATTCTTGTTCTGTTTTAATAATAATATTTTTTGTTTACATTGCTTCGGAAATGAACACAAAATCAAAAAGAGGTATTTGCGATAGTTCATCATTGGCGAAGAATTTTTTTTAAAAAATAGGAATTGAATTTTTCCTTTTTTTGTTTCCGAGCACTTAGACCATGGTACAGTGCACAGCAGTAAAGCCATGTTTGATACTGGTGGCAGTAGCATGACTCACGCCTTTGTACCATGCCATGATTGATTGATTGATATTTTCGTGTTTCCGGGCGTGTCAACTGCTCTGGTCATTAGTTCCGTTAGTGTAGTGCATGTTTCTTTCTCGGGAGATGGCGGTGATCTTCCCCCGCCGGATGGCGAGATCCGGCACCGACCTACCGTTGGCTAGTGGGGTTTCCCCCTAACCAGGACTCTCCCACCAGCAGGGCACCGCCCCAGTCGGGACAAGCTCTAAGCTCCCGACCGGTCTCCCGGAATATGTGGTAGTGTGGTGCGTGTTAGTGTAAGTGTGTGTGTAAGGGGAAAGGATAGGACAAGGAAGAGGAAGGACAGATCGCGCGCGGTCCGTGACCCGTTTGGTAAGGTACTGCTCCGGCATTTGCCTGGTGTTGATCGGAGAAACCACGGAAAACTACCGATCAGAGCAGCCGGCCGCTAGAATTCTCCTCCAGGCAGCGATTGAATTCGACCTAGCTGAAAAGCTAGTGTCTAAAATCCTGCCGCCATCAGGACTCGAACCTAGGACCTCCCGGACGATTTTTGAGCTACCGCTAACAGTCCATGCCATGAAATGAAGTCATTAAGGACGTCCCTTAGTATGCGAGAAAAGACATGATTTATGCATACTGAATTTTTCTAGAGCGTTGACGCGATATAAACCTGCTTAGTGTGTTTATCCCTCCTCGGAAGTTGGGACTCGCGTAGTAAAAAGTGCCTCTTTTGGTAAGGGATAAAGGACCACTTTGGTACATACTTTCGCTCCTCAGAGACAAGTCTCTACGTAGAAATTTCTATCGGAACTAATTTCCTTGCTTTCATTTTTTGGCACCAGAGGTAGTACTTATTATTATCACAGCTTCCCATGGCCACTAGCGATCCGCTAAAAACCTCCACCGCGGAAGGGCACCTTTGTGCTCCTCTAACATGTCGCTGAGGTAGCCTCTAGGTACATCTTGGATCTGTACCTTACGTGTATGCCCGAGCCAGACCTTACAACTCGACTCAGAAAACACATCCAGTTACCAATCACAGCAAGAGATTAGTATACGATCAAGGTGTACACGAACTTGAGTAATCAGAATGTACCCATGCTACGGATACATTTGAAGGTTCTAAGGTTGAAACTTCTCACGCAAGCTTCTACGCCACACAGCGAGACTAGGGTAGAAACTGTTTCAAAGGAGATATGGTGTGTGGAAAAGTTCACCATTAGTCCACCAAAAGTCCACCGCTGTATTCAGATAAAAACCCTCCACAAAACGAAACTCGAATTTGCAACCACTTCGGCTGACATGGCCAGCAATGTCCGCAGTCCGGAATGGCAACAAACATCAAGGTCTTAAATCAATTTTTAATTTTATCCATTGCCAATGAGGTTGATTGATTTTATCCATTGCCAGTGATTCCAGGCGCCTCGACTACTATAGTCATTTATCCCGTAAGTTTATTGCGTGTTGTTTGCTCGGGAGGTGGCGGTGATCGGGCTCGGGCGGTGGTACACCTCCCCCGCTGGATGACCAGATCCGGCGCTGACCTACCGTCGGTCAACGGGGTTTTCCTCAACCAGGTATTTCCCACCAGCGGGGCACCGCCCCAGTCGGAACAAGCTCTAAGCTCCCGACTGGTCTCCCGGTATGTATGGTACTGTAGTGCATGTTATTGTGTGAGTGTGTGTGTGTGTGTGTGTGTAAGGGGTGAGGAAAGGACACGGAAGAGGAAGGAAAGATCGCGCGAGGTCGTTTGTTCCGGTAATGCTCCGCCATTCGCCTGGTGATGATCGCAAAAACCACGGA
The DNA here is from genome assembly GCA_964035755.1 of Teleogryllus oceanicus. NCBI lineage: Eukaryota > Metazoa > Arthropoda > Insecta > Orthoptera > Gryllidae > Teleogryllus > Teleogryllus oceanicus. The sequence goes on from CAXIVR010000003.1 coordinate 29,438,716, forward strand.
AAACTACAGATCAGAGCAGCCGGCCGCTAGGATTCTCCTCCACACAGCAACTTCATTCATCCTAGCTGAAAAGATAGTGTCGAAAATCCTGCCGCTGTCGGGAATCAAACCTAGGACCTCCAAGTCAGAGGCGCTGCAGTGACATCAGTTGATGCACTGAGCCACCGTTCCCGAATTGCCAATGAGTAAGGAAACTCCTTGACCGAGTTAGAACTATTCTCCCATTTCCACTTCCTGCTCACAATCTCTAAGGGCTAGTGGGCAATCTTTCAAAACCCGAGGACCTCCGTGCCTTGGAAAGCGGGAGCGCATTTGAATTCGTTCGCGTCCACTCCGAGAGCATCTGCGACTCGCGGGAGCTGTCGGGTCTCGTCGCCACCGCGGTAAAAACGCACGGACGACGGCGGGCGGCGGTGGCGGCGGAGTCGCACCGGCTGGGCGGCGACCGCGGGTCCGGCCGCATATCGATTGCCGCGCTGAATTATGCACCGGGGACCGCCCCCACCCCCAGCCCCCGCCTACGCATCCGCTGCCGCGCACGCACGTTCGCGCCTCCGCCGACGCCTTTGTGAGGGAGGAAAAGCCCCGGAAGAGGGGACGGTGACTGCGGGAGGTGGAGGACACGGTTGTGAATGTGGAATTTCATTCGATTTTCCTTACCAGCGGAACATCGAAGTGAGGAACAAATTATCAAGTATATTTCGTTCTTTCTTGTAAACTGTTATTTACGAACAAATTATTTGGAGATATGGGATGGGACAAAAGTTTCTGTAATATTTTTATTTGAAATAAAATATTAATATTCAGAAATGGAAGTTATTAAATTTGATTACAATTTTTTCATGTAGTTTACTTTAATGTACTTAACTTTTACATTAATATTTCAATATGTTTATTACATTTTAAGAAAACCAAAATTTAAATTTAAAAACTGGCACATGAACAAGCTATTTTCAAAAGTAGGTACTACGCATCCACTTCCCCACACGAACCCTCGCGCCTCCGGCGACGCCTTTGTGAGGGAGGAAAAGGTTCCGGAAGAGGGACAGTGACTCCGGGAGATGGAAGATGCGTTTGTGAATATGATATTTCATTCGATTTTCCTTACCGGCAGCACATTGAAGTGTGTGACAAATTACGAAGTGTACTTCTTTCTTGCTTGTACATTGTTGTTTACGAACAAATTGTTTGGAGATTGGTGTTGGAACCAAAGTTCCAGTAACTTTTTATCTAAAATAAATATAATATTCAGAAATTAAAGTTATTAATTGTATTTTAATATTTACATGAACAATTTATTTACTTTTATCTTGATTTGATGCCTTTATTAAATTTAAAAAGAATTATTCAAAATTTTATGCTAGCACATGAGAAATCTATTATCAGAAATACATTATTTGTAATAGTAAAAGTTAAATGTAAAATTAAAATAAAAAATGTTAAGAGATAATTTGAAACTTCACGCGTTGTAAATAATATTTACATTAACACGATACGGAAGATTGAATCAATATTAAAGCCTGCTAGTAACTAGTCAAAACTACGATACGGAAGATTGAATCAATATTAAAGTCTGCTAGTAACTAGTCAAAATTATGTTCATGTTCTTTATTAGACCACTGAAGTGATATTTAGCACGACTGAAAACCATCACAGTTTTTCCTCTACTTTGAACTACACCACTTAAATTGGAAATGAGGAAAGATAAAATATGAGTAATATGTTTACTCATTCGCCAATTCTAGGAAAATTTTAGGGTCATTCAAGGTCTTATTTTACTCATATTCAACCTTTCTTTTCACGGATGAAATATTTTCTCTTTACTTCCTTATGAAATATTGCTAATCAATAGAGCCAAGAAACATAGGTCACGCTCGTTACCTTGTACTATCATAAACAACAGCAATATGTAAATGTTTCTTATCATGGGAGCCGTTCTTGGTAGTTTATATTAGAGAACCAAAGACAGAGTGGTAGTATATGTAATGTAGGTGAATCAAATTTTAAAATAGAGGACATTTGAACTGAGAGAAGTACTGAGTATGAAGTTGATACTGCTTTGTCAATTACGAGTCACAAATTGTAATAAAACTGTGTGTGTGCGTTTGTGAAAGTATTTATCATGACATCTCACAACTCACACTTCAAGTTTAGAAAATAAGTAAATAAATATAACCCAATCCCATTGATGTAATATATTTTCTCCACTCTTTTTTTTTGTTTTTTTAGTCTGAGGTGATTTAGTACCTAACGAGTACTATTAAATTATTCACGTACTCCTACATATTAAATTATTAATTCTATTTATTGAACATTCGAGGCGCCAAAACACTAACTAATATTAATAAGATGTTGATGTATAAAGGATGGAAGAGCAACTCACTATTGACATATGAGTATTGAGAAAGAAAAAATACAATCATATCTAGGGGAGAAGTAATAAGAGATAACAAATTTGAAAAAAAAAGATTGAAAGTGAAATTATGAGGAGAATATTGAGAAAATTTATATGCATGGAAGTAGATATTAATCCAGAAATGCGGGGGTGGGGTTGAAGAACTGTGTGATTGCAAGGAAACATTGTTCGAGTGAGGCCACAGGTAGCACGGTGAAGAGATGGCGTTGGGAAGCGTTGATAGAAAGTCTCGTTCGGGGAACGAGTGTTGCGTGATGCCGGCGAGTGAATTAAGTGATGGAATATGGAGGCGGCGCCATAGCCGACCTTATCCAGCACGGAACTGTGGAAACACATGACGCCGATTGCATCAAACATCCAGAAAATTTAAAATAATTACAATGTTTCATCTGCATAACTTCCGTGAAAAAATATTTCAAATAAAATAAATTAAATTGATATTTCAATATTGTGCTATTCGTAGAAACCGACACATTGTGCTTTAGTATTGTTGTGATAAAAATAAATTATTTCTTTGGCGGTGTGACTAAAAAATGTGTGTGGCTTCTCCCCTTGACAGAGTTGCGATTAAAGGTGGATGAAGGCTTTGTAGCTGCGCTAGACTGTTGGTATTGGAATGGGGAGATGCACTTTGAGAACGAATTACTGTGTCACGGGGCGGTAAGAGAATCTCGGGAGGGGCGGTGAAGCATAAATTAGCTGAATAGAACGGAACGGGGAGCGACTGAAGGAATATCGAGGCGGGTGCACGAGATGCTCGGATACATGCAGATGGAAAGGGAGTATAGTTGGGTGGAGGGAGAGCGGGAGGTATGTGAGAAATGGGAAACATGAGGATGCAGTGTTGTAAACTAGGCCATTGCGAGTTCTGCCTAGGAAGATATTGGAGGAGGCGATTCGAAATGAGTCGAGACGGGAGGGAGGTGACGGGACGGCGAAATGGAGCAGATCAGGTCACATCAGATCAGTACTAGAGGGGACGAAGAGGAACAAGGAGGCCAAACGGAAGAAGAAGGGCAAATGAGATAGAAAAAATGGGACGTAGGTGAGGGGACGTAACGAAACAGTAGGCGACTGTGCGAATTGTTTGATGACAGATTAGGCGTGACAGAGGAGGAAATCAACATGATGAATCAGAAACATTGCGGGGCATACGTAGAGCAATGGTAGAGCAGAGACGAGGCGGAGCGGTGATGGTGGTTGGTATAAGTTGAGAAGGGCGGAAAAGGGATGGTGAGAAAAAAGCGGGAGACCGGGGGAAGCGAAGAAAGGCGGAAAGAATGCGTGGCGACGACGGGGAGAAGAGGAGAGCGGGCGGACACTCCGGGCGGACACCCAAGGCGGACACCCAAGGCGGACACCCAAGGTGGTGAGAAAAAAGCGGGAGACCGGGGGAAGCGAAGAAAGGCGGAAAGAATGCGTGGCGACGACGGGGACCAAGGCGGACACCCGGCGGACACCCCGGGCGGACACCCCGGGCGGACACCCCGGGCGGACACCCCGGGCGGACACCCCGGGCGGACACCCCGGGCGGACACTCCAGGCGGACACCCCGGGCGGAGACCTGTGGTGACGGGGTGGAAGAGGGAGTTTGTGAGGCGAGGGTAAGATTATGTCGAAGAGACAGTGTAGGTCATGTCCAAGACGGAACGGAGGCGGAGCGAGGACTATGCGAAGGCGAAAGCGAGACAGGCTTAAAGAGAGGAGGAGGAACGAGGACGGCTCCGTCGTGTCAGGCACCGGGAACTCTCCGCGGGGGTGCGCGCTGGTGCAGGCGGAGCCATCGCGCCCTCCATCTGCAGCTGCCTGCACCGCCGCGACGCCCCCTTCCCCTGCGCCGAATGAGAAATGGCCGTGGGAAAGTGCACGGACGAAGCGGCCTTCGCCTTCCGTGCCGTCTATCGCCAGAATATGCGCCCCATGTGACACTCGCGTGAATTATAGGCAGCCGGGGTTATAATTATTGCAGCTGCAGTGTCATGTTCTAGTGCAGTTTCCCTGTAAAGATAATGTAACAAGAGAAATTTAATTTGACTGTCAGCATGAAATTGAGATTCATTTGTATGAACTCATACGTTACCTTGTGAAATTAAAGCAAATAGTATCCTCTACACGCCACCGAATTGAGACAACTGATGATTTGTTGTTTGTAACTGAGTGATCCAGCGAGAACTACCACAGTTATCTCTTTGCCATATGCAAATATTACGACTCATCAATTTAAATATAAAAGCTCATATAAGGAAAATCTTGGAGTTTCCTACTTACTATTTTTTCTGAGGAAAAATTAAATAATGATAATTCAGTTGATTCAGCAATTTTAAATAATTTTAAAGGAAAATGCCTTAGAAAGAATAGAAGAAATAGTTGTTTGAAATGTGAGATTATTTAGGGTCGGAAATAAAGAATCTATTTTTAATTGCTTGGAAAGGAACTACCATCTGAATACAGATACTTCTCTAATTATATTACACTTGCGGATATACCATTGACAAATCCTGACTAAATGGTTTAAAATTTTGACAAATTATCTGCTTTTTCAAAAAAGATTTACTTACTATTCACACTTCCACTTATTTAATTCATTTTGTACGCATATGATCAGTATAAGTCCTTCAAAAGTGACATGTTGACCTTCTGATTGAATAAACAAAGTAACAATATTGCAAACTACGTTGTAGATGTGAGATGAAATCAAGAGGAATCAAGTAGCGGACTGTGTAAATAATTAAACTCATCCTCAAACACGCCGTGACCTCCAATAAAAATAAAAGGTATAGTATAAAACCCTGTCTTCGTCTCCCTATGTGTTTTTTACAACTGGTTTTGAACTATCAACATACAAAAATCAAGTAATGTGACGCAATGAGAAAATACATTTTTGGAGTGAAACTGAAATTTAATAAACACTATTTTCTTTTCATAGGAGTCGTTTAGAATTTTGTGATTTTTTACTAAAGTATTTTATACGTATTTGAAACAAACGTACGAAGTAATTAGACGCTTACGTTGGATGGATATTTGTTTTTTTATCGTTGGATTCTGCATTAAAATTAATGAAAAACTATTTACGTTCTGGAAATTCAGGTGGTATCTCTACAAAACACACGGATGAAAACAAACCATTTTCAACTTCCCCTCATATATTTTCATATCCTATTCACCTTCAAAACACCCTACTAATGAGCAGCACAGAACTTCATAGCAGCTCTTTCGCACAACGCATTCTCCACTCGAAGCCCATGAACATACAAAACGTTCTCCAGCTATTTACGACGACCACTGAGCAAAGAAGGCGGGCGCTACACTTGTCGGCTGAACTCGCATACCCATCCTTTCCGGCGGCTCAACGCAGCCTCGCAGCCCGTCCACTGGCACCGCCACCATCGCGTCGACTCGGGACGTGTTTATACGCCGGCCCGGAAACTTGCGAAACTAAACAGATTTCTCTCGCAAGAAGTTGCAAGAGGAACAGTCGAGAAACCGCGGCGGTGGCAGTAGCGTGGGCGATGGTAGAAACGGAAGTTAGAGGATTGAAGATAAGAAGGGAAGCAATGTTGGTGGGGAAGATAGACTCGACTAATGCAGTCAGGACGACAGGGATTAGAGTGACACGAAACGGCGGCGACGAAGCTCGAACGGTGAGGTCAGTGAGGATAGCGAGGACGGCGGGGACAGTGGGTACAGCGGGGATGGCTAGGATGTCGGGGTCAGCGAGAATGGCGGGAACGCCGAGAATAGTGAGGACATTAAGGATGGCGGGGATAGAGAAGATGGCCGAACAGGGCGTAAACGGCGGGGATGTCGGGACGGTAAGTACGACGTAATCAGGGAAGACTGGGGACGAGGGGATTGGTGGAGACAATGGGAGGAGGGGCAAGAGTGGCAGCCGCTGACAACAGAAACGATGGAAAGTCGAGATTACTGACATAAGTTGGGCGGGGTCTCCGAGGTTGGTGGCGAGCTCAAGACGACGAGAATGCCGAAACGGCAAGAAGGGCATTGAAAGGGCAAATGGTTGGGTAACAGGAAGAGAGTACGTCAAGATCGGCGACGACAGGGAGGCGGGGAGCGATGGGACGACGAGGACGATGGGTGGGCGGACGATGGGTGGGGGACGGGGACGAGGGGGGCGGACGATGGGGGGCGGACGATGTGTTGGCGGACGATGGGTGGGCGGACGATGGGTGAGCGGACGGTGGGTGGGCGGACGATGGGTGGGCGGACGATGGGTGGGCGGTGGAATCGAGGAGTAGAGGCAGACGACGGAAAGGACGGAGCGCGAGGAGATATGGTTGCCTGAAGTTCCAACTGTGAAGGAAGTACGGAGGGGTGGGAGAAGTCTGTCGTCGTGATGCATCGTCCACTTGGCTTGGCTCCGCGAATGCTACATGTGCCATTTTACCACCCAGAGATAGGCGGCTTTTGGAAACATCTATGTATCCCTCAAAGTTAAAGACGATGTAACAATTTGTTTCACTAAACATTTGAGATAAATTTATACGAAAACTTACCTATTCTATCCCGTTTTTACCTTCTCGCTACGGAGGAGATAGTAAGTAATGTAATGCTGCGCGAAAAAACGGTGCATTTTTGGAAGACCTCACTGGGATCTGGCACAAAAAAGTGGAAAAATACAGTTGCGAAATTTAGAAAAAAAACTCACACGTGGTGTAGACAGAACCCATGTTTTGTAGGTCGTTGATCCTGAAAAATCGAATGATGGCAAAATGCCTGTCTGTCTGTCCGTCCGTCAGCCAGTCTGTGAACAACGCTGGCGGCTAAACGCTTCAGCTGATTTCTCCAAAATCGGTATTTTCCGGTCCCTTGAATTTGAAACCGATACTTTAATTTTCGAGGTTACTTTATATGAGGCCCCTGGGACATCTTCAAAATAAAAAAGATTCCAACGTTTTTATTTAAATTTTGTTGCTGGGTAGAGTGAAGGATGTTTAAGAGAAAGGCAGATTTCATAATAATTGAAAACTCTGATTTTTCGAAAATTGCAACAATTTAATTTTTTTCGGAATCCTCCTACAACTAAAATATTAAAGATAGATATTTTACCGCTAATGAAATATGTTCCTTAAGTGTATTACAAAATTATATATTATATAATTATTATATTATCTAACAGAACTTGCATTACATCAACTGTCATAATTAAGTTTTAAGCTGCCAGATTATCCAAAAGATTTTACGATATCTTAAAGTTAAACCCCAGTCACACTTTTTCGAAACTGAAAAAAATTCATAATATGAATCACTTGTAAAATTATATATAAACCCTCAAGAATATGAACAAAATTACAACATTGCCCGGTATTAGAAATAAGAGATCACAAATTCGTTTGAACGAAATACAGTTAAAATATTATCAGGAAGAAACAATACAAGGAGGATACTAGTAGTCTAAATAGTAATTATAATTTACATCTATCTTGAAATCACAAAAAGACACAATTTAAAGGTGAATTTCAAAAATGTCAATAAGTTTCGGACCATATACCTCAAATATTCCAGTTTTGAAAGTGAAAGAGATTTGCTAGCTCTCTATAGAATCCATAGAGTAGTTGAATCACCCACTTTAAAATAATACTTCAGAAGTTGGAATCTTTGAATTGCTTCTTTTATTATTGAAGTTGACAAGAGCCCTGTAATATCCCCCATACACGATGGATAAAAACGCCGAGGACCGATCGTGTGCATCGAAGTGTAGGGACTGGGTGCAACCATTATGTTGAAATCGCGTTTCTTCAAATTCGTCCTTCGTTGCTTCCGCTCTGTGCTGAATATCGATTCTCGCTGGACCAATCTAAACTCTCTGTGGGATTTGAACGTTCTGAAGCAAAGAGGATTTTTCTGTACAGTTCACTGAACTGAACTGAATCTCGCGTTAACTGTTATTACAGATAATAGACTGAGGGTTACCATGGCAACTGTGAAGTGAGCGTAAAACACAAAATCGTGACGTAAATGTTCAAAATACGTTGGTTTATTTTTGTGTTTAACTCACTATGTATTTAATTATTTTTTATTAGTGGCTAAAAACCTCGGACAAATTAAGAACTATGCCCGAAATGCATGAAAGTTGCATGTCTCAACAATACGTATGAAGATCTAATTATATTCTTTAAATTTTACTTTTCGTTAATTTTCACATTTCTAGTTTTTTAATGACTTACATTACTATCAAATCTAGTATTTAAATTGAAGGCACGATTATTTTTGGGCACGTATTTGTAATATTTGCTCCTAAGGTTAAAGGGTCTGACACATTTCTGCAATGAGTCCTACAGTATTGAAAATAATAATGTAGGATTAGACGCAGAACTTCCTGCATGACATTACGTATGTTATACTTTAGTTGAGAGAGAGAAAGAGAGAGAGAAAGAGAGAGAGAGAGAAAGAGAGAGTGAGAGATAGAGAAAGAGAGAGTGAGAGATAGAGAAAGAGACAGTGAGAAAAAGAGAAAAAGAGAAAAAGAGAAAAAGAGAAAAAGAGAAAGAGAGAGAGAGAGAGAGAGAGAGAGAGAGAGAGAGAGAGAGAGAGAGAGAGAGAGAGAAGACCCATTCACACAAATTTCAAAATTTCATACTTGAAGGTTCGTTTTATTTCTAAGCTATTGTCGATTTGCAATTCACACGAGGCTGGAACCGCGCGTTCTCTATGCTGCGGACGGAATACTTGGATGACAGGTCGTAGTCGCTGACCTAGACATGGGTGCCGTTTGTACTCGCTCGCAAGTGCTTAGGCTGCACGGCTCCTCTCCGCCCACGCCCTCGACAGTGTTGAGTGAAAAATCTTTCGACAGTCGACCAAAACGAATTCAAACCTCTGAATTCTATTGGTGAAAGGCACTACTCACTTCTTTATTCTCCAATGAATCGCTTACACCAAAGTTTGATTGAATCAGAATGAAATATTTTCTCCGAGGTGTGCGGACGCGCCCGGCATCGCGTTAAGTTTTATGATTTGGGGCAATTAAGTCCTTTTGTTAGGAAGAACAGGCATTAGCAGTAATGTACGTATTATTAAAAGTGTACATTTTAATTGTGCTATAATTGCCAAATGAAAATTGTTATTTACTTCTTAATTTCTATAACAACGTATAACCCATTTCGGTAGGCCGAAAAAAGTACTCAACTTCCGTTACACGTGCATGCAATTATGTCGCGCAAGAGAACAGATGCAACGTGCTAAATACGTTGATAATGTCTGTCAGTACTCCGCTCTATGTGCTGGCAATTTTCTTCAAGCCAGAGAAGTTTTCAGGAACAATACCCAAGCCATTGTTATGTAATATGTGTGTATTTTTCATTTTATTGAAGCTGGTGCATTTATAGTGACATTTATAGTTTTAATTGTTCTAATTTACGCGCGCGACTACGTAAGAAGGATCCACAGACCAAAGCCTATTCCAATTACCCTAATGAACTTATCATAAGGCTCAACCTAAGCGTACAATCCCACTTTTTCATGCTGTTCATTTTCAACTTAATTAGACGCGAGGCTAGACACTCATTTTAAAGCAGAAAAATTCAATATTCTTGGGAAGTAAAATTGTATTATAACATAACGTAATTAGACACATTTTATATAAATTTTATATTTTTTAACAATTCAATAATTTTGAAATTAATTATCTTTAAAACAAATATAACGACTAAAAACTGTATTTTAATAAATTCAAACATTTTAATATTGTGAATATTTGCTCTCGAAAAGTCTGCAAATTATTAACGTAAATTAAATTTAGTTACAGAAAATAAATACGAGAATTTTATTATACTTTAAGACGTTTTGTGATAGTTTAGGGTTTCTCTTTCACGAGTTCTTTCGAGCTCATGAAATAATTTTCTTCCGAGAGGAAGTAGAATTGAGCCCAGCAGTGCTTTCTCGGCCGAATCATCCTCGTTGGGCCGCCGTCCAATCCCTTCCGCTCAGTATGACCGTTGACCTCGCTTCACCCAGATGCCGCCAGAGTGCACCGCTTTCACCAATCTCCTGGGAAGCCCCTAGCACAGAGAGGCACTGCGAGTTCGGTCTAAAGCATATCCCTGCATGTGAGGGTCATGACAATTAGAAGCAAGTACAGATTTAACTAGTTTCTCGAGTCGTGAACTTTTATTGCTACTGGTTCCATTTTGCCAAATAAAAAAAAGTAATAAAATTCTTTCACTTTATTTTTGAGGGAATTACTGACGATTCCCTGGAATGGAGAAACAGAAGGTATTCATTACTTTAAAAGTTTTAAATTGCTTTCTTGGTGCTCGAACCATTGGAAGGGATTTTCTTTTTAAAATTAAAAATATTTCAGTACGTCTATCACAAATCTTTTATAGAAGCTTAATATACTGCATCCTTTGTTAAAATGTTGAAAGTGCAACATCACTTAGTCAACAAATTATGAGAATAATGACCTGTTCCATGCATTAGGAATGTTGCTCTTCTCCCTTTTTGTATTTGCAGTCTCACGACAACTCCTCTTTTAAAAACCTCTTTGTTCATAGTATCCATTATTTGAAATACGACATAAATTTCTTTACTTTAAAAAGTTTTTTAAGTTTTTATCAGTACTATGTTAAAGAGTTTATGTATATAACATATAAACAAAATTAATTATATTCAAAGATATATTGCATTAATGACGAAATGCTCAGATTCATTAGCAAATAAAATTAATCAATTTTTAAAATATTGATCAACTAAAACTTTAAAAGTTATTGATTGCCACAATGTTTCTACAAAATCAAAATATATTCTCCAACATACAAAGTGAGTATAATTGAAAGAATATTCGTATATTTACCCCTTCGAAATTATAGAGGAAAGACTGGTTTATGTACAGTTAGATACGGAAGAGAGGGTTGGAAAAGAAACGTGACGGTCGTCACATCAAATATCATGCATACAAGAGAATTGACGTAGCTCCGGAATTCCAATTTCCGTTCTGTCACGTTGCATTGAAAGGTGATAATATAACAGCTGTTAGTAGTTGATATTGACTGTAGAAAAAAATTGTCTTTCATATTTTTTGAATACACAATGACGTTATTCAGCACAATAAAGAAGTACAGATGTCGAATAACTGGGAATAGTATTACGTAGAAAACATATATGAGTTACGTAAATTTTCGTGGATTTCGAAACTCTGTCATCATATGAAAAGATCATTTCACACTACATTTATTCAGTAAATGAGAACCAAAGACCTAACGTCGGCGAGAATAGTCCACAAGAAGGCGACCCAAACCCAAAAAATGTTATATACCTCTAAAATGACAACCACAATGGCGATGACAATGATGATAAACATGAATAATAATAATAATATTAATATTATTATTATTAATAATAATAATAATAAAATTATTATTATTATTATTATTATAACAACAACAACAACAACCAGAAGATCATCATACATTATCATCATCATTCACTCTTCCATCCCCCCAGGACAACCTTGAGGTATAAAAATCGGATTCAGCATAATGCTGATCCCCCTGATTAGTTACATGCAAGTCTTGCAACGTGATAAAATGATACTGATCCCGTGAAAGTGCATTACTGCGTGGTCCAAGATGGCCTATTTGCGAGAAAAAAATAATAAAGAAGACGAAAAAGAAGATGATGGTGATGATGATGATGACGATGATGATGATGTCACCTGTTGAGATTTTCAATTTATGTCAGGCACTCTAGCTTCTCACTGGATTCCAACTCCATCTACATTCAAATTTCCAGTAATTCGTTTGGAATATCAACAGAGCAACTTTGCCGAAGAGGTCTTTAGGATTTGTCGTTTTTCCTGTCTCTCGTTTCACCAAAATATTGTAATCGTTCGTATTATATCATAATCATCTATCAATTAAAATTTAAGTAAACTTATATAAAAACCAATTAAAATATGGTTTTAATTGCTTGTGAGACTATGATTAACGTTTTGATGCCCTTACTATTCACCAACAAAATTACCGATCGTAGTTTTATGTATTAAAAATTAATTAACAAAATAAACCAACTTTTCTATCTATTCAAATCACGTATCCACTCTAGGTATCTCGAAGTTTTAAGTTCGAGGATCATTATTGAAAAATATATTAATGGATTTTTCTTAAAGAATAGTAATACTGAGTTTTTAATGGAAAGCATTTTACATGTTAGTCACAAGTAAAAACTTCTCTCGTACGTGTCTCGGAACTCGTTTAACGCAAGTCATCAAATGAAAAAGTGAGTATTTATGGTTTTCGGAGGCAACGACTACTTAGGACACCATTCCGTACGTGCAATACGTGTTATATCTTGTGAGGTAATGATGTTCGCCCTCCGCAGAACATAAGATCCTGCGTAGACAAATACATCAATACGCTATATTTCAATACTTCTGCTCTCTCCCCTTGCGGAACAGCACACCAAACCGGACACGCTCTACTATTTCCAATGTGTGTTGTAATAAAGTACTTGTACATGAAAGGACAAGTGTGTGTATGAGGAGAAGATGAGACAAGGTTGAGGATAGAATTATCCCGCGCAGGCTGTGGTCATTTTCATTTTGGGGGTAAGAGTAATGGAAGGGGTACTGCACGGCATTTGCAAAGTATTGAACGAATAAATCACAAAAAATCACCGATAAGTGGCAGGCCGTTATATTTCTCCTCCACAAACTGGTTGAATCCGACCCAGCTATTTAACTTGTTCCGAAAATCAGCCACCTCAGGAACTCGATCCATAGTTTAATAATCGCAATTCTTCTTCACTGATAGCAAGCATATCTTTCCCCTCTTTCTGCAAAAAACAATTGTAGGAAAAATGCTCGCAATTTCTTCAACATTCGTAACAAAACATCTTCGTTGTTGCGAAACAAACGTTATTTGTAGTTGCAGATGATAACCGTTCTTGTTTTGTTGTTGTCTTTTTTTTCTTTTTTTTTCGAAAAGAAAATGTATGAAGAGATCCAGGCCCTTCACAGGAAATATACCGAATAATACTCTGCAGAAGCAATTTTTACTTAGAGTGGTTGGTATTGCTTCAAAATCTTTAATGGACGATGTTATAATTAATACTCTCGCTCTACACGCATTTCTGAAGCCTTATATCAATAAACGTCGCACAGGTAATATCATGAGTTCCGCAACGCTACAGAGGCAACGTGATGTAACTGAGTCAGAGCAGGAAGTATCTGTCGGCCAAGACAGTGGAAATAATCCCACTGGCTTTGGCCTCCGGTGCTCCATGGCGCGTGGACGCGAGTGTCGCGTTGGCGGTCCCGGGGGACCCCGCCAGCTCCTCTGGGAAGGGCTCGGTCAGGATTGCGGAAGCCCCGGCCCGAGACGCCGAGACGCCGCGTCGCGCCGCCGGGCAGCGCGCACATCGATTGACGGCGGTTCGATGCCCGCCGGCCGTGGCAACGGGATGGCGCCGGAGAAGTTGTCGACGGGGTGGAATGGTGCCCCCGGCCGCGTTGATATAGGGTCGTGGAGATTGTCCGAGCACGCGCAGACTCGGAATTTACGTCTCGTGGAAGACAAGAGTGTTCACGTGATGTGGTTATTGTGTGGATGGCTTTTCATTACAACAAGTATTACGTCTGAATATAATTTTGAACATATATTTATGTGACTCATATCACTCAACGGTGTGGAGTAGGTAATGTCAATTTGAAGGTAATGCCATTGCCTTTAAATATTGCCCAGATGTTTCAGGTACTATTTTTGCATGAAAGTAGTTTACAGATTAGACAAAAAACGTGTAAAAAGTTAAATAAAGATACATTTTGAAATGTTCTAAATCATGCTATGTCATTTTTAAAACACTATTAGCTTCCATAAAGTGGAATGTAAACTACGATCGTGATCACAGAAAAGAGGATGAAAAATGTGTAATTCTTCCTCCTCACTTGTGCTTAGAAATTTGGCTAGCAAGCAACAGTTACCAGATGACGTGATGGCGGGGTTGGGGGAAGATAGTTGTGATGGTGAAGATGATGTGAGGGAGATACGGGATGCTGATTGCAGTAAAAGCTCAGTTTGTGTAAGAACTGACTATGAACCGAACAGAGCTAAATGGCCAGTATCTGTACCTCCGTAATGTTATGTTCAGTTAATGGGTGAATAGAAAAAGTGCGTATGTTACATTGCACCTTCATTAACATTCGTCAAATGCACGCTTTCCTTTCTCAGTCTCATATGTCCAATTTTTAATCTGTAACGTATGCATTCCTCTGGACACACATTCAGTATTTGAACTAAACAATTATAATAGCTAAATTAAATTTATTATGCAAGTATGTAATCTATAAAGGATTATGCACATCTATGTCCAAATTCTCGTTAATATTATATGAGTCTTAAAGTGATCAATTAAGAATGTAACATATAAATAAATATAGTTTACTGCGTTTTTGAAGAACGAGACGTCATTTGACATATCTTGAAACACATATTTCCATTAGGAAGCAATTCCTTTTACGCAGAATAAAATACATAGCCTAATTTGTTAGATATATTATTAAAATACGCCACCGTCATTTCATTGACTCGGCACTAAATTTACATATTCAATTACAACTGCTTCTAGTACACGCACATTTCGTTCATTGCCACCCTCGTCCCTTTATCGACCATTGTCACAATGAGGACTTACATTGACCTCTCACTCTGTCCGACATGTCGCACCACTCAGACTTGGGATCCGCCCCAAGCCCCGTCCTGACCCCGTCCTGGCCCAATCTGCTCCCTGCCCTGCGCCTCCGCCCTCTCCCATCTCTGCGACCGGCCCCGCGCAGCCCCCTACGACCCTCCAGCAAGCAGATATTGCAACATATGTAGCAAACATTATGCCACTCCCCTTACTCCTAATCCTTACCACCTTGGACGCAACTCACTACAAGAAGTCCACAAAAAATAATTGTCGCCTACTTTGCAACAGATGACATTAAGCAATTCAAGTCGATACACAAAATTAAAAATTTAATTTCTATACTATAAGAGATTATACTCGAAAAAAAATATTTATTTTAACAATGAATAAAGTAATGCATTAGTTTATACTTCTAATGTATAGTTTTAAAAATAATTATTATGCCTATAAGAAGTAATGTATTTCACCTTTTGGGTCAATGTCTCCCATCCATCTCGATCAGGTTTTCGTACAATTTCCCTGATCCTTTGGCAAATGCTGAGATGGTCCCTTGTTTTGCTTCTGAATATAAATGTATCTTCACTATGGGCACGTTTTTTGAGCTCTTATTTTGCTACTTGCGATAGGACTATAGCTGTTAAAATGGGTTACTATCAGGCCGTTCGTTCGCTTAACACTAATGATGCATGTTCGACACCCCTCAGCTGAAATAATTCGCCACACGTCTCACTACATTCTCACGTCTCGCGCATGGTGCCCCACATTTCACGTTTCACGGCGGCTAATGCCCATTGCTGAATGGCCCAAGCCCCAGGCCTATTCTGCATGTCCTACAACTTACATATCAAGTAAGTTGTAGGTCATGCAGCTTAGACAGAACAATGAGTAACAATTTACATTTTCACACTGCCCCACAAATTCACACTGCAACGCCAGACAGTCTGTTTGTCTCAATGTTCTGGGCATCATGCAATATCGGAAGTTTCGAATAACACCCAAAATCTCGGAGCCACATTTCATGCATTATTTCTCACTCATCACGCTCCAGATTCACTTTTTATTCCCATGCATTACGCCTTGTGCCTTTCAAGCTTCATATCCCCACAGTATGACTTATACGCGTACCTATATTCTTCGGTGTTTCACGCACTATGCTCCATTACTCTCACCTTACATCATAAAAATCGCTATATCTCAACTGTGCTGACCCTCCTTTCCACATTCCCCAAATTATCCGCATACTAGTTCACCTCTACACTTGTCAACCCCGGGCACCATCCATGTACCACATTCACATCCCAGGTGTCTCACACCACACCTTTCACCGCACCTGAAGTTCCGTTTTCTAATTCTTCCTCTGCCACTTCCAGGTACTCGCCCTACTTCCCACCTTTGGCCCCGCCCCCTTCGCCGCGCAACGCAAGCTGCAGCTCGCTCGCTCAACCAGCAAACCGTCCGCTTGCCTCCTCGCCCCGGCCACCTCGGAAATCACGGGAAACACTCCGCTTCTAATGGGATAAGACACCCGACCGGCCGCGACCCGGCCTCTCGTAAAGCTCTCACGGCCCCGCCCCTCCACGGCGCACCACTTCGCTCGCTCCCCGCGCCGCCGCGCGCCGCGCTGCCGACTTCCGGCGCCCCGCCGTTCGCTCGCCCTCGACGCGGCCTCACTCGCCCCGCGATGCTGGTGCTCCGCTCGCCTCGTGGATGGATGGAAGCGGTCGGTTCGTTGATGTTGCTGGACACACCAACTGCTATGGTCCTTCGTCCCGTTAGTATAGTGAATGTTGTAGCACGGGAGGGGTATGATTCGCTCTTAGAATCCTGGCCGGCGAGAACCGGTGGCGACCTACAGGTTTGGGAATTTTCTAATCCTGGCGTCGCGTCCCAGCAGGGCAGCGCCCCAGTGCCCCAAGCTCAAAGCTTCTAGCTTGGGGGTTGGCCCCCCAACATGTGTGATTGTATAGTGCCTCTGTGTGTGTGTGTGTGTTTGTGTGTGTGTGTGTTTGTGTGTGTGTGTTTGTGTGTGTGTTTGTGTGTTGTTTGTGTGTGTGTTTGTGTGTGTGTGTTGTGTGTGTGTGTTTGTGTGTGTGTTTGTGTGTGTGTGTGTGTGTGGAGTGTGTGTGTGTGTGAGTGAGTGAGTGAGTGAGTGAGTGAGTGAGTGAGTGAGTGAGTGAGTGAGTGAGTGAGTGAGTGAGTGAGTGAGAGAGAGAGAGAGAGGGGGGCAGGAGAGAATAGGACGAGGAAGGAAATAAACATGGCTAGTGTCGAAAAAGCGTTGGCGTCGGGACTCAAACCTCATGACCTTCCACTTCCAAAAGCTGTAGAGGCAGCGGTAATGTTATAATCAGTTACACTTAAGCGATAACTGGAGAGGTAATAAAAGGAAATACAAATCATACTCACAACGAATGACGTGATGTCATCTGACACGTAACATAAATAGGTAGAGAAATTTATTTATTTCCGATTCATTACGTGAGAACAGAAGCAGAATAAGGAAAGAAATCGTACGAACAAAATCATTTATTTCCACAACACTTTCATTTTGGGACTGAAAATAGGAAGTTCATCAAAAAGGGGAAGGAATATCATCATAATCTAAGTGTGACATGCTGTACGATATAAACAATTTAATTTACTTAAAATAAGATAAAAACTGAAAAAATAAGAATAATTGGTCAAAAAGAAAAAGAAAGCGAACAAAACTATGTCAAAGAAGAAACTCAGGTACTCAAAAAGACTTGCAGAAAGCACGATTAGGGTGTTCGCTTTTGATTAGAATCTGGATAAAAGGTCTAGATTCTCCTCCGATTTTTTATCCCGTAAGACGAAATATGATTAGCTCAAATACATGTATGAAGGAAACATGTAAAGCAAAGTAGAAAGAGTAAACTTCTGGCGAAATATATTACAAAAATTAAGTAAATATTACGTTTTCAAAATTATGTCAAAATATGAACATTTCTCAAAACGTGACAAGACAATGTTTCCCTCACACGACCATAAGTTTCTAACTATATTAAAATATCAAAACGTGCTCGTTGAGTACACAGACTTAGGTGACTCAGGGCATCAACTGATGTCACTGCAGTGCCCCGGACGGGAAGGTTCTAGGTTACGCGTCCCGACGATAGCAGAATTTTCGACATTAACTAGATAGCTTGATCGAATTTAACCGTGGTCAGGAGGGTAATTCTAGCGGCTGGGTGCGCTGTTCGGTAGTTTTCCGTGGTTTCTTCGATCATCGTCAGGCAAATGCTGGAGCAGTACCTTTACAAACGGGTCCGGGTACGCTATCTTTTCTTTCTTTTCCTTGTTCTATCATCATCCATCCTTTCATTAAAATACACATACACTTACATGCACCTCATTACTACGTATGCCGGAGCACTTGACTGGAATTTAAGGCTTGTCCCGGCTGAAACGGTGCCCTGCTCGTGAGAGATTCCTGGTTGAGGAAACCCCCGCAAACCGACGGATAGGTCGGCGCCGGATCTCCGCATTCGGCGGGGTAAGATCATTGCCGCCTCCCGACAACAAAACATACTACACTTGCGGGAATAATGACCTTAGCACTTCACGTACCGGAATCAATAAAAAAATTTGTGTGCAATTTCATCTCGATCCTTCCAGAGATCGTTGTATATTTGGATATATTATTATATACGATATATTTAATTTTATTTCAGAGTATTTTTGTACATTTACTGTCTTGTTTTTCGCAATTCTCTCTTACTTATATGCTTTATTTCATGGTAACCATCGTTTGGCAGGATATTATTATGTTTCCTTTGATTAGACACGCGTTTTCGTGCAGTTAATTTCTGATCGTATTCTATTCGTATTGTTTCCTAACTGTGCATCTCAACCTATTAAACTGTGCACATCAAAGTGTTACAACTATGCACATCAAACTGTTACAACGCTGAAATGGTTATATTAAGCTATTATAAGTTCAATGTTAACGTTGTTCAACGGATTTAATGGCATTTGACAATTAAATTAACAACTCGAATACCAAATGACATTCATTCCAATTCGTGATTTCTTTGACAATCTCAAGAAAGAAGAGAGGTTATTAGCGCAAGAATGTGAATATAATAAATGAAAAAAATTCATTCTTTATGATTATAAAAACTTTCACGTTATTAAGTAGTGTCATTGATTTAGCCATTTGTTTCGATTTTTACCAATTTGTAGTTTTCCAAAGTAAATAAATACTTCGTCTGCTTTGAAGTAATATTTTATTACTCGATATCAAAGTCATATTTTCTTTGATTCAAGGTGACCTTTTGTCAATATCTTTAATGAGTTTATGTGCGTATTCAATTTCTCTATAGTATGCTAATTATATATTCTGTCCATGATATTTCCTTTTTTGCAACATATGAGCAGACTTTCCCTTTAGTGTCATCACTAATGAATTATTTTTGTGACTTCCTCTTTTTACTTCCTTCTAAAACCTGTAGATAAAGTTTTGGTATTCTGCAGGAACAAATGTCGATCATTGCAATGCAAACATCTGTGGGGTTTCTATAAACAAAAAATATCATTTTCCCTATATACGTATATTATTATTTTATTGTACTTATAGTTCAAATATTCCTGCTTCGTTTGCCTCTGCTGACAGTTTGTGGAAGGAAGTAGTAACATATTGGAGGTTCTAGTCACTGTGAAATGTTTTGCCTTCGAAAATGGCTTAAGAAGGCGATAATTGGACGTAGACAAATCTGACCTGCAGAGTGGGTAATCGAACATCTATATTGCTGATTAAGTTTTATATCTAAAGAAGTGATGATTTATGATGAATTAATAAAAATTGAAAAAATTATACAGGAAAATGAGAATCGACGACGCAAACTTGCTGCACCATCAAGACAATACCTGACCTCAATTTGCAGTAGACATGCGACCACGAGAGAATTAGCTGGGCATTTCCAATTATACCCTCCCGCCCTTCAACTCAGATTTGACGTCGTTCAATTATTATTAACGCTATTGAAAGACATATATAAAAAAACCTGTCACACTGTCTACTTTCTTCCACAAATTAGCAGAAGATGTGTATGAAGGAGGGGTACCAAAAATAGTCTAGGACTCTATTTTTGTAAAATGCTCAAGAACATAGTTCATACCGCTACGTGACTCTTTATTTATCTATTTTATCTATCTTCTTTTATCTATCTACACGTTTTCTTTCTCCAGTGCAATTTCACTACATATATCTCTACTGAAATTATTCTAATAACTAATTTTAAGTGAAATATTTATTTGATATTTGGATATAGAGCGAAATATTGATTAAATCTAAGATTTGTGGCAAATAACTATTCAAAACATTCATTGACTGAGAATACGCAATTGATATTACTCAAATGGCACTCAAACCGTGTTCAACAAGTTCCTAATGCTCTGATGTCTGAGTATTGTGACCTAGTAATCTCAAATGAGGAGTGTTTAAATCAAAGAGATCATTGCTTTAGTTAAGTACAAGACAATGGCTCCAAATTTGTCTTCAAATTTTTGCAACGGATAGTTCTATATGCACTATTCAAAATGGCATATAGTGTATTTTGGAGAATCCTTTCGTTTCCTAAAATAATTAAATTTTTGCAAAAATGCAAAATGTATTTTTTTTAAATATGTCTCATGTCAATGTCGTTAACATGCACATTTCCAGAAAATGACTTTAAATGATGTATCTACTGAAATGATGAATGTTGGAATGAAATTGGAGTGAAACTTAAAGGCTTTACTCTTCTTAAATATTCTTAAAATAATATATCGGTTATTCCATTAGGAAATGGAAAAATTGAGAAACAAATTTTTTTAAATATACTTCGGGCGGTGATAAATGGAAGCTGGCAAATGTATGTAGGAAGCCCGAATAGCTGGCCTAGAGCAAAGAAAATAAAAACGAATACGAGAAAGTCTGTGCCTTTCTGTTGAACCACTATTTTTTTTCTTTATTCAGACTTCTCGTATTTTTCCTAGCTTGTTTTACCGATTTTGCCTTCAGGCGTTCGTGGCTCCTAATTGTCCTTCGGGTCCGTCGCGCTGCACGCAAACCGCGAGACCTGAAAGGAAAGACGCCTGCTGAGCAACAAAGCGACCCGCACGAAGGCACGCACGCCCCTTGATGGAGGTGGTTTCTTTTGTCTTTGTACTTTCATTTGAAATGAGACACCGAATTACGCAATCAAATTACGAAGGCACAGGCGACAGATGATGCAAAGTAATGCTTGAAATTTATCGTGAAGATTCTTTCGTTTCTGAAATCCTTTGCTGTGTTCAAGCACCGTAAAAGTGCACTGCGTCAAACGACCAGACCCACAAATCGATCAGTACTTATATAAAGAAATGTATATTTATTTATTTATTTTTGGAAGAAATTGTGTGGTGAATTTCTTTGAGACGTGATATCTAAGCTTGAGATTACAGTTGAACAGCAAATTTTGAACATTAGAAATCTTTAAGTATTTCAGTTCAACTTCACCCTCTAAATACAAACAATTCTTAAAGACACCAATTGATTTTTATTTTCGGAGAACGCCTGGTTGTTTCTGAGAGTGTCGGAATATCAACTTCTCCTTACACATATACGGTCGATATAAAAATATTTAAATATTTGTTTATGTTACTTATCTCGTATCCCACTAACAATCTAGCCCGTGAACAACGAATGAATAAGTAAATAGCCATACTGTAATATACTGTAAACGTGCGATTCAAATTCCTGTTTATTAAAATTACATTGTAGATGGCATCACGTTTAGAACAATATGCACATTAGAAATAATCAATATCAGTTATTTGCAGCTTCTCAAAATATTGAAACCTATAAAAAGCCAACAATTGCTCTGACCACGCCCCTTCCCTAGGAATGGTGATTGTTAATGCATACTGCTATTTATATTAGAACCGTGTTATAAGTTCACATATTTGGTTGTTGATTTTTGTCGCTGTCAATTAGTGCCTTATTTTAATATTTGACATTTATTATGTAATGTGATGTGCATCAAACTTTGGAACATACGAACTAAATTATACCTTCAGAGCAATAAGGTGTGACAATTTCGTAAATAACAATTTAGTACATTACAGGCCGACAAATCAACTACCACCTTCCACGTGTACACCTCAACTGCGCCGCAAATTAGCTGTTCTTTTATTTCACATTTTCCATCGCTTTGAATAAGATAACGAACCTCCATTACTCTTTCCTGGAAACGCTAATTAATCGCCAGCTGATGTAATCTCATTAAAAATTTTAATTATAGTGAAACATAGCTATGAGTTTCATCAGTATTTTCCTCAAAGTATAAAGAGCTCACTGAACATTTTGCAGTGTGTAATGATTGCAGCTAATTGAATGTGCATTCAATGAACCTGTAGAATTGAAAAGAAGGGTACTCCACCTGTGTATTCTTCTACAATAACCCCAATTAAAGAACCACATATAGGCATATTTCAATTATGTTTTCACTACCTGTTTATTGAACATTTACGAGAAAACACGAAATGTATTTATCAAATATTTTTTCAGGTCTGAAAAGAAATATTGCGTTCTTATTGCAGCTTTTCCTCTCTATGCTTGCAAAATATTTTTTAAGTCTAAAAATGTGGTTTTCAATAATCTGTTTTATTGTCTTTTCGTTTTATGATACCATTCTTTTGATACTTTCATCCAAACCTTAAAATAATAACTAAACCATTTTCTAATCAATCGTAACGATCTATGTATTGTGTTAATTTGTTTTAACTGTTTAATATGTTCGGATATTTTGTATAACAATAGTTATTGATCGGTTATAAATTAATCTTGCAATGTAGCTCCAGAATACCTGTAGTTTCTATCATATTTCCTAATATATGTATGATTCTTTCAAAATGCTATTAATTTAATTTTTACATGCAATTATAATTCGATGTAGAGTGAAGGCAGAACCATCAATTTCATGTTAAATGTACAAATAATGGGGCACAGTTTGTTAAAACCTTGGAAACAAATGAAATTCGCGTGTGACCATACACGTACTTCGGTTTAAGATCATTAATGACTTCGTCTATCTGAAGTTATAAAACTATTAAACTATGAGTGATTGTTAAGATATATACCTTAAAAAGGGAACTCGTTTCCACGTACGAGCACATGTTCTCCGAAGCCCCTGCCAGATTAGAATAGTCAACCACTAGTACTCAACACACTCCTGTTCGGCGGGTTGCCTACAAACTCGCTGCTACAGCGGCCAATGTTCTTGACCGTTTAAACTGCGCGTGTACAATGTACTCAAGTAATAGATCGAATACTTGGAATTGTTTACTATACATTTATTTACAATATAAATATTATTGTATTGTTATAAATATTTACTTGACATCAAAATCGTTTGAGATAAAGAGGTATTTATGTCTTATCAATTAAATCAACATATTATATTAACTGTTAAAAGTGAGTAAAAGGTTATAATTTTTTTCCACCACCAATTGGCAGCAGAGGGTAATAAGTCAAAGTATATAGACAATATGTACAATGTTTGGTTATGTAGAAAAATTAGATGACAACAAGAAATGATGGGGGTCAAATAATATGGAATGTGAATTAATAGAGCATACACATTGTATAATAAGATTTACAGAAAAGTAACGTACCAAACCAAAGAACGTACATGATAAGTACTATAAAACTGAATAAAAATTGAAAATATAAAGAGGATTTAAACGTTATGGCAAAAATTATAATGAACCAAACTTAGGCTGCAACTCAAGCTTTAATATTTACGTATATAAAGAATGCAGATGGAATATAGGAAATTATTAAAGCCCGCCCACGCCTGAAAATGAAGATATTAAAAGAAAATTAAAACTAAAAATGTCAAAAAATAAAGATATTAATCACGAGGAAAATATAGATACGCATTGAAATAGAAATTTAGCCATTAAATCTAGAAATATTGTAGTTGGTGTGGGTATCATAAATAAATTAATTATGTTTTACATTGGAAAGTTTAGGAGATACATTTAGTTATGTTTTTTAAGTCAATACTAAGACTCGAGAAATATTAAAAGATCTTTAAATTTTGGAAAATCAAATGGAAAAGAAGATGAACTACTTTTCAAAGCTAAAGTTTATACAAAAACGAATAATCTTAATAAGAAATATTTACACTCTAGAAAAATAAGACACAATTTAATTTTTCAGAATAATTGTGACATATTAGGACAAAAATTCTTAAAAATTATATAAAAAGAAGTATTGTAGAAATGGGGTAGAACTTTAATAGTCGATGATAAATTAATTAATGAATTTTGGGATGGGAGTAAAATAAGAACTCGCATTAAAATTAAATGTATTTTTAAAACATTTTAACAACTCCACATGATTTGTTTCTTGAAGAAAAACATAACATTAAATACATGTGAATATTTAGTAGTGAAGCTTACATGAATGCAGCGAATACTAAAAAAAATTATAAAACGGTAGAATGAGGTGTAATAATAGTGTAATACAAGAAGAAATTGGTTAGAAAATATATTTTCCAACAAATGATGAAGTTGTTGAATCAAGAAATATTAAATTGAAGAAGAATGAATTATAATTTTTTATATTAAATGAAGAAAGAATATAAAAACATAAATATATTTAATATTTTTTAAACTAAGTACGTAATAAACAATGTTAAGATACAAGAGATAATGAACGTAATAAAAATGATCTGGGAAACCTACAGAAGAAAACCTTTAGAATAGTGTAGACGAAAATGCTAAAGATAATATCCAAGTAAACATGAATATTTCTTTCATTATCTTCTTGAATGACCAAAAGGATTGACTCAAATAACAAATATGAATACATTAATCCACTTCGAAATATATGTTTTTCTACTCTCATTGTGTAATTCTGTCATGTGTTGGCTACAACCCGTTGCATAATGATATTCATTACAATACAGATTTCATTATGATACAGGTTCTTGACCAATCACAGAGAAGTTTACAAGCCAAGTATTGACACTTCATTACTCATTGAGAATCGTTGTAGTAATGTTTTGTTCGCTTGAGTACATTAAAATTTCATTTAATGTTATATTATGTCTGTCAGTTTTAATTTCTTTTATTATCAGTAATTTTTGTCGAATATTATTTAACATATATTGGATCGTAGTTTCACTTTGACTAGCGCAGTTGTAGTGGCTGAGGGAACATTTGACTGACAAGTTCAGAATAAGTAATTTTGTGTTATATGTTGCTTCCATGTGTTTGTCCTTTAAAACCGGATACTTTTTTAGTTTGAAATGTCTAGTGAATGAAAGGAGGAGTTGGCACCTCCAAAAATATGAGAAAAAGCGAAAATGGTGCCCTCGGAATTTTTGCCGCAACTTTTGTATTCTCTCCGCTAGGTGGCCTTGGCTGAATCCTGCCGGTCAACTGCCACGAAGTGATTCAATGTAAAAGTTTAACTTATCAAAGTCGTAGAAAACGTATCGTATGAAAATCGATATAATGGGTATTAATACATTCGCGTGAAGTTTACGATACTCGCTCGTATCGTAATATCACACTCGTCTTTTAATACCCATCATTACATCATCGTTTCATAATGTATTATTCTTTAATACCGATTTTCGGGATAACAGATCGATATTTTAATTTTCAAGGTCGTTCCTTCCAAGCGCTCACTACTTCCCAAAATTGTGGAAGTACAAAAACCTAGCGATAAAGCACTCTTTTAGATGTAGGAGTTAAAAGGTTCGGCGGAGTGGAGTGCGGCGTTAGAGTAGCCGGCGCCATTCACGTCGCGTATCGGATTTCCAAACCCAATCGCCGCGTCCCGCCGTGCTCAGTCGACTCGAAACGACTCACATTTATACTGCGTCCCCCCAGAGCGCGTCGCGATCGGGCAGCGCGCGGCACCGGACGACATTTCCAGAAGGCAGTGAATCTTCGAAACAGTCAGAAACGAACTGTTTTGAAAGACGACATACTGTCTCCATTTACCAACTTCTCTTAAGACTTCGTAAGGAAATTGTACCTTCTGCTTCATCAATGATAAAAACTAAATTTATCGGCGTCAAAAATATATATATTATATATAGTATGTATGTATGATATATTATATATATTATATATATATATATATATATATAATATACATATATATACATATATATACATACCTATATATATACATACATACATAAATATATATTCATATATATTTCAACATATTAGTTATATGTAAACTATTAAGGAGCTAGTGCAGTCTCCGTTACCGGTGGACATGTTTTTGAAAAAAAAATTTAGCATTAGTATGTTTCTCAATACTACACATACGAAACAGTAAAAAAAGTATACAATAACTTACATATAGACTGGACGGTAATTGTTAATGTATCTTCCATTGGTCGTGTTACTTGTTGTATGGAACATTTAATGCAACGATTAATTTTCTGTTACTGTTTCCTCGATGAAGGTTCCCGAAATTTACAGAACAGAAGCAGTCCAGAACGAAAATACGTCCGTCACTTTCTATTGCCCATTATTGTATTTTGAAATTTCAGTGTTGATAGGTACGCTAATCTTACGATTCAAGATTTATAACTTTTATGGATTTCCATAGTGTTGAAATTATGCTTCATCTTATTCAGCACTTCACGAAAATGGTTGAGAGTTTGAAATAGAATTCAGAAAATAAACTCGAAAAATTAAAAAGTTTCAAATAATATTAACTTCTTTTATCAAAATATTCGATTCTACAGTTAGCGATATTTACCCCATCGTTACGCATATTATTTTTCACTTGAATTAATATGTTCTCTAGGACTAGTTACACCATTTTACTAACTAAAACTGAAACTGGTGTATCTTTTA
Source organism: Teleogryllus oceanicus (assembly GCA_964035755.1). NCBI lineage: Eukaryota > Metazoa > Arthropoda > Insecta > Orthoptera > Gryllidae > Teleogryllus > Teleogryllus oceanicus. The sequence goes on from CAXIVR010000003.1 coordinate 29,465,651, forward strand.
GATACAACAGTAATGTAAATAAATGGAATATTTATATGCTTTTGAACGTTTTCTACACTAACTACTAAATCCTAAGTATGATATTTAACTTATTTCCACGGTTATGAATGTTAAACACCTAGTAGGCTTTGCATCTTTTTCATCCATTTTTATTTCTTCTTCTTCCTCTACGCCTGGCAGCCTACTCCATTCTCAATACAAGTTGTCACTCCATCTTCTATTGACCTTCCAACATTTCTTCTGGCAATCGGCACTTAGTGTCACAATCTGTCATTATCCATGTGGGTAATATTACAATTATCCAAATCGTATAATATAATTTAGTCTTCCAACCTTTTCTAAGATTAAAAATACCTAGTTGTTGATGTATGTCTTCTTTTCTTTGGTTATCAAGAAAAGTAAATCCAGCAACATTTTCAGAAGATAATCATTTCACACGTTTCAATAATTCTATCTGTTCTATTTGGAGATCATTTTTTTGCAGCCATATATTATTAAAAGGATAGTTAATGATTTATGGAATTTTAATTGGTTCTGTCTTTTTGTATTATTCCTTAAGACTCTTTGATCTATTCCCCACATTTGTTGGAATCTACTAAATTTAATATTTACATGAACCTCATGTAAATATGGCACATTGCAACCTCAATCATTAAAGTAAGTAACATGTTCTATACTTTTTATGTGAAGAACTATTTTGCATCTGCATGATCAAAACCTAGAAAGACCATGGTTTTAAATTTAGTAGTTGATATCTTCCGATTATACTATTCCATTATGTTTTGTTGATTGTATTCTGCCAACTGCAAGTCACTTTCAGAGTCGTAAATGACAATTTGATCATCTGGGAATAAAAAAGTTTTTTTTAATTATCAATGATTATCTCTGAACAAGTAATTAATTGCCATTCTTCTAAAGTTGAATCTGTATAAATGTTAAACAGCATTGGGGATAATGGACATCGTGTTAAACTCCTTTTTAAATAGTTGTGTTACTTGTTAAATTTTCTACTTGCATGGATATTTTTTAACTATATAGTATAACTTTTATCAGGTGTTTTGCATTCATGTATTATTCAATATTTCCCATATTTCATTTCAACATATTCTATCAAAAGCTTTCTCATATTCTATGAATAGAAAATACGTTGGCAGCGCTATTCTCTATTCCGCACTCTCCCCATTTTTGTTTATTAATAAATGTGTTGTATTTACGTCGGTAAGCACGCAACCAGATAAACAACGCATTAAGAGCGCGACCATTGCAACGGTCGTTAAAATCCTCGAGAGTCCATTGAAAATATTTTAGCGGACTGTCAGACACTGGTTTAGATTTTGCCAGTGCTCACAAATTTTTTGATAAATATGACCTTTTGACCCACTTGTTTCCTTTGTCATTTCATTGCAATTTCGTTCATTTTTCCTCGTGCCCTTCTGTCCCTCTTCCCCTTCCCTTCCCTTCCTTTCCCCCTTTTTTTCCCCTTGGTCATTTTGTCCCATTATCCCATTTGTTCCTTTCCCAATTCATCTCCTTGCCCTAATTCTTCCGATGTCCACATTGTCCCATTTGCTACATTGTCCCATTTGCCACACTGTCCCATTTGCTACATTGTCCCATTTGCCACACTGTCCCATTTGCCACACTGTCTCATTTGCCACACTGTCCCATTTGTCACATTGTCCCATTTTGTCCCCTTGTTCCAGTTTGTTCCCGTGTTCCATATTGTCTCCTTGTCCTCTTCCTCCTTATTTCCCCACTTCATGTCCCTTGGCCCCCCTTTTGCTTTTGGTCCTTCCGCGCACTGCGATTGTTATTTAAAAACGGTACAACACTCCCCCCCCAACAACCTACTACAGAACATCCACGACAATTCTTAACTAATGAAATTGTTAAATGTTTATTTAGAATAACTAGATATAACAAATTTTGTAGGTAACACGTCCTCAATTAGCCTTTAAGGTCTCGCTCGTCATCGTCTTCGTCCTTAAAGACCTATTCTGTCCTTGTCCTTAAAGACCAATTTAAAGGACTTGTTTCATAAATAACTATTTTCAAGGTCTGTAATAATTATGAACCAATCTTCTGAATAAGTGATGTCGAAGTGTGGATGTTTTTGAAACTCTTGATTATACGACAATTTTCCCAACTGACTTCTACAAAAACATTGTACAGAAATATATCGAACGAATGATTTTCACGTAAATACAAAATGATTTTTACATAACATACAATTTTGGAACCGATTTGAGAAAAACCAAGAAATATTTCAAGGACAATCATTCGTACGAATAGAAAAAGTTTTGGTATTTACGTTCAGTAATGGCAAATTCTACCATTATACTATATCATAAAAACAAATTTTTAAAATCTGGAGATCTTTGTCGCAATTTATTGCATTTCCACCAAGGACAAGTCCTGCCAGTTGCAAAAGTGAAGCTGCGTGAACTGTAAAATGAAGTAGGTGGCCAGCCGGTCCCAGAAACGATCGGAAGTAAAAAAAGAACACAGGGATCGCTTTCTCGCCTGAAAAATGAGCCACCGTATTTAACACGTCACATAAAACATTTTCGCCTCATTTACTGGGGCGGCCGCGTTCACTTAAAATATCCTCCGATTCATGAATATTTAGCGGAGGGGGCAGCCACTCGGGTTGCGAGGGAGGTGGAGGGGATGGGAAAGGCCGTGTTGGCGAGGAGCGGCTAGATGGTCAAAGATGGGAGAAGGAGCAGCAGTGCAGGTCACCGCGCGGGCGGGTAACTCACCAAGTTTCTTCGTAACGATTAACGAGGAATCAAGGACAGAGACAAATGTGAATACATAAGAACGTGATGATTATGAGAAATGTTACAGTGTCAGTAAAGAATAAGAAGACTTTGGAATAACCAAAATAATAAAGAAGCATGTGAAGATGTGAGGAAAAAAAGAAGAGAAATAATAAAGCACAGAGTACACATTACATGATATTAAAAAACACAGTATAAATGTTCAAACGGTGAGGAGATGAATTGAGAATGATAATGAGGGAAAAGGAAACACAAGGGGAAAGAAGGGTAACTGAGAGATACTGAAGAAGCGGATAGTAATGGAAAACATTTTGGGGGAATGTAGCATAGCATTAGTGCGTAATGAAGACAAGGTTAACGAGGGAGAGAGAGAGTTGGGGTTGTGAGTAAACGTGGAATGGAGGCTAAAGCGAGAAAGCGGAGAGCGTCTCCACTCCAAGGTTTTAAGGAAGAGGCGTTTCATGAGGCAATTACTGGCGCCTAGGGCTCAAGAAACCCAAGAGTTATCATATTAATTTAAACCGTAAATAAACTATAACGACGACATTCTAATCTGCATACTAGGCTACATTATCAATAAAGACGTACGACTAAGTAAACGTGAAACTTAGGAAGGGCAAAGAAGGGTGAAGAACTTCCTTCTAAATGATTTTCTCGTACTTACCAGATAATCGTTACACAAGATAAAATTATAGGAACGATTGGAAATACGATGGTTAGGCATATTGTGAACAAACTTTTGTAAAATAAATGGGGGAAAATTCGAATATTTACGTGCTGCAATGATAAGTTATACCATTGTAATAGATATCATGTAACTTTTGTAAACTCTTACAGTGATTCAATATTTAGCATTGTTGTTATTTCCCCTAAGATAATGAATAATTCATGCAATTACGTGCATGATAATATCGTGTAAAATGAAATTGTTATAATTTTCGAAGTCGGTTTATAAATTTTAAATATACTTATGGTATTTAAAAAATCGGCAATTGATTGTTTAAATAAATGTGTAGTTTATTAAACGACTAGTCGAATTTATGACTTCCAGTTCGCCGATCAGAAGGTCATGATCACGCCGATGAAAGCTGTTAATTAAAGGAATTAAAATGTTCTTATAGGCTAAAATGTTATTATAGTTATTTTATTTAAACTATTAAAATATCAAGTTTAGAAAGGCACTCAAGTTTTGTATATTACATTAATCATGTAACATAAAAGAGTGTTTCAATAACAACCTTGCTATTGACCTCGCCTGATCTTCGCCCCTCCCCCAATTCAACCCTATGAGCGGAGCGGTCAAGCGGCCAGCGCAAGAGGTGGCGCTGGCAGTAGCGCGGTTCCGAAGAGGCATGTGTGTTCCTTCGATATCGGCTGCCCTCAAAGAAAGGAGGTCGCCTGGGCCAAGGGCCGTGTCCGGCGAGGCCGGCCCTCTTTGCGAAGAAGCCCTTCGTCAGCACGGCCCGCCCTTGCGCTGTCCGCGACGGGGTGAGAGGATCGCTCTGTGTAAGCGGCAGGGAGGGGGACGGACGCGAAAGAGGGAGGAAGGATGGTAGTGGTAATATCGTCGACGGGATGCTGGCAGGGCTGAGATGGGGACGATCAAGAAGGTTGCAGCGGCAAAGACCGCGGAAATATGTGAGTACGCCGGTCGAATCCGATGCAGGGGAGAACAAAATGGTTGCTTTGGGAAATTGTAGTACTTTGCGGGATTCTTGCCGCACGTACCGGTTTCTTAGTTCCTATTTTTTCTCTTTCGTGTCCCTATCATCTTGCAATTTTTGTTGAACACTACATCGCCCTCGCGGGATCTTCATTAGCCCTCGTGTCCTCGGGGCAACAACACGTTCGTATTTTACTCCTTGGTTTCTCTTACAAAAATTAACGGCGCAATTCCCGCCGAGTCCTAAGCTTTGTAATTCTTCCCCTTGCCTGGGTGTAGTAAAATTCCCATGCTTGGGGGTAAAAGCGACATGAGGCGAACATGACGTATTCTCTTCACCGTAACAAGCAACATCCGCCTGCTTGAGCTTTTATGTGACACACAGCTACAGAAACTGGGATGATTTGAAAGGAAAGCTACAGCTATGTTTTTGCCTCGATCGAGAATCGAACCCGGGGACCACAGCACGGTAAGCTAATACGCTGCCCATGAGCCATCCCAGAAAACATGCAAGAGTAGCTAGATAAATATAAAAATGTTTATCTAGATTTATACCATACTTGGAAAAATGTTGTGTTGTTTTCGATGAACTATAACAATTTCTTGCAAATTGCAAGTATTGTTTTTCTTTTTCATAATTTTTCTATGTTTTTATTTGTAATGGTACACACGCTTTTAAATGTCTTTTGTTCATTCGGAACCAGTTAACTATAATTCCCCGCAAACATTTTGATACTTGATATCGTAAATCATCAAGAAATGTGACACATTGAAAATTTTCGTTGACTTTCAGAACATTTAGAATATTTCAAGTAATTTTCTCTGTCTGATTATTCATTTGCGCCGAAAGAAAAATTAATCTTTACTTATATACTAGCTGTTGGTCTCTATTATCGTTTTCCTGATAAATATAAATAATTTTCTAAACGCTTTCTTCCTTTCACTAGAAATGAAAATTTCTAATAAATATCACTTTTCGGGTGCATCCATATGATGTTCACAAACTACATTTTTCCATTTAATTAAATTCCTTTTAATTAAATAGGACACGAAAAAATTCCCTTTGACCCAACCTATCTACGCCTTCCCTCACACTCTTAACCATTAATACATACGCAGAGCGAGTACATGCCGAGGACTCCTACTCTATAGGAGTTCCAATACGTTTTAATCAATATTTTATATTAATTTTGAATACTTATGTTCAACAATTCAATATCATTAGGGGGCTCCTATGGGTCATGCTTAGAACTCTTGAGATATTGACCAACTCCTGCTCGCAGCCCTCTTCCTCCACCCAGAGATGGCGTCGCCACCCCCCCCCCCGCCTCGCAAGAGCGGCCTCGAGGCACGGGCGCGCCCTTAGCGGCGGCTCAACGGCCCTTCAGGCTCCGCGGCACGCGCCACCCGCCGGCCCACGCGTGCGCTCCGCGCCGTTTAGCCGCTTCATTACACCTCACGAGCGCACGCGAGGGCACCCGACGGCGCGAGCGCACCTGGCTGCTGTGGACGGGCAGAGGGGCGGACCGACGAGCGGATGGACGGGCAGAGGAACGAGCGGGCGGACGAGCAGACAGGAAGAGCGGCAGCGGCGGCGGGCGACGGCGGCGGGCGAGGCGAGCGGGCAGACGGACGAGCGGGCAGACGGACGAGCGGGCAGACGGACGAGCGGGCAGCGGACGAGCGGGCAGACGGACGAGCGGGCAGGCGGACGAGCGGGCAGACGGATGAGCGGGCAGTCGGACGAGCGGGCTGACGGACGAGTGGACTGCGCTTTCGCTGCGGTACGTAGGAGGAAATCGTTGACGCTGGAACAAGTTGGTATTGTACTACGGCGGTGATGAACATGGAGTGCGAAATTCTCTAGATTAGAGCTGCTCTAATGGCCGACCAACTTCGCACGCCGAGGTCTAGTGCATACCTGCAGACCATCGCCGGGAAAGGCTGCTTGTTGAGTCAGACTTGTTGAGATTTCCGAGGTGGAGGGAGAGGAAGGAAAGCAGAGGAAGGATCTATTCTAATTAAAGGTGAGCGGTAGGTAGGCCACTGTGGGTCGCAGCAGGACCCAAATTCTTATCTTTGAGCAGCCCTACCCTAAATGGTGGTGACACTCGTCACAGCGTTGGTGAGAATTACGTCTAAACGCCCTCCCCTTTCCCGAGCAGGTAACTTCAGAAGGTGATTTGCCATTGCACTCCGGGCCTTTTATAATGTTAGAAGCAAGTTTAGAGATGAATAATGATGGTCGATGAATTAATATGAATGGAATGATTACATATGATAAGCAATGGTACAAGAAACCTATCAGTAAATCGGAATCACAGACTAGAATAATCCCCAGCCATCAGCTTCCAGTACTAGTGTGACAGCACAAGACCCTCGTCCTCGGCAGGATGTAGATGGTAATATTGTTCTAACACTAATACACAGAACGAGTCGAGTAACTGTAGCACCTCCTGTATCTTTTGAACGGTTGAAGTTATGGCAATGTAGTTTCACGAATGTGCGTAAGGGATTGAGGCTAATTGATACGTGTAATCAATTATATTATATCACTTGTATTTTACGAGATATTTGAGGTAAATGTGTATTTTCAACTGGAACTATACATCTTTTTCCGTAAATCAGGAAGGACATAAAAAGAAGAATTTAATGATATACACTTTGTCATATGTTAGATTAGCGTGTTTTTTTAGTCTTTTTTTTTTGACTTGTGTTTAACAGATATTTTGAATATAACAGTCCGCCACAGGTCACACGGCGCTCCATCAGCAAACAAGCGCTCGGGATAGGGAAGAGATGCTAATATTTGAAGATACGAAACATATTTCAAATATTCACAAAACTGTTGCAGTTTTTTCCTGAACTCTGTTTTCCATCCTTCCGCAGTTTCAGATTTTTTGTATTATTTAATTATTGTGGGATTGAAAATACGGATTTGTCACAAGTAGTATGTATTGAAATAATATTGTTAGTTCTGAAAATCTGAAAATGCGCAGTGATGAAAAGCATAGTTCAGAAAAAATTGCAACAGTTTTCTGAATATTTCGAATACGTTTTGTATCTTCAAATACTAAAATCAGCTTCCCTTCCCTGGGCGCGCGTTTGCTGGTGGAGCGCTGCGTGACCTTGTGTGGCGGAATGTTATATTCAAAATATCCTTGAAACACGAGTCACAAAAAATACGAATTACTTTCAAAAATGCTTCCAACATATGACAATATGAGTATCATTGAATTTCTCTTCCTACGCTCGTCATGATAGACGGAAAAATATGTATAGTTACATTTTAAAAAACAAGGTTACCTCAAATATCTCGTAAAATACAAGTCATCAAATATATATGAATACACGTAACAATTAGTCCCATTTCCTCATGCACTTTCGTGAAAGATGCATTGCAAAAACTTAAACCGTTCATAAGTTACAGGAGGTGCTAAAGATGCGAGACCCATCCTGTATATTGAGACGCTGGAGTTAGAGCATATTTCGACTTAGAGAAAAATTATGTGACATTATGATGAAATCAAACATGGAAGAGATTAAAAAATTGAAACGTTTGGAAATTTTACTCACCGATGTTTGAGGTGCTGCGATCGAGTCACAGCTTTAATACTTTCTTCACCAGCATTGCTAACAATGCTACATGAATTTCGCGAACATAAATATAAGACTTTATTTATATAGTGAACCCTCGTTGTCAAAATAAATTATATTAAAACTAGCACTGGTAAATTTGTCCGGAGGCAAAAGGAACAGAAGAAACTTTTTAAGTTATTAAATGTCAAAAATAATAGACGTAGGTCGATGGCTTCTACGCCAGGGGGAAGACCAAGAGATCAGAAGCACATTAGTTACGGCGAAGAGGAAGGCGACAGAGAGTGCAAGGACTGAGTGGCGAAAGGGGTTCAGGAGAGCACAGCGTGTACGGTTTCGGCGGCCGGAGGAGATGCTACGGAGACAACAGTAACGAGTTTGTCGGAGTGCTTGAAACTAACCTGGCACACAAGTGCCACAGTCAAGTGGAAGTACTTCGGTGAAGGTCGCTGCTTCACGAGAGAGTCGAGACCGCGCCTCCGAGCAAGCAACTGCGCTGGGATGACTCAGAAGGGAGGAACTACGTGTCACGTAACTTGGTTCCGATTCCATTATTCCTACTCCGTAAAAACTATTTTCATCAATAATTACTGGAATATTTGTATTTAAATTAAGGAAGTAAATTACTCTTGTGTTCGATAATTAATCGTTTTAGTTAGACGATTTTGAAATTGTTTGCCGACAACATATAGTGCGTTTTAGTCAAAAGATACATTCAATTTTCTTCTTCTTTGGGAAACAAGCATTAAATGATAAGTATATGGTTTTAAAAATAATAGATTGTTTCTTAAAGATTATGTAACGTAAAACAAAAACAATGCATTCGACTTATGGTTTAAAAATGTATAGCAACTATTTTGCCAATTATCTGCATTTCACGGTACTTCGTATGTCTTTGCGTGCTAGCGAATAATATAGTATATACTTATGCTGCAATAATTCGTCGTCTTGTAAAATACAGAAAAGTTGAAAGAGTACTGTTAAGTAATGACACTCTTCTAAAATGAGCGAATAAGGCAAACATTTCATAAAGTCAATTAAGAAAATTTTCTTTTGAAATTCCACACATTTTGAAAAAATACTGCAAAACACCTAATTACTTTGGGATCAATGGTTCGAAAATGCTTCTCAGCAATTAGCAAAGAAGACGCATAACTCTAAAAGGAAAACGAAACTGAACGATTTCAATTAACGACTTACAATCTGCAGGCGCACCGTTAATTTTAAAAGCTGCCAAGGCCAAAAGATTTGAAAGGCAAAATACTGCTTTACATTCGTTCCCATGCCTAATAAAATGAACGAGACCAATGTCAAATACTAAGGCATTCAAAACGTTGAGAATTTCAATTTCTGGTAAAGTTTGGCGTGAAATACGAGCACCCTATAAACCATCTGCTACGAAACTTAAATTCACAAACCCTCGGAACGAATATGAATTCACAGCTCGGAAAAAGTTTAATAGTACTGGCATGTGGCTTGCGTGGCATTCTGAAATTGTGACGCACATGAAATTCTGAAGGTAGTGAATTGATCGCATTTTAGTTCGTAAAATTTTCTTTCTGAACCAAATTTTCTGGTTTAAAAATAAAAAAAAGTACCTAATAAATATACAAAATTTAAAAGAATGACATAAGCTTACAGTCTAATACATTTTCCTTCTTCTAAGATGTTTTATCAAACATAAAAACTAACCAATACTACTTTTAAAAATCTTTATGGCACATTTGTTTCAATTTTTTGTTGATGACTTATTTCATTTACCGGTAGTCATTGAATAAACATACACTAGTCTAACTTATGTGAAAACATCAGTTTTAAAGACGCAAAATAACGGGGGAAAAAACAAAAAAATTTTTTAAGAATGTTAAACGCATAACACACACAACAGTAAACAAATTAAAAAAGTTTTGAGAACAATACCATTTTCACTTTTCTGTAATATATCCAATATTATATTTTAGAGGAAAGCAGTTGAAAATATGAAGTTGAACGTCATGAAGGAACACTACTAAAGAACAAAAGTATTTGTTGCTAATTCGTCTTTCATCACAAACAAGTATTCAAAGGAACAAACTGGGTCGTGTCAACACAAACGCATTTGTCCAAGTGTCAAGTTTTCTCAACAGACGGATCGCCTGAGATTTTCCGTGAAAAGAAAGGGGTAGAAAACTTCCGCAGAGAAAAAAAGCCGGAGTAATTACTATCAGTACAATTAGCCGCGCGCCTCGACCGCGCCTGGGGCATTCACCCGCGGTGAGGGGAGCGGATGTGGAGGGAAAAAGGAGCTGGGAGTGCTCACCCGATCTCCTCGGGAAGAAAAGAAGCGGACGCCCTCCGCGGGGGCTTTCTCCGTCTCGCGGACAGAGGGAAGCCAACGGACAGGAGGAGGGAGGGGGCGCGGTCCGCGGAGTGGAGCCCTGGCTGTGACAGCCGCGCCAGAGCCCCTGCTGCTGGGTGGTGGTGGAACGTTTGGTGTCGGGGAGCGTCAGGGCCAGAAGCGAAAGGCGCTGACAGCAATATTAGCTAGGTGCTTCCATTCAATGCGTAATGTTGTCGCGATAGTAACTACAACGGATAAGAAAAGTGGAACACAATGAGGATAGTGAAAAATGCCTGAACGTAGTTGCAGTTTTTTAGGCAAATCAGGCATCGTGTTGCTGCCGGTGGTAGTGGCAGTGATATTGTTGAAAGATGTGGTTATGGTGCTTCTGGTGGTGAGTATGTTGGTAGTAGAAGTGGTTCTGTTGGGTGATAGTTGGCGGTCGTGGTGGCGGTGTTGACGGAGGTAGTTGTGTTGGCGGGGGTGGTAAGGTTCGCGGAGATGATGGTTGTCAAGGTGGGTGATGTAGTTTTGGTATTATTAGTGATGATTAGTTTTGGTATTATTAGTTAATGAAAATATTGGCGGTAAAAAAAATGGCAGTGGAAATGGCACAATAGTTGATATTAGTAGTAGTGGTGATAAGGATTGTAATGACACTTAATAGAGGTACTTATGGGGAAAATGGTTGTGATGGCGGTGGAGGCAATGACGGTATTATGGACGATTGTAGTTGCGAGAGTAGTGGAGATGGCAGTTGCTGTAAATATTGGTGGATATAAATGGAGAAAATGTACGTGAGAATGATGGCGACAGCTGAGAGATAGGAAATACTCTTTAATGGGATGGCAGACGGGATGGATAAGAGATTAGGTAAGAGAATGCTCAGTTCCAGTGATCGCTTACCGAGATCATCCTCTTTACTGACAGAGCCTCCGCTGCACTGAAACATTGGCTTCGCTGGACACGGAACAGCGGCTCCTTCCAAGTTACATTGGCGCATCACAATTGCCGCTGACTTATTATTTTTATTTATTTATTAATTATTATTATTATTATTATTATTATTATTATTATTGTTATTATTATCATTATCATTATGTTTATTTTCTGTAATTTTACTTTCTCAGCTTACAAATTTCTTCGTAAGAAGAGGAAGTTTTGTAATCGTGCACCGGAAAACGGCAATTTTTTTCTTCTTGTCTTCATATTACACCTACTTCTTATTTTATATTTCACGATTCTTATGACGCACTCAACCGCTCTTGTTTTCGTTTATGCAGTATGATATTTTCAATCAGATCTTCCTTTTATACACACGGCTAATTATTGTGAGTAGATGATTGTGGTTCACATAGGTGAATTACAGACGCGGCAAAGAATGAACGAGAGGAAACGAAATGGGAGGTATCCAAGAATTTCCCCCTCAAATTCACCTTATTTTCGTATTGAGTAATCGTTACTTGAACCCTAAACCCACAGAAGGAGCTCACCACTTCGCTATGATTTAGTGTAACTCATTGATTGTCTTCTCAAAATGAAACAATCGCGTTTCTTTATTCGCCCTTTTATACACTACCTTCCTCCTTTGACTAAAGAAACTTTCCAGTTAAAGGCTACATTTCCTATTTTCAGGCACCCTGTGATACAAGGCTACTATTTAGGAGAGAATACATAAAATATAATACATAAATAGATTAATTATACTCCTGGGATCCCATGATACATAGGTAGACCCAATCCAATCAAAAAATCCGTCATATTTACAGGAGGCTGGACACTAGGTCATTTACACGACAAGGACCAGAGTTACAACTACCAACAGTACAAAATGCGACGAAACTGACAGTGAGTACGTGTGCAAACTATAAACAAATCCCATGTCTAATATACCACATAAATTCCTACCGAAAAGTAGACAAAATCTGACGATATTGAAGGGCAATAAGCGTGTGAAACAAGGCCGAATAACGTAACAAATATACTACATCTAACTAATGCACTATTGCGTGCCCTTTTGTATTTATGTACCTTTCTCATCTTCCGAGAGCCGCTTCGTCGCCTTGCGAACGTATTCTCTTCCACTTCATTGCTCCTTCCTCCCTTCGCGGCGTGCGTCACGTCGTCTCAGGTTGCGCCGCGACACTTCGCTTCGTCTGCGTTCGCTTCGCCTCATTGCTCATCGACCCTTCCCCCGCGCGCTCCGGGCCACTGCCCTGCGGCCTGCCACACCGCCTATAGGCTGCCACACAGCCCAAGGCTGCGATGTCAAGGTTACCTTCTGGTGGCATTGGCACCATTCGCAGCACCGTGGCATGCGGCCGACTTATCAGCACAACTACTGGCGTGAATGGACACGATCGTGCTACGTTTGCTAGTGGTGATAGTCTTTTGAAACCGTGAAAGATCATTAAATATTTTGACCTCGTAAAAGAGAGGGTATGTACACTAAAATAAAAGTAAAAATATTAATGATCACAACGGGGACAAACAAGTTATTTTATTGTTCTACCCTTCGCCTAATCATATCTCACATGTACGTTCCAGTGCCATTTCACCACTGTTCTCTCGTGACGAAGTGATAACATGTATATACTCCATTTTCGGAAAAATAAAAAAATCAAATAATAATGTAAATAAATAAAAACGTCGTGTAATACTGTATAATACCAGTAAAAATAATAAAATAAAACTGCATGGAACAAAATCACGGAAACGTAATCCACAATTCCACAAATAATTTTAATTAATTTCACATTCTACTATTTTTTGTCTGTTTTTAATAATCCTCGGTGATTGACAAACTTTACATCTGAATCTAGTGTGATTAATCATGAATATGTTTGCAGCACTCCATTACAAACTTGCCACTTGCTCACCTGTCTTGAACTTACTTTCATTTACAAAACGATTTGTCACCCATTTACTTCCTTTCTGGTTCCTATAGGTCGTCGAAGGAAAGTTGATAGCTGTCATTTACTGCTCTCATTGTTAGAATCATTGTACTCTCGCGTGTGGATTAATAATTTAAATATCTAGAAAAGAGAATTTTCCAAAAATAGTACTTATAGATATAACAGGTGACGAAAATTGTTAGATTCTCTGATTAAAAATAATATGGTTAAGAATATATTTTAGACAAGGGTGACAGGTTATAACAACTTGTCATGGAAATAGACTGTCATTATTAAAACATTCCGCTATTCTTCATTAGACCTTTGTAAGATCTTTATTGTTTTTAATGGATATGGAACACTTCGAGTAACAACTGTATGAAACGAAATTATAAAAACTTTGAAACCAAAAGTAATTATAAGCAGGGAATTTTGGTAAAAACAGAAATGAATTTTAAAAAAATGAAACTATTACTGAAAAAATGGAGAACAATTTCTTCTACTATCAATTGAAAAAGTGCGTTCGAGGAAAAATTGATGTATATTCTTATTATATATATTATTAAGGTGGGTCTAAATTATGTACATCAATTTTTTTACACAAATATTAAATTCCTTAGAGATTTATATTGAAGAGTTTTTAATATAAAATGTAATTTGAAAGTGACGTTAGAAAATATATGTAAAGAACCCACAAAAGTTTGCAGAAAAATAGTTCTCTGATTTATTAATATTCTATCTTACGACAAATATAAATAACAATACTTCTATTATTCCTACGTCTATCACTCTCGTTTTTACTTCATAATAGTGAAAGAGGATAGTGATAAAGGTTCACGATAATGTTCTAAATTTCTTACTTAAAGGGATGGATAAAAACAAATTCTCTTTGAAGTATTGTGCAGAATGTTTAAATGGCTTACTACTGATCGCCCGCCTTTAAAAATTAACGATACTATTGCTATTTGGACGCCAAGATATATTCCAGTTAATTATTTATGAGTATTATTGAGCATGAAATTTACATGAACTTATCATATTTAAGTAATAACTTTGCAACTTGGCAAATTGGAAAGCAGAATAAACATATTGGAAAGCATGAAAACAGATTATTAGAAATTTCTTCTTGGAGTCTCGTGGATTCGCAGAAAATATCGGCGTCTTAAGAAAGGTTTCTAGTATAGAAATTTGGAAAGATTTTACAATAAAACCGATTAAGCTTTGAATTAGATTAGAGCTTAACAGACTGACAGGCTTGTTCGTAGAAGCTTTACTGTGCTATTACAGGAAAACGATCAGCGCTACTGATCATACAAAGTGAAACCATTACTATTACGCACAGGAGAGATTTTTTTTATTTATTTCTGCTTGGCCCGAAGGCCCTCAGCATCCGCGTACGATACAGTGATGTTACATTGAATTACATTAACATTGATTGGGAAAACTTATAGACATGAATACATTGAGTGCATGTGAATTAAATGTGAGAAGCCACATCTGGTACATGATAATCATGGAGGGTCGAAGAACTGTCACGGTAGTTTTCGCTTTAGTCTATTGTGGTGAGGATTTTGTTTTCCGATTTTGAAATGTACGGCTGAGGGAATCTGGGGAATTTTAGGATAGAAGCGAGAGGATAGGAGGGAGAAATGGACGGAGATAGGAGTAATGCCGAGTTCGTTATGTAGCTGGGAGTTAGGTACAAACCATGGAGCTTTAGTGATGGTTCGGAGGAATTTATTTTGGAAAATCTGCATTTTTTGGATGTTCGATTTGCTGGCTGAGGCCCAGATAGGAGAAGCGTAGGATAAAATTGGGCGGATCATTGACTGGTATAGGTGAGTAGCGACATGGAGTTGCAAGGGTGATGACTTTTTGAGTATGGGATATAATTGGTGGGTTCTACGGGTTGCCAGGGTTATTCTGTGGAGAATATTTGATTTCCAGAGATATTTATCTGGAGATAGTTGGGGATAGAGAAACACGTGAGATGGAACTGTTAATTTTGAGTTGACTTTAGGATATTAAAAGTTAAGATATCCTGGCAGTAACGGCATAAAAATGTTCGTTAGTGGCACAAAATTACACGAGTCTGGTATGGAATGCGTAAGTTACATTCACACAATTAAAGGGACGAAAGAGGGGATACGCTTTG
Organism: Teleogryllus oceanicus; assembly: GCA_964035755.1. Taxonomy (NCBI): domain Eukaryota; kingdom Metazoa; phylum Arthropoda; class Insecta; order Orthoptera; family Gryllidae; genus Teleogryllus; species Teleogryllus oceanicus. Next base: position 29,481,063 of record CAXIVR010000003.1, read on the forward strand.
TTCAGGGTTGGGGGGTGGAAGACACGTAGAAAGATTGAAAGTATTGAAAGATTCAAATAGCAATGGCATCTGTTTGCTTTGTGGTGTTAAAGAAGATTGGACCCACATCCTATTAAATTGCTCTGGTACTGAAACATGGAGAAGAAAATAGATGGAAATGGTGAACTATTACTTCCAATCTAGAAATATAAGGCTCTCCCAGACCATATTATGTGATAACAGGTCTCACTTCTTGAAAGAATTCGGAATATTTCTAGGAAAGGTTCGAACTATTAGGGAAACGTTAATCAGAGAGTGGGACAACACCACTGGTTAGTAGTATGAGCGCAGTGTAGACTCAAGAGGAAATAAATAAGTTAATAATTAAGCAATAGTTAAGTAAATAAGTTAGTAAATTAGTAAGTAAATATGTAAATCAATAAACAAAGAAGTATACCATCAAATAATTAAACGAGCGACTTAGGTCTTTTGTCCGAAAAGTAAGCGCAGAGGCGATGCCACGGACGATTTTTTGGGGCGTTGCTTGATTTCAGGTCCTAAGGAGGTCAAAGACTGGAAGCAGACGTTCAAGCCAGGAAATAATTAATTTAGAAAAGTTTGGTAGTTTAGTATGTCTTCTGACGGCAGATTCTTCCTCTTTAAGGGCTTTTTCCTAAGCTGTACATTATGGTATCTTTTCCAGGACTTTGATGCGATGGAGAGACCATTTGGGTTAAATGCCAGAATGCGAAAGATTAGCAAGAGGTAGGATGTAGGTATTGTAATGACTTAAAGACATTCGCCCTAACTACATAGTTAAAAAGTAATAAAATTATAAGTTTACATATGTAATCATTATCTATTAAATAAAAAATTAAACAAATTTGGAAATTGCTGGTAATCCTTTACTTCAGAACACCATTAGAAACAAACAGGTTGTGTTAAAATCATTGGTAAGGTTCACAATACTTTATGCTCATCTCATTTGAAAAAGTCGTAGCAGCACGTACATTGTTTTAAAGCTTTATAAATTAGCAAATTAACATTTTAAGATAAATTATTAGAACACCTGGGTATCGTTAAAAACACCCAAATAAGTAATCTCCAAGACTAATTCCAACAAACATTATCAAATAAGTTTTACTTCTGAATTACAGATATAGCTTACCTATCTGAATTCAACTGGTAAACTTTGAGTAATCCACAAACTATTTGTCTCTAGTTTTCAAAAGTTTCATTTAAACTGCCGTAATATTCCTCATTTTTCAAATAAATCTTTCACTTTGTTATTTTTTGATTATTCAATACTTTTTATATCCGTTGACCCGAATTTAGTTTCTTTACCACATATTCACTTAAACTGAGAACACATCTCAAGTATCATAAGAGTGTCCAATTCTAAAAGTTAATTCGGTTTATTTTCAACAATTTTGCGAGGCAACATTCTCCACCAAGTAAAAATTAAATGAATAAAAAAATTAAAATGTATTCTGGGTTCGTATTTTATCATCAATGAACAAAAACTGTAAATAAATAGCTTCATATTTATAAAGACCATAGAGAAAAAATAATGGACGCTTGATGTTTGTACATCCAGGAAACCCACTCAGACGGTAGAATGGCACACTAAACTACTATATGTTTTTATGTGTGTGTTTGTGTGTGTTGTGTGTGTGTGTATGTGTGTGTGTGTGGATACATTTCGAAATACCACATTCTTAGAGTTTTTCGAAGTAACAAAAAGGCGCACGTTTTCTTCGAGTGTCTTTCTCTCTCATACTACCTTTCATCGTTACTATACGTTTGTAATAAATGCTAAAAATAAATGCTTTCTCACCCGCCTTCACCTCTACTACTGCTACGTCACGTGATGCATTTTTCTCCCAGCTTGGCTCCATTATTTGGACATAAATGTACTGTTTTAAGAAAAATATTTACATCGGTATTGAATAATTTATTAACTGTAAGTTTTTTCACCAATCATTTAAGACTTTGTTGGCATCTTTATCCCTCCACAGGTGTCGCTGCAGCGCTTGCACCTACGTAAACACCGCCAATCCCTCATTCCCGGCTCCCTTTTTCTCATATTCCCCGTACTCTCTCTCTCTTTTGATCACCACTCCCTCTTTCGCCTTCCCTTACATCTCCCTCTCCCTCTCCCTCTCTCTCTCTCCGTCTTTCTTTCTTCTCATTCTCTTTCTGTCTGCCCTCCCCTCCTCCCACTTACAAGGTTCCCCCTTTCCCCTGCCCATCGCCCTCCATTCCTCATCCCTATTTTTTGCCCTGCCTTCCCCTTCACTTTACTTCTTGCGTATACCACTCTTCCCCTTGTACTCCCGCTCGCCTACCGAACTCTCTCCATCTTACCCGCCCTTCCTCCCGTCTTTCGCCATCCCTCCCTCCCACTCTATCCCCCTTCCGTCCCCACCTAAGTAATTGGATGTAGTGGCATCCGGGCCTTGGCGCGGGGCCAGGGCCGTTCGTTTGTCACCGTGCCGATATTCAATGCCCCTCTGTGAGCTCGCCGACGAAGGCGGTTTTTCGCGCTGCCTGCAAGCCTCTCCCGAGCAAGTCTTCGAGATCCGCGTCCAAGTCTTTTGAGCGGGTTGCTCTCAGCTTCACGCGAATTTTGTTTTGGTTTCAGAGTCACGGTGCGCGCCGGAATCTCGCGTGCTACATTCCGTATCAAGGTACCTTGCGTGTTTTCCTTATTTCATCTATGCTTTGAGTGGATGCTTTCCCACACTTTCTTTTGCACCCTCCGATGGAAAATTAAAAGATTTGATTAAGAACGTTAGAATTCACATACCTTTTCTTTCTTAATTCATCGCTCACTTATGTGTTTCTTTATTATTATTATTATTATTATTATTATTATTATTATTATTATTATTATTATTATTAATGTTATTAATATTATTATTATTATTATTATTTGTCGTTAGTATAAACAAATTCAGCCGCTACCTGGAGGAGAATTATAGCGGCGACTTCTTTGATCTGTGGTTTCTCTGAATAATATCTGGCCAAATCCGGAGTAATATCCCAACAAACTGTCTACTGACCACGTGCGATCTTTACTTCCTCTTTCTTGTTACATCCTCTCCCCTTGTGATAGTGATGTAAACTGAACTATCTCTTATCAGCAGATTATTCGGTTCTTATTGTTCCGGCTAAGGTAGTGCCTCGCTGGGTGAATCCCTTTCCCCCAGACGAGAAAACCTCTCAAGGCAACGTGTAGGTCGGCGCCGAATATCAGCATTCAGCTGTGAAGGCACACCGCCATATCCTGGGATCATGTACGGACTACTCTATTCACGACACTAATAGCCATTGTAGTACTCAACTATTTTCAATAATAATATATTAATTCCAAACAAGTTCGATAGTTTTTTTAAAAATGCAATATTCAAAATCACCAATTCATTTCAAACAGATTATTTGGCATTAAAATAGTTATTCATGATACGAATAGTGAACGTGGCATTTTATTTTGCGAGCGGGAAATATTGCGACACGAGATCGATGGATTGCGCCGCGATTCTACCATCAAAATAAAACCACTTGCGATTTCTGTCACACAATTTTTTAGATAGCTAAAGATAACTTTACTTTCATTTAAATTGTATTATATAAATAAATTAATTGGGTACCATGTTATTTTAAAATCAGTATTGTAGCCGATTACATGAAAGTATTTTGTTTTGTTTTTTCTTGCATTCTCAGTTTCACTTAAATATTTGAGCACTGTCTCACTTTTAGCACGTGTTAAAAATTTAATTTGTAGCATGCTGTTCATGCCCGTAAAATAACAGCTTTTACTAGAACCTTTCTAAAATATAAATTATTCAAAATTGGCAATGAAATGATTTAGCTGTCCTTTATTTCAAGAATATATTACATTAAGAACCTGACAAAAGTTTAAATGTGTTGTGTTGAATGCATAGTCGCTGCGATCCGTAATCGCATTCTCGCTACATCAAAATTTCTTGTGCGGCTTCTAGAGAGGGTTAAAAAAATTTAGATCTGAAAATTAAGTAACTTCAGTTGTACTTTTTCTTAATAAAAGTAATTTTAAGTTCATTAACATGCATCGTTGAGAATGTCGTGAAATTCATGTGTACCGCTATATTAAGATTAGAAATAACAGAGATAAATCCTGGCAATCACAGGTGTCAACGAGAGACCGAAAAACGATTCTATGGTCTTACTTAATGAACTAATAATAATAAATGAATACATTTAAGACTAAATAAATCTTGTCGTTCTTTGAACCTTTTTAAGAATTAAATTCCAGCATCATTTGATAATTTTATTTCATCTCGAGATTGTAGGGAATAACTACTTTTACTGAAGAAAATTCAGGATCGATTTTCTTTATACAATTTATTAATCAATTTTTTAAACAATCTTGCAAGTAATGTATTGTAGTATTCTAAAGGCATAACGTGTAATATCTTCATCATCTTGCAATAATTTTTGCCCACCATCGTGTCCGTGCAGTTAAGATCCTCGTGCCGTTGCAACGTTTCATCCAAGACCTTCCTCTAGAACTTTCTAGTCTTACGATCTCCTCCTGTGATCCACGATCCGCCTCACTTGGATTCCCGCGTGGGCGGGCGCGGTCTTGCAACGGACGGCGTAGGGGCGGGCGGGCGCCGTTCAGCCATCCATGCAAATGTAATGGAAATATTCGGTGGTGCCCCCGCAAACGCCAGCGCTTTCGTCCGCTTTTTAATTCGAGAATGAAAGGATACGGATCCGACCTTCGGATTTGCATCGGAAAACCGTCCTCGCCGGAAACGAGTAAGCCGTGCTGCGTTGCGAGCTCTTCCACCTCTGCCTGTCTCCTTCGCACACGTCCTCGCTCTCGCCCTCCACGCCAGTGCATCATCCACCGTCGCCTGGGTCGCACCTCCTGATTCATGTAGCTCCCACCTCCCCTTCCGTTCTACTCATAAATAAATGTCTTTATTGGTGGCGAGGCTCAGGCCATTTAACCTGAATTGAATTGAATTTACCATATTTTACGTGGCGAGACTCAGGCCATGAGACCTGCTCTTCCGTCTGACCTCGCAAATTTCGTTACACTTCTTTCACCAATCATGGGAGAAAGAAGGTATTACTTGGGCGACGAAACAGGCGATTTAAATTTAGCTCAGAGGCGTCATTTAGGCTTGAGGATCTTTTACATGCAGTAAATGTACTAAGATGGGACAGCCGGCTTTACTTCCCTCCGAAGGAAGGCGTATGAAGGATTTTTCGCTCTTAAAAATCCACGGCTTCGTTGGGGTTTGAACCCGCAAACTTGGGTATAGCAGTCCGATACGCTAACCGCTACACCATAGCCTGCTCTTCCGCCTGACCACTCTTGACCCCGTTTCACGCGTACCAGCCAAAATATCTCATTAAGTTCCCATTGTGCCTCCCCTTTTTCTTCCTTTCTTTACCCCATCTCGATCGGGGTTTGGTCCAGTTGCCCTGATCCATTGAGCAAATGCTGAGATGGCCCCATGATTTGCTTATTGACGTAAATGTTCCTCACTATGTGCACGTTTTGAGCTTCCTTTTTGTTTGTAGTGGTGTTGGAGTCTAGGATAAGTTATTATTTTGTTAACAATACAGAAAAATCAAATCTGTAGATCGTTTACCGTTACAAATAAGTTTTCCCTAACTCGGGAAGGAACATATATAGTTTTTGAAATCTTTATCTCGAGTTTTTAAAAATATAATAATAATAATTATTATTATTATAATTAATAATAATAATATTATTAATAATAATTAATAATAAAGTTTTTAAAAAACTTTTTTTTTCATCTTTCGACTATTAATAGTTAAATTGTTGGGAAGGGATTCTGAAACTCAAGAAAGCGTGCACAGATGATTTTCTCCCCCATACGTCACAAACAAATTTTTACTGTTTTTGACTAAATAAATTTCTAAAAACCCCATCCCAATTCTCTGCCGTTTCGTCATCCCGACCTTACCCTTTCCCTTTTCCATCCTCCCTCCTTTCTGTCCTTGCAGTAACCACCCGGATCGCATATCATCCCCGCCGAGTTCCCCGTTCGAATCCATCCCCACCCCGTCCCCATCCCATCCCACACTTACCTCGTCCCCGTCCCGTCTCGATCCGATCCCATCACAGTCTCGCCCTCATCTCCGGGTCATTTTGTGCCCTTCACTAACCCACGACATCATGACCCAGTTCTGACCTCTCTCCATTACCACGCCGTGGCCTTCCTCACGTGCCACATCTCCACATACTTCCAATCTTTCTAATGGACTTCGTTCTACTCCCTCCATGCTAACGGCATTCCTTTACCTATCTCTTTCTCTTCTTCTTTTCAAATTCTGTGCTTTTGCTGGCACCGAAAACTCAACTCTTGCGCTTGGTTTCGTTCCGACTTAACTTTACTTGTTATGTACTTAAAAGTTTATATCATATCCTATCGCTCGCTTCTCGAATCGTTGCATTTCATTTCACTTTCGTATCGTGCCTAAACCAGTCTAAGAAGATGAAAGGTTACATTGGATAGAAACTTCACAATTGATGAAAGTTAATGAAAGAAAAACACGGCTGAAAACTGACTCTTGGCCGATCGAGTTGTGCCCCTTATGTGTGAATTAATACACGATGCCGCAGAATAAATGTTCCACACTTCTAACAAGGATCGAAAATTAAATTTTTCCTAGTGAATGTGTAGTGAGAAATTGCATGTAACAGATTTACATCCATTTTTATATGCGATATTTGCCCCTGATGTTTTAGCAACACTGTTTGCGCAGATGTTCGGCATTTTCGAAAGTCTCATTTACTACGTCTGAACGTAACTTGCCAAACAACTTTGCATAATATCTGTATAAACTGGGGGAGGGGGAATGCCACATGTATAAATCTATGTAGAACCACTTTAAGAAATTTCCCCCTATATATTCATTGGCAAACATTGATAATTTTCGACCTGCCTAAATATACTAGACGTTCGTAACGTTTTTTCTGCAACAGCCTTTATTTTGCAAACTTTCTTTGAACAGTAATTTATGATATTCGATAAAGTGATACAGTAAATAATTAATGCAACTGATCTAGTAGTATTTTGTAAAGAATGACACATACATTACACAATACATGCAGAGGGTAAAATGATGGATTCTCCGTTCTCAAATAAAGAGAGCGAAATTGTAGAGTTTTTCCTAAAATTTTAGTATTGAAAACACCTTCACTATGTAGTTTCTATTTCGGTAGTAATAATATATGACATGAGAAAGTAATTATTAATATTTGAAGAGCTTGAAAATACTTGAACAATATTTATTTTATAATTATGAAAGGAAATTGGTGTGATGTTCATATGAATGTCATAAATATATGTTATTATTTGTGGTGGTCAATGATTTTGTACCTATTTAGCTACAGTAATAAACAATAGATGAAATTGAAAGGCTTTGAGGATTATTTTAATATACCAAATGACCCTAAATATACTTTTAACAGTGTAAGATTGTACTCAAAAATTGAATTATGTTATAATCTATGTAATAAAATTAATTTCCTTTTTCCTTTTAATAGAAATATATTCGGCAAGATGCTTCACAATTAACCTGGATTTAAGTTTGTCTCTCCATTTGGACAATGGAATATAAACAAATATGTGTGTGAGCATCAGTATTCGGACTCACCAAATGCACCAGTTTGCACCATCTTGTTCGCTGCTGATATCCATGATGTTCATAGCAAGCGCCCTAGGTGTATTATATCGACAGCCGCTGAGACTTTGTTTGTCATGTCCACCTCATTTCGTGCCACGGCGCCTCACTCATCCGTTGTCCGTTTCCACCATCTTTCTTTCCCACCCACGACCCTACCTTCTCTCATGATCCACCCATAATTTTTTTACAATCCCCTCATATTCATGCGCTTCCACTCCTTGATTCCGGGTCTCGTTGTCGTGCGGAAACCGGGGGAATTTCAACCTCTTTTTGCAGGCTGAAACTACGGTCGATGGCACTGTAATCGGAGTGGGTTAGTGTCCTTGCCACTCAACGCCGATAGCGTTGGCTACCAACGCCAGCGGACACACTCCGACAATTATGTCGTTAGGCGGCTTGGCGTTTCATCAGATCCCCGACAAAAATCTGTTGCCCTGGGTTTCCAGATCGGGTCAGCGTCGCAAGCGCAATGGATGGAGATCGCTGATTGAATTAATACCCGTAATGTTCTCGGACCATAAACATGCTCTGATTCATTCCCGATTCGGGGAAATGAAAGTATAATTAATTATATTATTGCGGTGTTCTTTGATGTTTGCGTGAATCAAAAGGATAAAAGAGAAATTAGCGTGTCTTTATAATGCGTTTCTAACTTTTCTGAGTTGCGCAATACTAACATTTTTTTTTAATTCTACGATTTGTAAAATGTTTGAGTCACATAGATTGTGCAACTGAGTTGAATTAATTACTCAATTTAATTAAAAATAAATCAAATATGCAGATTTATTACACGAACGCATTAGACATGATGAATGAAGTAATTGAAGAGAACATGATTAATACATGAAATCAGTCCATTTTTAAATCTCTTCCAATGATTATTTATGCTTAAACTATTCATATAATCTAACCAACTACACAACTCTGATGTATTTTACATATCACGTAAGTATATACTTTACACTTTGAATCTTTAACAATTATGCGTCAGTATGGACGACTTATATTGGGCAGAAATTTATAAAGAAAAATCGATAAAATGAATAAAAAGAGTACAATTCAATGAACGGTATTCTTAAATACAACATTCGTAAGATTATTTGTTCATTTCTATAGTTTTGAGGATCTTTCTATAGTCTAAAAAACAATTTCAAAAAAAAAGCGATACCTAAAGATTTGTCTCATTTTTATACTCTCTTTCCACAAAAATTGCTAGAAAATATTGACAATTCAAAAATACAACGAAAAATGAAAAGAATGAGTTATAACTAAGATGATGAACCATAAATTTCCAAAATATCTAATCTATGATGTGCAAGGTAAATATTACTGAAGATTGGTTATTTATTTAATTCATCATACATTAAAGAAATTTGGAAATTTCGTTAGTTATTTTTATTAACCCATAAAAGGCATATCAATTGGACACTCGTTCTTCATCACCTGCAACAAAGAGAGACTTTCAGTAAATTTCTTATTATCAACAATCATTTAGAAACAAGAATAAAAATGGTTTAATATATGTCAAGTATTGATCAATTGAATTACTAATTATTTAAGTGTAAATGTAATTAATATTACTAAGTATTTCAACCCATTGTTATTAGTGTTTATTTTAAAACTAGCATGATGGTTGCGTCTGAAACGCAATTTTACTATGAAATAAAATGTCCTGGCATCTCGAAAATAAAAAAAAAAAGATTTTCTGCAACAGACCGGCCTGTCGGGTGGGTAGTCAAACACTTTCCAGCAAAACTGCTACAGGAGATCTCTGGCAGCCGAACCATCTGTGCCCATCTATAGGATTATAGTCAGGATCTCGCATCCAGAGATTTCTGTCTTTTCCTACATTTCAAAATATTCCTGTCCGGCCACCATTATATATATATATATATATATATATATATATATATATATATATATATATATCACAGTAACGCAGAGAAGCAGATGGCTGGCAAATACTAGAACCAATACCAGGCTGCAGACTTCTACGGCGCTGAAATACTCGTTCATACAAATGTTGATCCCACTGTACGACATGTGTAAATTCTGGCAGGTAATTCTGGTTAGGGAAAACAGAGCAATATGTGGGAAATCTGCTTCAATAAAGATATTGTAACAAAAAAGCTTCTTTTGATATAGAAACCGGGAGCGGTAGCTCAGTGCATCAACTGATGTCACTGCAGCGCCTCTGACCGGGAGGTCCTAGGTTCGAGTCCTGACGGCGGCAGGAGTTTCCACACTAGCTTTCCAGCTGGTTTAGTCGCTGTTTGGAGGTGAATTCTAGCAGCCGGCTGCTCTGATAGGTAGTTTTCCGTGGTTTCTCCGATCGACACCAGGCGATTGCCGGAGTACCCTACCAAACGGGCCACGGACCGCGCGCGATCTTTCCTTCATCTTCCTTGTCCTATCCTCTGCCCTTACACACACACTTACACTAACATGCACCACACTACCACATATTCCGGGAGACCGGTCGGGAGCTTAGAGCTTGGCCCGGCTGGGGCGGTGCTCCGCTAGTGGGAGAGTCTTGGTTAGGGGGAAACCCCACTAGCCGACGGTAGGTCGGCGCCGGATCTCGCCATCCAGCGGGGGAAGATCACCGCCATCTCCCGAGAAAAAATGCACTTGACTAACGGGACTAATGACCAGAGCAGTTGACGCGCCCGGAAACATGAAAAAATCAATCAATCAATTGATCGAGGAAAACTAGCTTTCTGTATGCGCGTCATAACGTATACTCGAATATATATTGAATTCTAATACACTATTTGGATTGAAATAGAAAATTGTAATACAGTCCAATTGCTTTGTGGAATTATAAAAATATTTATATTCATTAACATACTTTTCCCAATTGTTGCGTTCTTGATAAGCAGATTCAATAAATTTTTACCTAAAATGATGTAAACACTTGATAATTCATGGAATATTCATCACATGGATAATTCATGAAATCACAAACAGTATTGTTTTAAACGTCGAAAAGGATGCCATGTTATTAATACTGACTTAGCATCACTCTGAAAGAATTTACATTACTTTAAAGAATAACATTCAGATTCATATAAGAGATTAATATAAGCATGGGGGCGTCTTGCAAAGGTAATTCTTCTCTTTTTAAATGATTTTTGCCCTTAATTTGTAAATTACCGAAGGAGGATGCTGAGAGATATTAACAAGATAATAAATATCACTAACAGACTAAGAAACCCACAATATTAAAGGTTTCTTATCCAGTTATAACTTGTGGATTAGCTTTTATTTGTCTGAATTTCAGTATAAAATCAAAGCTTTTATCCTCAGTGAAATAAAGAGTGTTTAAGGAGTGAATTTTGCGCGTTTGTTCCAAATCGAAAAAGCTTGTCCCGCGTTTCGACAATGAGTGATGTGAATAAAAAGTAAACAAAAGCTTATAGCATTTAGCGTTAGCGTTAGCATTTTCTAACTAGTTTTAGTACCTAGCACTAGTATTTGCTAGCTATCGAGTTAATAAGTTTTGCTAATACCAGGGAGCTAAATCTGGAAAATTGTAGCATTCGCTAAACACAGGAGGCCATGATCATTGTTTTTGTATTTATTCGCTTACGTTTACGTTTTGAAAGTGTGAAGTTTTTCACCTTTTACGGATTTACCAAAACGTTTTACAGTTTTGAAGGAATTAAATATGCTAGATATGAGCGATTTTAATATGTCATCTGATGAATATATACAAAATAATGAGAGCGACTGTCATTAGGGCCGTTTTCCAACTCTATTAGAAAAGTACAAAATACTTTTTAAAAAGTCGCAGATGACAAGAATGAAATTGGCCAAAGAAAACGCCTGAATTTCATTGAAGAAAAAATGCATGCAACAATTCGCAAAGGAAATAAGAGAACATGAAGAAACAACGTTCTATTATTACGCGCTTCTTATCAAAGATGTTTTGTATGTCATTTCCTCGGATGTTGAAGGGTTTCTGAACGGTGTAAGCAACCATAGAGTTATGCCAAATACGATGTCTCCAGGTGAAACTACGTCACTTTTCTGATTGTTCATAAATGTCAGCATGAGCATCTGAGCATCTACACAAGTGAACTCTTCATTCGCATTGCATGTAGCTTTAACATTTATGCTTACAAAATTCTTGCGATTTATGTATTTATCGCCAGGATAATTAGGTTTCTTTACTGGGACGCGAATGCAATCTATAACGCCGATTGCTCACGGGAACTGCGCTGTTCTCGAGCATAGTTTACGAGCATTGGAAATTTAATTCATTCATGAGCTTTCTCTAGAATTTTATTCCTTACATATGTTATAGTTTTGCAAACAGTTGTTTGGTTAACGCCATCTTCTCTTACTACACCTGCTTGGAAGTCAGGCTCGGTAGCAAAGCGAAGAAATATCTGCATCTTCTGAATGCGCGATAACTCTCCACCTCTCATTTCATCTGACTCTCCCAGAAAATAAGTAGCTACCAATGAATATTTCAAGAATGCCAAGACACTAGACTGGCACATTAGAAAAATGATCAGCATTTGCTTTACAAAAAACCTTTTAGGTGATCTTTATTCACGCTTTTCAAGAATTTGCTGAAAAATTAGCTTTACTATAGAAAATGCTTTGTAAATAGTATTAGCTTTTGCTTGTATTTTATTCAGAAAAAACAAAGCTTTTGCTTAAAATTACCATTCAAAGCTTTGCTTACCTTTTATTCAGAACACTCAATGCCCCACCGTAGGACATTTTCATGACGGTCTCTCCTCGTACTGTGTTTGCTTGCACACGTAATAGCCAACATAACTAGAATTTCTCGACCGATGCACTTTACACGAAATGGGCGACCTCCCTCTGCTGTTCCGTCGTTTTGCGATCATCTTTTTTGCGACACTGCATTGTAGCTGCTGCCTTGATATTCAAAAACCCTTCTTCCGCTAGTCGCTGGTTTTCTCACAGTGAGCGTCTGCGTTTAGCCCCGAGTCAGCATGGTCGCTGCCTCTACAGTGACTATGACTGGGACGACCTGGGTTCAGGCCAGACGGTGGCGGATTTTCATCCCTAGTTACAAAGCTAGGAATAATACAAACGTTGTCTGAAAGAGAATTCTAACACTCGGCTTTTATGGTCGGTAGTTTCTCGTGTTTTCTTTTTTTAGATCAATATGAGGCGAATGTGGGAGCAGTACACGAACAGGGGCTGCGGGTGATCTTCCCTTCCTCTTTCTCCCTCTCCTTCTACTTTCCTCTCTCTCCTAGTTTCCTCTCTCTCCTAGTTTCCTCTCTCTCCCTCTCCTTCTACTTTTCTTTCTCTCCCTCACCTTCTACGTTTCTCCCTCTCCCTCTCCTTCTACGTTTCTCCCTCTCCCTCTCCTACGTTTCTCTCTCTCCCTCTCCTACTTTTCTCTCTCTCCCTCTCCTACTTTTCTCTCTCTCCCTCTCCTACTTTTCTCTCTCTTCTTCTCCTACATTTCTCCCCTCTCCTTTTCTCCCTCTCCCTCACCTTTTCTCTCTCCTTCTTTCCCTCCTTTTCTCTTTCTCTCTCCCACTCTCTTTTTCTCTCTTTTCCTCTCTCTTCTCTTTTTCTCTCTCCCCTCTATCTTTTCTCTCTTTTTTTCTCCCTTTCTCTATCATGGAAGAGAGAGGGAGAGAGAGGAAGAGAGAGTGAGATGGAGGGAGAGGGTGGTAGAGAGAGAGGGGAGAGGAGAGAGTGAGCGAGAGTGAGCGAGAGGAAGCGAGACGGAAGCGAGCGGAAGCGAGACGGAAGCGAGACGGAAGCGAGACGGAAGCGAGACGGAAGCGAGACGGAAGCGAGACGGAAGCGAGACGGAAGCGAGACGGAAGCGAGACGGAGCGAGATGGAGCGAGATGGAGCGAGAGACTACAGGTAACGAACCGAAGATGGTAAGTTTTTAATGTTCAAAAAGTGAGTGCAAATATTCTCCGCAAACTTAAGTGAATAAATATAAACGCAATGGCCAGCAATCGTCTAACATATTTTTTCTTTCATACAAAAGTCAATGATCACAATTATACATGGTGAATTACTTTTTTAAAACAAGATGAATAGTTGAATTTGTTTGCCATAGTTTTCTACAATATACCTTTACACATCTCGGTAAACATAATGCATTCCTTTTAAATTTTCAGAAATATTTTAAACTCTTTTCGAAGTCAATAGTGACTGCATTGAACCCAAAATAATGTTGTTTTATGATTTAGATTTTCCATCAATATACTATGTAAAACAATTTTATATCCGCTCCTATAGATGACAGGAGTTCAGCTAGTTGCACCATTTGATTCACGTACAGCAAATATTTTATTAAAAAAATCTTCTTTTCTCTTTTACGTTGAGTGTTAAATTCCCACTTCCCCTCCCAAGCCAAGCCTCCAAGCCCGTCAACCAATTCTGCCCGCCAAGTATAATCTGCCGCCCACAGTGCGAGGCGCCCGCTTGCGGCACTCAGGCCCCGGGCGCTAATTAGAACCGGCGAGGGCAAGGTGGGAGGGGAGGGTGCGCAGCGCATTTTTCGGTCGTTACGCGCGCGCCGACCCGTTGGCCCCGCGCCCCGCCCCGCGCGCACCCTGGAGGGCCGCTCGCCGCAACCCCTTCTTGCGCCCAGAGACGCACTCGCCCGCACGCCCGCTTGGCTAAGCTCATTGTCATGAGGCAGGAGGGGCTGCGGAGGCGGACGGGCCTGATGAGGCTGCTGAGGTTGTAGGTTGGGAAGGCTGGTAAGAGGCTGTGGAGGGGCTGAGATACGGTTAGGTTGGGGGGGGCAGGGCTGGGCATGGGGAGGTAGGATGGGAGTGTGTGAAGATACTGTGGTTCGAGAAGGCGGAAGGGAGGGGATAATAATAGGTGGGAAAGATGTGGGGTGAGGGAAAGTGAGGTAAAGAGGAGCAGAAGGGAATGGGCGGGGATGGCTGCAGCGGGGTGAAAAATGTTTCGAACAAGCTAATGGAAGATCTGCGGCGTGCTTGCGGTGGGTTTGGATGGGCATGAGGCGGGTTTGGTTTAAGGGCCGCAAAGGGGCGCAAAAGGTTTGTAATGGGCTTACAACGGGCATGTGGACGGTTTACGGACGGATAGCTGACAGAGAAGGCTGGGGGAGAGCTACAGGACTTGGACAGACTTGCAACGTTGTTGCGATTTGCGTGTGAAGGGCTTGCGGAGAGCTATCGCGGAGAGCTATCGCGGAGAGCTATCGCGGAGAGCACGCGGATCGCGGAGATATGCGGGAGCTATCGCGGAGAGCTATCGCGGAGAGCTATCGCGGAGAGCTATCGCGGAGAGCTATCGCGGAGAGCTATCGCGGAGAGCTATCGCGGAGAACTATCGCGGAGAGCTATCGCGGAGAGCTTGCAGACGTATTGCGGACGGCTTGCGACTTGCAATAGTCTTGCGGAGGGCATGAGGAGGGTTTGAGAACGGCTTGGAGATGGCTTGCGACGGGATTCCCGAGGGATTGCATTTGGATTTTAGTGAGACAGTATGAGAATACCGGGCTTGTGGTGAAGTTTGATGCTGTGTTGGTGCGAGTTTTGGGTGTGACTGTTGTTGCTGCAGGCGTCATTAACGGGATGGAAAGATTCTGGGTTAAGATATAAAATATTAGAAAAATAAAACAATGGAATGAAATTACCAGATTACCAGACTTGTGTGAGCAAACGTGTATTGACGATCATCGAGGGAATGTGTAAAAGAAAGTAGTGAAACGAAAAAAAAAAGTGTGTTCTCTAATCTTCCTTAAGGTAAAATGCGAATATCCAACTCTGCTTTTAAAGCTTTCAAATAAATTTCTGTGCCAAGAAACAATGACGTAAATTAGCTTGCAATTAACCTTCCAAATCCTCTGAGAGATCTGACCTTGAAGAATGTTAATGAAGTACCTATTCTGAGGAAAATATGCTGTTTCGTATGGGTACTGATCCTCAGACTCACGAACTGAGAAACATATCACCTTCACAATGTTTATAAAAGAAACCCCCATAGTGGTGATTTGTATTAAAAGTTTGAAATCGTGTGTTTTTATAATTCAAACATTTTATCTGTATTACATTTACAGTAAAGGAAAAAAAGAAATGTAATAATGAACTTTTTTCACTTGTACATCACAAATTGAAGAAGAATTGAAAAGATCCCCAACAAACACGAGGATGTTATCGTATTTTTGCCGCTTACAGTAACACATACAGTTACTCACTTACGAGAAAGTTTATATGAGTTGTGTACAAATTCGGGAGACGGATCTCGAACAAAAGAAAGCGTTATACGGAAATTCATTTACCTCACACAAAGTGTAATCATGTTCAATACAACAAAGCTGTAAAAATAAGCATTGTTTTGTCTGTCGCCAGCTTTTTTCACCAGTAGTTTGGTTTATTGCTCAAACATTTGCTACAAATAACCATCCATAAATGCCTCAAATCTTACATTGGCTCGTATTCTACCGCAGAAAAAATATTCAGAAAAATTAGGGAACCATATAATGTCCCAGCCTTGAAATATACATCAGTATTGTGAATCTCCACTGAAGGTTAAAAACTCTACGTTCTGTCTCCATAAGTAAAATTTGATAAAGTAATTAGTTTTTCAATTATTTCAATTAATGATCAAGAATTAGTAATTCAAGATCATTTTAAGGATATATTCCCCTCTGCACCTACTTTTTTTAACCAAATTCATTCGAGGAGTGACTTTCAAATGCACACGTGTGTATTGCAAAAGCGGGAATCAGCCTGCTCATATATGTTGCAACATATGTGGAGAGATTTGAGAAGAAGATAGTGAATTCATGGAAGAGCTGCATTGTCGAAAGCAGGAGACATCTGCTTTAGGATTTCACCGAAAAGATAAATGAAACAAAATAAATTGAAATCGAAAGATGATTTGAATAATAAAAAACAAGGAAGTATCACATAGTGATGACATGCCCAGAGAAGGCGTACGCTTTCTTCGGCTGTTCACTCAAATATCAGTGTATGACTATGAACACAGTGGTGCAAAACACTAGCCATATACACAAGTGTAATAAACAATTTTATGTTCGGGTAGAACTCTCATTAGAGAAGGAGGTAAATGAAACAAACTAAATTTAAAAAACCAAAAATGATCTGAATTAAGAAAAACAAAGATGGACAATGCAGTGATTACATGACCAAGACAGGCGTACACTTTCAGCGATTGTACGCTCAATCATGAGTATTGGACTCGTAACACAGAATGATGAGAACAACTACTCATATGCATCAGTGTAATAAACGTTTAATAAGTGGTTATAACTTTCATTTCAGTTATGCTCATTACCTGTCATAATTCGATACAAGGTTGTAGCTCTGTAGAATGTTATTTTAATAGTTCGTATTCACTGGCAGATGTCAGACTAATAGCTACAAAAGGAGCGAAATATAAAAAAATAAATTTTTAAAGTCTAATTACGAGAATTAAAATTTAGCTGTTCATATCAGAACAATAAGGAGTAATGGTGTTTCTCTGAAGAAAAATAACAACTATCAAATGTAGTTGGTTCACTTTAAACACCTCTTACAGTAATCATACATTTGAACAGGAATGCACCTATGGAAAGTGAGATCTTTAACATGTGATCACGGGAGAAGGTGGTATTGATAAAAAATAGATAAATGGTGCGAAATACTTCAATTCATGACTCAGTCTCCAACTGAAGACGTTTCCCAGAAATTTCTCTCTCATGAGGTGGTGACACACATCACATATTTTTCACGATAAATAAAAAAGCATACTTATTTATTCACGTTGGCCTAAAGCAAAAATAAATCAATACGTTATTGCTATTCAGACTACGTACTTAAGTGTAATCCCTTTTCGAGTAGATAAACATGGAGGATGTAACAGTAAGTATATTTTCGTGTCGGGATTGAAAACTAAGGAATAAAATGGTTAATAATTTCTTTTTATGAGGAACTTCGTGCAAATTACTCCATTCAAGCTCCCTCCCAGAGATAACTGGATATTCACGATCGTAGGACACACGCGCTGAATTCTCAGGCAACATTATCGTCTTTGAAAGATCCATTGAACATACTAGTTTTATATCTTCATAATATAAGTTATTTGGTAAATTACAATCCTGTAAGGAAATATAACCAAAGCCCCCTTATTAAAGAAAGTTTCAATTCTAGCTACGTAAATACGATTGTGAAAGAACTGGCCTCGAAAACGTGAAAGCAATAGAGAATAAATAGACGAATATTTTGCACAAATTCAGTTAGTATTATTTTTCTGTTAAAAGCACATAAAACGTATGTGCTTTTGTAGTTCTGTTGTTTTTCTTGCTCAAATACAGTGAGTTAATTGTGAGTGAGAAAGTAAGGATCGTAAAAGAAGAGACCACTTCACAAAGAAGTGACCATCATTTAAATATTTCACATCGAATTTAAAAAATGTTATGAACGTTCCCTAATTTTTAGAAAAACATATTTTTCTCGATTCAGTTCAAATTATGTTTTTTGAATAATTTCATCCAAGTCATGGACAGAAATGGAAGGAGATTGTATACTTTGAAAGAAAAGTTTTCAAAAATTCATAATGCTAAAATTAAAAGAAAATCTCGTCAGACAACAAATAAGAACACTTGTGGTTGATTAAGGATTCCTGGGACGTCACTAGCTAAGGTCATTAGTCCTGTAAGCGTAGTGCACGTTTTCGTCGCATGAAATGGCGGTAATCGTCACCGCTGGCTGGCAAGAACAGGCGCCGACCTACGTCGGATAGCGGAGATTTCCCTCAACCAGGCATCTTCTCCCAGCCAGTCACTGACCCAGTCAGCACAAATTATAAGCTCCCGAATGGTCTCTTGATATTTGTTATAGTGAAGTGCATGTGAGTGCAAGTGTGTGAGAAAGGGGTGAGGATAGGACAAGAAACAGGAAAGAATGATCGCGCGCGGTCGGTCGCGTATTTGTTGGAGTACAGCTCAGGCATTCGCCTGGCGTTGATCGGAAAATCACCGACAAGAGCATCCAGGGCCTAGACTTCGCCTCTGGGCAACTTCTACCTATCTGACTAGCTAGTGTCAAAAATCTTCCCAACATCAGGACTCGAACTTTAGTACATCGCGATCAAAGGCACTTCAGTGACATCAGTTGATGGCCTGAGCCACCTTTGTCGGTAAGAGAACTTGTGAAAGATAAACATTTTCAAGGATAATAGATTTATGAAAAGGCGTTGTGGCTTCCTTCGGGAATTCCAATGATGAATTTCCAATGATTAAGGGAAATGCGTATGGTCTTCCTTCACGAATTTGGCAAAGCACTTTTTGACGAAACACTTCTTAAGCAATAAGAAATTTGACAACTCTACTGCAATTAATAAAGCAGTTACTGAAATTATATGAGGATTTAGGCAGGAATATTTCTTCAAATTCACTTCACTCACTCTCACATGACATTCTTCTGACATCCTGAGTACGAAAATGTAGTTCTTGTTTGCTTGTGTGTGTGTCATGGGAGACTATAGGACAAGCAATGGGAAGGAAAGATCGCGCGCGGTCCATGGCCTGTTTGTTAGGGTGTTGTCAGTTCTAGCTAGTATTGTCATTTCTGCCATTGTTGAGACTAGAACCCTAGAAATTCCTGGTCAGAGGCCCTGAAATGACATGAATTGATGCCCTGAGCCACCTATGGCGATCGATTGATTGACTGATTGATTGATTGATTTTTTCGTGTTTCCGGGCACGTCAACTGCTTTGGTCATTAGTCCCGTTACTGTAGTGCATTTTTTCTTGGGAGATGGCGGTGATCTTCCCCCGCTGGATGGGGAGATCCAGCGCCGACCTACCGTCGGCTACTAGGGTTGCCTCCTAACCAGGATTCTCCCACCAGCGGGGCACCGCCCAAGCCGGCGGAACAAGCTCTAAGCTTCCGACCGGTCTCCCGGAATATGTGGTAGTGTAGTGCATGTTGGTGTAAGTGTGTGTGTAAGAGGAGAGGACAGGGCAGGACAAGGAAGAGGAAGGACAGATCGCGCGCGCTCCGTGGCCCGTTTGGTAGGGTACTGCTCCGGCATTCGCTGGTGTTGATCGACGAACCACGGAAAACTACCGATCAGAGCAGTCGGCCGCTAGAATTCTCCTCCAGACAGCGACTGAATTCGACCTAGCTAAAAAGCTAGTGTCGAAAATCTTGCCGCCGTCAGGATTCGCACCTAGGACCTCCCGGTTAGAGGCACTGCACTGACATCAGTTGATGCACTGAGCCGGTACCTATGCCGAGATTACTGCCATTTATGTACCACAGAAGCATCTTTTGAATTAAATTAATTATTTGAGTGTCTAGTTTCCAAGTTATACGTAATCGTTTCCTCTCTACGGGTTGCAGGAATACACTAAAAATTGTCTTTCGGTTGTGAACTGAGACGGAAAGGACTAGAACAAGAACAGCAGCAATAGCGGAAACAACTACGGTAATGGCCTTGCCTTCCACTAATTTAATCCCGGATGCTCTTTACATCGCTCCCTCTCGCAAACTACCCTTCCGACTGCTTGCCGTCGCTAAACAGTGCACGGCTGGTGGCAATGCTCGGCGCCGGATAATTACGTTTCAAATCTGCCTTCGTTTATCATCGTGTTGCGCACAAGCTCTGCGCCACG
This sequence comes from Teleogryllus oceanicus, assembly GCA_964035755.1. NCBI lineage: Eukaryota > Metazoa > Arthropoda > Insecta > Orthoptera > Gryllidae > Teleogryllus > Teleogryllus oceanicus. The sequence goes on from CAXIVR010000003.1 coordinate 29,501,377, forward strand.
CATGCGGGGAAATGCAGTACCACGCAACGCCACGCAGACCGACGCGTGGAGGAGAGCTCCGGAAAGACTTGCTGAAGCTGCGTCGCTAACGGCGTGGAATCTGCAAACAATGACGCAACCTCCGGTTGGTTCCAGGGCTGCCCAAAATGGTATCATACCTTCTATGGTCTATTTAAAAACTATCCTTTTATTTCTACCTCGTTTTCTTACATTATTCAATGAGTCTATTCAAAATACTGGGGTGAATTTGGTATAAACCGCACCTAAAAATTTAAGGGATTTAGAATTTCAACTTTTTTAATGTGAGTAACGTAAAATAGAATAAATATCAAAAATATTTTAACAGACATCACAATGTTAGAGTTGGTCAAAAAACAAACAAGCGTAGATTGTGACCAAACAATAGATTTTTAATGAAAACAATTTCCATTTTTTGAGAAGGTATGGCATAATAGCCATAGCCAATCATAAAAGGCAATTCAAAGACTTTTGCTGCTGAATACAATATAATGGCATAGTTTTCCAATATTTACCATCCGAAAATTATTTGTTAGTATAACATTAATTGAATATCATGTAATTACTCTTCGATGGATAGCACATTCAAGACTCGCGTTTATACTTTCACATTGCAAACAGGAAACTTGTTGGGAACTCATTTACTAACAGGCGTTTAGGTACAACATGGAGTACGGTACCTAAACGCCGATATTAACTTCTGTTAAGGTTAGAGATATATGTAAAAAACAGTCTATTTATTTGTCAATTTTTTCATTAATTAATAAAAGCTGTAAATTGTTGTTTAGTAATAGTCAAAGCAATTTCAGACACTGATGGATTTGTAACTTGGCAGATGATAAATATTTCACGAATTTAAAAATGTAATTAAAGCTTAATGAGCTTTAACTCATGGCAGAAATCAAGGGGATTGCACGACTTCAAATTTTCAGCTTCCAACATTATATGTAAGCTTCAAAGATACTTACTTTCCCCCAAATAGCAACCTATAATTCAATTTAAAAGATTTTGTCTCTTCGCAGATGTTCTTCAAATAACGTATTTTGCACTCGGCAAGTCCCGCAAAGTGTGTAGTGCTGTATTTCTATCTTTCCCCCTCAGGATGGTGAGATCCGGCGCTGACCTATGGTTACGATGGTTTGAAGGGTTTTTTCCCTTCCATGTATCTTCGCCCAGGAAATCTCTGCCTCAGACTCGGCAAGCTCTAAGCTCCCGACAGGTCTCCTAGCATGTGTGGTAGTGGATGAGGTGAAAGTGTATATTATTAAGGGGTGAAGACAGAACAAGGAAGAGGAATTTAACATCGTCCGTGGTCCGTGGCCCGTTTGTTGGGGATCTGCTTCGGCTTTCGCCTGGAAATGATCGGAGAAACCACGGAAAATTACCGATCAGAGCAGCTGGTCGCTAGAATTCCCTTCCAGACCGCGGCTGGATTCGCTCTAGCTGAGTAACTGGTGTCGAAAATCCAGTGTTAATGGACAAATGAAAGAACCGTGGCTGTGTACAGAGCGAATATCAACGCGATCGTTTCCCTTTGGCAACTACTTGTGTTCTACGATTCCAAGCCACGGCCAGGCTCCATCTCAATACCGTTGTAGGCTGTTTTTAGTTTCTGAGAAATAGTTCAAGGATGCGGGACGCCACTGTAACCACTGTAACCTTCGGCACTAGAATAACTGTGGATGGAAAGGTACTGGGTGATACTCTGGTCTGCTGTGAATCTTCCAGTCGGAATTTACATAAATTGCGATTTAAGCCTTTGTGCCTAATTGAAAAATCTTCACATCTCTGCGCTTGCACGCAGCCGTATGCTAGTGTCTTAATAAAAGCTTAAAAGTAAGAATGCATACTTTTTACACATGGCGCTTTCGCATGACTCTTTCAAAAGCTCTACTAATGTAAGTTATGTCAAATCTACAATGTCACGCTAATGTCACAATCAAAGGCTTTTGTCTGCTTTCCATGGATTCTACACATGAAGAAGAAACGACAGCTTGAATTCGCTTCTAATGCAGCAGTATTTAATATTTTAAGTGGGATTTCTTAGATCTATTTTTTTCAGTTACTAGTAAAATTGCTACTGTGGTAACATTAAAATATCATATTTTGTGTATGTTCTTGAGGTAATGTCAATAACTTAATTTCGTCTACTGATTCCTATCCTCTATTTTTCCATGCTCACCAAACAGTTATTTTGATCCAAGGTTAATATATTTTTAAGGCAGTATAATAGCAGATTATGTAGTTCAGCCGACTGTGTCTCTGACAAAAGCTATCCGTTCAATGATATTTATCACAAATAAATACCAATTATTTTTCTGTTATTATCTCAAATTTTAATTATTAAATCTAAACTTGCAATAATGAAAAAAAAAGAGTCTACTAAATAATACTTCAGTGTACTACAAATTCGGAGGGAATATCTTTTTCTGTAGTAAACAAAATATAATTCACTAACATTCAGAAAGTGTATACATGAGTAATTCAGTCACAGTATCAATACACATTATACCGGAGTTCTACCATTCGAACCTAGCAAGGTCCACAATAATAAAATCCCTGACATCCCTGTCTGGCAGACGCAGTACCAGCGCCGCAAACGGTGCTAGACGGAATTAATATGGGGGACGCCCATTTCCTTCCTCGCCTCTTGGGAGCCCTCTCGGCGAAGCGAACACCTCACCCCACCCCGCCGCACCCGCCGCGCACTCGTCCGAGCCAATTCAAAGCTTCTTTGCGGAGAGCGTTACCTCCAGGCTCTGGAGCGGGAAATTTAGGAATTAGAACGAGCGTGGAATGAAATCGTAAAAGCATCAAGCAATAATGTTGGAGAATAAAGGACATGATGGTTAGGCGAAATTATTTGTATTTTTTAAAGTACTAATGACAATTTTAAAGTTATGACAATGTAATGTAGGTGGTAAATCGGATTCTAAATACTTAGAACAATATAACATAACTATTAAACATCATTAGGATAATGACATTTAATATTTCAAAGTGTAATGAGTATGAAAATATGCGTTTCTGAATTAGTTATTACAAGAAATAACAAATTCCCCAAAAATATTTCTCGGTCGTTATTATATCGAAATTATTGTTCATTGTGACCATTGTTCAACGATCTACCCTTCCCATCATTAGTATTTGTCTAGAATATTATATTACACTTATGTTTTATTCGATATTTCTTTTCACAAATGGTTTTTCTAACGCCGTTTTCAGGTTTCTCAATATGTTTCTAAATTTTCTTTAATTGAATCACAAAGATGTAGTTTTTTTATTTACTGTCACTGCAGTTGATCTTCAATTTTAAATTGACATAGAATACAATTTATAAAATACAATTTTAAAATCTCTATCTATAATCATTTAGAGCGATAATGAACAGTCCCTTTTATGGTCTACATTTCCGATCATTCGAAAATCAGGTTCGTAAATCCTTCAGCGTGCTTTATTGGTGTGAGGTGGTTGGTCAAATCCTATCAAGAAAGCTATAATAAACATTTGTGTTTCCCATGAGTCTACAGAGCACTGAAGTTTGAAAGAAGGCAAGCGCAAGAGAAAAAAGTAAATCTTTTTTATGGCAGATAGATTGGCAGCAAGAAATCCATTTCTCAGACCATTCAACGATTTTTATGGCATCGTAAATAACAAGAGTGAAGGGGAATTTCCTTCGCCGTAAATTTAAGAAGGATGGTATCGAAGCTTTCAAGGTGGCGATGGTTCTAGTGCTGACAAAGATACAAGTAGTTCCAGACATACAGAAATATTGTGCTGGGATATATTTGTAAAATATCCGAGTAAAATCTTTCACTTCTAGAATGAAACAGAAATGGCTTATGGAATATTAATACATAGTGATAAAAATTTTCAGTTTCTTTAAATTTAGTCGTAAATAGTGAAGCATTATGCAGAGTGAACGGCAGAATGGCATAAGGACACAGCAATATTTTCACACTGATATGCATATTCATGTGTTAAATATCTCTTGCGTTAAAAGAATTCAACAACATCTCATTTTTTAAAGATATAAATAAAATAGTTGTTTTGAGAAATTTTAGATTGTATCTTCCATAAGCACAAGCAAGTTTCTCACAACTCTACATGACGTTTCCTAAGATGAATCAATTTAATTACTCTTTTCAGGTATGAAATTACTAGCATAACATATCATTTTGCTTTAATGTCGTTCATCACGTTGTTGGGATTTTTCTAAATCAAGGCAATTGCTCACCTTTCAAGGGAAACATAGCATCTATTCAACCTTCTCTGTTGACCACAACTACGAGTGTCACGAACTACGGTTCAGTAAAGATTGGGGGCAAGTGGCAGTGCATGCATTAACCTGTATGGTAACCAATGTACGTATACTGCAATTTTTAATGTGGAAGAAGGTCACATGTGGTAATGTAAATTTTGACGTCACTAAGAAACCTAATGTGACTTATGGTAACTTTAGAATTTTCATCCTTAAAACCAATTATCTATTCAACGTCTTTTAATTAATAAACTTATTACAATGAAAAGCATTCGTTTTAACTGAAGAATTAATAACAAAAATAAAATTATTTTAAGTTCTTAATGTAACCGAACTCTGAAATATATCTGAAATATTGAATTTAAATGTTTCTGTATTAAATGGAAGCACAATGAAGGGCATTATTTTAAATACGTTTTTGTTATATATTTCTAATGAATATACGGTATTTTAGGTTAATATATAAAAAAGATATTGTAAAGAGAATATAGCCTTGAAAACGATTAGTCTTTTTATTATTTGGAGCGAATCAAGTGTCCATACTCTACCCAGAGTCGCGTGTAAACGTGTTCGAATATTTAACTTGCTTTTTATACGTACTACTTTGTGTATGTTCGCCTCTTAGTCACTGCAAAGAGTAAGTAGTTACGTGTTAACAGTGATCCTGACGTGCCTCACTTAGAATTTTAGTTCTTTTGAAATTAGTTACAAATCGTCGCCTTGTAAGTGAATGGTCTAATCCACAATGAGCATATGTTTAAAAAACAGTGATTTGCACGTGTAAAAAACACTATTTATAATTCTAGAAAGTCTTGTTTTCGGTTTGACTCAACTTTTTATTAAAATCAATTTAAAAATAACAATGTTTAGAGTTTCTATATTGAGAATCAATAAATGGGAATAACACAAAATTTAAATTTTGTAGGTTAGAACACTACACCTTCAAGGCGACGAAATATAGTTTTAAAATTCCTAAAAGAAATGTGCCAGAGGTGGAGATGAATGGCTAGCTTGTTTAAAACTTGGTCATAATAGTTATTTATGATACGAGAGGTAAAAGTGACATTTTATTTTGTGAATAGAAAAAGTTGCTTCAAGAGATCGGCAGGCCGAAAGGCGCAATCCTACGAGCAAATTAAAATCAATTTTACTATTATGTTAGATACCCTCAGTGACTTTCATTTTATTTTAATTCAATTATACAAGTTACTTGTGCACTTGAATTAAAGTGATACATTGAGATCATTAGCAGCTGACTCGGTCACGCAAACAGTAATATAAGGCAACAAAGTGGACCTTTTCGTGACGAGACTGGAGAGTTTATTTGCTGCGGCCGCCAGACCGAGGTAGCGAATCCTGCTAAGTTATGAAATGGGACTTTTGCATAGTGATGTACTAGTTATCACGATATAAGTGTGGTAAAGCATCTCATTACACTAAAAGTTTGGAAAATTGCGAAAAGAGGTCTTTATGCCGAACAAATTGAATACTGCAAACAGATGTTACAATACGAACATCGTACAACGTTCTATTCACTTTGTAAACATTTGTTAATTAATGTGAACTTTCGTCCTATGCCTTCATTTAATCTTCACATTTTTCCCTATAAGTGGCAACACTTTTCTCAACAAGGAACGAAAATTGAAACACACACTTGGTGTATACTTTTCGACATGAGTGAAAGTTGTTCTGATTCGGAAATAGAAAAAAGCAGCGAATGCTGCTATAGAACCATTGTTTTCCCCAAATCAAAAAAGAAATATGAGCATGAGCATTTAATTTTTAAAGATTGGTGTAAAAAACGTTAATTCTACATCGTGAAAAGTTTTGATTGCTTACTTTTCTGGCAAGTCAGAGAAGGAGAAACCAAGTTGTCTTTGGACCCACTACTCTACGTTAAAGAATACAATATCACTTAATGACAATTTAGATATCAGTATGTTTACTAAGTTATTAGCGTTTTTAAAGAGGAAAAGTGAGGGATATAAGACGAAGTCTAAAATAGTTTCAAAAGAAGAGTGGCCAAGTACGCCATTACTTTACCGCCCTATTGGGATAATGACCATACTAGGGAGGTATAGTGCTTCATTACGAAACGTATTATAATGCCATTATGTTTGACTTCCTCTAACCAAAGGGGATAAAATATTTTATTCGAGACCCTTTTTCATGCACGTTTTCCTGAATTTAAATATCACTGACATGAAATGTGGTGTGGTAAACCGTCGATGCTGTTCTGTTAGCTGGGCCACGTACATGTTGTTCGATGATCTTGTGTTTTCTTTAAATATAACTAGAATGTCAAGTTCATCGATGTAATGGATCTTCTCACAAAATGTTCTCACATTTTTTGAAACATTTATTACTGAATCAAATGCGACAAAAAAAGAATTCTAATGAAATTGATGTTGGTTCTCTCCACCTTCAACAATGTTTTCTTGAAACTCATAACTTGCTTAGACTGTCCCTCTGTCATTTATTTCATCATAAATATTCATTTAAATACGTCTTCAGATTTTTTAAATTCTTCTTATCATATTTGTTTTGAAGTTCTTGCGTCATATCCGATTCGTACAGTGTCTTCATATCGACGGGGCCCAAAAAAAGTTTAACAAACTGTCAATAGACGCTCCGCTCTAACAATGAAAAGTGACATGTCACTAGCGTTAATGGAGATGGGTCTCTGATGTTCAAATATATAACATGTATTTTGTATTTTTGGTAGTGACCTAATAAACCAGTAGTGACGTATAAACCAGTATAACAGTGCAAGTTATACAACTCAATAATATCGAATGTTCAAAACACAGCTGCCCCGACACGACGGAAACGATTTTAAGTACCCTCGTGACACTACATCATTGTCCGAGAGATCGACGATGAAGAAATGGAAAACGAAGTTTGTTCGAATGATGAGAAAGACGTGCGATTAAAATTGCAAATTATGCTACAGCAAAATCAACCATTTGGACGGGAGATTCAACAACAGCAATAAGCAAACCGATTTCATGAATTGGAACCGCTAAAACAGATAGGGAAGAGGTAAGAATATGAGATATCCTTTTTGTTTTGAGACCTACAAGATACCATAATAATGGTAACTAAATACGTGAATTGCTGTTTCTTACATTTTTAATATGTAATGTGCTGAATTAACATGCAAACATTGTGTAATTAATATGTTTTATGTAATATTTAATTTTTCTAAATTGTTACACTACCAATGAATTGGAAAGTTTGGTGGCAATATGAGCAAAAAGCTGGAGAAGTAAAGAAATTATCAAAATGGCTTTATTGACGAACACTATATACAATAAGTGTTTACAAATCACTTGATTCTACAATAACCACAAATGTAGACTGCAGTCTCTAGACCGGTATAATCACTGTGAATCCACATTCAGCACAAAATACACTGAATCCACAAATCACCCATAGAATGTTTAGAACATAGTCATTAAAACAGTCTGGTTGTAATATCAGCTGTTTCATAATGCTTCTAGTCAAGTGCCTCATTTTACAGTCAAGACGTCATCTTAGATTTGGCCAACATATCGTACAAAACATTCCATCTTATTTCAAATCCTCAGTGATATTAAAATAAACTGCAATATTGGAATGTCAACTTACCTCCTACATTTATTGGAAAATCACAAGATACGCCGAAGACAATTGCACATCAGTGCAGATGTACAAAACATTTTCACGGCACTACAAACTGCAAATGTGCACCTCGGGAGACTTCGAAGACTGAAGTGACCGACCGTTCAGGGAATGCAAGGATGATGCTAGACTATATAGTTCTTCCAGGACTCGACAAATGTCCACACTATACAGAGACGAAAAAACCTTTCTACCTCATATTCCTATCTCTTCCCCTAACGTCTCCTGGTATCACGGGTGTGCTTCAACACTGGAATCAGCCGCAAGCACAATCAGAGGTAACGCAGCCAGGTGAAGGCCGAGCAGATAAAATAAGGCGTACTGCAGCCACCTCTAGCTCTACAAATAGTATCTTTCGCACACGTTCTGCAACCAGTGAAAATTCTAAATGCTCATCTAAAGCAACTTCAAACTATATTTTAGACGTAGAGATGAAATTGGCGATAAAAGTAGATTTAATTCATTAACAGAAGAACCTGGCTAGAAAATGACAATCAAGTGTCGGGCGAAAAGAAAATTCCACCAACATATCTGAATTACTAAGTAGATTATTATATGATTTAGAAAACTCTCGGAGTAAAGCTACGGTCAGATTACGTACAAGCTCCTACGAACTATACCAAAAGCCAAACAACATCCAGTGACGACTTTCACACACTAGCATTTCACTTTGAGAAAAATTCTCCTAAATATCATTCTGAATGGTTGCATGGAAAGAAACTGATGTCAGTAATTATTAGAAACATTTTACTTACTATTTCTGAAACAGCTATGGAGAAAGAATTGAATCATTAGAATTATCCAACAAAGAAAGTGAACATGGCAAAGTGAACAATTAACAAAAATATGTCTCCGATTCGGAACAGTGTAATGCCTGATTTGCGAGGATTTTGGACATACTAAAAGCAAACGTTGTTGCCAAACTTATGATCACAGAACCACATCGTTTGTCGTAGTGTCCATTACCATTAGTTGTACCACCGCAGTGTGTTAATTACACTTCGAGAAGTCTTGAAGCAAATCAGAGAGAAAACGTGCGTGACTGTTCCTACAATCGATTTTTAATATCCCGACGTAATAAGCGACACCCTCTCCCCTATTGCCACAGAAATATACTTTTACTCACTATTCTAAATTAAATACCTCGAACTTTCCAAGAGATGCACATTTACATTCAACGAAATCTCTAAAAGCATCATAAACCATCCCTACTCTCCCAACTCACGCACCGCAGCCCCTGTACTTATACCATGCTTTACATATAAATAATATAAATATATTTTGATTTCTCTATTGAATAGCATAAGCACAATATATGAAAACTTCCCCTTTTAAACTACTAACTGCTCCCAAGGCCCTTGACATTTTATCTCACTCACCAATTATATCCCATTTGCAAAACAATATTGAGTGAAATACTAACATTGTAAAAACAAATTTACGTTACGTAATTTCTCCTGCAAATTTTAAGCGATATCCATGACATAACACGCTGAAGTTTTGTAAACTTGCTACAAAACATTATATCAATCCTCTCCCCTTCAACTCTAATTCAACCATAAGATGTTACATACCTTAAGCAAATACAAATGTTCAGGAGCTAATTGGTTAACCGCAAATGTAAATTTGTCCAATAAATGATGTATAAGCTTCTGTTTTGTAACTTTAAAACCATCACGTGTTAAATCTTAAATATAAACAATGAATAAATAATAATAACAATAGTAATAACAATAATAACAACAATAACAATAATAATAACAATAACAATAATAATAAATTTCCTCGTGGAGCGGCGATGTAATACGTACGTAGTAGACGTCTCCTTTCGTTGAAACATGGCCATCTATATATATAGAGATATTAGATAGATTATATTAGATTATATAGATTATATTAAAACCCAATAGCCGTGCCACCGCAAGGTCACCGACGTGAATGCGCGTGTCGCCGCTAGAGCCGCTGGGATCGGCTCTCCTACCGTCACGACCCTGTCGCCGAACCAGTATCCACCGCCTTCTTGCGTCAAGCCCCTTGTTTGTTTACCTACCGCGTCGCTAGGTTACGACATCCGACATTTTAAGCCAGTCCTGCCTTATTAGCAAACATAATATTGAACTGAGCCCTGGCACACTGCGTCCCCGACACAGCTCGGGTGCGGCGGCCACGGCGTCGGAAGGTTGGCAGTAAAAGCGGTTGCAGAATCCCTTACGCGTTTCAACCTTCTTCCTTCTTCGCTGCAGCTTTACGATTCCTTTTTGTTCGTTTTCTTCTCTGCTAGAGGCTCGTTTGCGACCAAGCGTCTGCTGTGGGTGAACCTCGCTATTAAACTTTGCTAAGGAGAAACCGAAGAAGAAAGGTCCGCTTTCCTTTGATACCCCGTGCGGCAGAAAGAGCGGATAGAGATCGAGTACGTCTTCTGACCAGACGGTTGGAAGCTTCGGACAAATTTTGAACTCAAGCCCAGTAGATCCTTCAAGCAGAGTAATACCGTTTTTCAAGCTCTGCCTGAAAACACCGGCAATGAGCTTAGGCTTCTTACGTCGCTTTTCGAGACGACCCAGCGTCAAAGAGTTTTTACGAAAATCGGAATATTTTTGCATAAAATAAGTGCAAGTTCTGATCTCTAGAAACTCGATGCGCAATTCGATATAAAAACATTTCTTTCAAGTCTTTGATCGAGAAGCAATTTTCTTTTTTTTAATATAGCAAAAACTCTTAAATGGGAAAGCAATGCAAAAATTCTCGACGTCTCCAACTGGTGAAATTTCAAATCTGGACTTCTTTCTTTTTTGTGTCGATAACCTCTGCTCACTAAGCGTCTTCCTTGCTGCGCTGAGCAGATTTTTGTGGCAGACATCTTGCAAGAAACTTTTAATGACGTGGAACGCGCCCTCGTCAGGACGCTCCAGGAATGTCGAAGAGATCGGGGGAGAGAGAGATGAGAGGGGGACAGGCGGCTTCCTCCGACCTTCCTCCTTCCCGCCCTCCCCGAGGCGCGAGAAGAGACTGCCAATTTCTCTCGGATGCCAGAGAGATAGAATTCCTCAGAGAAAGAAGGACACATTGGACATGCGAGTGTTTCTTAAAATAGAACGTGTCTGATTAATATTTTATAAATAAATATAAATATATATATAATGTAAAAATAAATTATATAGGTATAAATTATTAATTAATATGACATTTTTATAACTATTCATACATCTACGGTTTCGTGCATTGTCAAGTTTTAATGCTTTTCGATTTGTATGGTCAGGGCGTGCGTTTTCAGTCCAAGAAAGGCCAATGTCAAGAGTCCAGTCCTATCTCCTAATTTTACATTGGCCTATTTTGTCATTTCGATTTTGTAATAATAAGTTTCCGAGTATTGAGCAACGAGCACATAAAGAAATAGTTAATCATATACCGTTATCAGCTTTTGTTCCAGTAGGCTTGAAGTCATCTCCGAACGATCGAGCTTCCCTGTGACTGGAAGGTTCACCAAGTATACAAAATTGCCATATAGCTAAACATTAGAGAGTTGTAGTACCTAAGTCGTATAGAAATTTTGCATAGCGGCCTAAAGCGAATAACACGCCTTTCACCGGGCGATAGTTGAAGTGAGAAGTAACCAACCGACGTCCTGTAAAAAGTATAAACTGTAATAGAACGGTAAAATAAGACATAACAGATGTTTAGAAGCTACTTTAAAGAAGGCAATTTCGCCTGCAGTTGGCACTGAAAGCGCCGCGCAATATTTCTGTTGGTCGAATGCTCGGGTGGGTGGTTTATATGCTTTTCCTGCTCATTTCTTGGGGAAATAGCAAGATATACAATTAACAACGGAACGCGCGTAAGCTCTTCTCATCTTCCAACTGAAACAGCTGAAAGCTGCAGTTCGAGGGAGGCTAACGTGAGTGTGTAAGCAGTGTGTGTGTTATGCAGCCAAAACATAGTGAAGTCCCAAAGTATATGTATATTTTTAAATCACTGTTGCGGCAATGAAATATTCGAAAGCTAACATATGTTTCTGTGATATAATTATGGTTTTATAAGAGAAAATGCAGTATTTGAAGTTTTTTATTCTTGATAAACATACTTTACAAGCAGAATTTCAAAAATAATAGAAACACCCTGCCTAAAAGGAAATTTTAAAATTTTTTTAAGCTTTATTTTAGTAAACATACAAAACAGTCAAAAACTGCCTGTCGGCTGGTACCTAGCACTAATCAAAGGAGTAGTCGTGAAAGTGTTAAGGGGATGCATACAAATGTGATAAAAATATCGCTATTTATATTGAGAAGAGATATGTCATCTCAATAACAAAATGTAATCAAAATGAACTACATTTTGAATAATTGGAAAATATGATAAGTAGTAAATAACCAGTAAAATGTAATAAAATACGACCTCCGATACAGAGTTCGATATACGCTGTTTAACTTATCTAGATCGAGAGGATCGTGTTTCCGAGGGAAATATGAAAACAGTTGAATGACGCTACATGTTCTCTTATGAAGGGAATTACGAGAGAAGTTTGAAAATCAAGATATTACAAACCGCGTCCAAGTTAACACTCCAGTCACTCTTTACACACGTTAACATGCACTACACTACTACATATTCCGGGAGACGGGTCGGAAGCTTAGAGCTTGTGCTGACTGGGACGGTGCCCCACTGGTGGGAGATCCCTGGTTCAGGGAACCCGCTAGCCGACGGCAAGTCGGCGCCGGATCTCGCCATCCAGCGGAGGAAGAACACCACGACATCCAGATGGAAAACATGCACTACACTAATGAGACTAATGAACTCAATAGTTCACGCATGGATTACTAACAACCGACCAGCCCGGCAGGGGCGGTGTCCCGCTGGCAGGAGATCCTAGTTTGGGGGAAACCACGCCAGATGACGGTAGGTGGGCGCCAGATCTCACCATTCAGCGAGGAAAGATCACCGCCACCTGCACTACACTTACGGGACTAATGATCTCTGTAGTTGACGCGCACGGAATCACAACCAACCCAACCATCGAATGATGGAGAGGCACCAAAAAGCCTTTTGCCCGAGGGTTTTTTCTTGCCACTCGATCATTACAACAGTTATATCGCCGTTTGGGAATAAATGTAAAAAACCTGTGTGTCAATCGTGATCGACATAAAAATTAATATCTTGTTTTCTGTTTCTAACTAATGCTCATTTGTCACCTCGTCTACAATTTTGAACCTCAGATGCATTCAACCATTATTGTGAGAGTACATAAGACTTCGCCGAGATCCTTTACCACGGAATTATATTTATACTGGTACACATTATATTATTATTATTATTATTATTATTATTATTATTATTATTATTTTATGACATGCATATAACTGCACGATAAACGCGTGTATACTGCCATAGTTCTATTCTTCCTTCCGTTATTAGCATGTCAGAGACTGCTAGCTTACTATTACGATTGTCATAGTCCGTAGAGATTGTACGAATTTGTTTCAATTGTTTTATTCAAAATTTTGTCATTGATTAAAATATTTAGCTGAGACAATATATTTGATTTCAGTGTTCAGTTGTGAGCTTTTTTACTACAGTTCTTTCTATTCTGTGACTTTTTTTTAGTAATTTTGTGACTATTCAGAATATTGAGGCAGGGGGTCGCTTAGAAAACCCTTCTAACTCAGTTAAATCAACTACTTATAACACTTTTTTCTCCAAACCCAGCATATGTAAAGTAACGTCTCGATTCATAAGGCTTCTGAAGGCCTGGCTACGAATGGTTTTGTAACACTTTGTTTTTTATGCTTGGCATCTGTAAAAAGAGCCCTTGTATCGTAGTACAGTTGCTTGTGAACACTCGCTTCATATAACACATTTTTCATTTGAGGTAAAGTAAAAATAACGTAGTATTTAAATACAAAAAATAGATTTCTAAAGTAAATCGAATATTCACGAATCGGCTGTATAAATTGACAACATAAAACATTTCCTTTCCAACATTAAAAATGAGATGATCATCAACCTACTTCGTAACTTCTCCATGGTCACGTTGTTCTCCTTCTCAATCAAGACTTTCTAGCCCGGAGAAGCGCTGGAGAGGAATTTCGAAATGCACTCGCTCGGAGAGAAAATGGCCGATCGTGCGGGAGCTGAGTGGAGGGCCGCGCCGCCAGCCCTCGATTGTTCTCCGGAGTTTTCCTGACAGCAGCGCATCGCCGCACGATGGCGCTGCCTGCCTGGGGCTTGCTCCAACCTGTGGAATAATGGCCGACGCCGTCGGGGCGATACAGGAGTTTCTGGAAGTTTTTATTAAATTTCCTCGTCAGTATGGTCGGTGGACTTCTCGTCGAAATTTACTTAAAAACGAACAGCGGAAATGTTTGCGTTGCAAAATGAGATTATAAATGCACGGTGGGAAATCAGAATATTTAGCTGATGGCGAAGTTATAAACACGACATTTTTCAAATTTTGTACACTGCGTTTACTTTAACATGTTAGATTGCATTTTATTTCTCATACTTCACGTAAATTTGTTGACTGCCCTCTTTATACATTCAAATAAAACACATACAAAGTGTTCATTATTTAAAAATATTATATTTCATGAAATAACACTGAAATCGTCCAATATCCGCTGCATAATTAATCATCAGTGATCAACAGTAAATGTTAATGTAAATGTATAATAGTAAATGAGAAATAATAATTGGTAGAAATAGTGGCCAGGCATTTATCATAGAAATTACATGGTCGAGTTTCTTTATAAAATCCAAATTCAGTAATATAGTAAAATCTGTTTAAACCAAAACCTGTAAAATCTGGAAACCTGCCTTAATCGGAAATTTTCTCTGGCCCGTGAAGTTATATGGTATTTAACACAGAATAAAAAGGAATCTGCCCAACGCGGAAACGGAACGGTTTTTCATGTCCTGTTGGGGTAAAATCTTTATAAAACGGAATTTCCATTAATGTAATGGGCAGAGACGCAAGATATTTTTCATGGAATGAATGACTCAACGACTAACGCGAAATATTTTTAATGAAATGAAGTCTGTTTTAACTTCGTTATCTTATGAGATTTAGTCGTGGAAACTGCGAAGGCGAGGGGCTTCAGATGATTGCATAGAATTCGACCTTCGGGTCACTTGTCTCTCAAGGCCTAGGACGTAGGGGAATTTCCTCCCCCCATCACAACTTTCTGAGAGTGGAAAGGTGTACAGGCATAGCTTCTATTCGCATCTCTCCCTGCCCCACGTTGAAAATCATAACCCCTCAGCTAGAGACGCATTGCTCAAAGCCATACGAGGTATCAGAAAATCATAGTGCTCTAAGCTGTGACGAATTGTGCATTGAATGATTCAGAAAGCAGTCCGTTTGTAGCCATCAGGCAGGCAGGCAGGTGATGTGTATTTTTACGAGTTTCACATCCAGTTTAAAAACGAGAAAACCATAAAACGCTTACATTAGATGAAAACGCCAGACGTATGGAAGCAACTGAAATTCAGAAGCTGTCAATGAAGAATGTTTAATATTCATTTTTTGGAGATTTCTTCCGTTGAATGTAAATACATTAGATGTGAACCTATTTTAATAATCATAATAAAATATGAATTTTTTACTTTTTAATTACTTCTATACTTACGTTAATTTACTAGTTTCAGGACGGAAATTTCAATATTCCAAGTGTCCGAAAGCGGACAACTCTGCATAAAACGGAAATTTCCCAAAACCGGAATTTATTTTGTCGCGATTGATTCCGGCTTAGACATATTTTACTGTATAGTCATAATACTATTGAATTTTATTTCATTGGTTAAAGAAATACTTTGAAAAGTTCGTATTCAAAAATGAGAAAGGAAAACCATGATACTCCTCTGATTGTAAAAAAAATATTACTTAACTTCAATCCGACATTGCCAGAATAATTAAGAAATATTGAGTATTAAAACTAAAAATGCCATAGCAATTGATAAAAGCATGACCATTTACAATACATAAATCATGGCCATTATCATTACAGATATATTTCAAAGAAATTTGCTGTATCACGACAATTGCGTGGTGTCACAATCCCCACTTTCATGACATTTGAGATAATGTCTCACATCAGTAATCACTAGGTGTCTCTAACAAGGCACAAATTGCTATCATTTGGCGGTTGAATGTAAAATGATCAAGCAGTGTTGTTTTACATTTCTCTAGTTCGTTCTGCTTTTACACGGGAGACAATCTCAAGCAACTAATATGACAGCAGCAAGAAGGGAAATTGATTTTAATGTTACTAACCATGGTTAATTCGAAGATCAAACTGTCAAAAGTGATAGAGATAATGAATTACTGTCGAATGATAGAAGTTGGAGATAAAAAACGGAATGAGAGCCAAGTTAGAATTGGAGCAGATGTCGTGGGAAGCTGCTTAATAAACTTGCAGATATTAAAATCAAATGTAGAACATCTTCATATTATAACGGCAAGGAAAAATTATTATTGATCAACCGTTTTTTTCTGGATTAAGCTTTATAATGTGTAAACTTTAGGTCTGGTACTAATAGATTCCATCTATTAGGTCATGACTTCCTAATTTCGGCTGGATAATTTTCATACTAAAATTTACAATAATTGATCATTGTAAAGAAGTCACAGGAAATTAAGGTATTCCATTAGAAATCTATTCAGCCTGACTGAAAACACAAAAAAAAACATTAAAGGTGAACAATAAAAACTAAATAATATAACCTCTTGAATTTCATTATTCATTAGAATTTTTTCCACTATACATACAACACTATACGGTAATGAGCTGTTAGATCTGGAAGATGAAAATAAATGAAAAAGAGAACTAACTTTTAGTATCATATATCATTTTTCAGGAACATTATTACAATGATTATTCTGCACTGTTACGGAGTTTATATTTCTTGTAATATTCAAAGGTTAATCTCGTAATTTGTTTCACAGAATTGAAACAATATCAATAAAACACCTCAAACTAGTTTCAATTCTAAACTGAAAGAAAGTAGATTTAAACCAAGAGTATATTAAGCAGTAGATAAATTCACATAAACATTATTTAAAGCTACCAGCTTACTATTATTACTATAGCAAAATAAAATAATTTAGAATTCCTTTTATAAAAATACCGTAAATCTTTCTTCTTTTATGAGCTAATAATTCAACAACACAAAGTTTTACACTGAATTACATGTCACCACAAAATGCGTTACTTCCTATGGCACCGAGTACCGGAAATGTGAGTCTAAAGAAAAGAAAATAAACGAAATGGAAGGGGCAATAAAAAGTTGTGTGGTGGGTGTTACGAAGGATGATACAGGCTGGAAATGGTGAAGAAGGGTTCGAAGGAAGTGAAAAGTCTATGCTAGGAGAGAGAGACGGGGGTAGGGTGGAGATTGTATTAAGTGAGGTGATGGTGAGAAGAAGAAACGCGTAGTGGGTGTACAACGGAGCCGATGTAAAAGAGTGTAGCAAATCGGAAAATGGCGTACAGTGGCGGAACTTGGCTTGGAGAGGAAAGGCAAGAATAGTGGACCGTTTACGGATTTTGATTGATTACTGATTCCGGGCGCGTCAACTGCTAAGGTCATTAGTCCAGTAAGTGTAGTACACGTTTTCTCTCGGGCGGGAGAATGTGATTTTGCCCGCTGGATGGTCAGATCTGGCCCCGACCTTCTTGGCGGCTAGCGGGATTTTCCCTAATTAGGTATCTTTCCAACATTGGGGCATCCTGGCATGTGCGGGAATGTAGTGCACGTAAGTGTAAGTATGTGTAAGTAATGGGTGAGAGTAGGACAAGGAAGAGGAAGGTTAGATCGCGCGCCATCCGTAACTCGTTTGTTAGGGTACTGCTCTGGCATTCGCCTGGTGTTGGCCGAAGAAACCACGTAAAACTTTCATCAGAGCAGCCGGCCGCTAGGATTCTCCTGACAGTAACAGAACATGACCTAGCGATCGAGCTAGTGTTGAAAATCCCTCCACTGTCAGGACTCGAACGTAGGAATTCCTGGTCAGACGGGGACGGGGTAGAACGCAGGGGTGCGGGAAGTCGCGGGACAAAGTGTGACGGGGGTGGCCGGGAGTGGCAATGTGTGCAGGGATGGTGCGTGAAGTGCCACGGTGTAAGCGAAGTCAGACAGAATGAGCACGGGCATGGTGGAGTGAAGTATGGCCGAGTTGGGCGTGGGAGGTGGGTGGGGGAATTAGGGCGAGGGTAGTGTCGGGTTGACAAGAGCGGGTTAGGATGGGAAAGAGCGCGGTGGGATGGGATACCGTTGGGTTGATTTGAACATGGGGAGCGTGGCAGTAATAGTGGACCTTGAACGGACGAGGACGAGGAAGAAAGCTGAGATGCGGGGAAAGGCGGGGAAAGGCGGGGCAAGGTTTGACGGGGTGACCGGGGTGGAAGTGTGAGCAGGGAGGCCTATGGGGAGGGGTAGGAGGGGGTTGGATGGGAAAGAGAGCGGTGGGATGGGGTGCCGCCGGGTTGGTTTAAACGTGCGAAGACGAGACGTGAAGGAGCGTGGCGGAACGTGACTGGGCGTTGCCAAGGGCGTGCCTGGGTGCAGGGCGAAGGCGGGTTGCGGTGCAGAGTTTTCGTTCTTCGCTTCACCGCATTCCGAGGCAGCGCGAATATTAGCAAACTTGCCGCGACTCACGAAATTGCGACAACATGAGCTGCAGAGTCTGCGCTCTTATTTCTGCTCAGGGATTCATAAAGCAGCTCTACCAACTTTTTCTGTTCCTGTAGACGAATCATGCTCCTCTGCATGTCGTTACTCTCGTCATTCTTTACCCATGTCTTTATTCTTTTTTATTCCTGTCAAAATAATTTCTCAAATAATTAATTAAATTTGTATAAAATACCACGAAGATCTGTGTAAAATCATATTTTGGTGATTGGGATTAAGAATATATTACAGCGTGCGTGGTTGAGAATAAATGTTACAAAGTTTTAGAACATGTAAGGATCAAATATGATTATTTTACCCAATAAACGTGCAAAGTAAAATAAAACAATGTTACACATGTGACATTTCTGACATGGATCTACTAATTGGAAAGGAATTGATTACTAAGGAAAGGAATTATGCACTGGTGTTTTACAGTTCATGAACCCTCAGGGGACGACCTGCCAATAGAAAATGACAGTATGGATTATTTTATATTTATACTTCAGCATAAATGCGGCGGCGGCGGCGTTTAATCCTGAGCAAGTCATCCTGAGAGATCGCGTTCCCGCCTGTCGTCTCTGCAGAATGAGTGATCAACCAATGAGAGGCGTCTTATTCAATATTGTCACATGTGTAAGTTTGTTTTATTTCCTACTATATGTACAACGGGGAAAAGTGATCATATTTGATCCTCATACATGTCCTAAAAGTATGGACAGTCATTTTGAATCAATCTGCATATTGCTAATTAAGGTTAATCAATATTTCATACCAAAAGTTGTATTTTAATTGCACTTTGTAGAGGGTTTGTTTGGCAAGTATTTACCCTAGCTATCCAAATATCCTAAAACTATTCATTGCGAAGAATAAACGACGTACACTGATTGTAACTCCATTTACGGAGCACTTTTTTATGCACTTAGTCGGGATCGCATCATTATCATGAACCCTTTGTATCTAGAGAAAGCAGAAATCGCAGTATCTACAAACTGGATATGACCGACCTTGCTGCCTTCGCCAACTCGCACAAAATCCCCTCGAAAACCAACATTTCTCCAAGGGCCCGCTCGGTCCGAGCGTCTCTCACAAAACTACACGCGTCCCCACCGTAATCCGGAAGGCCAATTACCCCTGACAAACATCCATCGACTCCTCCAGCTCGCCAGCCCGAGGCGCTGCGCTCCGCTCCGCTCCGCACGCGTGTAATTATCCTCCCCGACCTCCGTTCTCGCTCGCCCTCGCTGCCCCGCGGGGCCCAGCGGCGGCGGGAGGGGACAGAGGAAAGAGTTTATTTTAGCCTCCCCCGACGCCGGGGGCGGGGGCGGGGCGGGGGAGGCGACGGGCCCTGTGCCACCGAGCAATGCTACTGTTTTTCCTCCAGGCTGAAGGCTGTTGGGACACGGAGCGTCAACGCACTGCTTGTGGCGCCGTCGCACGCTGTGCGGTCGATGCTGCTGTAACTCACGTTGGATGTGGTCTCCCGTGTGTTGTGTTCCTGTGTTTCCGCTTGCTGCTCCGTGTTTGCTTTGTGAACTGCTCTTCCTGCTCGATCGACGCCGTGTTGAGGTTGTGTGGGTTTCAAGCGGAAGTGTCGTGTCCAACTGGTATGATGTTGTGATTTTGCGTTACGAAACATTTGAAGATGGATATTGTTTTTATTTTAAATCGTAGGGGACGCGATAATATTTACTCAGGCCAAAACTAGCAGGAGAGTCTATTCATGAGAGAGAGAGAGAGAGAGAGAGAGAGAGAGAGAGAGAGAGACAGAGACAGAGAGAGAGACAGAGAGAGAGAGAGACAGAGAGAGAGAGAGAGACAGAGACAGAGAAATATAACATCACATCACGCAATGAATCACTATTTAAGCAAAGTCTCCAGTTAACTAACTGGACTAACAATGAATCCTGTGGCTTGCATTCTTTTATCCAAAGGAAAATTCAGAGAAAACTAATCTGAAGTTCATAAGAAAACGTTAAATATGAATGTTTTGTAAAATTCTTATTTACAGAAACTTAAAAATAATTCGAAAATTCTAATGGTGATAATTTCTGGAGAAATGAATCCGTCTAACCTATTTCGTTTAAGATTTGCTTCAGAAACCTCTGTAGATGTAGTCAGATCTTTCTCTCAACTGAAGGATGTTTTGCCCGACAGACCACACAATTTGACCACAGAAAACCTAAGAACTCTTAGTTGTTTTATGCAACCAAAAACTTTTGACACTCAAGATTTTTCACATACAATAAATTATCTTACAACTTATTATTTCATTAAAACTGTCGTGAAATTCACGTTATATGTCTAAACGTCGTGTTAAACTGTAATTGTGAATTCATGCCTGAAAGAATTGATTTTATTTTGCTTTTTGTGCGCATTTTATCAATGTTACATTTCCCTGCCAATTTTTTAGATGTATAGTGTGTAAAGTTTCAGTCTATAATTATTATTACTATGATTTAAGTCATAAACTTACGGTTATGTAAATTATTAAACGTATAATCATGCTAGTTACATCAGTGCAAGATTAAAAACTGGAGAATAAAACTAAATCACACCAAATGCCAAACAAAAATATTTACTTTACGCCGACCGAAAAATCCCTCCGAACTTAGCATCAAGGGAAATCTCATTCCGTGGACCTCTTCACCGGTGAAGTACTTAGAAGTATTATTTGACAAAAGACTAACGTGAAAACCCCACATCCACGCAACCGCTAATAAGGCCTTGGCCAAAATATCAAAAATGTTCCCCTTAACTAACTCTCGATCTACCACTAGTATCGAAAGCCGAATATTACTATACAAATCAATCATTCAACCCACCCTAACCTATGCATGTCCAGTATGGGGTGGCGTAGCACCCAGTAACATCCAAAAGTTAGTTGCATTCCAAAATAAGTTCCTAAGAAAGACCCTCAAGGCACCATGGTTTATTCCAAACTCCCAAATTCATCGCGAACTCAATATATTGCCACTAAACAAACACATAAGTAAAATAGCCGACCATTTCTTTAAAAATCTTTACTCTTCACCCTGTTCCACCAAATCAAGCCACCCTTCCCTAAGGATAGACTATTCCCTCCTATTCCCTAAGGATAGACTCAGACCACCGTAACTTGTACTTTCTACACCTTCCTAGCGCTACCCTAACTTCCAACATAACACCTCAGACAAAACCTTAAAGCCTGAACACCCTTCAAAAATAGATAATGTTCACGAGTAGGAATGAATACTCCTTGTTATGGATGGCCATATTCAAAATGTTATAGGTATATGTACTATTATCAAACTCCTCGAGAGACAGAAATGTCGAACGAGAAGAAATAAATTTTTAAAAAGAGATTAAAAACTCGAAATGTTTGGATGTAGTTTGGAGAAAAAAATACCATATGGAAGGGGGTGGAACATGAAAATTCGCGATTTACATCGTTTCACACTAATACTCCGGACAGGAAGCAACAACGCTTAAGCAAGAACACATACGCTCCATACGCATACCGCTGAATTGTAGTTAACTCCTAGGAACTAGAGACTCTTCCTTCTAATGTAGTGAAATTTAAAAATATACTTAATTCTATGTAGGTCAGCATTAATAGCACTGGGACTTTTATCATTATTATTATTATTATTATTATTATTATTATTATTATTAGTTTCATTATTATAATCGTTAGTATTATTAATAATATAGTCATGTCTCTTATTCAGTGAAGTGAAGTGAAGTGTGGTGGGGGCACGGAAGGGGAGGGGAGTGTAGTGTAGTGCAGCGCAGTGAAATGAAGTGAAGTGAAGTGAAGTGGAGTGAAGTGTTAGAAAAGCTATAAGTCAACATATAGATAACTCAAAATTAATTATAACTAGGATATTAATCTCTAATTCTAATTGTAATTATATTTGTAAATATTCGTAATAGTTTTGTAATTGTTTATCTAATTGTAATAATGTTTGCCACCGAGCATTAGCTCAAAGCGAACTTTAATAAATCTATCTATCTAACTTCAAGCGATAGTCATGAGATAGGGGAGATGTTCTGAATAGAGGCGAGCAGATCTCTCACTACATGTTTGTTAGGGTGAGATTCATCGAAATGTTACGAAACTAGACAAGTGGAAGCTGCCCTTATAGATTAACCTTTACGCGAAATATAACAGAAGCCACATTGCGGCAGAATAATTGTGCACATTAGACTTTTTCTACGATAGTCCAGGCAGCTGCGGCAGAATTATCGCTAACGTTGGCTAATCCTTGTAAAGATACGTATTATTTGGATTTCGTGACTTTATCTTGGAAAGGAAGGGACAATTATTTTTTTATTCACTTCGGTTATCCCCGATAATAGATTTTCTCGAACAATTGAGGATCATCTCATTTCACGAGTGCGAGAATGGGAATAAGAACCAGAAGAAAAGAAAGAATCGTGCGGTATGATGGCCGTTCTTTAGAATATGTTTTTGGCATCCGTCTAGGTTTGATCAGGGGAAACCACGAAAACAATCGTTCATAGCAGCCAGCGTCAAGAAGTTTTGTTTAGGCAGTGGATAGTTATTAGGTAGTGTCGTAAATCCTGCCGTCGTCAGGAATAGAACGTCGGATATCATGATCTATGAATCTTGCAAGTACATACATTGCATCCCATGGGAAAACCGCCAACGTGTTTACATTTTATAATATTATACATGTATATATTTTATACGTTAAAAATACGAAGTTTTTAGTTTCTTTGTCGTCAACTCGAAAAAAATTAATATATCAGTAGAAACACGTTTCAAGTATACACTGTTAAATTTTGAGAATATAATGATTTTCCGAAATAAATATATACATTGCATGACTGCAAATTATGTAAATTTTAAGAGATTGCTCATACCCAAGAAATTCTTCAAAAGTGTATTGAGAGGGTCCGTTAGAGAAACGACGGAACAAGCGGAACAATATCATATTTTCTGTGGTTGTTTCAGCACATTTATTTATTCGAATTCACTGTTTGTATCTTTATTATATGTTATGTTACTATATATATATATATATATATATATATATATATATATATATATATATAATTTATGTATGTTTGTACAATATATTTTCATTTACCTATGACACAGCATATCACATATCCTTTACCGCTACGATTATGTTCTAAACCATTATTAGTTTTCTTGGATTTTTTATTCCAAAATTCTTCGTCGAAAATGGTACCCCCATAGAATGAACCCAACACTCGTGATTCGGCATTATCTGTACACTGATAGCAGTAACACGCCATAACAGAGTCAGCAATGAAATTAACCGGATCTGGGACTGTTCTTCATTGCTGCTGTAATTGAGAACGCTGTAAACCCTCCGAAACCGCACATGTACACCATTTAGCCACTACTCATCAGAATGGCTCGATTTCCCAGTCTCTAACGCGCGTTGTACCATGTGTGCACGCAGCATCCTGCGACGGCCTTATAGCAGTTTCCGCGGCGCGCTCTTTCGCAAGATAATGGGGGCCCCATTACAGCAGAGTACTGTTCGGAACAGTGGGAGGGAGAGAAAGAGGTGCGAGGATTAAGTCTACAGACGTAGTTCTGCCGCAACGGGAGCCACAGCAATCGAAGAAGGAACATTTGTGAGGAACAATTTAACGTCGGAGGAGGATGAGAAATGTTGGTCAAGACTCATTGAAAATGTACAACATTGAAGTATTGTTTACTTTTATTTTGAATATCTTCATATTTAAATTAAATAAATTAAACTCATAAACATTGATAAGTTTTCTTTTAAAACTTGCTCACATGTTTTCTTAAATATTTCGTGAAACCACCCTTGATGACTGGGCGGGAAAAGTGGAGTTTTGATGTGGACGATTTGTTATTGCAGAATCAAAAATCCAGCTATGGAAGTTAACACGAAAGTCAAGATAATCATTGATGATCAGTCTTTGAGGACACGAAGGACCCATGCGTAAGGACACATGAGAGCCACGACGTATTTACGTAGAATCTGATTAGTACTGGCACAATACAGTAAGGATTTTCCCGCAACGTTTTACTGTTAACTAATAATTTGTTATTTTGTAAGATTGTACCCATATTTCATCAGCATTCATGATTTACGTCCATCAACACCCAATCTTTGCGTTTTACAATATTTGTGCACGTCAACAATGCTGAAAATATGGCTCTGTTTTGAATTCCAAACGCAACATTCACAAGTGAGCCCACATGGAACTAATGATGCAAAATATTTCGAAAAATAAAATCTTTTGAGGACTTTTTCCCTTAAGAACATGTTTTAGTTTTCCACACCGTATCATTTAATTTGGAGGTTTTGTGTTCAATAGTTAGCACAATTTCGTATCTGAACAGTATACACTAGAAATTAAAGACGTAAAGAAGGTAACTTAACGACTTACAAGAATAAAAAACAGGAATATCACCAAATAGTTAAAACTCAATGCTTTGTCTGATTTTGTTGCAAAGTGTTAAAATGTAAACAAGTATATAACGCCAGCAGTTACATTTAAATAATAAAATAATACATTAAATATATTAAAATAAGTCCAACGCTTCCCTTTAAGCCGAGAGATAGATAACATGACGGAGAAGGGAACTTCTAAGGGTGGGTGGGAAGGTGTGGCATAGCATAGGGGGTGGCTGGGGCCGCGAGGACGGGCACGGAGCGTCTCGGGGCGGACACGCTGTCTTGGCCGCACTAATGGGCGCTGCGCTCATTAAGGCGCGCCGGGTCAGCCACAGGCGGCGGAGATGGAGCGCTCGGGACGGTGGGGGCGGCGGGGGCGGCGGGGGCGGCGGGGGCGGCGGGGGCGGCGGGGGTCTCTAGTAAGGGCAGGGGTGGGGGGCAGTGGGGACGGACTGTCTGTGGATGATGGCGTGGTCAGTGGAGAGGGAAGTGATAGTCACAGGGGCGGTACGGGAGACGATGCTGCCGAAGATGGCAGTGGGGGCAACATGGAGGGTAGCGGCGGGACCTATGCTGGCAGCTTCATGGACGCCGCTTCATAGCAACCGCTTCATGGACGAATGCCAGCGTTTTGAGTTTGGTGGCAGTGAAAATATCGAGTCTACTGCGGCGCCAGATCTTCGGAAAGCGACAACTCTGCAGTAGTGGGCGGTGACAATTGAAATGACGATGGTGATGAATTTGATGGAAATGTAGGCAATGGTAGTGACGGTGGTGCGTATAGCTAATGAACAATGGCGATAACAGCAAGGATTGAACGGATCCGATTACGAAAAAGGAATTTTAAGGTGCTTTGGGCTGGCAGTGATGGCTGAGGCAATGTTGGCTGTTTTGACAAAGATTTTGGTAGTAGTGGAAGTGAGGTCCACAGTGACGATAATGATGGTAAGTATTGTTATGACGGTGGTAATGGTGGTGCGTGATGGCCCCACGCGGTAGCCGACACCCGCTTGTACTCCAACTGAGAGAGTAAAGTGTGGCATAACTAGTTGGCACGTTGACTTGATACCTCAATCGAGAGCATGTTGAATCCATATGCAAAGGGAAGTCGAGTTTACAAACGGGGAATAAAGTTTCAAACTAAATAATTTTCAAATATGATTTGGACGGCGTAGGAATCATTAACGGGCGGCACCTTTTCTGCTGATGTTTGAAGGTATTCGATAAGTACAAATCGCAACCGTGTCTTGTGCATCAGTATAGCAGTTGCACTCTGTCAAAGGGGGAATGGGTTTGAAGGGGAGACACGAAAGTGTTCTTAGAGGCGGAAATTTAAATATGAGGGGAAATGAAAACAATCAGGTTTACTATTGATTTAAATATTTTATATTGTATATACTTTATTGGTATTTTGAAAAAGAGAGAGACGGAGACAAAGAGAATGAAGAAGAGAAGGAGAGGAAGGAGAGGAGAGCGAAGGGAGAAAGAGACGGAGGGAGACGGAGGGAGACGGAGGGAGACGGAGGAGACGGAGGGAGACGGAGGGAGACGGAGGAGACGGAGGGAGACGGAGGGGGAGACGGAGAGAGGAGGAGACGGAGGAGACGGAGGAGACGGGAGACGGAGGAGACGGAGGGAGACGGAGGAGACGGAGGAGACGGAGGGAGACGGAGGGAGAGGGAGGAGACGGAGGAGACGGAGGAGACGGAGGAGACGGAGGGAGACGAGGAGACAGGAGACGGAGGGAGACGGCGCGATGCATGAGTGTTATGATCTCACAAGGAATTTCACTAACGCAACAAAATTGGTGGCTCCTGAATTGCTCTATTTGGGTCCTACGTTTCTCTTATAAATATTTTGTGATCATGTATGTAAAATTCGTTATATTGTTTTGAACGGAGATCACTACTGCCTCAAGATAAAGTTCCATTTTTGTGAATTTTATTACCTTTAACACTTTAAGATCTAAAATCCATACACCGAAATCGCAAAAATGCAGTCCCACGTAAATATTGAGCGCAATGTTCATATTAAAACAATAAACGCTGCTCATTCAATGCACTTGTTACAGATCCTATTCACACTATTCATACAGCACTGTGTTTATGATGTATCATTGATCACAATACGACCAAATGGACAATTGACAACTCCCAGAGGGAAAATAAGTACAACAGCAGTTGATAAATATTCATACAGCCACAACTCACTTTGAATCATAATATTCCCAAGAGACTTGTTTCAGCACGCAATATTACACAGACCACACAACTCTCCACATTATGCAACAGAATATTAAAATACAAAAATTATCTCCACTGTGGTTCGATAATAAATACTACTTAAAATATTTTTATTATCAATACTTGTCAATAATATGTTACGTATGGTAAATTATTAGTATATTTCTGAAAATAATGCCAATCGTATAATGACTATTCATAATATTATCTAATCATTCTGTGGAAAAAAATGTATCTCATCAAGTTATGGGTGAGACATTTCTCAACTTGTGAAACATTAAATGCTTAATCTGTCTATTATACCACAAACCATTGCATTAAATTCGAAGGCATACAATTAGTGGTTTTATATTGGACGTTTTTAAACCTTCTTTATTCTTTTGAATGATATTGTCTATATAATCACATATATAATATTATTTCTGAAAAATGTGTCAATGAATTTCTGTCACGATGGAATTATTAATGGAAAGATATGTTGAATTAATTGTTAAAATTTAAGAACAATATTAGTTGTTATAAATATTTCTCCATGATTTGATGATACTAATTATACCATTGTTTTTGAAAAGAATAACAGTCTAATCAACACAATATCCAAAGTAATGGCGCAAAGGATACTGCATTGCATATTTAAGACGATTATGCCGATACACGAACAAAAAAGTGTAACTAACACACTAAAAACTATTGTGTTAAAATAATTCTTCTTACAGTTTCCTATCT
The DNA here is from genome assembly GCA_964035755.1 of Teleogryllus oceanicus. Classification (NCBI taxonomy): domain Eukaryota; kingdom Metazoa; phylum Arthropoda; class Insecta; order Orthoptera; family Gryllidae; genus Teleogryllus; species Teleogryllus oceanicus. The sequence continues at coordinate 29,529,357 of CAXIVR010000003.1, forward strand.
TGAATGATTGAGATGTAATTCGAAAGGGTGACATGGTGACATGGCGACATGGCGTGTCAACACATATGTGAGATGATTAAGTTGTGTAGTATGCATGGAATATAATTTTTCTTGTGTACAATGCACGTAGTATAACTAAATAGTTTGGCGGATGAAGAAATTAAACAAAATTTTGTGGTGACAAAAAGTTTTGATGAATTTTGATAGATATATTTCTGCTAAGAATGAAATATGTGAGAATATTGCAAAGTATTGACGACGAAATGTACAAGAAGGCACAAATAAATGGCAAAAAAATTACTTGCTTACAGATTACTTGCTTACATGTCACGGTTTGGACATTCAAAAAATTGCGAAAAAAAGCGCAAATTAAAAAAAAAACTCAATCGGAAGAAAATATTACTGTAATATGGATTAGCAAAGGTAGTGCCTCACGAAACGGCAAGGGTACAGTGTACCGATGATGTAAGAAAGAATGTGAGGGAAAAAGTTCACTTGGAAAATCGATAATTACGTTTTATAAATGGTAATTATTACGTAGAATATTTAATATTCAATGACAATATAAAGAATTATATTATTTATAGATAATTCATCATATTGTATGATATTAAGAACATCAAATAATATTCAGAACATACATTATTACATAATTCAATGCAAAGTCCGACTCTTTATAATAACCAGTACTGCAATTCCACTTCCATTCTTCTATTAGATAACTTTTTTGGAAAAGACAGTTTAAACATTTTAGGTTTCTGGAAAAGACAGTTTTACCATCATACGTTATAATTTGCTAGGTACTTATTTAAAATTTGTTTATAATATGAATTAAGACATACCAATTTGCTATTGGTAAGCTGGAATTAATCTGAAAAAATAAGTATCTAGAAAATTGAGGGAAAACGTAGTTCATCCTATCTATAGAGAATACCCTAGTAGTACCCAAGCAAATAGGCCACGGACCGTGCGTGATCTTTCCTTATACTTCCTATTTATCTTTTCTCGTCTTACAAACATCAACACACACATTATGCATTACACTACCACACATGTCAGGTGATCAGTCAGGAGCTTAAGGCTTGTCCCGGCTGGGGCTGTCCGCGATGATGGGAGATACCTGGTTGAGGGAAATCCTCCGCAATGCAACGTGTATGTCGATGCTGGATCTCACCATCCAGCGAGGGAGAAACATCATCTCCAAAGAAAAACATTCTCAACACTAACGGGAAATAGTGAGCATAGCAGTGGACGTGCCCGAAAACAATCCATCACGAACCGGATGTGCCCTCTGTGGAGAGGAACTGCGGCGGCGCGGCGTCCCCGGCACGTGCCGACCGGGCGGTCCGGCGCCATTTTCGCGTGGGAGAGGCGCGGCGTGAAGGGGCGGGGCAGCGTCCGCCCGCGGCGCCGGTCGTAACGAGGTGCGGCCACAGGGCGACAGCCGCCCTTTGATCCGCGCCGCCTACCGCTGCCCCGCCCTTCCCTCTCAGTCCACACCACGCCCTCCCTCCGCCGCAGCGCCACCCGACCCGCGGACGACTCCCGTTCGCGCCCTGGAGTCGCATCAACAACGCTCGGTGCGCTGTCTGCTCCACGAGACATTCGCTCAGCTCGTTCCTATTCGAACTCCGAAATAACACACTTCTCCTGGATTCGCATCGTGATTGATTAATTATCTCGTTTTACCGGGCATGTCAGCTGCTATGGTCATTAGTCCCGTACGTGTACGTCATGTTTGTTTCATGGGATGGGGCGATGTACTCCCTTGCAGGATGATGTGATAAGGCGCCAGCCTACAGGTCTGCTTACGTGGTTTTCCATCCAGGTATCTCCCACCAGCGGGCCACCGCAACAGAAGGGACAATATCTAAGCTCTGCAGTGCTGTTCGCACACGTGTGGTGGTGTAGTGCACGTAAATGTAAGTGTATGTAAGTAAGTGTTAAGAAAAGAAGAGGAAGGAAAAATCGCGCGTGGTCCGTAGCCTGTTTGTTAGCGTACTGCTCTGGTGGCATTCGCCTGATGTGGATAGGAGAAACCACTGAAATCTATTGATCAGAAAAGCCGGCCGCTCGAATTCTTCTCGAGACAGCAGCTGAATTTGATCAAGTTTTCTATGTAGTGTCGAACATCCTACCACCGTCGGGATTCGAATCCTATAACTTCCAGGTCAGATGCACTACAATGACGTCAGTTGATGCCTAGAGATTCCTCACCCGGAGATTCGCATCATAGTGGAGTATGGGGACGGTTATTGTCCCAACAATAATATCTGCGTTCACCTTTGTCTTTTCAAATTTTCGTGACAAATCTCTCACAAGAAGTAGTCCAATTTTCTCACTTAATTATGAACCATGTCTTAATGGTGATCATGTAGTTTTGTTTTCGGAAAATACGGCAACCGCAACCATCTCACTACACTTAAGGACCTCATTCAACAGCACGACTAATTTACGTATTCTCTATATCACGGCATCAACTCTGTTCTTTCAGCAGCTATATGCTCCACATACCCTACATTTTTCTCATCATTTTGACTCTGTGGTAATTACACATAATTCCGAAATAGAACTCATTAGACTCATGTGAACTAAAACTGTCGGCGTTTCAACACAATATGTGTACTTAACTTCTTCCCATCATTTTCTTGTGAGAAAACTTTTACAGAACGTGGTGACCAACTACCATATTTTTTAGAATTCAGATTATTTGCTGTTAAAATAGAATTAGAGATGCTGAACCAGTGCAATACTTTTAGTATTATTAATAAAAGCATTCTTCTTGTAATAATTCCAAACAATATTCTAAATACTTCTCATAAATTCAATTAAAATCATTGTTATACCATTCAGGACTGCTTTTGATGCGTAAATTTGGAAAACAATTTCCGCAGCGATTTCATAAGGTATTTTTTAAGTTCTCAGTAAAATTTTTTAATATGAATTTTCACTATTCATTCCTATCTTTTACAACTATTTTTCGAATTAGGTCACTCTCTTAATACCTTCATTAATTGTAAGTCACCTCTCAAGAATCTTTTTCGTCGAAACCTTCTTCCCTGCATTCCACTTATGTGTACAAAAGCATTTCGTTTTGCAACGCATTCCATTCGGACTGGTTCGATATCTTGTCTTGCCTCTTTTTCTTCTCTCCTCAATTAACTTCTTTTCTTTCTTCATGTCTTCTCCCCTCTCACGCACACAAAGTACAAACGATCATTTTAATTATCACCGTAATCGAATTCACTGGAGTCGACCCTGCTGTAGGTTGCTCTCTTGCTACGCCTGCTTTCTTCACTTACCTTTTTTCCACGCCACGTGTCGGTCGTGTGGTCTCACTCTAATCAAGTTCGTTCGTGGCCTTCCCTGTGTTGCCCAAAACCCCTCTCCCCAAGCACGTCGCCCACCCTCATCACAAACTCCGCCCCTCCTGCCGCGTCCCCGCACCCCCCGCCTGCCGCCTCCTTCACCCCGACCCCCACCGCGCCTCGCTCCGCCCCCGCCGCGGAGCGAATTAAATGGAGCCAACTTTGTAATTAGGAGCTTCTTTGTGGTGCGCGCTAGCGCTAAGTCCGCGTTAAACAAAGTTGGCAGGGCCCAGCGCGCTCCAGTCGCCTCCAAACCCGCCCTGCCCTCGCCCCGCCCTCGCCCCGCCTCCCGCCTCGCCCCGCCCTCGCCCTGCGCCCTCGCCCGCCCTCGCCCGCCCCTCGCCCCGCCCTCGCCCCGCCCTCGCCCCGCCCCTCGCCCCGCCCTCGCCCCGCCCTCGCCCCGCCCTCGCCCCGCCCTCGCCCCGCCCTCGCCCCGCCCTCGCCCCGCCCTCGCCCTGCCCTCGCCCCGCCCTCGCCCCGCCCTCGCCCCTGCCCCTCGCCCCGCCCTCGCCCCGCCCTCGCCCGCCCCGCCCTCGCCCCGCCCGCCTCGCCCCGCCCCTCCGCCCCGCCCTCGCCCGCCCTCGCCCCGCCCTCGCCCGCCCTTCCCCGCCCTCGCCCCGCCCTCGCCCCCCCTGCCCGCCCTCGCCCCGCCCTCGCCCCGCCCTCGCCCCGCCTCGCCCTCGCCCGCCCTCGCCCCGCCCTCGCCCCGCCCTCGCCCCGCCCTCGCCCGCCCTCGCCCCGCCCTCGCCCGCCCTCGCCCCGCCCTCGCCCCGCCCTCGCCCGCCCTCGCCCCGCCCTCGCCCCGCCCTCGCCCCGCCCTCGCCCGCCCTCGCCCCGCCCTCGCGCCCCGCCCTCGCCCGCCCTCGCCCCGCCCTCGCCCCGCCCTCGCCCGCCCTCGCCCCGCCCTCGCCCCGCCCTCGCCCCGCCCTCGCCCCGCCCTCGCCCGCCCTCGCCCCTGCCCGCCCCTCGCCCCGCCCTCGCCCCGCCCTCGCCCGCCCTCGCCCCGCCCTCGCCCTGCCCTCGCCCCGCCCTCGCCCCGCCCTCGCCCCGCCTCCTCGCCCTCGCCCCGCCCCGCCCTGCCTGCCCGCCCTCGCCCCGCCCTCGGGCCCCCGCCCTCGCCCCGCCCTGCCCCGCCCTCGCCCCGCCCTCGCCCCGCCTCGCCCCGCCCTCGCCCTCGCCCTCGCCCTGCCTCGCCCCGCCCCGCCCAGCCCCGCCCCTCGCCCTCGCCCTCGCCCGCCCTCGCCCCGCCCTCGCCCCGCCCTCGCCCCGCCTTCGCCCCGCCCTCGCCCCGCCCTCGCCTCGCCATCTCTACGTTCCACGCTCTCCCGCTTCTCCATGCATCTCCGACTTCCCCTCTCCTTGCCTTCCCTCACGTCGGGAGTTCTGAGATTAAGGGAGGAGTCGACACTTCTAGCCAACGCCACGACTCACCAGACGAAGAAAGGATATAGAAATTATGGACATATTCAGCAACACCGCCTCTGCAGAAGGTCTCGGCACAAACTCGGAGTAGGCGCGTGACGTCATCGGACCTCGGCCGTCTCGGACCATCTTGTCTCTGAATGAAGCTCAATCGGTTATACCCTGTAAAGCTTTTTGACCGTTTTTACTTAGATGAACATGCCTTTCAAATGTTGTGTTCCATTGGCTCGTGGTAATTACTTGAATGGTCGAAATGTTTCAGTTTTCGGATTTCCGAAAGATGAATCTTTAAAAAAGGTGGTTGCGAGCAATACATCGCAAGGATTTTCACCCTAACAAGAGCTATAAGTTAATTGTGATTATTTTTGAAAGATTGTTGTATTATTGAAATAATTGTTTCTTTCGTTTCATTCGCTTTGATTTTGCATAACAAGGAATGGTAATCGATAAATCTAACCAGTATGATAGTAACCTACGAAAGGTACTACTCGCACATGATCATTCTATGTGTCTTCTATATTTTGAAATTCGCTACGTTCAGACGTCTAACATTTTCCATTTTCAAATATATTTAATTCCTTAATATTTTCATGATTATAATACAAAACCTGCTTTCAGTTTATAACACATTCTAATACATTGCATTTGCCGAGGTATGTGTAGCTCTTTTAGAACTACTGTTACTGGCGGTACCATACTCTTTTATTTCTGACAATGTATTATTGTGCTTCGGTGGACATTCAGGACACCTGTATAAGGCCAATGAGCGCTCATTAAAGGAAAACACCAGGTTAATATATTTGAAAAATTCTTTTTGAATGAACTCTTTCACAATTGCAAATTAGTTTATCAACGCACATGAAAACGAATCACCCGTTATTGTATAATAAATCTCTGAAGTTTTCAAGCAAAGAAATTTGTTTTAATTATTTATCAAAACATTAAATCCTAATTTAATAAAACATAATTTATTGAAAGTTAAATTTTTCTGAAAAATATTTAGTGGTTTATTGTTTTATAAAATATTAAAACAAGTTTGTTGTTAGATCATACATTTGTCAACTCTATATGAAATAGTAATTCAAAGAAAAAAATTAAAGTTATTTGTGACAAAATAATCGACATGCTGAATACTTATTTTACCAATGTTCTACTTTTTATTAACAATATTCACCTTAGTTAAAATGTGAAAGAAAGAGTTTTCTGAGAAATTAAATAATATTACCACCAATCATTTTCTCCGGGAGTCAAGGGTACATACTTTTAGAATTATTATTTTTTTGATAGAATCGAAGACTTTGTAGAAACCGTGTGTAAGTGTATTATGTGTAATAATAGCAAGAATATATTATTATATGAATATGTGTTAGTTATATAATATCAATTCGGCGTATATAATTATGATGTAATTATATATGATATATTGTTAATAAATTAATTATTGTATTGTTGTGTTTTTTTATTAAAACCGTTTAAACTTTTCCTTTTTTTTTTTTAAAAGAAATATAAAATTAGAATTACTAATTTTAGCTCGATGGCATTCATTTATCAATACGAATGATACAACAGTGAAAATTTAGCTAAGAATGTAAGATTCTGATCATTATTCACATAAAGCTGTGTAAATGCATTCATTTTACACATAAAGGTATGTAAAACACGTATAACTTAACGTATAAATAACACTTCAAACATTTCCAGTCATCACTACTTCACTTCAATGCATAAAAATAATAGCGAGTCGATTTTCTAGTTGGTGAATCTACAAAGGAACTTTACACGAATAGAAAATAACCACCAGCGCAGAATTTCATGAAGGAATAATTACAGGAAAATGGTAATGAGAACTATCTATTCCGATCAACTTGAAAATGATCCTTTAATAGTCGGGAAAATCCATACAGATTAATATTCAATCAGAAAGGAATAATGCTTAAATTCGAAGCGAAGTGCCTATGAATATCGCATATCAAATAATGCAATTTATTCCGATTATAGATCTCTGAATGTATGAACATTATTTTCTTTGAGTTATTGGAAACCCCGGAAAAATGTATGAATTACCCAAAAAGTCGCAGATGAATTTAAACAGATCTATAAAATACATGACCATCTTTCTTTAACACCAGAATGTAATTGTTGAAACTTTTCAAAAAAGACACCAGAATGTAATTGTTGAAACACTTAAAAAATTATAAAGTAATTCAAGACATTTGTTCATGTTTTATAACTACTTCGCAACTAATACTTGTTTTTCGCGACATGAAAACAAAAAGAAAGATATTTCATTCCACGGTCTACATTCCACGATCCACATTCCTTAGAATCTCAGGAAAATCAGGAAGTCTAATTCAAAGTGTAAAACCGTCTCTCTAAAAGCATCTCCGTTCATAAACGCAGATATGACGAAAATTTTGGCTATTGCTTAGCAAGAACGGCTTACGGTATGAAGGTACTTAATTTAATGACCGAGAGTAGGGAGGCTTGTCCTGGAAAACGAGGAATTTGCCAGATCGCGTCGGCGCACTCGAAGATTAAATTTTTTCGCTGCTTCCTCCAGAGGGCATTTAGCTACGGCCTTTTCGTTCAAAAGGGCTCGGAAAGTCTGCCTCCCCCTGAGTCGCTGTGTTGAGCAAAGAGGGTATGCTGCCGTATCCGCCCTCGCCACGCCCCCGTCAACCTCCTCACCAGCCACGTGCCCATCCGTGCACTTGCCCTCACGCTAGCTCTCGCGCCCCTGAGGGGCCTCCCGCGACCGCCCACCCCCCCCCCGGGCCTTGCTCTGCAGTCCGATTGAATCTGGTCTACCCTGCCTCAAGCCGACATCCCTTCCCATGCCTGACTAACCTCCACGCCAACCCTTGTCCTCAAAGCCTACCCTTCCCAGGCTTATATCCACTCCTGCCCCCGTTGCCTTCACGCTCTCGGGCTGGTCTACCCTGTACCAAGCCTACATGTCTTTCCATGCCTGCCGAACTTCCACACCCATCTCTGCCCTTAAAGTTTACCCTTGCCCCCCCCCCTCTCCCCCGCCCCCGCACCCCCAGACCTTCCCCACCCCATGCCTAACCCGTCCCTCGATCTATCTTCACCGCCGGACCTATCGCCACCCCCATACCATCCTCGTCCCTAAACCTACCCCCACCATCACGGCTATCCTCGTACACACGCCTATCCCGTCCCCATGCCTGACCCTGCCCCCACGCCTGCCCCCAACCTTTCGCGCACCCACGCCTTCCCAACCCCCACCCCAACCTCATTCCCCACATTCATTCTCACACGCGCGCGCACCTCACCCTTCGTCTCTGCGTCTACTGCGCCCCGCCCCCGTCCCCGCCGCCATTCGCCCTGGCGGGGCCTTCCCCAATTTTCTCGCGCCTTCCCTTTTTCTCTCGGATGTTCATTTTATTATTCATCATTCTTGCCTCTGGCTAATTCCTTCCCTCTGACCCACGTTATCTCATGCTATCAAAAACATCTCATTGAATTTGGAAACGTTTTTCACGAGAAACGATAATTTATTGCATTCACTTGTGGTTTGACATAAACGTTCTGACCAATTTTGGTTAAAGGAATGAAATGGAAATGAACAATTTAATTTCGAGATTATATATAACACCATAAACATAACATGTTAGCTAAAGCTCTTGTTGATATCAAAAGAATTATATAAGACATGATTCATTTATTTTGTGAAGAGAAGCTTTCGAATACATTAGTGAACCCTACATAAACTTCATATACATATCCTTTCATTCCTTTGACTAACCTACCGAGAGACGTAACGTTGAACATTATATCAATAACCAAAACTTTGAGTAAATATGAATTTAGCATTCTTACAAATCAGTGTAGGCAATAATACCTCTGTTAATGTCGATAACAAGAGTAAACATTTTAGGATTGCATAGATAAGAGTGAGTAAAATACAGATAACTCTATCGTCAATTTTACCACTGAAAACGATGCCATTTATTTTCATAATTTCATTCATTCTGATGAATAACTATATCGAAAATACTGAAGTTATACATAAGAATGAATTAATGTGTTTTCCACAAGAGACAGGGTTGTATACGATTGCATGTTTATTTACTTCATTTCTCGAAACCTGCTCAATCATGATTTTTGATCAACTTTCCTTTGCATTTCCAGTCTACGCAGAAAGAAGAAAATCTCGATCAGCATGCATTGAAACCTTCCTTGGGAGGAGAATACGAAATACCTTATTTTCGCGATCTGGGATGGTAATTGCGACGTGGAATATTCGCAATGCGCGGGAATCTCGTCTTCTTCCGGGGCGCGGCAAATTCGTCTGGCGCAGCGGGGGCACTGCGCGCACGGAATCACAAAGCGAGCGAAAGTCGCCCGTCGCCCCCCCGTCGCCCCGTCGCCCCCGTCGCCCCTGTCGCCCCGTCGCCCCGTCGCCCCGTCGCCCCGCGTCGCCCCCCGTCGCCCCGCGTCGCCCCTCGCCCTCGCCCCGTCGCCCCGTCGCCCCCGTCGCCCCGTCGCCCTCGTCGCCCGTCGCCCCGTCGCCCCCGTCGCCCCTGTCGCCCCGCGCCCCGTCGCCCCGTCGCCCCGCGTCGCGCCCGTCGCCCCTGTCGTCGCCCCGTCGCCCCGTCGCGCCCCGTCGCCCCCGGTCGCCCCCCTGTCGCCCCGTCGCCCCCGTGTCGCCCTCCGTCGCCCCCGTCGCCCCGTCGCCCGTCGCCCCGTCGCCCCTGGGTGCTCGCCCCTGTCGCCCCCGGTCGCCCCTGTCGCCCCTGTCGCCCCTGTCGCCCGTCGCCCTCCCGTCGCCGTCGCCCGTCGCCCCTGTCGCCCCCGTCGCCCGTCGCCCCCGTCGCCCCGTCGCCCGTCGCCCGTCGCCCGTCGCCCCCGTCGCCCCCTCTGTCGCCCCGTCGCCCGTCGCCCGCGCCCGTCGCCCCGTCGCCCCCGTCGCCCCGTCGCCCTCCCCTCGCCCCACGCCCCTCGCCCCCGTCGCCCCGTCGCCCCGTCGCCCCGTCCCTTCCCCGTTGCCCCCGTCGCCCCGTCGCCCCGTCACCCCCGTCGCCTCCATCGCCCCCGTCACCCCCGTCGCCCCCGTCGCCCCCGTCGCCCCCGTCGCCCCCGTCGCCCCCGCCGCCCCCGTCACCCCCGTCGCCTCCATCGCCCCCGTCGCCGCGCCGGCTGGGCAGGACGGAAGGCAACGGCGGTGGCGGCTGGAGGCTTTGTGGAGGCAGAAATGAGGAGGATGTCGATGGCAAAGGGGGAGTGTCCGGACAGTGACGGTGGTGGATGTGGCGCGGATGGCGAGGACGTACTGCTGACGATGAGGTCAATGGGAAGGATGGGGACGATGAGGAAGATGGGGAGGCTTCGTAGGTGTTGATAATGCTAGTCGTGGTGGTGGAGGAGGTGGTGGAGGCAGCACAGTGGTGGGGGAAGCCGTAGAGGTTGACACACGCCCACGAAGGGTGACGAAAGGGCAACGGAAAGAGAGAGATAGAGGTTGACGGAGGGTGACGGGCGGCTCAGAAGGAGAAACGGATGACAACTGAAGGCGATGGAGGATGACTGAGGGCGACGGAATCTGACAAAGGATACTAGGTGTCTAAATGACAGAAGGTGACAGAGTAACAGGTGATAGGATGACAAACGGCGACGAAGAGTAGCGAAGGGCATCGACGGCTGCAGAACTGGAGGGAATGCAGGAGATGTAGGATCCTAAGGTGGCAGAGGGGAGGGGGGAGGGCAGCGTGTGATTGGTGCGGCGCGCGATAGGCGGAGGGCTGTGTCGCCTGCCTACGAATGACGCAGAGGTCGCGTCATCCATACAGACGGATGCTTCCACAAATCTCCCACCCGACCCTCCGCATTTGTCGCCTACGTCCTCGCCGACCCGATGGACCCGCTTGCTGCATTCCCGGCACCCTCTTTGCTTTCGGTCTGGTTCTGCCCGCATCGTTCGATACGCATGCTCTCACGGCCCTTGACCTCGCAGTTCCACACGATCACTCGCCTCTCCGAGTTAGTACTTTTGCTTATTGTCTTTCCCCACGCGTTTTTAGAAAATTATTCACCTTGGACGTGCTTGCCGTTATGGTTCCAAGATTTCTCAACAAAATCGTGGACGAAGTTTGTGTCACCTTGTCCCACAATTTTCTGCCAAAGATACAGTGGAAACCTAGCCAATGTCAAACAAAATATCCTCTGCTGATAGACCAGAAATGAGGAATATCACTACATGACTCTCACTAGATGGAAGAATATCACTAGATGGTCGAAACGTCGGCACTACAGCATTGGACGGAACGTCACCCGGACAGCCAAGATCAATTGCATGACTAGCCGCGGAAACCTATGACTTCGCAAAAATATCCAGCTCACGTTTATGTCTCCTCTCTCTTCCCCTTTGTATTGTCTTGATAATACGAGTGTGTGCCTCTATTTTTTGTGTGCATTTTTCCAAATAAGTCGTAAATACTAGCTTCATTAGAAAAGCTGCCAACTTCGCTTAAGTAAATACTGATTCTCGGAATCTCATTCATTGTATTTGAACCTGTTTCACTCGTTCTAAGTACCGCTAATAACAGGAAACATTTTGTTCAGTTCCGAGAAGTTGATAATCTTCACTTCAAAAGCAGAAAAATCATCGGAAATCTTTAATACACTACAAAAAGGATAGTTCCATTATTAAATAAGTTGAGAAGAGTAAATAGTAAAATACGTACTAGGTACCAAAAATGTTTTTTTTTTTTATTTTGGATATATTTTTATATCATTATCAATGCCACTAAAGAAGATGTACTCCGTCTATATTGTATAGAAGAAATGACAACAACAGTTGGTATAGGGTTCTAGGTCACCATAGATTTTTCATTGCGATAAGTGTAAATGTTCGAAAGTTATCATGATGAATTACTTTTTCTTGATTATTGTCTAGTAAAGACGGAGGTTACACAGAAACCAGTTGCACCCATATCACTACAATGAATAGAAAGCTAAAGAACCTGAGAAATTAAATCACGAATTGCAAACTTCTTATTTGCGAGGAATGTTTTATGTCGTATGTTTTACAAGTCCTTTTTAGCAACGCTTACTCATAACGACACGTTCTGTTGCCATTATGGTTTTTTTAGGATCCTTCTTGAATGTCTATGTAGCATAGAATCAACCGGCGTGCAGGTAAAAAGATAAAATTGAATGCATTTTAAATGTATGCGTTACACAGGAAACGCGTTTATTACCATAAAATGATAGCCGTTCTGAACTGAAAAAATGGCGATTTGAATTATTTTTATGTTCCTTGTTCTTCAGAGGGTTTTCGAGAAGAGGTATTGTAAATTTTCTTATCAAGGCGCAGCTTCATGTGTTTCGATAAATAAATGGCCATCATCGAAAGCAGAAACAGATGATAAAACATTATTGCCCGGATTGCTTTGCAAAATACGATGTCATCCATAAAAGTTGATCCTTCTTTGGTTTGCCTTTGCAGCTCACAGATTCTGGCATATAAAAAAATCTGTCAATACATTTCCCAACACCCAAGATTTAAATATTAGTAAAGATGCAAGAGTAAAATCAAAGAATTAAATGTGGAAATCCAATTGCTCTCCTGATAAATGAAACTTTCTCTTATAAGGAGGCATTGAAAAAATTACACATTTAAAAAAAAGAGAAATCCATCAAAGATCTAAAACATGCAACCATAAAACTAGTAGGCTCTGAAAACGAAACATTATTGAACATTTGAAGAAAGTTTTTATCATCCATGATTTGTTTTATGGAAAAATGTGCGCTCTAAGCTTTCTGTTAGACCGTCTAGGTATCAATGAGTAAAACTAGCAAATTGTTTTCAGCTTATTTGAAGGATAGTCATTTAACAAAAACCTGCAAGTACAATATGGTATAAATATCATGAAGTTAAAGAAGTCAGCTGAAACAATAGTTTGAACTTATTTTAAAGCTCGGAGTATTTAAAGAATATTAATATCAAGTGATAATCCTATACTCTCTGGTAACTTTTAATTACATTTACCCTTCAATTAGTTACCCCATCGTAAATTTTCTAAAGCGTGACCATTAATATTAAGTTACTTGTATCATTTCCATTTGTAGGACTGGTAATGTGTCATCTAATACCCAATGTTTAATGTGTCAGTTCAGCAACTACATACTGCATTAATGCGCGCATGAAGCATGTTCTCCACGATCACGTTTTATAGAGCTCTAGTGTATTTCGAACGTCTCCATCTCAGATTTAACGTCTCATGAGAACCATCCATAACACGGTCGTATTCGACGACTGTCTCACTTCCGCTAGTGCTGTGTGGGGCCACAATTACTACCAATCTTCATGGAACGATGAGCGTGCACCGGCTCAGGCAATGCTAATTCTATCTTCCCGCCCTCCCTCTTCCCTTTCCCGTCCTCACCCTCCCCTCCCCAGAGCCATGTTGAACCTCTTGCGTTTCTCTCCAGACACCGGAGATCGCAGACCCTCGCAAACCAATATGCGATGCCGCCGGGATGGCAGTTCGAGAATATTACGTGGAGATGCAAATGCAAGAACTGGTATCGCACACGCGACCTCGTCTGAATTGACTTCTCTTCGAATTTCTCCGCACGCCACGACAGGAAAATTGCCCGTATTCGCTCTTTCCAAGGTATTATTGGGAACGAGGTATACTCCTCTACGTGACCAATGCAAAATTTAATAACACGATCGTAAATCACTCTAAGTAATACTTCTTAATAATCTGCGGAAAAATTGAAAATTGAGATTATGTTCAACACAATATTTGCTCGCATAATTGCAATACGATGAGTGCGATTCTACAATGAAATCTGTGGATCAAATGGAAAATAAGATGAATCCACACTGTGACTAATGCGTTATTTAATCGAGTAATCATGTAGCAACAGGGATTACACTATAGAAATAAATTATTACAATGTTTTTGAGAGACTAAATCGATTTTTGAGGTATTAAAATCACCATGTATTGTCAAACTAAAATTCTTTAGAATTGCAATTCATTGTTCACATTTAGTAAATGATAAAAGTTAAATAAAATAAAGTAAATTTAATTTAAATAAAAAAATTAAAATGATAAAAGCCTTTAAAAATTCAATATATAAAACATTCCTATTTAATTTTTTTGTAACTATAAAAGACACGTCTTCAATATTTTCTATTTTTATGTTGTGCAGATGCACAGGAATAATTTTCAACATTAATTCACAAGGCCTCTGGCAGGTTTTATCACACGTAAATATGAGATTTTTCTCATATTTGATGATTTCGTAAAAGCAACACGAAAACATAATTTTAAAAATAGATTTATTAATCATTAAATTTTGGTAGAAACCAAAAATTAATACTAGTGTTTGGTTTGTGTGATATGTTAAATTAGAAAATAACTGTTGTGTCCATATATAGACACCAGAGACTCTAGTAGTGTCTAAACATGCTCTAAGAATAAACAGAATAGCTTATAACACTCTCTTGTCACTTAAGACATTAGGGCAAATTTATTTACTCTTTAGATGTATTTCATGTACTCATTAGACGTAGACACTCAAAATCAATTATGAACTCATCCTCTGATTATTCATATTACTGCAGCCACATTCATAGTACCTAAATTATCTGTTTCTGCGTTACAGGCTACAAAAGCCCATTCATCCGTTAATTACCTATTTTTTGGATTAAAAAATATGTTGTCTATTTACCAAAGAGTATAACTATAGTGCTATTTACTATCCTGTTTCCTAGACAAGTAATCTTAAGGAAATATAATTTTGAACTCAGAGTATTGTCGCAAGCAATTTCAGTGCTTCGTATTATTAGCAATTGTCTTAAATTACACGTACTATCAAGCTTAGTCAGCTAGATTTCTTTGTAAAAATACTCTCAAATTGGACATTTATATTAATTAACCAAAATATGTGAGATGATCCTAACATGACACAAAATTAGATGAAACATTCAACCAATTTACTTGTTTTAGGATTGTCATGTATTTTCTCTGCCTAAAAAATTTAACGAATGGTACTTCAGAGAACGACATACCTAAGTTCACTGCCTATTATCTACACATTTAAAATATTAATCAAGAACATTTTTTAAAAATATTTCATACTAATATATATGTAATGAAATAGTTGAAAACACATTAGAATGTATTCTGAATAATAATTTTCATTTCAATTTCTACTGCCTATTTGAGAACGTTACTAAAGTCCATTTTTGACTTTTAAGAGCCTAATTTAAGTGCCTAAATTAGAACATTTAAGACCTTAAATATCGCTAAAACATTTTAAAACAGAAAATGTTTACTGCGACAGGTAAGATATATTAGAAGAAAATTTCGTAAGTATACTAGATCGTTCTTATCTAGCTAGCTTACAGTTTTAAAAATATTCTGGTCACAATAATATTTTCTACATTTTCTCTCGTTATATTCATGTAGTTTTTCTCCTGTAGTTTAACACTCTCTGCAATTCGTGTTAATCTTTTGTCACAGTTAACAGTCATGGTGATACAATTCATTCGGTGATTTTTGTTTCAAACGTTTTAATATTGGATTCTTTTAGATTTTATGTTCATGATTTCTTATTCTCTTCTTCTTTCAGGTAAATGTGATGCATCCCCAGAAATATCTGTTTTGTATCTTTTGTTCTTTAAATTTGTTCTTCACAAAGTGCAATAATTCTACATTAATTAAATAATTCATTAGAAAAGCCGTAATTTAGGATGAAAAACGTTCTTTTCTCACTCTTCTACTTCAAAGTAATTTTCTTTGTTGCTTACTTTTCATATGCTTTATATTTTCGTTACTGTACCCATTTTCTAAGAACGTCACCATTTCCCCTTTATCTCTACCCTCATTACCATTCCTTCTAACTCGCAACTTCTCTCAACAAACCAAGATTTCCGAGTAAGACATTCATTTCAATAATGGAAAATGAAAACAAACACCGAGAGTTTACATTTTAAATTGGCCTCTCGTGGTCTTTTTGATTACTTATGATGTCTGGTTTACTTCTCATTAATTAGGAGTTTTCTCAACTGTTTCCTGAGAAGCTTTTAATAGCGAAATGCTTCGCAATATCAAAGCAGAACACAAGATACGTATTATATTCAAGTTATTTGAATCGCAATCACCTTTCTTTACAGACTTTTTCCCCTTAAATCAAAAGGTCATAAATCATGTAAACGTCACCACTGATCTTTCAGATACATATGCGAAAAATTTTAGAGCCGTTCTCAGGCATTTCATTGTAGCAATTAGAAACCTTCATTGCTTAATGTAACGATCATTATTTGAAGAGCGTGCAATAGTAGTACTAGTAACAAGACCTTTTATTAATGCTTATACTGTAAATCATCAAGTGTATGATATTTGCATTTTACCCGCCAGAGGTGCTTTTGATTATGTTAATCGTTACTATCATTACCGTACGTAGTACCTTACTTACGTTGAACACATCAAATTTAAAACCAAGTTTTCATAATCTATTTGCCAGAATAATACCCTTGAAAGATATTCATAGAGAAAATACATCACGAACAATAAGAAGAAGCCGGCGTTTATTTATTAGAATTAGCTATTACTTAAACAAGAAAAGTTATTTTATACGGTAAAATGAATGGAAATTTATTTTAACCCCTGTCGCGGTATGCTCAAGACCGATTCTCTCTGAGGACATTCCAAAGAATGAAAGATTGGTAATGAA
Organism: Teleogryllus oceanicus; assembly: GCA_964035755.1. Classification (NCBI taxonomy): domain Eukaryota; kingdom Metazoa; phylum Arthropoda; class Insecta; order Orthoptera; family Gryllidae; genus Teleogryllus; species Teleogryllus oceanicus. The sequence continues at coordinate 29,545,864 of CAXIVR010000003.1, forward strand.
AATATTAAGAGGAACAAGCTGATGTTTTACACCTGAATGTACTGTACGTAGTTTAAAGGGTATATAATGATGATGATGATTTCCCTGCTTAGGCAGGGACGCATGCTTACTTCCTATTCTCCCCTACCCTGCGCAAGAAAGGTGATGACAATGGTGGTTTGCCATTTCCTTGCACTGTATGATTTGTAAGATCATCTTGAAGGAGTGAATGAAATGATTATGCCTGGAATCATTTTGATGGATTGCATGTATGGTCTCAGAATCCATACATGTCGCATCCTCGTGATCAAAAAATTTCTTGTCTTACGTGGCACTGAAATTCGCAGTCGTGGTTCTACATACCTGAACTCAGTTCGTAGTCCCTTCGGCATTGAAACCGAAACAACAAATTTATTAGTGTTCTACTTGGAGAAATTCACCATCTGTGACACTTCTCCCGAGCCGTGTGAGGTATTTCGAAAACTGTTACCAGAGGCACTTGACGTCGGATGTCCGTGGACCCGTCATACAAGACGCAATTTTGCAAAATAATTGCGCAAAAATGTTTTCATCCAATTAATACCCTTGTATTTTCTGAACAGAATAATCTAGACAAAAAAGTGTCCTTGTAAAAGAGAAAGTAACTTCAATACGAATTTGCAATATGAACCCGTTATTGTCATGCTACACACTCCTAATATTAAGCATCGCAATTCTTCCTTTTCTTTCCTTTGCACATCTTTCATTCTTTCTTTTTTCTTTCCTTTCTTCTTTCCATTTCTTTCTGCATTTTCTTAAAACTTAATTTTCTGACTACCTAGAGGATGTCAGAGTAATTTAATTAGCTGATAATACTGATACAGGGCCTTTCATTATTCTTTAAATAGCTCGGTTGTGATAGTTTTAAAAACAGGTGTATTTGAAACTGTACTAATCAGATACAAATTATTCTCTAATATTCTCAGAATTATCATTTACATTGTTATTTTGAGGTAGAATGGTTCGAATTGTACAAATGTGGTTTCAGGATTGTGAAATAAAGGATATATGGAATCCCTTGCTGAAGGACAGTCGTGAGATTCCAGACCGAGTGCCGGTATTACCATACCGTAAGATGACTCGATCTCTATCTTCAAGTGCCAAATATTTACCTTCCCGATGGCGAAGCCTTCCACACACCCCTTAAATCTCCTAAGCACATTATGTCCCTCTCCAATATCATCACATATCGGCGGAGAAAAGAAATCTCATTCTCACTTTGCAGAAGAAGTATTTTATTCTGGCACTGAGCGGAACAGTTTATATCGCGTCAGACTGAAGTATTTGACTGTATGGTTGTTATGTGAATTATGTTTATGCTATTTTTGTAGAAACAATATTTTATATAAACATATTTCTTCACTTGACTAAAATTTCGATTTTTTGAAATGGATCTCTTTTATTATGTTCAAGTAATATATCTTCCTTTAAGTCTGTCACAATGACATTGAATAATGTATCAAACCCTGAAAAATCACCCCTAGTTGAAAACTAGTTTTACCCTATGAAATATATCAAGTACTGCATATTTCAAAGAGTTCCAATTGAAAATATGTAATAATTAACTTCATTCGACATAAAGAGTATATTTTTTGAGGGACCAACAGATTAATAGTTCTGATATTTTTGCTCGATAATCAATTTCACGAGTAGATTTTTAGTATTTATATCCATTAATTTAATGTATTTACTGTTCTTTAATTCATTGTATCTCTTTTTTTATATTTAAGGTTGCATCAACATTTAGATCAGGGACCATTATTGGAGTTAACGATGTGCTAACTGTGAAGATGAAATGATATGCTGATGAAAAGGAGTGAAACGACGAACACAAATACAGCCATGTCCGAGGCGGGACTCGAACCCACGATCCGATATCGCTACGACCGGATGAGTATCCGATATCGCTACGACACTACTGCTACCTCAGCGATCTCGGCCACCGGATAGGATCATGGTATCTCTGATGAACGTTCACAAAGTTTATTTATTTATTTATTTTACGTCAAAAAACAGTTAAAAATTGCGTATGACGTGCTATGGGGAAAAGTAAATTGTGTGCACATTTTCAAAAGTCTGTGATCCCTACACTTATACTACTTAAACTACATATACTACTTAAAATTTGAAGGAAAAAAGTTTAAAATGATTAATAATTATTTTTAAGCTAAACGAAATTTTAGAGTTCATACGTTTCGATCTGTTATTGCACATTTATCTTAATTGCGTGTTTCATACATTGAAATTATTCCAATAACTCTGATTTCCTAATAAACGCATTGAAATATGAAAGGTATTTTCCGCGAGAGAAATGGCGTCAAGAAATTTATTCAAATGTAAATATAGAACATTATTCACGAGAAAATTTTAACAACATACAATTAATTTTAAAAATATATTTTTCTTAAAGCATTTTTAAAACACGAGTTGACCGACCTCTTCCTTCCAAGTTAAATCTGGCTAGTGACCTCAATATCCTACCTTATCTCGGTCGCTCCCTCAGTGTCAGCTGGTCTGATGTCCCGGCGGCCTCAGCTCTCTCTCTGATGACCTCACGGGCCACTGCCTGTCTCGCGTGTTACCCCAACCGTCGCCGACGCTGTCGCCCTCTGCCCGACTCCCCGCCACCACTCCCCCTCACGCCCTAGGCTTCGTCTTTGTCCTCGCAGACGTGGCTTCTCTCTCCGACTGGCCACCGCACTCCACGCCATCCTGTGTTGGGTTCTCCTTGGAGTTTTGCCCGTGTGCCTCATGGTGTGATGTCTCGTGGCGTCAGCGTTGCAACACACAAGGAAAAGCTGTTTTTGTTTTGTTATTCCAAAATACGCTTGAACTAATTGCAGCACTGACAACGAAATTGCACATACGAAATGCAGTATAGTTTTTAATACATTATATACACAATCAGTAGAATGAAACGAACTTCTACTCATTTTAAATATGTTGGTGTAGTAAGAACATAAGTACAAACGCTGGTAGTGTTCACAAGAATATGTAAAAGGCAGAAGATAGAGAAGTCTCCTGTAATACCCTGCCCATGCCCCACCATCCCAAATTTGTCCTCGCGAATTTGTTGGCATTATTTTCACTTTCCTTGCTGCTGCCTCCCCGTCTTCCCACCGTCATTCTTGCCTTCATTTCTCTCTCTGACGTCACGCCTTTGGCTGCCTCCACACCTCCAGCTGTCCCATCTTCCATGCCACCTCACTGCTCGAGTCGCGCTCTCCACCCACATGACCCTCGTCTCTCTCTTACATCGCTTTTACTGCCCTCGCCGACCGACTCACAGCTGCTTTCAGCCTCTATCCTCTTGTAACGAATCGCACTAGCCGCCTCGGCCTTCACCAGTCACTCGCACCGCTGCCGACTTCGTTACCGGCCATTGCGTATCCATATCTTCTCCGCGCTCTTCTTCCTTATCCGCGCTCTGCTGTCAAGCTTTTCTTTTTTCCCTTTTTACACCCACATCGCCGTCTCTGTCTTTGCCACTCTCTTCAGCGTCTTGAGTCTTTCACGCTCTCACTTTACCAACTGTCCTTCACAGCCTTAGCTTCCTCATTTCTCACATTCTCTTCCTACTCTAGTCGCTACGTTGTGTCTTTCCCACTAAGTTTGTTGCCAGTGACTCCACTCTTTCCTTATTGATCCCATGTGGATCAGGGTGCCACTGCAGTGCCCCTGAGCGGGAGATTCCAGGTTTTGAGTTCCCGCAGTGACAGGAGTTTCCACACTAGCTGGATAGCAAAATCGAATTCAGTCGCTGTCTGCGGGAGAATACCAGCGGCCGGCTGCTGTGATTGATAGTTTTCTGTCGTTTCTCCGATGAACACCAGGCGAAAGCCGAAGCAGTACCCTAACAAATGGTCCACGGACGGCAAGTGATCTTCCTATCCTTTCTCTCGCCCTCCCCCATTACACACAAACACACACATTTCACTTGTATGCACTACAATGCCACACATACCGGGGGACTCAGTCGGGAGTTAAGAGCTTGTCTCGGCTGGGGCGGTGCTCCACTAAGAGATCTACCTGGGGGAGGGAGGTATTCCCCCCACAAATCGGAGTGTAGGTTGGAGTCGGATTTCACCCTCCAGTGGTGGAAAATTACCACCTCCCGAGGAGAACAACATGCACAAGATTGCGGGACTAATGACCAAATCAGTTATTGCGCTCGGAAACACGAAATAATCAATCAACCTCCCTTTTTCTCTTTTCCCTCGTCATCCCACAACACTCGCCTTTTCAACTTCTCACTCCGCCCTCTACACCCGCCTCGTCAATGTCTAACGAATCGGATTTCCTTCGACATCCCTCCTTGCTTAGCTGTTTTCTATCCCCCCCCCCCCGCCAAGCCCTTTACGCCACCGCCGTCCTCTTTCGCCCGTCCCCCGTGCCCGCAACTTTTGACCCCGCCCCCGCCACCGCGCTCTGCTGTCAGGCTTTTCTTTTTTCTCTTTTTACACCCACATCGCCGTCTCTGTCTTTGCCACTCTCTTTAGCGTCTTGAGTCTTTCACGCTCTCACTTTACCCATTGTCCTTCACAGCCTTACCTTCCACACCGCTATCACAATTATGATCGCCTTTGTTTTCTTCATACGCATCGTTCTCATGTGCATCCAAACGTCGACTCCCCCAGCGCTCGCGTTCAGCGACATATACTTGTTTTTTTAACGTGGCATCTGTGGGTAGTATCTCCACGATGGAATTCGGCACGACGTTTTGGGTCATTCTCAGTCCTGCGGCTAGAGTCGCCAGATCTTCAACACTTCTTGATGTGACATCTTACGGCCGGACCAAGAAAAATGCAAAAAGTCGTGCCGAATTCTATCTTGGAGATACTAACCACAGATGCCACATTAAAAAAACAAGTACCAAACCGCTCATGCTTCCTTGGTTATCCGCCTCAACAGCTGTCCACTGCTCTCATCAAACCATGTATTCATCGCCGCTCTCTGCTATTTTCACTTTTCTCTTTGGCCCCTTCCCGCACAATCAGTGTCTCTTTTAATCAGTCAGTCAGAAATTCTCCCTTCACTATATCCTTCATCACTTCCCCTCCTTGCCTTCCTCACCATCACTGTAACCATTATTGATTGATTGATTGAATGATTTTTCGTGTTTCCGGGCGCGCCAACTGATTTGGTCATTAGTCCCGTAAGTGTAGTACATGTTTTTTTCTCGGGAGATGGCAGTAATCTTACCCACTGGATAGCGAGATCCGGCGCCGACCTACCGTCGGCTAGTTGGGTTACCCCCTAACGAGGACTCTCTCTCACCAGCGGGGCACCGCCCCAGCCGGGACAAGCTCTAAGCTTCCGACCGGTCTCACGGATTATGTGGTAGTGTAGTGTATGTTAGTGTAAGTGTGTGTGTAATGGGAAAGGATAGGACAAGGAAGAGGAAGGAAAGATCGCGCGCAGTCCGTGGTCCGTTTGGAAGGGTACTGCTCCGGCATTCGCCTGGTGTTGATCGTAGAAATCACGGAAAACTACCAATCAGAGCAGCCGACCGCTAGAATTCTCCTCCAGACAGTGACTGAATTCGACCTAGTTGAAAAGCTAGTGTCGGAAATCCTGCCGCCGTCAAGACTCGAACCTAGGACCTCTCGGTCAGAGGCGCTGCATACATCAGTTGATGCACTGAGCTACCGCTCCCGGTCTGTAACCATAATCATCTCTTTGTTTCGTTCTCACCGTTGTTTCCACGCCTCCCCGCCCGCGCTGTTTCCGTCGACTGCCCTCCCCCACACTCACCAATCTCGGCGTCCAAATGGCTCGCATTTTCCTTGCCTCTCCGCCACCACTCCCTCTCCACCTCTCTCATGAAACCCCGTGTCCGACGCCAATCTCCATTTTCATTTTCTGTTTGGCTCCTTTCCCTCCAATTCACCGCCTCTGACTCTGTCCAACATCGCCTCTCTTCTTTCGTTATCATCGTCACCTTGTTTCCAAGGCTCCCCCACCCGCGTTGTTAGCATCGACTACTCTCCACAACGCTCACCAACCTCGGCGCTCACACCACTCGCCTTTCTCTCGCCTCCCGGCCACCAACCCCCACCTCTCTCGCCAAACCCCGTCACCACTCTCCGCGGTTTTCGCTTTTCTTTTTGGCTCCTTTCCATCTCCGACCCTGCCACACTCTCACCTTCACCACTTTCTCCCCTTCTCACTCTTGCCTTTTACACCATCAGTGCAGCCGTCTTGGCCTCTATACTTGTTTCTTTTTAATGTGGCAGCTGTGAATAGTACCTCCAAGATGGATTTTGGCACTACTTTTTGCATCTTTGTTGGTCCTGACGCAAAATGTCGCATGATCGCGACCGCATCAAGCAGTGTCGCAGATCTAGCGACTCTAGTAGCAGGACTGAGAATGACGCACAAAGTCGTGTCGAATTCCATCTTGGAGATACTACCCACTGACGCCACGTTCGAAAAACCCAAGTACAGTCAACTCTGGTTATAATGAACTCGGATATAGTGAACTCGCGGTTATAGTGAACTTAGGTCACTGGGACCGCTCACTTGGATTACAAATAAGCAAAAAATTATACGGTTATAGTGAACCTGAACATCGGTTATAGTGAACGTGAGAAATAATTCCTGGAAATTAATTGATCTTGTATGTTGTTAGGCGAGTTGGATGGTATTCCCAACAATTCAAGAAGCATTGAAAGGTATCAAGTACGCATTTCGATACATAGAGACGAAATACAATGCAGAATCAGGTCAATCAAATAATTGATTTTTTAAGAACAAATAAGGATACTGAAATGTACAGTTCGTGCTTTTAATGAATTTTGTTGGCCCTCTATATTAATAAAATCAGTCATTGTGGAGAAATTCTATTTAATTTTGACATCATCAGATGTAGTGAACCTCTGATATAGTGAACCACAACTATTAGTCCCCAGGAGTGTACTATAACCGGAGGCGACTGTGTATTTCCTTCGATTGCAGTGTTCCCACCGTCAGGTCGCCTTGTTTCCGCGCCCTTCCCACCCGCGCGTGGCGTCACCGTCGGCGGCGCGCCGTTGACCTCTGACAGCTTCCTCCCCTCCCTGCCCTCCCTGCCCTCCCTGCCCTCCCTCCCCTCCCCGCCCTTCCCGCCCTCCCAGCCGGCGCGCATTTTCCGGCGGTATCGTTATCCTCCGCCGCCGCAGAGTGCCGCTGGAGGGGCGTGCTTCTTTCGGGTGCGACCTAATTTCCAAGAGCCTTCCTGCATAATGCTGTCGATAAAGATCCGACGACACGTGCGGATAGGAGAGAAACTAAACAAATATACGAACGGAAAGAAGAAGTTTATCTAGACAGAAAAATCTTAGGAAAGCGTTCATTTTTGTACACTGGTTTATCAGAAATATCTTCATTTAATCGGATGAGGTTAAACATATTCTGTTCATGTGAACCAATATTTACAAGAATCCGTGGGACATTGAGGAATGAATAGTGTCGTCAGCAATAATACGAGTGCTTGTACATTTGTTTTTGGAATCAATTAAATGCACTTACTTACGTCATTACTACAAATCTATTAAAAATTATTACAAAATGAATACACGCAAAAAATAACCAAGCCAGATGTCAATTCAATTAGAATACTGCTCAACATCCACTAATTTTGGAAATTCATAATCCCAGAACATAACATGCATAATTTGTGACCCATCAGATTTACACAATTATATTCCCCAATTGTTGAATGCGTAGTTGACAATGAAACGTCTCACGAAAGTCGAAATCATTTTTAATTTTACAGCCTAAACTAGAAACTTTTGCACACGTATTTTTTTAACTATTTTGAACACATATAGTCCACATTCCGGTAATGATTAGCCTACATATTGCTAAACACGAAGTTAGTACTTTAGTACATTAGACGTTAGTAAAGAATTTTGTACGGAGTCAGGTCTTTTCATATATTTACGTAGCACCTTCATGTACTTAATCATGTACTTAATGTTCAATCATGTACTTAACAAGATTAGAAAATCTAGTGCAATGTAGATCCCTCTTCTCTTATCCACAAAATACTTCATCCATCACTGACTACTCTCAACATTCCCGCCTCACTTCGCATCCATTTTCGGGGGATCCGACTTTCTCAACTAGAATGTTCAAGGTTTTTTTCTTTCCATTACTTCGTGATCTCATTTCCTTCTCTCTTCTTCTCTTCTCTTTTCTCTCTTCTCTCTATTTTCTTTTTCTCTCTCTCTCTCTCTCTCTCTCTCTCTCTCTCTCTCTCTCTCTCTCTCTCTTTCTCTCTTTCTCTCCTTTCCGCATCTGCACTGGCTGCATTAGCTCTTTTCCATTTGTTCAAACTGTCCATTTTTAAATATGCATATTCTATTTGTCTTCTCAGGCATATTACCGAATCAACGTATTGGGAGTTAATATGAGTCTAGCACACAACTCTCAGAATATTAATGTAATATCCATGGGTTCTTCTTTCTTATCTTTAGATTATCTAATTTTTTAATTTCCCCAGTGAAATGAAATTTTATTCAGATATACCATTTTGAATGCATTATTTTTATTCATAAACATCTATTGAAGGTTCAACAGACACTATGGATTTTTATAGTAATAAATATAATATAAGACTATAGTAAACAAAAATTGATTTGAAAATTAATAGTGAGGATAATATAGATTTTCTTCATTTGACACTGTACATGACCGTAAATATTAGAATAAAATGCATAAAGATACGGACCTAAAAAAAAGATTAAATTTGCATTGATTGTCAGTGTGTATTCACTTTGTGATAGTTGACGCAAATCTGCTATGCATTGTAAGCTAGCACTATTTGTGTTTCTTACTGGAACCAGCGCTTTGAATAAAAATTTAGGTTACCGTTTAAAAGCTTAAAGTGTTGTATCCAAACATTTCAGAATAAAAGATTTTCAAGTATTTTATTTCTTCCAATCAGTTTCAATAGGATTTCATTACACCATTTAAAGACATATTTTGTAATTTTTAATATTATTCTAATATAACCACTGATTCTAGAAGTCCGAAATCACACTACTCTTGAATACATTCTCTCTGAGTAGAAGTAGAAGAGTTTTTTATGCTTCTTGAGATCCAGTTTTCAATTATATGCATTTCTGAGCCTGAAAACAAAAGATGAGTTCTGAGAGACAATTTCCTGAGCATCAGTGTACATTAATACATATCTTGAAAATGGTATGATAAGGGTATATATTAAATTATGCCTCGAAAATCATATAATTCTGTCGAAGAAGAGATTATCATCTAGAGGAGCCGTTAATCATTGTTTCTATTTATGTTTTAATAAATAGAAGATAGATGAAGAATGAAATTGAATATTCACATGTGAATAACACGACTATTTCAGCAGTGGAGATCGGTTCCATTATTATTTTTTTCCTTCTTTGTAGAATACATGTTGATCACTTGTTGAATTTAATCGAATGAGAATGTTGCCGATTTCGATGCAAGATAGCATTGGTCATTTCGTTTTGGTAGTTTTAATGTTGGAATAAAAGTATATAAATATTGTTCGTTTGATTTTTACACCTATGCCAGTTATGAGAGTAATCTAATGAGATTCATCATGTTCATGCGAATACTTATCGCAATACTGATGATTTAGATGTTTTGGGTCTATGGCAAATCATTCACCAGAAGTTGGTCAACAAGGAGTTTATACCTCTTTTGTCGGCCTTCTTCCAGTGAAGATATGTAGAAAGAGTAAATGGTTACGCAATGACTTTCTACTGATAGTAAAATAACAATAATTGTAAACCAGTGGACACGTTAGTAAACCACATCATTAGTAATACAATCGTGAAATATAGTAACTGTTTCTCATGCCCCCACTTGTGGAGTGCCCATTCAGAGTATATGAAAGTGTGCCGACAAACTCAGCAAATGGAGTAGAAAAGGTAAGGAAAAAGGAAAGCGAAAGAGTTGAGGGTGCGGGGGGGGGACGAGGGATGTGCTGTCCAAGTTCTCTCAGCCGTCAAGGCAAAATCGCGTAGTAGACAGTTTTGTCGAAATGTCGGCCCTCCTCCGTGGCAATTTTCTTTTGTCACAAAGGGGATCTGTCAGTGAAAAATATTGCTTTGAAACTGGAATTTCAGTTTTGTTCCTCTCAGATTCCAAAATTCGGCATGTCAAAATATTTGATATCATATTCGTATTTTATTTATATTCAAGATAGTAATGTTCATCTTATGCTCTTACCTACACAATATCAACATTCTTGTTTTTTTCTTTTTAAATGCGAAGTCTTGAAAGACCAAATATCTACGGGAGAGACTAAAAAGTCTCATAAAACTTGCTTTAGCATTTTATTGTTGTAACAGCTGAGAACATCCTAATCGGATTAAAGAAGAGGGCAAAACACATTGCGACAAATAAATTAGAGACCATTTTCATGAAAATGAAAACGAATTTGCAAAGCAGATAACCAAAGCTTATATTTCCTCACAGTATTAACATTGTTCATTGTTGAATAAAAAATAATAATTTTTTTACATCTTATCTTCGTTGCGTGTTTTCGTTTTTTGCTAAAAAACTTATGTGTAGCACGGATTCAAAGAACTAATTTAAAGTCTATAAAAAATACAAATCCGGGAGTAGTTTGTATATACATACAAAATTGCAATATTTTTTCAGGTATTTATAATTTCTACATTTCACAGTATTCCTAAAAAGCTTTACGCTAATTTCGGGACCCTGAAGGGCGGAATGCGCCTGGGAAGTCCGGAGCCAAGCGTTGCGGATATACGGCTGCGGAAACGAGTATCGGCCGTAAATGGGCTTTAAAAATGCAGGCGGCTGGCTTCCGCTGATTTGCAACCGCAGCGCTCGGGAGTTCGACCTCATGGGGCGGGGCGTGGGGGTTGGAGGGAGGCTGGGGGGAGGCGAATGGACACGTGGACGATGAGCTTCCCCCTGAAGCCATGATTCCGAGCGAGAGTATCGCAAACTCTTTTATTGGGTGTGTGGTGATATTTATAAGTCATTAGTGAGTACGTAAATAATGAGTAAACACGTAAAGAAATAAATTGAACGACATTTGTCGTAAAGAGCAAACATCCGAGTATATCTCCGTGTAAGAAACTGAAGTAGTCAGAAATATTGTTTAATACATCTTAATTAATTTTAAATAAAAGTTTTACATTAGTTGATTAGTTAGTAAAAAAATTTTTTTTTTCATTTTCGAAGATTATACAAATTAATTTTATCACATTACTAATTATTCAAATTAATTTTGATCACATAATGGTGTTCAGTATTAAATAATTTATTATTATTATTATTATTATTATTATTATTATTGTCATGCTGAGTGTATTAATTCGGCTGAAAAGTAACTTTCAACTGCATGTGGGCCGGCGTAATGTTGGGGCCCAGGAAAGAGGGGCATCCAGTCCGCCTGCCAGCGGTGGCAGCGCCGGCGACGGCTGGGGCGCCGGGGTCAGCGGAAGCGGCGGGCGGGGCGCGGCGGCGGGTGAAGTTATCATTAGATTCTGTAAACACGCGCGGCCAACACCGGCGCATCTCGCTCACGATCAGCAGTTTGCCTCGCGCCGCCCGCCCCCGCCCTCGCCTCCCCGCGAAACTGTTTACGTGCGTGGCTGTTTATTGCTAGCACGAAGCGTCCCACCGAGCTAGAACACTATCTTCTCTCGAGAGACAATACACTAGTACAATTACCCTCGGAGAACATTGCGTGTTGGGGTATTAAGGCGGGGGAAACTCCATTAGGAAGCGGAAGCTTAATAGTAAGAACAAGAAGGCCGGGCAGAAACCGGATACCACTTCTATCGCGAAAGGACGTGGAAAATTGTGCTTCTATCTTCAGTAGAGTGCACGTGCTCTTACAAAACTTGGCGCAAGCTCTTGATAACGCCTTGTTTGTGTAGGGATCTTTTGGAATGGCTGCAAACAAAATTACAACTTACGTGAGTTTAGTTTCTAGAATGCTCTAGAATTGCGTGCTATTTTTGCAGCATGTTCAAATAGACTCTAGTTTAGTATGATTATATGGTAGAATGGCAAATTACCCCATTTAAACAACACAAATCCAGAAATCAATTTCAGTGGTGTATAGGTGCAGATCATTCAATTGAATATTAATGCTTTGACATTATATACCTATATTATTCCATTCATCAGTTATTTAGAGACTAGAACATAATGTCTATCATTTCACGGAACGAATTAAGTTGTATTAAAGTAATTAAAGTCGTCATAAAAGTTTACCGAAAGTTCGTCCATTACGTTTTCGTCCATTCGTCATTTAGCCCTTAGCATACTTTTGCCCAGTTGTAACTTAGTCTTTCATTACATTTTGTTCACAAATTTTTCGCCCAGTTCATTTTAATACCATAATAAACTTCGTCCTTTGTATTTGTCTTGTCGCTGCCTTATTCTGTCCAGTTTTATTATCTAGAAATAACTGGAGATGCGCCGAAGAATGATTAAAACAGAAATATACGAACTAAAAGATAGACAGTTACATCATTACCTAAATCATAAATAAATTAAAGATTTTATTATAAATGTCAAATTTCCTTCATATTATTAATTTTCGCTTATCTGAAGGTGGTTGTGTAACTTTTTGGAGATTCGAAAGAATCGTCAGGTACAGGATTGATATAGTTCATATTTATTATTCGCGCATTATATTTGCATTGCAATGTCTTACAATGTGTTCGGCACATTCTTTTAAATTTACTGGCGGACAAAAATGCCATGAACTAACGGACCGGACTTATGTGCCTTGAACAAACAATTTTGAAAAAAGTGTTATTGAGCGAACACAATTGGACGAACATCGCTGAAAGCATAATAAATTCATCTTCTACATGGTAAAAATGAGAAGTATTACCAGACTTCCATTATTTTTGTATAATACTCACATATTCATACTAGTGGTGCTACAACAGCACATACTTTCCCGAATATTACGTTATCGTTAGGTATGAAGGGACGCCCATGTATGTTTCATTAATTTTAAACAGAAATTGAGCGAAAATTACTAACGTTTACAAATAATTGTACATGATATTTTTAAGAAGCTAATTTTGGCATAGACTTCGTCTGAGGCAAAAATCTCTATCTTTAATTTTGAAATTTTTGCAGTTCATTTTAATAGTGAATTATTTGCAGTTTTATTTTCTTTTTTCAATTTTCGAAAAACACAAGTAATACACGAAAATGGAACTATTACCATATTTTGTACCGTCCATTATTTCATATGCGGAGAGAATTGAAATAAAATAATTTGGAGCTGTTTTTGAGAAAAAATAATTCGTAAATTTCAAGCGCAAATTTGGCAAAAACTTCTCGTTTGTTTCAAAAAATTGCACATGACGTTTTTAAAGTGCCAACTTTGTGCCACAGGCATTGGGGCAAAAATCTGTATCTTCAATTTTGTAGTTTTAAATATTTTTTTGAAATTTCGAAAAATCAGGGATGTCAACAAAAATGAGACCTGCACCATTCTCTTAAAACTTTGCACTATTCAAGAACAAAATTGAATCACAAAAGTTTGAGCCACTTTTTTTAAAACTTTGAAAATGTCAGAGAGACTTCATGTAAAGTACCCCCCAAAATTAAAGTATCGGTAAAGTACCCCCCAAAATCCAAAAACCGCAACATAATCCAGAATGAATGGGAAATATCAATTTTGGAGAAATTCGGCTGAAATTCGGCGGTTTAAGCACAGACAGACAGACAGACAGACAGACAGGCAGGCAGACTGGCAGAAAGGCAGACTGGCAGAAAGGCAGAAAGGAAAGGCAGAAAGGCAGAAAGGCAGAGGGGAAAGGGGCAGAGGGGCAGAAAGGCAGAGGCAGAAAGGCAGACTGGCAGAAAGGCAGACTGGCAGACTGGCAGACTGGCAGACTGGCAGATTTGGCAGATTTGGCAGTTTTGCCATCAATCGATTTTTTGTTATGAGGGACGCACAAAATATGGATTCTACACAACTACACCACGTGTTAGAGAAATTCTTTTTGTATATTTACTAACAGGATTTATCCACTTTTTCGATACCATGGCCTGGCAATAAGACCTTTTGTGCCGAAAATTTGCCGTTTTCCAGCGCACGAGAACAATACTCTCTTTCCTTAGCAAGCGCGAGAAAATAAATATAACAATTAATAGACATTTATATCCCAGAAAAATGAAATATGTTAGTTGAATGTTACTCTTATTCATATTTCTTATGTCATGACATATCCATTACAACTACTTCATAAATATGTATATAAACTAGTTTGTATAATTTATTGTTTCTTCGTTAGGATGAAACTTTTTTTTACCCTTTCAATTCTTACTAAATTCTTTTAACTTGATAAGTATGTTTGCCCATTCATCATGTTTTGAAGCTTCCAACTGGGAAATCATCATCGCTCTTCTTCATTGCCGTGTCTCTGAAACCGCATTGCGTGCTGCGTCGAAACATGTTTCATTTCAAAATATCCTACATTAAATCTCAAGAGAATTCCGTAGAAGTATTTTGTATTCATTCACGCATAATGTTATTTTCTTTTGCTCCTGGAAGCTGTTTCTTAAAAGCTGTAAATAAATGACTAAACAATACAAAAAACTTGAAAGTGAATGCAATATTTGAAAATAAGGTTGCAAAGAGCCCATTTTAATATGTAAACCAAGGTAATTTGTCCCGTAAGTGTAGTGATAGTTTTCCTTCGACGGTGTCTGTGATCATCCTCCGCTGAATGGTTAGATTCGGCGTCGAACTACACGTCGACTAATGGGGTTTTCCTAATCAGATATCTGCTACCGCACTAGCAGGGACAAACTCAAAGCTCCCAACTATTTTCCGGACATAAGTGGTAGTTTCATGCATGTAAATAAAAGTGTGTGAGAGTGTAAGGTGTGATTGTAACGGGTGAGGAGAGGACAAGGAAGAGGAAGGTAAGATCGCTCGCGGTCCGTGACCCGTTTGTGAGGGTACTGCTCTGGCCTTCGCCTTGTGTTGATCGCAGGAAACATGGAAAAATCTCGATCAGAGCATCCAGCGGCTAGAATTCTCCTCCACACAGAGACTGAATTTGATCTAGCTATCTAGCTAGTATCGGGAATTACGCTAAACGTCGGGACTCGAACGCTAGGATCTTCCGATCATACGCTCCGCAGTGACATCAGGTGATGCCTTAAGTCACCATAGGCGGTACGAATATGTATAAGACTGTGTGAATGTGTATGTATGTGTGTGTGTGTTTGTGTTCTGCAATAATAAAGTAGGTGAAGTGTTATTGATTGAGTCTACAAGCTCAGTCCACGTTAATGTGTCCATTTCTGCCCTCAAACCGAAACATCAACTATATTTTCGGTTTACTGAAGTTCACGCAGGATTAATGGGTTTTATTTATTATTTAATGGAATGTGAATAAAAAGCTCATAGATAATAATAATTCATGAGGCCTTATGTTTTTTCTGTTTAATCTGTGTAATTACTCGTAAAATAGGTGAATATCTTAAACAATAGATTAGTGGTTGGATTTCTTACAATTTATTTCAATAATCATTGCTTTAAGAACTTCACATTAGAACTGTCTCACTTATTCACAAGAAAAACCTTCTTAAGGAAATAATACATTCCAGGAGGAGATAACGTTCATATGATATATATTATTGGGGCCATTGTACTCGGACAATTTCACCCACCAATTTTATGTCGAGATATTTGCACTGCTTTCATTTCGATTGTTTATTTTTGCTGAGGAATGTAGATAGAAATAGTAAGATAACTACACATCTACAGAAACTATTCTAATTTCTGTATGTCTCCTTTTTGCTACAGTGGGCTTCTCCATTCCTGAAAAAGGACATTTCGGCGTTCCAACACTCGCCTTGAAGTCACCGAGATAAGATACCAGCAAAAGGGATGGTCCCGTTCACAACGCAGCGTATGATCGCATTTCGCAACGTGCATGTTTCGGGGATATGCACGAGATGTTCACTACATGATTGTGTATTTTCAGTATGTTTGTAGTTTTGTCAAAAAGTGTCTTTTTATTATATTCCCGAGTGGTGTAGAAGCATGAGCGGACAGCAGAATATGTAAGTTCCTGAGTGTATAGTTAGGCGAACGTGTGATTACGTCAAAGAGTTCTTGTTTGCGAGTAAGTGTAAACGTGATTTAACGATTTATTTTATTCTACATTTTACTTGTCACCTTCCTTTCTCGCTCTCTTTCAATCTCTTTCTCCCCGTCCCCCGTGCCCCATCTCTGTCCCCGCTTGTTTGCGCACCCCTCCCCCTTGCCTCGCCAACTACCTCTTTCAACGCTACCTTCAACAGCATCCCTCGTATGGTCTCCTGAATCATCATGTCACTTTCGCCCCACCCGGACCTCCACGGCCCTTTGGTTGAATAAGGAGCTTGTACAGCTGAAGATGTACCAGTTCCGTGAATGTATAGTTGTGTGAACATGTGATAGCGCGGTGTGATACTTCTTTGCATGTGTAGAAGTATAGACATGATATTTAGATATTTATTTAGTCAAAAAAGTAAAAACTGTGTGACGTATGGGGGAGAAAATCATCTGCGCACGCTTTCTTGAGTTTCAGAATCCCTTCCCAACAATTTAACTATTAATAGTTGAAAGATGAAAAAATAATAGTAATAGTAATAATAATAGTAATAATAATAATAATAATAATAATAATAATAATAATAAATGTAAAAAAGGAAGAGATTAACATTCTTTCATTCTACACCTTTCGCCTCTTTCTCGCTCTCTTTCAAACCTTTCCCTTCCTCTCCCCCTCACGGACCTTCACAGCCACCGCTTATTTGCGCTCCCCCTCCCCTCACACAATCGCCTCCTATATCCTGAGACGTTCCCTTCCACCGCCTCCCTCGTGCGGTCGCCACAATGACCACCTCCGTTGGCCCCGCGCGCCCGGCCGCCCGGCCGCCCCGCAGCGCCGCCCACTGCACCCGCGCGTGTCCAGGCCCTTCCGCGCCCGTCGCGCGCCATTTCATCGCCTCCGCAGTCCCGCGCGGCCTCCGCTGACCTCCTTTCGCGCCGACTGGCCTCTGGGGCCACCAGGCCAGCGCCGGCCCCGCCCTCTCCGCCCCTCTCCGCCCTCTCCGCCCTCTCCGCCCTCCAGCCCTCCCAGCCCCTCCCAGCCCCTCCCAGCCCTCCCAGCCCTCAGCCCCTCCCAGCCCCTCCCGCCCCTCCCGCCCCTCCCCTCCGCCCCTCCCGCCCCTCCGCCCTCCTCCGCCCTCTCCGCCCTCTCCGCCCCTCCCGCCCCTCTCCGCCCCTCTCCGCCCCTCCGCCCTCCGCCCCTCCCGCCCCCTCCTCCGCCCCTCTCCGCCCCTCTCCGCCCCTCTCTCCGCCCCTCCGCCCCTCCCTCCCAGCCCCTCTCCAGCCCCTCCCAGCCCCTCCCAGCCCCTCCCAGCCCCTCCCAGCCCTCCCAGCCCCTCCCAGCCCCTCCCAGCCCCTCCCAGCCCCTCCCAGCCCCTCGCCAGATGTTCATTAGCACGCAGAGGCAACTTTTGGTGGCGGGGAGACAAATGTGACAAGTGGGATGGGATACTGAAGAGTTGAAGCGAAGTGTTAAAAAAATGGCGTTACTGTTATAGTTATTAACATCATTAGACTGATTTAGAGCAAAACGGACGCGGTTGAAGTTTGTAAACTTTTCTATTTTTTATGGTCGAAGTTTTTTTACCAAGTCTATAATTTGTGGAATTTGACCTGAATCGTTCAATCCTTTTCGTAATACAACTTTCTTAACCGTCAACGAACTGATAAACCTGGGGCGGCAGTTCTTAAGAGTGATTTTTCATTTCTCAGATTGGCTAGATGAAATCGAGTAACAGTACAGGATTTACACAAAAATTAGCTGGCGTTTCCTGTTTTTGAAGCCGCTCTGGTATTTTGTTTTTGATACATCAACTGTATTTTGATGGAATCTCGTGATATTATTTTCGAATGTTGATGTTATGATAGGTTGATATTATATTTGTGTAAAGTACTTTGGTGTGAAGTATGTATTATAATAACTAGGTGACTCCGACTGATAATATACTTCATATTATACTTCATTTGACTTATAAATACTCCATTTTTCTGAGCTATCTAATGAAATATCTTGTACATATATTTACATGCATTTCCGAACACAGCAAGTTAGTGCCAGCTATCGTTTTTTCCAAAAGATAATCAAAACTTTTCTGACGTGTTGACGAAAAAAAGTATCAAAATCTATTTGAAATTCATTAAAATAATGTGTTTTACTTAAAATTTAAGCCTATATCTACAAAACAGTGATCTTACGTATGTAATATAACGTTAAAAGTTGTTAGTTTCCTCAAAATTTAGTACATCATTTATTTGCAAAACGAAAATATCTCCTTATCCCTCGAGAGACCGTGCAGTATATCACTGAAGGCTCCACCTCCTCGTCATAATGAGTACAGGAGCGAGGTTTCGCCGCGACTGAAGGCGCCAAAGCACAGCGTTTAGAGGAGAGAGGAAAAAGAAGACGGCATAGGGAGCGGCGACGTTGGCGGAAGAAGGAAGAGATGCCAGCGCCAATGTTAAGGAGTGAGGACGAGGGCCACGGAGGGAGATTAAATAGGGGCGGTGGCGGTGAGCACACGAGTGAAGCCAGAGAGCAAAGCAGGAGGGAGTGACGCAGGTGGAAAGTGGGCGTGGTGAGATTGTCAAGAAGTGAGGTGCGGGCATAGAACCGGCGAGCAGCAAGTTTAGTAAGTGCGTCCCGAGTAGACAGCGCGCGCGATAAGATCAGGAAGAGCTGAGAGAGAGGGAAAAAAATTGGGCGGGGGTTGCGGGAGTACAGGGGTCGACCAAGGACGGTGGGGAACGAGGGTTGATGGGGCTGGGGAGAAAAACGGGGGGATCATGGGACGTCGGAAACGGGAAGGCAAAAACGTGACGTCCACGAGGATAGCGGATTCGGGGAGGACAGCGAGGTCGAGGCGGCTGGCAGGCCGGCGAGGATGGAGGGAATGGTGGGGACGGCGGGTCGGGGAGGATGGTGGGGGATGGCGATGGCGGTAATGATGGTGCAGACGGTAAGAGGGGGAGGACGGTGGGGCTGGTGAGGATGATAGCGATAGCAAGGGTGGTGAGGATGGCGAGGACGGCACAATGACGGGGACGGGGAGGAAGGTGGGGACGATCAGGATGGCGGGGAAAGAGAAAAGGGCAGGGTTGCAGAGCCGGTGGAGGCAAAGGTGGCAACGCCATCGTGACGCGAACGCCGGCGGCGGAGGTCAGGAGGGCGTCCGGCGCGAGCGGAGGGTTAATATTTAACGCGGTAATCACGACGCGCCCCCGGAGCGGCCTCGGCGACAAAAACGGCGCCCCCGCCGCATCAGTTATGCTCCGGTGTCGGGCGGACGCCGCCCCCGAGGACGTCGCCCTCGGCGCCCTCCGGCCAAAGCGCTCTGGAGGACGACTGGTGAAGCTCCGGTTTCTTTGCTGCTTCACTAGTACTAACCATTTTCATTCATATTGTCAAATGCAGTCATTTGTTTAATATCGTTTATCAGGGTATAAAAGCAGTTCAAATAAGCGTCAATTGTACATAATAACAACTAGTGGTGGTACAGCACGCACCGTCTGTCTTGTATTTGTTGCGGTTATGTAGTTTTAATAATTATATTGCAACTTCTACGTTTCATTCAGCTCTTTCAAAAATCTTCACTGGTTATTACAATAATTACACATTATGTCCATTTCCTAAAGTCATAAACTCAGATTAAAAAGAAAACTGATGTGTTCGCTAAATTTGTAAAATAATTCGTTTGACAAAGCTCCATCTGCGAGTGCCGGTTCATAGTAGAATTTGCAGTTGTTTCGGTGATGGACCATAAAATTCACAACACCAAGTAAATCTTAAACTAATATTTATTAAATCCTAATAGATATTTTAATAAATATCAGAGAGATTGTTTCTTTAGATTTATCCTTAATTCTGCATTTAAATATGAGAACTTGGTGACGGAATATCTTATCATTATTGGAATAAAATTAGAGACGTGAAAATAAGTTGATGAACGGCAAGTGTTTGTATGCTTTATTTGCACGTGTACTTAATTAACATACCATTTACTTATGTTTCCAAAATCGACTTTAGTGATCATTTGAAGTTATTTCAGCTACTTATATACAATACCAACCAATATACGAATATATTTTATGTAATTGCTATGTGCGAGAGATTCGATGAAAATTATATATGTATTTTTTTTTTTTTTACATTTTTCATGAAAACGCTGTGTCATGGCCTATCCTCTCCGTTCACAAAACTTGTGAACGGCGTCCTACTTCACAAAAGTTGTAATTTTTTATTGTTTTAATTCAATGTTAATCACAGTACAATCTAGTAATTTCGAAACAATTGAATCGAAATTATTGATAGTCAAGAGTTGAAAATGAACTTTTCATATTCTCATATAATCGCTAACTGCGGAAACCTAATGCGATATTTTTCGATATTTCGATATAAGCCCTCGATAGGATCTTGTCACCATGTTTTGTTCACGAACAGCATGTTTTGAGTATTAATATTTGGCAGGAATAGCGTCGGAGTGGTATGAGCTAACATGTTAACTTTGTATGTTTAGCGGAGAGGAGCTTCAATCCGCTTAACCGACAAAATCAAGTCCCCCTCAATCCGTTTGCTTTGGGATAGAATGCTGCTACTGCTGCTAGTTATAAAGACGACGGATACGGTCTGAAAACTGCGTGAACTGCCAAAAATATCATGTTAATAGAAAGGCAGCACATAGATCTTCTAATCTGTAACATTATGAACCAGCAAATCTACTCACGGAACTAATGATAACCCTTATAATCTGTTATCCTAGTGGAATAAATCTCTTTCATCTTTTGGAATAAACCTTAAAGAAAAGGAGCATACTCGAACAGGGAAATATTTTCATGAAAATTCACAACTGAGTTGAGATATGAGGGACGAAAGATGATGAAAACGTGTAAAGACAACTCTGGATATAGTGAACTTTCGGTTACAGTAAACCAAAGTGACTGGTCCCGATCCAAATACATTACAAATGAACACAAGGCGATTCGGTTGTGGATATTTTCCATACCCGCTGCAGAGAAAATAAAAAATATAAATTTCGAAAAAAAAACACCTCTCTCGAGAACAGCGAATTGCATTGGCTTGCACAAAACTTAGTCTAACGAAATGCACTTACACTATAACCCAAGTAAGAATATCAAAATCATCTGAAGAGTTACGTTAAATTTGCTAATTAATTATTTCTTATGTAGTATTAAATGATTGTGTGCTTATGTGGCGTGTGTCATAGCGCTACAAGCACTAGAGAAAGACACAATTCCAGAAAAAAGTTTTGAAAAGTCGCGGATCACGAGGCTTTTGAATAAATGAAGCACCCATATTTTTACAGTTTCTTACCGAATATACACAAAACATTATTATGGTATTCCTCCCTTGGAGAACGTTTGGTCGCTAGTGTAAAAAAACTATATAGTTCCATTGAAAAAAAATCTGTCAATATCTCCAAAATTACGTTAGTTACAATCAGAAAATCAAATATGTAATTTCCATTATCAACCACGACTTGTCACAAACTAGGACTCGATATCTAACACGGTTGGGAAAATATTTTATGTAGCAGACACAAGCTGTGCAATAGGATGTCTATTTAAACTAAATTTTTGGGTCGGGATAAAAATCAATCGATTGATGATTCTGGCACATCAAACGCTGTGGTCATTAGACCTTATAATGCAGTGAGTGTTTTTCCTCGGGAGGTGGCGGTGTTCTTGCCTTGGTGGATGGTGAGATCCGAGGCCGATCGACTTTTCCGGGATTTCCCTCAGGTGGAGCATCGCCTCTGTCGGGAGAAGCCCTAAGCTCCCGACTGGTCTTTCGACATGTGTGGCAATGTACGTGTGTGCGTGTGTGTAAGGAGAGAAAATAGGACTAAGACGAGGAAGGAAAAATTGCTTGCGATCTGTTGTCTGCTTGCTAGGACCCTACTCCGCATTCATCTGCTATTGATCGGAGAAGCCACGGAAAACTAGATAAGAACAGCCATTGCTTACAATTCTTCTCCAGGCTGAATGTGATCTACAGGGTGGCGCACAAAATGAGTCACCATTTGTTTCTTACATAATTTATGAATCGCACTAGATATCCCGTTGAGCATCTCAACAGCAGTAGCAGCTGGAATTGGAGAAACAAATGAGTTACGAAATAACGCGTAATTCACGATACCACCTCCAGTTTGTATCATAATGGCCGACAAAGGAAGACTGACGACGCGGCAGATGAAATGAGTCGTTTGCTAGGAAGCAAGTAAGTACCGAAGACGATTATTTTCGTAAGAACCCAACCGGCAGAGCTAGTAGGATGATTATTTCCCTTCAGATGTGTTTGCGGGAAATTTAAAATCGCAACCCTTTCCTGGCGCCCCAAAAAATGATATAAATTCGGAAACCGGTTGCAGAAATAATTTGTCAAAAACGGAGAGCGTTTCAGTGTATTGTTAATATGAAACGTTTGGATTTTTTCGACAAAATGGAAATTAAAATCCATTAAATTGAATTATTTAAGTACCATTGGAAAGAGAAAATTTTTGGCTCTTTATGTAAAAAAAAATGAAAATATGCCAATGGTTCATAATGTTACTGTTGATTTAATTATCCAAAGTGTTAAATTGAATTTTTCGTGTCTGTTATCGCTATTTGCATTAACAAAAAAATTAATTCCTCTTACTTTTTCAATCCTCACACTGTAGTTTTACCCCACCCGAAAAGTATTTTCACAATTTTTCTTGATGGTCACAACGCAAGTAATAAAGCTCTTCTACCGGACCGCTTAAGTACGCGACATTATTATGACTACAATCACTGAGAGGGCGAATATTTACATTTATTCCTGAGAGTATACAGGGCCAACCTGACATCTGCCTTACGCGATTGAGTAAACACAGAGAAACCTCAATTAGTGTGGCTAGAGAGGGACAGGCGGAAAGAGTGAGGAAGGTGGAGCTGCCGGGCACTGGGGTAACGACAAGAACAAGCAAGTAGAGGCGACCCACACCGACGTCATCAGACGTGTGGAAACGGCAGAGGGGGAGAGTGCGAGAACGGAAGAGGTGTAGGAGCATTACTTTCCCAGGTAGCAAGAAACAGGCGCGGGTAGACTAGTTTGGAGGAGAAGTGTAGTGCGCGACTCGAAGAAAAGATAAAGTACCAGGATACGCTGGGGCGAAAAAACGGTGTGTGGTCAGATAGGAGGAAGAGATGGCTTGGAGAAGAAAAAAGAAGGACTATTGCGGATACAGTGTGGAAGCGGATGGCTGGAATATAGTAGAGACATGGGAGGAAAATAATGAGCAATTAGCTGTAGGAGAATGTAGGGTCCGCGAGCGAGAATTGGTTGGGAAATGGGCAATAGGAGAAGGGTGAGTGAGGGACAAGCGATGAGTGGTGAGAGGCAGAGTAAGAGTGAAGGGCAGTAGCGGATGGCCAGTGGTCAGTACGAGATGACGGTATACAGTTGGTGGGTAGCGAGAGATGTGTCACGCGTTGGGGTAAAGGAAGCACTAGGCGGCGGGCGGCAGGTAGTAGCGAGTGGTAGCGGGCGGCGGGCGGCGGGCGGCGGGCGGCGGGCGGCGGGCGGCGGGCGGCGGGCGGCGGGCGGCGGGCGGCGGGCGGCGGGCGGCGGGCGGCGGGCGGCGGGTGGTGGGTCGGTCCGTATCCCAGGGCGAGGCGAGCAGTACTTTGGTTGAAATACGCTCCCCCAGAGCGCCCGAGCGTGTCGCTGGCAGCCCCCGCAGTATTTTCGCCGCAAAAACTATCTCCGCCTGCGCACCTCGTTGAACCCACAAGAGAATAGCGAAATCCACACACGGACAACGAAAAAATCACATGAGGCTAGTCGAGGTGGTAAAAAAGTGGAGAAATGCATAGGGTACGTTTTGATTTTAAAGGCAATACTGATAATAAAGGCAATATCCAGCACGTATTTAAATAATCGGAAATCTGTTTAAGGGATTAGTCATTCACGAGGATAATCGTTTCGGAATTTTTCAATTTAGAAATGCAAATATTCATAGTGAGAATTGTGAAAACAGATATTTCCTTCTCTACCGATTTCATAGGTGTTATATGTATTTTTGAACCATATTTTATTTCCTTAAAAATCCTTGTCTCATTCTATGACGTAAGCAATCTTATTGAACACTATCACATCACTTCAAAAAGTGATTTGAACATATATTTTGGCCTAAATATAAATTTAAAATAATCGTATCTTGAAATATTTAAGGTACTAATAAAATGATGAGATATTTTTAAACGTTTGGTAAATAACAAACCCTTGCAGCTAGTGCTTGGTGCTTTCCATGCAGTTGCCTCCTATGAGTAGTGTGGGTTTTGAAATATGTGTTACGCCGTTAATATGCACATTTTCATCCATTTGTATACATTATTGCATTTGTGAGAGGAAGTGCTTCAAATGATTGTAAATGAAGTTTTTCGAAAATTCAAGAGATTCTGTAAAAAAGTGCTCGAACCGTCATTTTCTGAAAAACGGCTTTAAATTTTTCAATAAACATTGCTCTTCAGGGCGATATTTTACTCTTCTTTAATAATCTTAATGTAATATTCCGATTCTACAATTTCGAAACCGAAAAATTGGAGATGTGTTAAAAAAATGTAGTTTGAGTGACAATTAATGGCAGCTGGAATGGCGATGGGGCAAGACCGTAAAGCCAGTCAACACCAAGGAAATTAGAAAACATTATTACGAGAAATGTCAATGTCATTCTGTAGAACCACTAGTTTTTATTATTTAAGTGTGAACCACTGTCATAACTTAAGATAGTCACATTAATCAGTCTACCTACCGCATTCTTAATATAATGATACGCATTACAAGACGTTTGTTGAAGAAAGTTATTACTTCTGAATTCATTACTTCTCAGCTCGAACTTTGCAGTGAAGCTTCTGTTATATATTCTGAGCAGCAATAACGATAGTCAGCTTTAGATAACGCAATAAATGATTTCCAGAAAATTAGTGACTATTTTCTTCTATTCAGTTGGAGATACTGATATATCAGTTTTTACCCCCTCATAATTGTTGCCTCGGCGCCCAATAAAAATATACCAGAGAACAGTAAATTTTCAATCAACCTTAAAAGTACTTTGGAAATTATTTTATTATAAAGCTAATCCTTGTGAGATGACATGACCTTTCTTCTAGCGCAATAACTGAATTCCGAAATTGCTGTTTTGCAGAACGCGCTAGTTGATATTCAGTGACACAGGAATGACAGTGACATGGAATCGGTATCGACCCCTTGGGATCATTGAAATTTTGAAGAGAGTCAATGAAGATCAAGGGCTCGATCAATAGCCGAATATGAATAGACTATTGATAGGTAAAATTAAGAACCCATTGATTAAAAAATAATATAAAATTATGTTGATAATTAATACAGAGTAACAAAAAAAGATATTTTGCAAATTCGTCTTTTTGTATCGTATCCTATTTCGTCGTTCATCCTTAGGATGAGAGGTGTAGCGGGACAAGTGCAACCGGTGCACCAATCTCCGGAAGTAAGGGCCCCTTAATACGGAACCCCTCGGTCGGATATCGGCAAAGAAAAAGCAAATTGCACTACGTGCCTATTTTCTCCATTGCACCAGCCAATTAATATATCAATTAGAATTAAAATTCATTTAAACGTTTATAGCAGATAAGGACCTCATTTTGATTTTTTGCATCGGAGCATTCCAGAAACTGGCTAGGCCACTGCTTAGGATGTTTTTGAAAACTCAACGATGTAATTAAAACGATGTTCAATCGTGGAATATAATACTCCTTGCAATGCGCACTGGAGAAACGTTATGGACAGGAAAATATATATTTTGTAATAATTTGCCCAACAATTAAGATTAAAAACTCATCTACTCAGAAGCGGAAGCGTCTTTGATAATTCCTAAACTAGACTACCAAAATATTACTGCACGAAGTTGTTTCCTTTAAGACATTTATAGGCAATGGAGCGAAGAACGAAAAAGGTTCTGAATCCCTGCTGAAGAACATCGAAGTTCCCCTCCTCCAAATTGAATGTGCATCATGCCCTTGGCTTTCCTGTTCCGCAAGCGAGGTGACATAATGTCATTGTCCCCAAGCCTTGAATCAATTTGTTAAACCAAATCGAGATGAAGTTGGCTGGGATTAAGGAAACGTTTTGTGTATTTGCGTCTTGCTTTGAAAGATACATTAAATGCGTGTTGGCCATTCTTAATTTGAATAGTGTATCGGAGCCTTGCCGAATTTTCTCTACCACCTATTTTCTCGATTTAATTAGTTCCCTATCGAAACAGGATTGACTGCAGAACTAGTATACCACAAAATATTTCATTTATGAACGTTTCCCAATTGAAAGGAGGGATATAACGTGTAAAACTTTCGACATTAAACAGAATGTTAGACAGTAGAAACAGCTTTAAGCAGCATAAATTTAATGATATTCAACTTTTTCTCCTGGTGAATTTATAACCTACAGAAATGAAAAGAGGGCCATACCGACAATAACTTTCTTATGCAAGGACAAAATGATTGGGAGTCGTGGGGGTGTCTGTCACTCTCAATCTCCCTCTCATCACCGGCGCCCGTTGGAGGAGAAGAGCTCACTCAGTGGATTGACTATATCAAAAAATATTAACTGATATTCTGTTCCATTTTGCTAATAAATCTAACAAATATTCTTTACCACCTTCACAAATTAAATGTTAGTAGTGAAATTTTTTTAAAAAAATTTTTTTTTTGTTTGATAATAAATATCTCATCAAATATATACATATCACTATAAAATCTCAATACACTTTAAATGTCAATGATAATATTTATTCAGTATATTTTTTTTCAAAAAATTTAATTCGCCACGTCTTTTCCTTTACTTCTCGAAACATGATAAAAATTCATAATAAAACAGACTTGCTCTGAAGGTGTGCATCGGGAGTACTTTTCGTTGCTGGTCGCCCAGTTTAACGCACTTCTCCGGTTACGAGCCCCCGACCGAAAGAGAAGTTGAGAACTGGCCATGCAAAACTTCCACAGTTTCCTCCACCACTCCCCTTCCCCTTCCCACCCCTCCAACACAACTCCTCTCACTATCTTGCAACTCACCAAGCTCTACCCGTAGCGTGCAGGCAGCTGGCGGCGCCTGTGAGATCAGCAGACACGGCCTCGGGCCCCGTTTATTTATCCCGTCCTATCGCGTTCCATTCCGTCCCATCCCGTCCCGTCACGTCCTTTCCCGTCCCGTCCATTCCCGTCCCGTCCAGTTCCGCCGTTCTGCACCGTTCAGTCCCGTCGTTTTTTGTTGTTTTGCTCCATCGCGTTCTGACCTGCTTCCGACCTGTTCCGTCCTTTTTCCGTCCCTCTCCGTCACGACCCCAGTCGTGGCTGCCTTATTGCCGTCATCTGCACAGTCCCATCCTTTGCTTTGTCATCGCATTGTCCCGTCGGTACCCCGGCCCTTTCACGCCCTGTCACTAGATCCGCCTCACTTTGCCCTGCCATATACGTCTCGCCACGTTCCCGCAACGTTGCAATGTAATACGAAGGTTCATTTCGTCACCACGTAGCCATGAACCTCTCACTTCTCCGTTAATGCCCTCGCGACGTTTCGTTGTGCCCGACCTCTTCCCCCTCCCCCGTTTCCGTATCTTTCATCTATCTGCCCCATCCTTCCTCCCCTGCCGATCCGCCTTGCAAGTTCCCTAGCGCGCAACTTTTTAAGGAGGCGGATCGTATAAATCTGGAGTATCTTCTAAGTGCGCAAAAAGAATCGGCTGAGGACTTCTCGCGAAAACCGATGTTCTTTTCGCGTTCGCAGGCGTCGACTTGCTGCACCCTCTGGCGACGAAACGGAGAAACTTGCTAGTCTACGTAATATCGGGTTCCGAAGTCCGAACTTTGCTCCCAAGTAAAATATATTATGAATGTCTAAATAATCAGTAAAACTGTATAATATCTTTTCTTCTAAATTTAGACGTCTTTAAATTGTTCTCGTCAGCGTGTTGTTTCCAAATCGCTCCCTAAAATTTAGAGCAAATTGTCTTTGTGAAAAAATAAAATAAAAATATGTTCTGAAAACATATCTGCATATCTGCATGGATATTCGGCGCATTGGTCGTGCGCTGGGTTTATTGTACACAATTCATAGCATATAGTTCGTCTGAACGTTCTGCGAGAGAAAAGTGTAAGTCTATATAAAAATCGTTTAGCAGAAAGTATGGGAAACTATTCGATTTTTAAATACCTGTCATTCATAAATTGGCCAATATGTGTAAATCTTGGTTAGTTTCTCGGGGTACCCACGAAATTGTGATAAAGGTGACTGAAAGGAATTACAAATAAATGAGAATATAAATAAAAAAACGATGAAAGGGGACGATCCTTTATCTCGCCAACGATGAAATCATGGCCAGCATAACCTTAACATTACTTTACAGGATAAAACAATATACTTCCAGTAAATTCTTTATTGCCTGTATATTTAATCAATGATCTCAATAATGAAAGCTTTGCATTTTCTGAAATTCTGACCGGAGCCTTGAAACTGGAAGCAAGTTTCTTTGAGTTTTCGGAAAAATTACTTGGCATATTTAAGGATAAAATCCTACTTTCCATTATTTTACCTGTAAAACGAACCGGGAGATGAGGACAGGATGCTTCCAGAACATCCGTCAGCTGTGCGTCCCACTTCGAAGCACTATGAAACGTAATCTCAACAGCCTATGCTGTCATTGGCTGTTCCTGAAGCTTCAATGCGAGTTACTATCGGCGCATGGCATGCGGATCTACGCCAATATAAGGAACGTGGCGTTTGGCTGCACTTGTACAGAGTCCCACAAAAACCAGGGCTTTGATATAGTTGGGCTGAACTCCGTGTGCTGATCTTCATGACGGTTTGTAATGATAGCTCATTGCGGTTTTTATCGGTATTTAAGTCATTTTTGAACATCACGTTTGAAAAAATCTCCGGTGCGTTAATTTGTTAATACAGTGTGATAAATTTGTTTCTGAAATTGATCATTTGAAAGTTTCTTTGCCTTCAAGTTACCATGTCCAAATGATATTAAATAAATTTATTTGCAAGAATAATTTTTGTTGAGAAAAATCCAGGTTCTGAGTTTCATTTGAGTTCATTATTCACAAGTTCTCTCAACGATTCCATAATTTACGAAAAGTTGTTGTACTACTTATTATTGGAAGAACGTAGGCTAAAACGTCGCATTAATGCCATTTTTAGAGGGTGATTGGTTTGTCGGACAGGCAAGTAAATATAGATTGCGAAGTAAAGGAGTATGATTTCATACTATAAACTGAGACGAAACTTTGGAGAGGGTGCTCGCCAGAGAGTTTAAATATAAAAAAATATAACTTGTAAGAAAACTGTTTTATTTCGAGCGAAGCCCTTTATATTCGACCAAATACAAGATTACACATGCAAAACTATCATTGCGTGTTTACTAGTTAAAATATAGCGTTTCACGTAATGCATTACTCGCCTTCATTTGCTGCATTTCTCGCCAAAAACGTGCTTTTTTTTTTTTTGAGAGACCCTCTTTTCTGTAGAACAATATTTTCAACTCCAAAAACTAAAAAAAATGGCTCACAACAATCTATCGGGCATGTAATAGGCAATATTGTTGGGTAGTGTATTTACAGGTTGTGGTGGCATTAATTTATTTAGCAAGAGGGATAAGGCATATGCTCAGGCAATTACTTAAAAAAAAAAGAGTTAAATTCTTTCTTTCATGCATCGAAAACAGATGTAAATAAAATAAATAACCCCCCATAAATTGGGGAATAGCATGTAGTAGTCAATCAATATAGCTGAACTTGTGTTAATAGGCGGTGGATAAATCGTCGCCCAACCCGAACGCGTCGTGCGTGACGACGACGGCGGCTACGGCGGAGGAGAACTCCGAAAACAACGCGCAGACCACCCCGAACGCGTCACAGATGGCGGCCATCGCCGCGTCCGTCGCCTCCGCGGCCTCCACGGCCTCGACCACCGCCTTGACAGCGCTGCCGGACGCCTTGCCCTTGGCCTTCGCCGACGCCAGCGCCTCCAGCGGCCGAGGGCGCCGCGGAACAGACGCAAACGCCCGACGCAGTGTAAGAGAACGCCAGCAATATTCTTCTTCAGCTTTTACCTATTCAGGTTGGCGGCGTTCTTTTGATTTTATTACGTTTCATTGTTTCGATGACAATTGTTTAAAAATTGTAGCTGTCATTTCTGTCAAGATATACGATTCTCAACTCGAATCAGGTTAACGGTTAACCCCCTTTTTACGTCCATTCAATACGCCATTTCCGGAGTTTCTTTAGCCATTTGGAATATGCCGTTTATGGCTACAGCACTGGAGGGCTCTATTTTTAAAGTGTCGGTTATTGAGCAGGATATTCCCGTTCTTTTCTGTTAAAATTTGTTCAGATAAAATTTGGTCTCACCTTTTGATTAAACATCTTCATACTACTATTAGATTGTCTCAATTTCATCTGCAATACTTTTTTTAAGTTTCCTCGTCACCGCTCCGTACAGTAGATTATTCCTTAAAATTCACAAACCCAATACTACTTTTGTAGTATTTTGATTTCAACAGCAGTTCACACACAGCTATACTTGCTATTTTATTAATTATTTTCGAGAAAATATTAATTTTCAGTAATATTCTGTATTGTAAAACTTCCTTCAGTAGAAAGACCCACCGAATATTGTTTTCGTAAGTTCTAGAGAAAGCTTAATTAAGTAATAACTTGCGTTTGAAAGATGTTTGGTATTTTCTTCGGAAATTCCTTTTAAATATTGCCAGCAAATTTGTGCCACTCGTTTAAAATAATCTACCCTTGAAAGTAAAAATATCAATTATTTTTTATTTAGGTTTAATTCGAGTTAAATTAAGTGTGAGCGATATTTAACTTCATTCGAATATGACAGTAAATGTCAACGTGTTAACTTGGCATCCATTCTACAGCCTCCCCCTTCCCTTCTGAGTTCTCAGGGACTCAGAACGACACTGATATCGATCGATATTAAGGCATGTGCCACACGAGCGTTGTAAACTGTCTCTTTTGCTGAACCTTCAGAGCGCTTGTGAACCGTTTCGCATAAGTGTTATTTCTACGACGCGCGTTACTTAACGCGCGTCAGCGCAACGCTGGTCAGTATTCTACTATGGTTTCCAGCAGGATTCGGAGGCGCGGAATCTTCCGCTTGCGCGCCGCGCCCGCTCTCTGGTGGCGGGGGCGTGTGCGCGGGCGGGCGGAGTCCTGGGAAGCGCGCTCGCCCGCTGCCCCGCCCCGCCCTCCTACGATGCAGCCATCGGCCGCGCGATTGGCTCCCTTGAGGCGCTGCTGTTCCGCGTCACGGGCCCGTCCACGCTGGTAGGTTCTTCGTCGAGAAACCATTGGGACTGGGGAGGCAGACTAATTGGTTCGGAATCTAGATTAATTTCGTATGCGCGCAGAAATTGAGGGAGACAATTTAGCCTTTGGTCATGTAAGAGAGGTGTCAATGGTTTCGTTAAATACCCGGAAACTCGGAAAATAAAAAAAAATTACGATTTTGGATTATTTTCATTAAGATGCAAATATTTGACTATATTGTTCCGCCTATTATGATACTGCACTGAATTCTCACCCTCGAAGAATCGCTGCTTGCGACCCAGTAGACGTCATGCGACAGCAAGGCTCCAAAGGAAAGCCCGCCCCTCTTTAAGTATTCGCTATTGGCATGTTTAGTTCCGGAACTGCAGCTTGTTTTTAAATTTACAATATTTAGAAGTTTTTACAATATTGAGGTTGCATGACAAGGATGATTGTGGATACAAAAACATAAACCTGAAAAGTACGTATATGAGAATTACTACATAAAGCCATAAGATATTAAATTATTCTAATGAAGTTAAATTTTGCCCAAAACGCCTATTTCTATACAAAATTTTATTATATTACTTTGGAAAGTATTATCCCTTCGAATAGAACTAGAACTTTCTGTATTTAAAAATTAGGTTCTGATAGAATTGTACTGGGGACATTCCTGAAGTATGTGATTAATGTTCAGCGGGTAATTGCAAGAGATATTTGCCGACATATTTGCTAAAGCAGGCAATTACAATTTATTAAGTCATAGGACGATGTAGAAAAATATAGTCAGGTATTGTAATCTCGGCACGGTCATTCAATACTTTCGTAATAAGTTTTTACGGTTGCATTTTGTGTAAATACCTACATTATGTACATTCTTTCGTATTTTCTAGATGTGCCAATATGGAAAGAGCTGCAGCACATGGACAAAACAACGGTTTGAATATATTCCCGAGTATGGTTGGATGGCACTAGCTCATCTTCTGTCAACACCTCTTTGCCAAACTGTTGTCTTCAGAACCAACAAAATGAGTCGGACTCTGAACGGATACTTGGAGTTTCTAATTCCACAAGAAAGAAAAAAACTTAAGATGCAATAGCCTCAGATTCTATCTCAACTTAAATTGTAAAACGTACATATTTCATACTTTTGTGATGTTAATGTCCTGTGTTTAGTTTTTAAGTCCTTTGTGTTTCGTTTTAATATTTTAATTGTACGCATGTTTGTATTGCATGACAAACTGTTAATATTTCCTCGCATGCAGTTAAGTTGTACATTCATTAAATGAAATAAAAATGTTGATTGAACTGTTTTATTGCATCAGAACGAAACTGAATTACGAGACTATTTAATACTTATGTAAAGAGTATTTATTAAAATTCCAAAAAATTTTCTTCCCTTAACATGAGATTGGAGGCCAAATTTCGGGCACGAGTAGGTGACAATACTTATCGCACATTCGTACTACAAAAGAGAAAACGAAAGAAGTCTTAGATATTAAAAGTCAAACCATATGCTTGTTATTCCATAAACGTCCTCTTTCAAATATTAAGTTATGTTGTAATGGGAAGAAAAGGAAGTAAATCCTATTTTGCAAATCCCTAATACCGGAAACCATTTTAAAATGAAAATTTACTTTTGAGAACAAAACAAGTTCCTCTGCCTTTCTTAGAAATCGCCTGTCAAACAAAATTCTCGGGATTTTGGGAGACGGGAACGCGCGAATGGAAGTCGAGATACAAGAGTAGGAGATGCTCATATAATGTAAGAGTACCAGAAGGTAAAATATCTGATTTCTCAATGTCTGAAGAAATATTTACTCGGATCCCAAAGGTCCCGTGAACACACTCATCAGTTCTCTTGCATGTTCCTCTCGAATTCACTGTAAGTGCCTCATTCCATGCATGCATGCTTCCTGTACAGGTTCTGTTGTTTTCTCGATTACATGTGGCACTGATTACTTACTGCGTGTTCCCTCTCAACTTCTCTCCACGATTCTTGTGTGTTCCCCGAATTTTTTCTCAATCTTTCGCTACATATTCAATGCACATACAAATTCGTTGTTCACTCAAAGTACATACTATTTAATTCAATATTAAAAATTACCTTATAAAATATATTTACAAAAATCCCGTTAAATTTAGAATAAAATTCAAATAGCTTAAATATTAAATGAAATACAATAATAGCAGGCTCTTGGCTAATTCATTATATTATGTATATCATATTTCAATGTTATGGTAAGTTACCTACAAAAATATTAAATGCTCTAAAAAACATTATTCAACCAATTAAAAAAAAAAAACAGACTTCTACATTATCATTGGTAATGTAGTGCAATGCGTGTTACGGTACTAGAGGATTCACAACGAATCCTGATCCTCCAAAATATTAATATCTCGATTTTGGTGAAAGTGTGGCTTATCGTCTTTTTATACACGGCCGTATATTTATTAAGATATTGCGACAGAAACCAAAGAATATAACTCTGTAACAAGTTGACACACTTTGACCTATATTAACATTGCGAATAACTGGAGGCTTGCTGTTGTTGGTGGCGCTTATCTTGTTCAGCGGCCTTCAATTCAATACAGTAAAAGGTTTTTAAAATCTAGATTCTTTTCTCAAAAGGTATATAAAAGTACTAAAAATAAGAAAGTACTTTTTACAATTAAAATGCAAACAAACCGCCTTCGGACGTGATATTTATACTTCAACAATATAAAGTACATTACATAGAATACGTACATTATCAGGGAACTAAACAGAAATTAAGCAAGAAGATGTAGAATTGCGATCGAAATGTAATTAGTTCCCAATGTCAAATACTTCATGAGACATTTCTGCTTAAACACTAGTATACACAATTTATTGCACATTCGTAATGCTAAAAACAATATTTAATGTGGTAAAGAGTCAATTTTTGTAAATAGACGTCATTTACATTCTTATCAGAACTCCATATTAAATAGCACCAGAATCGAAACCGAGTGAAAAAGAATATTTTTAAATTTAAGGTTTTACTAATGCAAAACACCGATAACTACACACATAACAAATGTTTGTACTAAGAAATTTCAAACTTTTGTAATTCTGTTTATTGCAATATTAAAAAAATGGTTTTGTTCTCGTAAATTTCGATATACATAAATTTTATTCTTAATTTTATTCATACGTAGTATGTTCAATTATTAAATTAAATCATTATAACGTAGTCTTCAACTGAGAAAAAGGAAGTTGAAGTGCACAAAATTTCATGAGAGCGCTTTCCTATTCGTTGAAAGTTCACACTACGAGGCGAATCTCCGACTGCCACCTAGCGAAACATCGCCTTTAAAGAGACCGCGGCAGTTGAATGGTACTACCACTGTGATAATTGCTATCGAGTACACTTCCTAATTCCTACTTCATATATAGGTATATGTATCTCTAGAAGCAAAGTCTTTTAGTCTGTGGTCGTTACGATACTTTTGTAGAGTAAATGACTTATATTTAT
Organism: Teleogryllus oceanicus; assembly: GCA_964035755.1. NCBI lineage: Eukaryota > Metazoa > Arthropoda > Insecta > Orthoptera > Gryllidae > Teleogryllus > Teleogryllus oceanicus. The sequence continues at coordinate 29,580,817 of CAXIVR010000003.1, forward strand.
TATCTGTTTTTACTGTTTCAGAATTGAGATGCCCAACGTCGAACATAATTACGCTCCCAAGGAGATTGATAATCCCGAGGGCGATACAACTGCCTCTTACCCCTCGTTCAACACCCCGTCTCCCCCTCCCGTTACCCCACCCCCGCCCGCTCCCGCTCCTGGGCCATTTCCCGAGCCTGATCCCGAACCGGCACGTGTCCCTGAAGCGACATCACGCGGGGGGGCTTCTGAGGGGGCGGATACTGATGGCAATGTCCTTCGTGCCTCACATTTGCCTCCTATAAACACACATCTCGTCTCTGTGCAAGAGAAGAATCACGTAGAGGAGGAGAAGCTCGATAAATCAGGAGACACCCAAAATGGACAATTAACCGCCGCACCGACCACGACAGATAAAACGAGTTTGCAGATCGTGGAGAGAGTTGTTAAACTACCAATAGTGAAGTGCACTGCCAACGTGTACGATTTCTTGAAAACGAACAGCTTGACTGGTTGGACTGTGAACTTGGCCGAAACGACAGCGAAAGTAACCCTCGCCCCGGCTATGTATTTGGCCTCCACTTTAGTGTCAGTCTGCAACGCCCCTATCCACTGCGTCGACGCTACATTGTGCCTTGGTTTGGATGTTGTGGAGGCAGCCATTCCTTGCGTTAAGGTCAATCCTAACAAGGTATGTTTAATTTCTTGATACCGATTGCCCTCCTACAATCTTCTGTAGTCTAATGGAATTTACTTTTCCAGATGTATACGACAACTACAACCTGTGTCGCTGGCTGCTTGTGTTGTTGTCCACGAGCTGTTTGTTCCACTGTTACGAAAATGTTTCCAGAATCGAAAGAAGACGTTTCTTAACATCACTTTTATTTTCATTATTTTTAAGGGAATACTTTAAGTAATGATATTGCCTTGTTCAAATATGCAATTAAATTGTAATATGTTAAAGTTTCCAATTTATTCCACTTGTAAAACAAATTAATAAAGATTTTTGTGACTTACGTTATTGTCTTATCTTAAAATCTAACTACTGCGTTCCCAAGAAAGCAAGTCTTACCTTTCTCAAGTTCTATTGATCTTTCATAGTTTGTGTGATTGTACTGGCTCTTAAAAACAGATCTAACTCGAAACATAGGTTTTTCTTTTTTTAAATCCAGATAATAAACGGTTTTCACAAATAAGATTAGGAATAGAAGTAAGATTTGGTTAATTTCTTCAGACAAAAGAAATTGACCATGATCATCAATATTTAATGAAATTTTAGTTTTTCAGGCTTAACAAATTTTAAGTCAATTTTTTTAAGGTTCTTTAGTGTGATTTTTTTACGAAAATTCAAAAAATCATTTAGTTAAGATAACACCGAAATTGCAAATTACTGAAACATTGTCCATGCACATTTCTGTAAAGAATGAGAGTAATCTTCGTTATCCTGTTAAGGTTTTTCTACTGATACACCGGCAAATTTTCCTATTAGTAGATGACTAACAAGGTTGAGAAAGATACATTACGGAAGTCTTGAAAAACTGTTTCATCCTCCAAATCCGTTTCACTGCACTTCCTGGATTCATGAATATTATGTATCCCAAAGTGGTTTCCCATTCTCACGATTAACTGTTGAATTATATAGGAGAGAGTTTATTTAAAAACTCGTTCTAATAAAAACTTAGTGCATCTTATTTAGATTAAAATAAGCAACGTCTACTCAATTTGGCAGTGTGTCAAAAACGCCAACAAACAAATGCCTTACCACATAACGAACCTGGGTATCAACTGAGTGAGAGTATTTCGTAATGTTTCCGTGAATGTTCTGCTGCAGATGTAATTCAATGGAATAGCGTTCCTTCACTAAGTTTAGCACCTGATGATGTAACAAAACGAGTTACGAAACGTTGTGCAATTCCTGAAATAAATGATTGTCATAAAAAAAATTTGGATACTTTTATTTGTAAACATATATTGACAATCAAGAAGAAATATTGATTTAATAATACATTTAGTTTCTGCTATGTCTATCACCCAACAAAAGAAATAGTACTCCTGTATCCCATGCATTCAGAATCTTATGATCTAATATTTTTTAAATGTAATCCTCACAAAATCGAATTGAACTCCATAACTAAATTAATCAATATGCAATGCTACTTTAACAACATTCTGAACGTAAACGCCTATAACAATACTGTCTTGATCTAGTAAAAGTTTACAAACTCAATCATCCATGTGTAGTACTATATTGCTATATGGTGAATTCTCACTCATGCAATAGCATGTCATAATAGAAAGTTATTGTTATATTTTCAGGCTTGATGGTAATTCTTATACATACCATTTTTAATTTGACATATTAAAAAAATGCTGTCATTTATTGCTTACTTTATCTACATTTAAACTCGAAAATTTGGGAAATAATAATGATTCAAAGAACTAAGCCGTTAACTACTATTAAAATCCCCTCAGAATGATCAACTAACTCCAAAATGTACTATTATGGAATAGGTTTATCTAAGGAAAGGGAAACGGCTTAAGTAAATTATGCCATATAATAATTCCTATATATTTAATTCAAATATAAACACATATTTCTGCACCAAATTCACTAGGCAATTGAAGTACGTGCAATACAAACGCTCCCACATATTAGACGAAAGCTTTTTTTTTTTCATCATAATTTTTTCATTTGAACTTGTCAGCGATTCTATATTTTTTCAATAGTGTTTGTATACACTGTAATATATACTGAATATATAGGCCTATATAATAGTGTAAATGTGTAATGTAAGTCTAGCAGAACTTTACTTTAAAAAATCTATTCTACTAGGCAACTACATAGTACAGTATATTTCATTCACACTGCTGAAGACCAAATTCTGTATTAAACAACAAACTATGGGGATGAGATATTTTCCATGAAATGCAATTTCTTGAGTATTTACCGAAAACATAAGTAATTATTGAACTTACTGCTAAAAGGTGGAAAGTATAAGACGCCCCATTTTCGCTGGCTGATAAGAGATGGCGCACTACTGTCGGACACTGTAGTGTAAAATGGGTGTGACGTGACCACGAGACGCGATTGGCTCTCGTGGTTTCACGAAGCGAGTTTATGCCCTTGCTCTGCCTCCTTTATATTGGACGCGGTGCCGCTTCACGATCAGTCTGCATCAGGCCACGCAAACCGTATCTGGTAAGTTATATCTCATAGTGGAGTTACGTCTTTCCAATTTTTGCGAGTCTATTTGGAATGTGTTAGATATACACCATTTCAGATTTTCTGCATCATGGCACGTACTACAGAAATGGAAGTAAACGGTTTGTACCAACCTCCGTGTAATGACGATTGCCCATGTCGTCAAAGAAAACTCTTGTTCAGTGAAGACTACGATGATGACTGGAAACCATGTTTACTTGTTCGAAGTATTCAGGTAACTAGACATAGGTTTTGTTTATTCTCAAAAGTTTTTTTTTTGGTAACATTCATTTTTTTTACAGGGGTGTTACTACAATAGTATGTACGTCTGCGGAGTTCTGCGTAAAGTAGTGAGGCATCCCAAGGACACGGTGCAAGCAGTCCCCGCTAAGTCCTGGCGTTTCATGCACGATATCTTAACATCAGAGCAAGGTAGACGCATAATGTGCGGGTTGAGCGCAATTTGTAACAAGCTTCATGGTGCTGCCAGTGTAGTGGTTCCAAGCAATCCGCCGGTTGAACTGGAAGGTAGTGTAGCGGTGTTGGAAGTTTCTACATGCAATACTCTTTGTACTTTCAACGTGTCGACTTAACAAAATTGTTTCAGATGATAAGGTGCTTCACTTGCTGCTTATGCTGTATGGTGTGCCTTCAAAATCGGTGCGACGATTCTATGAAGCCATCCTTACCACAATTGACACTCTGAATGCTAAATACGCTGTTAAACAGAAAGTATTAAACGATGTGAATTGAAACGGCAACTTGTTCTGCTAAATGTTAATAATTAAAATATTTTCTGCATATATATATTCATAATATTAAGGTTTTATGAGATCTTTTTGTATTGCTGTGTTTATATTATTTAATAAAATTTTAATTCTAACTTCTTGTTAATTTTTCTATTGATATGTAATGTTCCTATACTTTCATCTATTAAGTCTTCCTTCACTTTCCCTGTCCTGTATTTCTTGATAAACGCTTCAACCACCCTCAACGATAGTTCGGTCTTATGTAATATAAATTAAATGTAAAGAGTGTAATAGACTTCAGCGACAAGGTCCTAATAAAATCTTGTTTAATATGCATTCCATACGTTCTGAAAATATTTTAGGATTAGTCTCATTAGACATAAATTTCATTTTCATGCCTCCGCAAAACCATAATTTGACGAATTTAAAAAAAAACATAATCATGTAAATTCTTTAGATTCTAGTGCTGTTTTCACATAGCTTGAATATGCAAAGTAACTTGTAACTTAGTACACTTTCTCTCAACAAACGTGTACACTACACTTTTAACGTTTTAAATAATTTTAAGACCAAGAAAAAAATGCATTAGTACTGAAATGGTAAATTTGATTACCTTAACATAAAAGTGCTATTTAAATTGTTTTTTTGTATTCGATTTAAACTCGAAGTGCCATAACTCCAGCTCGGAAGCTTAGGCATTTTATTGCACCTAAAATCTACAAACAATTTAAAATAGGCAGGCAAATAGGCATTTATTCTAGCTAGGTGGGTCGACATAATCCACAAACACAAATCCCATTTAAAGGAATTATTGTAAAAATGCGTAAAATGATTCACAATTTTATTCTAACTTTAAAATTTACATTATCACTTGAGTGTAAGGAAACGATATTTTCTTTGTAATCTTGATTCCACAAGACCATCTGGTATGATGGCTACGAATTTATTTCACTCGCGACATTTGTCTCTTCAAAGTGCTATTATGCACTCCCTTTTGAATTTTGAAATGGCATTAAACGAAGTCATATTTTTCATTCTTCCCACTTATATAATTGCCACCACTGAGGAGGAGATAACATATACGATGAGCTGCCCTCAAAAGGGATCGGAGGTCGAACTCAAATGTAGCATTCCAAGTGAGCGAGCAAATCCTGACGGTATCAATGTAAAAAAAAAAAAAAATCTTTACTGGTATAATCTTTCATTTTAAAATGTGTAACATAGTCTTTGCTTCCGCAGAAGGCAAAACATGCCCTTCCTGAATTTCTTGTTCAGACTAGCAGATACATATCCAGTTTGATCTAGATCGGTGTCAGGAGAAAACAATGTAAAATAATAATGGAAAGGCAGAAAAAAGACAAAAATAAGAGAAAATGGCAAAAATAAGAATCAGAAGGTAAAATTGGTAAAAATATTCAACATGAAAATTTACTGAAACAGCTCAAAAAAGTTCAATAAAGTGATTCCTATTGATAAGAGTCAAAATATAGTTAGAATAACAAAAAGGCATTTTGCCAAGGGCTCTAGTCATAACAATATAAGACCACAAACAAGTGTGTCGGAATATATCAGTAAGAAAGCAGGATTTGTTCATAAGATATAAATCAACTAGAATACTTTTCATGAAAAACATGTTTGGTCCACAATGTCGCTGAGAAAAACCGACTTTTTTATACTGCGTATGTAAATTTAAGTAGCAAGGCTTAAAGTAATTGATATTGTATAAATCATGATATAAATAAAGTTACTGAAGAAATATTAATTTAAATAAAAATGTTTCTCCTTTGAATTTAGGTGTTTTCAAATTCTACGGTCTTTTATTGTTTTCTTAATAATAAAATGATAACATTCTTTATAATTTTACATATCAAAAAAATCAACACTGAAAGTATTAAACGAAGAACCTTTTTAGTACTTTAACTCAAAACAAAGCAAAGCATTCAGAATATAAGTTAAAAATATTTAGATCAACATTTTACTAAAGGCTAGGACAATGACTCAGTGAAATATTTTAGCAGTAAACAGTGTTAATTAACATAAAAATGTAAATATTCTTACAAATAATTATATAAACGAATAAAATTTAACTTTATTGTCATTATTATATTAACTTTACTATCATCATTTAAATAATATTACGTCATTATTTTAAATTAACGTTCATTGATACTTCATTTCATTTGTGTTATATTATGTAATTAAAGGCTAAGAAAATATTGACTTTTTTTAAAAAAAAAATTAGAAAACAGCGGAGAGATAGGGAACATAAAAAATAATTGTAAAAACGTGTGATCTAATTGTCATGTTGAGTTAACTAGTTTGAATTAAACATTATAAAGAAATTATTTTAAGCACCATTTTCTGCTACAAAAGTTTGTACACAAATATTAGATCTTTTTAATGGAACATCCATTTAAAAATAACTTTGTTAATAAAAATAATATTTAAATATATAGAAATTAAATAAAACAATCTAAATAACACTCACTTTTCATGTTTTATTCCCACAACAATAGAGAACAATTGAACTTTATAACAATGATTTGAGTTCGTTCACAGAAGACAAATCAGTAAAAGTATGCCTTCCTCCGTAAAAATACACGTTAGAAACGATTATATTTAATATTTGATTTTGTCACTGAAAAATGTCAGAAAAATTTAGAAATGAATACATTGGTTTCATCAGTTTTTAAAAATATTTATATAAAGCATTAAAAATAAGTTCAATGATTGTAAACGAGTCATAGTCTCTACATAGTTTCACAGTTTTTGTCGTGACAATATCCGATTGGAATATAACTAACGAAACGACAAACCCAGACCGTAAAGATGACATCACCCAATCACATTGGCGGGCGAGGAGCTAAAGCGTCGAGTCTACACAGTCTGGCCAGCCATCGCGTGAGTATAAAAGAGGGATGCAAATCGTTACATGTTGCTGTGTGCGAGGTAACAATCGACTGGAGCACTTGACTCGGTTGCAGCTTTGGTAAGTAGTAAGAGTCCTAGATTAATTACAGAACAATTTTTAATCATCACCTTCCAATCATTATTTCTTTAAGAGTTTAAGATGAGAAAAGTAATGAAATACAAAATTCACTATTTCATAAAATTCACCGGTTATACATTAAAAATATCGTCGTGACTTTATTCCCTTACAATATTCCGTTCTGGTATTTTACTTAAGGAACCCGGTCACGTTAACTGTCTAAATTTGTTTAAACAATCCTTTATTCAATAATTGCTTAAATTGGCAATAGTTTTGATCCTTTTATTAATAAACTCCCGCTAAAACTTTTCTGCACATTTTTACTACTTTCAATAGTCTAATACGAACGGAAGGTTCCTAACTTTTTTTTTTTTTTTTTTTTTTAAAATTTCATAAAGAATTCAAAACGATCACGTATCGTAATTTGTGTTTCAGAAGACAAAAATGTCGTCCGGCAGATCCCAGGAGCTTTCTACCCCATCCAGCTCCTCTACAGACAACAGCGAGTACCCGACTGATTCGGACAACTCTCACTCCACGCCTTCGCCGCCGCCCCGCCCCCAAGCCCCTCCCCGGCGGCCGGTGGGGTCGCCTGCCGCGCGGCACTGTGACTGCCTGGGGGCGTGCGACTGCCCCGCGCCGCTGGCCTTCCCGCGGCGCGTGTGCGCCCTGCCGCCCGTGCGCCGCGGCGCGTACGGAGTCCAACCGGGCTTCCTGCGCTGGCCGGGGAGATGGGCGCGCTGCTGGCGACGGCGCCGGCCGTGGCCCTGGCGCAGCCCTTGCAACGCGCCTTCTCCACGCCCGTGTACGTGGCCGACCTCCTGCTCTGCAAGGGCCTCGACCTCGCCGAGCGCGCCTTCCCCTGCCTCACGACCACGCCCACAAAGGTAGGAACAGGGGGCGTGCGCTTCGGAAAATTTTGAGAATTTTTTTTTTCTTCAACAAAGCTTGCGAAGTACAGTGCACAGCACGAGCCTTGATTTTTCGAAAGCTAATATCGCGATTATAATTAAATTATTGAAAATATATTTAAATGGAATTTCCTTTAATGAAGGTTCAGCATGTGAAAAGGCTTGATTAGCGGTTTTAACGGTTAATTTCGCGCAGATTTCTTAAACTGCATAAAAATTTGACAATTTTAAAACCCTTACAGATACTCGCTGCAGTCGAGTCTTCATTTCACTTAATACTTCGCACGTATAAGTGAATTTTTAAAACAATCTTTTCCGTATATAGAATACTTAGTGTACAATCTGGACTAATCATTTCAAACTACGTACGCTTTAGTCTGGTTGCTAACAAATTTCTCAATGTTGGCCTTTCAATTAAATGCTTTGCTATTATAAGTTTTCCCTTTCCTACAGGTTTGTAAAGCCATGGCGTTCTGTGCGTGCGGAGTGCCGGCGGGGGCGTGCTACCTGTCCACGAAGTTCGCGTGCAAGGCCCTGCGTGTCTGTGCGACCTCCCGGCGGTGGCGTGCGGCCTGCCCTCGCTGCTGGGCCCCGGAACCTCAAGGCTGCGCACACGGCCCTCGGGGATGTCGAGTCCATCCTGCGCGCCCTCGAAGCCTGCTCCGACCACATCGCCGGCCAGTTCCGGTCCGGCGATCGCGGCGATTGTTAGTTTTTTGTTTAGTTGAGATTTCTACAGTTCTTTATTTTGTGCTTGTTTAAATTATTCCTGCATGTGTTTTTTATTGTATGTTACGGATTTATTTTACCACCAATATCAAAGTAAATAGAGTATACTATTTATATTTTGGTCTTGCTTCTGGCAGTTTCCCTCTAATTCTCCGTTCCTTCTTTTTTCATCTACCTCTTCTTATTTCTTCTACATACTCCCCTCGCTAATTCTGCAGTTTGTAAACTCCTGGTGTTTACAAGTTTGTGAGTTATTCAAATCATAAATTGAAATCTACATCGAAAATAGGGGGGGGGATGTCAAAGAGAGGCAAAGGTGTATTCCCAATTCTTGCAATAGGAATCAGGCGGCAAAACATTCAATTAGGAAATAGTTTCAGAATAAAATATGGATACTATTTGGAGATAAGTAAATACGGGAACCCAAAAAAAACCAAAATCCTACATTCGAAGTTCTTGACTTCAAAGAAATATAAAATTATATTTGGAGATGAAATTAAAAAATTACGTCTCTTTACGGCGAAAGAGATAAAATCTTCAAATCATGGAACCTGGCGCCAAACGAGTTTTCAGTTATTTAAGTTAATGGAAATGGTTCTCGTACGACTGAGCAAGAGATGAATTCGAGCTTTACACAGAACTGCTGTCCATTTATTTTATTTAAAACGGAGAAACACAAAATGGGGTTGATCGCATTTGCTGTGAATGTGAAATGTTTATACAAAATGTTGGAAATATCAATTCTTGAAGGCGACGTTCACATTCACTGTAAATCTTAGTGTTCTAAAAATAGGTTGAACGATGAAAGCCGTAAAATTGAGACATACCTGTAATACCTCAGAATTCATTAAATTTATATTGTTTAATGTGTTGAAACTGAAAGGATTATAAAAGTCTGTTAATATTACCTAATAAAAGAAGTTATGAAAGTGGGCGCCAATTTACATTTCTCGTTTGAAGATATTTAAAATTATTCAACATGAAAGGTATTAATGTAATATATTAGAAAATCAAGTTTATTTGAATTTATTATTAGGGTTAGTTTAAAAGAAATATTTTCCATGAATTTGTTACTTTATGCAACATTTGCTTTATAGATTAACATAGGTAAATGATTTTGGGAAATTAAGATATGTATCTCATAATGTATTTAAAACCATATTTAATATTACAATTCTGAACACGTGATGTTACTAATTAGCTGATTCCGACATTTTTCAAGCAGATATGAATTTATTCAATGCAATAGTGACTTTAAAGCACAAAAGAAAGGGAGTTATCATTTTTAGTCTAAAGTCTAAGGCGGAAAAATAAGCTCTTAATACTTGTTATATTAAAAAATAATTCCAGGAATAGCAAATAGGTGAAAAAAGCATCAAAAAATCTTTTAATATACCTATGGAATTTATGATCAATATCAAGACTTTTGGAAATCAACACATTCGCGATCAATGCACAACATAATTTTAATTTATATCAGGGATTATATTTTTGAATGACATACAATATGGTCCTCTCCTCAAATAAATGTAGAAGTTCCAATAATGTCAATTCAAAAACTACTTAAAACACTTCAAGAAAACTCATTCACCATGAAAACTTCCAGAGAAATATTGCTTCTACAACCATTTAAATATAATAGGAAGAAACGTAAGAATGGTTTTGTCAATTTAATTTATAAAATAATAAAATAATCAAAATGTTACAAAATAATTAAAATAAATTAAAATATTACTTAAATTACATACTTATTAAATTAATAAATTATATAATTATGCTACAATACAAAATTGAGTGTTGATAATGTATCACTAAAAATTCAATTACATTATATTTCAAAAATAACAATTTGATAATGAAAGTAATTTTTCATAAAATTTATTTTTTTAATAATGTTTTAAATAATTTTGCAACATTTCAATCAAAATTTTCAAATTTTTGCTCATTTACTACCAGAATGTCCCACATTTTTGTAAAAGAAATCAGTTATATTCTAATATTACAGCATTACTAAGAATCCCAATTATTCTACTTTTTTTTTAATTTTTATGGTAATTCATTCTTTTTATTCGCAAGGTGTTCCCTTCAGAAATATATCAGAAATCTATTTTTCAATACATTTTGCATTAAAATTACAGAATACAAGAGGCTATGAAACAATCAATTTTAGTTCAACATAATCAAACAGAATTCAACCTATTAACCCAATAATTTTACTAGTATTAGGCAATTTCATTTGTACTTATTTGTTAGGGGTGTATATGCTATCAAAGAAGATACAGCGATGAAAAGGAAATAATTTTTTAGAGGGAATACAATTAGCACCATCAAATGAATTTACTTTGAACGAAATGATTTTCTTATAATATTAATACAGTCAGTTTAATATTATTTAAAAATGATTAATTTAGAAATTGTTAATAAAACCAGTAAGTGAAAAAGTATTCAAAGTGATATTTTTAGAAAAAAAATAACATTGAAGAATATTGTTAACAAGTTCCTCTTCGAGTAATAAAGCACAATTAAGTGCATCATTGAAATATCTAGTGTTGTGTTCCTGTTTGAAAATAATGTCAGAAACGTGTTGAGATTATTATAATAAAATTCAATTATTAATATTTCGTTTTCTCGCCTTTTCACCTTTGAATTTAATTTCAGATATTCATTGAAAAACGAAAATCTAATTTTTAAAATTATTGAAAACGAATGAATTAATGAGGTATTTGAAAATGTTTTTGTGGCATTGTATTTATGTACAAAATGGAATTCTAATTGTAATTAGAAAAGAAAATCTTAATATGTACATGAAAGTTCTATCTCCTAAATTCAGATGTATTTACTAATATATACATCCATGATCTTTCCTCGATAAACAAATTTAGCTTATTACCCTGAGTTACTTGAATGAATGTGGCTTTTGCTTTTAGTTTCTCGACAAAATCCATGAATATAAAGCAGATAAGTATTTTATAATCCAAACTACATTTTTTCACAATATTTTTCCACAAACCAAAGGAAACTTAATGTTTATAATAATTTCTTGCCTTAAGCAATTTTACTAATATACCTATTCAAAATTGACTAATATATCTTCTTTAGAATAACAGAATTGGAGTTGAATTACAATGTATTAATTTCTTATTTCAATGTATTGCATAAATCATATGATTGCATGTGATCATGATGTAAACGTTTAATTTTTAATATTATTCTCCATTTTTTCCAATAATGAGTATTAATACATGTATTTTACACTGCTGGAAATTTATAATTTTAAATTTTAAACATTTAGCCATGAAAATTCGTAATTGATGAACAACTAAAAAAATAAGTTGTTTCTTAGTAAAACATAATCAAATATATATTGAGAAAAAACTGTTTATTTAAAATGTGCTGAAAATATTAAAAGATTCATGATACCACGAACTGCAAACTCTACAAATTTTAAAGACTCCACTCAATATCTCTCAGACTGTTTTTGCCCAAAGGCAGCAGTTTTTGCAACAACAAAGAGATAAGTTTGGAGAATAAAAAAAACGGCGCAAAGAGTAAAGAGCCAGAATCGACTCTGGTAGTCAGAAAGCTATAACTATTCCAAGCCACCAAGATTTATTATCATTCGTTCGTAGGTTTGAAGTTTGCGAGTTTATCCATGCTGTCCGGCGGACCGTTGTCTTTTAAATAGCAGGGAGCATCCAATTCCTGTCAGTTGAGTCAGAGAAGAGCAGCGGACAGTTTACATCCATTTAAAGGCCAATATTTAGGTAAGATGACATTTTATGAGTCCGAAAAGCTTCCATGGTATTGCTCACTGAATAATCGAATTTTTTATTATTCGATTACGACGTTTTCTATACTAATACTTTGTTCATTGAAATGGTTAGCACTTGCATTGGAATTAATGTTTTGTAACTCTCTAAAAATTTAATTTTTAAAACCTTATTTTGAATTTGTCAATAATTGGTGAAACATATTAAGTCAGTTGCCAACAAAATATTCAATCGTCGTGCTAACGAAGAGCAATTTCCATTTACCCTCTACAAGGGTACAGGGAACATTTTAGGAAATTCAATCACTTTTGTTCTCCAAAGATCTTCTGGATTGGCAATATAATTTCGTTTCTTTGCAGCAGAGATGTCGGACTCCCCAGCGGAAGTCTTTTCTTCCCGGAGCTCTTCGCCAGAAGAGCTCAAGGCGGTGGTTCCACCCACCGTTTCCTACGTGCCCTCCGGGGCCCCGGAGGCGGATGCGGCCGGAGAGGCGTCTGTCCCCAAGCCGTGCAAGCCGTGCAAGTCGTGCCGCTGCGCGCCTGGGTGCTCGTGCCGGCATCCGCTGCTGTTCCGCGGCGCGTGGCGGCCTGCGCGGGGCGCTGGCCACGCCCCTCTTCGTGGCCGACCTGCTGCTCTGCAAGGGGCTCGACCTCGCGCAGCGCCTGCTGCCCTGCATCGCGCAGACCCCGCAGAAGGTTGGGGTTACTTTTAGTTTTCGGATGTTCTTAAGCTATATAAAGTTAGGATTTAGAGGCTCGTCAGTATGACTGTACCGAACTTCAGTCGGTCTGATTAATTAAATCTATTGTGCATCGCGTAACTATATTACCGCTTTCAATCAGAACGCCCTGATTCCATTTTAGTGGTTCTGTCTTGTTTGCTTAAAAAACTTTGTCGCATTTTTTCTTCATAACAATGAAATTTTGATTACATTAGATCAATTTGTCTTAAAACATTAAATTTACTAAACTTGCCACCCGGGAACTACGAAGCACGCTTCGCACGCAAGCCTCCTAATGTGCTTCGATTATTTTTTTTTTTTTTTTTCCCTGAGATTCCCTAATGTTTTGTTCGGTCAACTTCAAATGATTCAATCTGTTAGACTTCACGAACCTTCCTTAAGTTCATGTAACCGAAAAGATTTTTCTTGTCCGGATTTCCTAGCGCTGTTTCCATCGCACTACTTCTATTTTCCATCACTTTCCTTCTGTTTCAGACCTGCCGCGACGTGGCTTTGTGCACGTGCCTCCTGCCGGCCGGCGTGTGCCTCTTCTGCACCAGGGCCGTGTGCCGCGGCGGCGCCTGCCGCGACGCCGCCTTCGCCGCTGACTACTGCTCCGCAAACATAAACGCACAATAGAATCTCTCGTTCAATTCTTTTCTGGAACCAAATGCACTGAATACTTGTTTATAACTTTATCGTTCTTTATTTTTAAATATTTATAATAAACTTTTACTGCTGCTACTTTTGTTCTTTTTTTCCACCTTCCGCATCATTTATTAAAAATAGCTTTGCAGTTTTACTTTGAATTCCTACAAGGATTTTTTATTAATACCTATGGTTTTTGAACTTCCAATGGCTTAAGTTTCTTCTCTCAAAGTGGACTTGGTGACTACATTGTCAGGACGCTACCTTAAGTAGATTTCACTTCGACTAAAGCGTCAATGTGATTTTCAATAGTCTCAAGTTTACTGGTGGTAAACTTTAAATTATATGAAACTAACATTTTACAAATTAAAGGTTAATTGATATTTTTGGAAAATTATACGAATTAGATAAAATCTGAACTAGACATGTTTCAAGAGTTAAAGGTATAAAATATTCGGGTTAAGGCTGGAGACTCACGGACGCACGTTAGCGGACAGTAACAATGCGTTCGTTGCAGATTTTATGGACACGAATAGGGCACGTCGCACAAGTGCCCTGTGCGACTTCCCTTGTGCTTTTCTCGTCTGTGCTTAAAACAATCTGATATTTCATCTCATAGTTCATTTTATACATTTCATGAAATGAAATGTTGATTGTTCTAATTTTATTGCATCAAAAAGAAAAAATGAATTAAGCTATTTGAAATATTTTATAAAAGAAGAATTTAAATTTATAGCAAAACTTCCCCTCTGTCATATTTTAGACTGCATGTCGTAAGAAAATGAAAGGCCTTTTTCGCTACATATTTTCATATTACTGCTAAAAGCTATGTAAAATTTCAATACAATGTGGTCCTGAAGCACATTCATAAATCATGTATGTGTTTGGCAAGTTGTGTCGGCCAACTAACGGTGTTCCTAGTTGACTCTCCAAGCTTGAGGGTCAGAGCGACGTGTAGCTAACATGACGTATTCCCTTTACTATGACTTGCAAGATCCGCCTGCCTGAACTTTTCTTCGTTTGTAATTCATATATCAACTTTTAATTTTTCACAAAATATTTCTTTTATCTAAACTACAAATTTACGAATTATCATATTGCATGTCTCTAATTGCACACTCCTGGTTTTGTCAGTTAACATCACATGTGGTTTTTATCACTTAATGATTGTATAACGTTTCTTGATAAAAGTTTCCAAATCAAGTTTTAGACAATCAGATTTTATATTTTCGTTTTATTTCACTCGTACTACGTTTCGGAGATCAAATGTGTCTCCATCAGGTAGAAAAAGGTACCTGATTCGCAGGTTAAATACAATAATAAAATGCTAGCATTATTTTATAAACAAAATTTTAATATAAATGAATGAAATACATAAATAAGCAGAATAACATAGGAATTGGAAGCTTAACTTTTATATTTATTATTTCAAATAGTATAAATTGCACCGATGTATGAATATATAAATGTGAATACTTTACAAATGGTATTAGAATTTTAATTTCATAAATCAATTGATAGAAGCAATGTTATTCATTGCAAAGGTTAATAATTGTTATTTGTTGGAAAGCTACAATATTACCGTCAAACGTAAGAACCTGAATGGGTCAACAAGGTAGTATTCTGCTTATATATAATGTTTGTATTTTATTATTGTATTTTAGCGGCCAATTGTACCTACCTGTACCTGACGAAAGAGTTACATCTACTGGTATTATCCCACGAAACTGACATTCCCTTATTATTGATAATGCAATATAACAAGTTTTTGGGTAATGAAGTATTTTCAATTAATGATGATCGGGCAGTTACAAGACAAATCCAACCACCACAGCAAGAACCCGACACCACTTAAAAGATAATACACCGATTTTTTCAGCGTGATTTATCATGTTCTTTATATAAGGTTAGATATTTATGTAAGCAAGTACGAGTACTTGCGGCAGAAACAAGTTGAGACACACTTTGACAAAAATAGGTATACTAACATTCCGAATAGATGAACGCTTGCTTAGGAAAGAGTGGCTTATCTCATTAATACCTCAACCTATTCAATTGATTAAACTTAGAGTTTAAAACCGAAATATTTTTAGTACGTAAAAGTACTAAAAAAACACAAAATTTGACAATAAAATTATAAACGAAACGTCTTTAAACACAATAATTCTACTATAGTTTTTATTTTTAGTATATTTTTTTTGTTACATTCACTGAAATGAAATTCATAAGAAGTCGAATTGCGTTTAAAATGGACTTTGTTATCAAAGGAAAATTTATTTTTAAACGCTTGTAATACAAACTTTATTATAATTTCATAATGAAAAAATATACATTAGTTGCATTCATTCCGAGTGTTTCTAAAGTACAAATTTAAAAAAATTACTTCCAATAAAGCATACAAAGACCGAATCTAATGAAATATAATATTTTAATGTATTTTTTTATTATTGCAAAATCTGACTATTAAACAGATATCACGATTGTTTTTTACACACAAATTTTATTAATTTTTAATTGTGATTATTGTGGCATTTTAAAATAATGGTTGTATTCTCGTAAATCTCGATATACAGAACTTACATTCTTAAATTTTAATCATACGTACTATATTCAATTATTAAATTAAATAATTATATCAGAGTTTTCAACTGAGAAGAAGGGAGTAGTGGTGCTGAACCATCCACGAGAGCGCTCTTCGATTCGTCAAAATTTGACACTAAGAGGCGAGTCTCCGACTGCCACCTCGCGACACGTCGCCTTTAATGAGATCGCGGCAGTTGAGTGGTAGTTGTTATCGTGTACACTTCCCAATTCCTACTTCACATACCGGTGTGTATCAGTAGAAGCAGAGTTTTAAAGTTGGAGTTTGTTTCGGTATTGTTGTAGAGTAAATGATTTATAATTATTAACTGTGTTTTTGTTTCAGAATTGAGATGCCGAAAGTCGAACATAATTACGCTCCCAAGGAGATTGATAATCCCGAGGACGATACAACTGCCTCTTACCCCTCGTTCAACACCCCGTCTCCCCCTCCCGTTACCCCGCCCCCGCCCGCTCCCGCTCCTGGACCCTTTCCCGAGCCTCATCCCGAACCGGCTCGTGTCCCTGAAGCGACAGCACGCGGGGGGGCTTCTGAGGGGGCGGATAATGTCCTTCGTGCCTCACATGTGCCTCCTATCATCACACATCTCGTCTCTGTGCAAGAGAAGAATCACGTAGAGGATGAGAAGCTCGATAAATCAGGAGGCACCAAAAATGGACAATTAACCGCCGCACCGACCACGACAGTTAAAAGGAGTTTGCAGATCGTGGAGAGAGTTGTTAAACTACCAATAGTGAAGTGCACTGCCAACGTGTACGATTTTTTGAAAACGAACAGCTTGACTGGTTGGACTGTGAACTTGGCCGAAACGACAGCGAAAGTAACCCTCGCCCCGGCTATGTATTTGGCCTCCACTTTAGTGTCAGTCTGCAACGCCCCTATCCGCTGCGTCGACGCTACATTGTGCCTTGGTTTGGATGTTGTGGAGGCAGCCTTTCCTTGCGTTAATGTCAATCCTAACCAGGTATGCTTAATTTTTGGTACAAATTACTGTCTTCAACATTCTGTAGTCTAATGGAGTTTACTTTTCCAGATGTATGCGACTACTAGAACCTGCGTCGCTGGCTGCTTGTGTTGTTGCCCACGTGTTGTTTGCTCCACAATTGCGAAAATCTATCCGTAATCGAAAGATGACGTTGTTTAACATCAAAACTGCTTTAATTACTTACACGAAATCCCCCAAGTATTGCTGTTACCTTGTTTGAAATGCAATTATATTGTAAGATGTTCAAAAAGTGTTTTTCACATTTCTTATATGTAACATTTTTTACTATTTTTAATAAATATTTTTGAAGGTACTATTTTGGCAATATTTACTTCTTACTACAGCACATTTCTTATTTAGATTCTTAAAAGGATTCCTCTCCTTAGTTTGGTTAGATAAGGATTTATACTTACAGCAAGTGAAAAGGAGTCGGACCCAATTTTCATTTTGAGGATGAAAATGAAAATTGAATAGGCTAATGACAGGAAATTTAATAATCATTGTTCATTCGTGAATAGAAACTGTATGTATCAAAAGTTGAATGAACGTTTAGGACCTGACTGTTAGTTTGCAGTGTCAACTGTACTATTTTCTTTTGACTTTATAATATAAAACTTTATTCTAGAGAAATTAATGAAATGATTGCTATGTTTGAATTTTGAATTATTTTATATAGTTTATTCCATAACTTTCAAACTCCAGAAACAATTTGTAAGGTAGGTGTATACATTACAATTCTCTACAATCAATATTGTAAATATTACTCATTTACTAAAGGGTGAACTTTACCATATCGAAGACTTCTCTATCGAGTCACACTTAACGAATTTTATCATTGAAGTTCTGAAGAATTTTTCTCATCTCATATTACCGCACTAAACATTCCGAAATTAGTTTCCATTTATACCAAAGTGGGTTTCTCACCCTCACGACTATCATGTTTGAAATTATAGTAAACATTTAAGATCTTGTTATACTAAAAAATTTAATGTATATTACATTTACAACACGTATTAATCTAGGTCAATTCCTGAAACTTATTTCAAAAACAAGAGCAAACAAAGGTCTTCCAATTATCTGATTAAATGAAACTAATGGCTCAATATATATTTATTTCTATTAATGAAATGCTATAATTACGAACGAGAGATGGGATTTACTTACAACAATAGTTTAGACAACCGTACGAAGGTTGATTCTCGTTATGAGTTTTTAAAATGGGAAGATAAATTAATGAGTAAATTTGTAAAAGACAACTTTCTAAAGTAACATAACGGTTGAAGCTTTATGGTATCCTGCCAATATCAAATGAGTATTAAAACAGTTCAATGAAAATAGCCAAAATATTAATTAATGGTACAGATTGAGAGGACCAAGTAATGTTTTGGCGGGAATATGTATATGTATACTAACTAATTTTACACTCACATTTAGGGATAGATACTTCAGTGTATTTCAATGACTGCTAAATTATCAAACATGCATTATGTATCGGTTTACTCTATAATAGTTTTCATTTAAACTGTTCTTACGTTTTACACAGTACTTATAATTTGCAAACAAGGAACTATTTGTAGAAGAAAATGAGAAATTTCCTTTATTTAGAAGGAAATAAATCAATGAAAAATATCACAATTAGCAGATTTTGTAATTTAATCTGATTATAGTGAACTTTGAAATGTGTTAGTGACAAACGGAAAATATTCGCGATTAAAGTACAAATGTAACGACGTACACATTTGAGTGAATGAATATTATGAAATTATATTAACAAACAAAACCCTATTATTATATTCATTGCGAACAGAGTAAATTCTCCATGATTAGATTCAGTGGAACCAGGCAAGAAAATCCGAATAACCTGCCTGAAGTTACTTTATCGACAAGTTCACGCAGCGTAAGAAAATATGATCATTATTAAAAAAGGATTTTAATAATGGGCAAGATTTTTTTGGTTTACTTAAAAATTAGAATATGGTAGGGAAACTCATAAAAAAATCATACGTTCTAAAGTGAGAAATTTTGCAAACACATGTTCGTTATTTTTGTACAAACCAAAATCACTTATTCCGAAACAAAACAATGTCATTGTTTAAATCACAAAGCTAGACCTAATGAATATAAACTTATTTACTTCTGAACAAGAGTTTGCAAGGTTTTAAAAATAACGGAAAATTTATTTTTTGACATCCTCTAGTATAATATTACTAAAAGAGAATTAAAAGTTCAATTTCTATCACGTGATACATGAAAAGATTCTCAAGTACTTAGATAAATCTGTGAATACAATATAGAAAATCCACGAAAATGTGTGTATTTTTAACCTATTAAGATTGTTTTAACTGTACTAAATACTTATTGATCATTACAATAATATTTATTATTTTATTTTGCTGGTAAGACTGCGCTACTCAGCCTATCGGCCTCGTATGGCAACCTCTCCTAGTCACATAATACTAAAATGTCACTTTTACCATTCGTATCGAGATTAACTATTAGATGTATTATTCAACAAGCATTTAGAACAGTTAAAAAAATTAGTAGACTAATTATACTGACATTCTCATGGATATGAGACAAATAGTATTAAGTCAGAGCCACTTCAGTCAGCAACACTTAAAAAGTAATCGATAAAATTTGTTAATTTCTAATTTTTCAACACGTATTATGATTTTTTTTAAGGACAACATCATGCATTTCAATTGTTGTCTTTAAAATGGCTACCATCAGTGTAAAAGAAATTATATTTTCATGTTCTATACTTTCATTAAACTAATGGATTAGTTAGTAGACTAACATATCTCAGAAATGATTATTTCTCAAATTAGTTTTAAAAAGACTCCATTAAGCGGAAAATAGCATGGGCAAGTTAGTGAATTCTTGGATTATTTTGGCAGGAAATAAGCATAATAGCAATTAATAACAATTACATTATTATTATTATTACTTTATTAGTCCTCAATAACCGTTTCCACTTTTTTGTTTCCGAAATGAAACTCTGACGTCTCTCCACAAAAGATTCCTCGCCAAAAATAAACTTTTTAGAATTAACTTCATTTTTATCCTATAATATAAATGTAGAACGAAAAATCTTAAAATTTTTCCATTTAATGAAACATTTCCTCCTTGTAGCCAAAATTATATATGGATTAATTTACTTTATGCGGTCCAAATTGCGTCTTAGCAAGCTCAATCATTCAGTTAATTCCACGTGGGCTGTGCAACATCTGCTCCTAGAAAGCTCCCTGGCCGCTCCCCGCCCCGCCCCCCTCGCCCGCGAGGAGCCGAACGCGCGCGCCGACCGCAGCCGCTGGAATTCCAATCAATCGAGCGCGACTGCGCGGCGCGCGGCGCAGCGATCCACGGCCGCGCTCCGATTGGCTGCGCTGCGAGCGCCGACGCGAGTTTACACCCTCGGGCCAGTTATACACGCCGTAGCACCGCGTTCGGCTTAGTTTCGATTTTGAAACCGACTGCATCGTTTTCGTTGCGTTTATAGTTGGATACAATGTTGGGCCGGTGGAGTGAGTATTCGAAGAAAAATATGTTTATCTATTGTAGGGTTGAAAGGAAAGAAGTTGACAACTCTCGAGTCGTTAGTTTTAAGAAAGAGTAATTTTTAAAGTTTACAACAAGTATGCAGCAATCTTGTGCTTAAATTTGACTGATTAGCTGTTCCGGATTTCACTGATTCATAGTTTTGAATTTAACAGCCTTGCCTTTAGGGTTATCCACTAGGTCACTTCACGGCAATTTTGTTAAATTAACCGCGTAGTGTGTTAATGCGAGTGCGCATCTTGTTCGCAGGAACGCAGCAAAACGCGAAGCACCTGGAGGAGGAGCGGCTGAACGCGGAGCGGGAGCGCTCTCTCAGCGACGCAGCCTCCCCGCGCTCTCCTGACGCCTCCGCCCACTCGCCGCCCTCCACGCCCGCCTCCACGGCCAACGGCACGCCCGCCACCCCGACCTCCGCCGCCAGCGACCAGCCCATAGTGGAGCCGCCCGCCACCCCGACCTCCGCCGCCAGCGACCAGCCTATAGTGGAGCTGGCCTCCACACCGGCCTCCGCCGCCAGCGACCAGCCCATAGTGGAGTCGACCTCCACACCGGCCTCCGTAGCCAACGACCAACCCTTGGTGGAGCCGGCCTCCACACCTCCCCCAACGACCAACCCTTGGTGGAACTGGCCACCACTCCGGCCGCCGCTGACCACCCCGAAGTGCAACCGGCCTCCACTGCCAACGACCAGCTCTTGGTGGAGCCGGCCTCCACGCCCACCAGACCGACCACCTGCGCGGCCCTCCCCCCCCCCCCGCCCGCCCCCCGCTGGCCCTGGACGCGTCCACGCGCGTGCAGCGCGGGACCCCGGCAGACTCCTTACACGGCGCCTACGACACGCCCCTCTCCCACGCCCCCCACGCCAAGGCCTTGGGAAGAAGCGACGCAGCAAGATCTTTTGGAAACCGATGATGAATCAGACAAGAAACAAATTATAAGTGAATATGAAAATAAGTCGGAAGGAGGAGAATTGGATTAATTGCGCGAACGATTGACCTCTAAAAAGGAGTCTGGTGACGCCGAAGAAACGTACAGTGAAGATCGTGAACGCAATGCCGGAGAATCGTCAAAGAACCCAGAAAGTGCTGAAGCAGGAGAAATGTTTATCGAGGAAAGTGTTTTGAAGAAAGATGAAATCAACCGCCTTCCAACCAAGTCTGAGGAAAAGAACGGCCACTATCTTCCAACGTCCAGTGATGAAAAGATGTCTCCAAAACTTGACATTAGTATAAAGGATTCTAAACAATCTGAGGACTCTTATAAAAAGTCTATTGAACATACTGTACCTCCAGAAAGTGAAACTGTTTCTGGTTTTGTCACGCCAAACGAATCCGATCGACGATTCCCAACTACACCTTGTCCTGACTTTCCAAAAACGTCTCGTAGAAGGTCGTCCTTCGGCGAGGCCAGAGAAATTTACCGCCGTCCTCCAACGCGTTTTGAAACCATGAACTACCTGTCGCAGCTCTCCGTCGTACAATGTCTGCAACGAGCCTATGGCGCAGCAAAGGCTAACAAAGTAACTGGCTGCGCTGTATCTTGCATGGAGCTAGGGGTGTACGTCGCAGTTATCCCAGCTATCCTCTTGGCTAAAGTCTGCGATGCGCCTCTTTTGTGTGCTGATAAAGTAATAAGCAAGAGCGTGGGCAGCGTTGCGAGAGTACTCTCCTGTGCTCCAAAGGAGGTGAGTTTATAGAATATTCTATTGCCTATATTCGGGTTACGAAAAGGTTTAATGTAATAAAATTTCTGCACTATAAAAAGGTTCTGAACTTAAATACGGAAATAAAACTGAACTGGATGAATCGTTAATCATATTAGAAGTAAATGTTAAAAAATTTGAATTGAGAGATTGAATATAATATAGTGAACATTACAGGTAAAAAAATATGCTATATATGCTCAGTTACTAACTTTAATTTCACTGGAAATGAAGTTTTCGCTAAAATTTCCTCTAAAAAAAGTTTCAAACTATTTGTTTTTATTTTTTCAGGTTTCCTGTGGTATACCAGGCTGCAATTGTGGAAATCCAGTAATCTGCGCAGCGATCAACACGCAGAAAAAATATTAATTTTAAATCGAAACTTTGTTTAATACTGCAATCTAGCATGTTCTGAAAATGTTTAAGTGCCTGAAATATTTTAAAAGTTGGTCATTTGTTTTTCAATATTACTTTTAATGCGTAAATTTATACCATAACATAATTTATTGTAATTTAATGAATGTTCAAAGAATTTTAATTTATAAAATGTTGAAATAAAAAAAACTTTCAATTTACGTTTTAATTTTGTTGCTCCCTCAGATCCTTAATTCATTTTAACTTGTCTAAAATTGATGGCAATGTAGTTATACCCTTTAACCTTTATGAAAGTACGTGTGAATGTTCCAATTAGAAAAAATACTTGGCAATTTAGTTTTCTGAAGTTAAAGAAGCGCTGAAGAAAATGTAAAATTTCTTAAACTATACTCGAAACACTTAACTTAAATAAATGTTAATAACACTCTCATTAATTACGGAAGCAAGGTCAACCCCACATACTTCCGCCAGAATTATGACCCCTAAAGTCTTGTAAAGATGTATCAATGTAACCTACAGTAATGAACATTCCGTATTTGACTGTCTATAATTAAAAATTACTTAAACTAATTAATTGCATAAATTTAGACCTACACAATCGGGTGTTATCCAACGAGGTGGATACTACACGTAGTGGCAGAGCGTTGCCACCTTTGCAGCAAATTGAAGCATTTTTCGCAGACGAAGCAGCGCCCTCTGGAGTGTATTCTAATTTCGTTTGGCACTAATTCAAGCTGGGTGGGCGCGGGCCGCGCGCAATGTTATCACGACCAAAAGCGAATCATTTAAAAATGGAAATTACATGTAAGGAGAACGAATTGAGAAACTTTAAAAACACGTTGCTTCCTTTAACATTTCAACAGCATCCATTTTTATGACAACTGATTTTGTAGTTAGCATAAAATCTGAAAGTAAATGTTATTGCAATAAGCAAACGAACAGATCACAAATAAGGCGACAAACTTGAAAAAAAATATTTGTAATTTTATTACTTCTATTTTTAGTTGTATGCCGAACATACTGAAGGCATTGTGAATTTTATTCTAACCACTAATAAAATTTAAAAACAATTAAACGAAAAGACAATATAGAAAAAGATCTGATACAAACACACGTCAATTCTGATGGATGGTTCTACTCGTCCCCATCAGCCACTCTCATGTTGTGACTGTAAAAACCATGGCGGTCACTAGTTTCGCCAGCATCTGCAAAGGGCGCTGAAATCATAAGGTCAGCCACCCTGTGGTATATTCTAACTCGGTGTTTTCTAAAAATCCAGATTTTAAGAAGATTCTAGAAATATTTTGACACCTACATGATCTTTTTTTAAGTGAGGTATCAAGTTCTTTTTCTATAAAATCTCCCTCTTGTTTTTTCTGTAGTAACTCTTATATTCTTGGTAAACTTTAGGCACATGAAAGAGATCGAGTTCAGGAGGCTACAACTTCTGCAATGTCGGGCATTTCTGTCGTATATTTAATTTAATTTAACAAAAACTGGTTTCGTTTCTAAATTCTACTTTGGAAAAAATATCTTCGCAACATTTTATTTTAAACTATAATATTCTAAAACATTAAATAATCTTTGTTATCAAAATTTATCCAGTATTTTCAATTTTCAAGCGAATAGTTCCAATTAGTTTTGAACCCACAGCAAATGACGCTGTAATAATTCAGTTCTAACAACAAGCACCTTTGAAACATCGCATAGACAAAAGAACAAAAAGCATTTAATGAAAATGTTCACATATTTAAAATTTTGTTTTAAAAATTAAATATAAAAAAACAGAAGGATCCCCTGAAACTTCCCATTCCCCTTCGTAATGCTGGAATGACTTAGGTGTCATATAATCCTTGAATGTCAGAATACTTCGAAAATGCTGAAGTGTAAATTCAACGTCAGCAGCTCATCTTAGAGTGAAAAACTATTTGCTATCAATATATATAGTACACAAGATAATTCATTTCATTTTGAATTTAAATTATGATATTGAAATAAATTTTTGCCGATTTATTAAGAAAACCTCGGAGAATGCACAAACCTTATTTCACCATCAAAAGGAGCGTAAACAGCGCAATTCAATCTTCAAAAAGGGCGTATACAGGAAGACGCCAGTTTTTCATAGAACACATAATTCATTTTGTTACTGCAGATGTACAGCGAGCACAACAGTTAGTTCGCCATGTTTTATCTAACACATGATGATAAGAAATGAAATAAATTTTAAATTTGAAAGTAAACGAGCTAGAGTATTTCTGAAGAAATTTTGTTAAATATGTTAAGGAAAGTGAAAATTCAATTTCCACTTGAACTTACAAGTTTTGTATAAGAAATTGTGCCTAAATCAATTAACGTTATAATAGAAAATCAATATTAAAATTTAGACAAAATCTTTTAATCTACTTTTGAAAAATTCAATCGTTACATTTCTGAATTGTTTGACTTAATTTGGATAAAGCGTGCAAAGATTACACGCGTATTCTTGCACTTTGCTCTATTATCTTTAAAAAGAAAGTGTAAGATAGAAAAACGTCAATAGTAATAATAATAATGAAATAGTATATTTCAAATGTTTTATGAACTAGAAAGATTACAAATGATCAACGTTTCACAAAATTGTAGCGTGAGTTGTTGTTCGCTCATTTTTCTATCCACCGACATTCTCCTGAAGTTAAAATAAAGTGTGCGAACAAAACAATAAATTCAAGGGAAAATCTTAAATCTAGTCAACATGTACTCAATGTAGCACTATAAAATTTGAGTCTTACCACTTTCATGATTCTACTACTGACATTGAGAGAAGGAAACCCGCGAGATCAAGGGCATGCAGACGTTTGGATATGGTTTATTACATTTCTTTTTTAATTACCTAAACATGACCTCTTAAATCTGTGAATTTCTGTCAAGTTTAATTCCTTATTTCTTTGAGAATTCAATTTTGAGCACAAAGAAAGTGGAAATCACAATCAGCAAAATACAGGATTAGTCAATATAAAAGTCCAACTCAAATATTTTCTAAAGGGGTTCAAGATATTGAGATAGAATTTTCACCAAATGATTCAGGAGGTAGAGTCTCATCAATTGTACTTACATAGCTTTCTGATAGTTTTTTTATTTGGAAGATATTGGACATTGTTCTTTTAAAAGGAACACTAAATTTTTTCATGAATAGATGAGTCTTGAGGATACACATTCACCAATACCATAAAGTTGGTTCTGATGAGTAATTATGAATACTAATGAATTATAACATTCTATGTTAAAGCAGATCCAAAGTTCAGAGTTAGGCTGGATTTCTAAACGATCCCACAGCCGCTTTCGATCTCCGGTTCAAAACGCGAAGGATTCACATGTCTTACACATTTTGTGATCTCTCAACGACAATCGTCACAGAGATACACAAATAAAATGAAACAGTCTAGCAAGTTAAGTTTGTCACATGCAGAGAGTGAATGACGTAGAGAGTGGAGAGCAGAAATTTGTGTCTCAGCGACGCACGTTGAATCGGACCTAAAACATGGTCATAATTGCAAATGCCAGTGGATTTGCGTAAAAATTGGTATCAATGGGTTTTTGAGGTTGCTGAATTTGAATATCGCAATGAAATGTCAAAATTCAAAATGGCGGATCAACTCATTTAAAAATAAACAAAAGTGCATAAAAATGTCCATATGGGATTCCCGAGATCACTGATTTCGAATATCGAAATGAAATTTCAAAATTCAAAAAGGCGGGTTCGAAATGGCTAACTAACTCATAAAAATGAACCCAATATGTGTAAAACTAGAAAGGTTCTCGCGGTCGTTGATGACGAATATCGAAATTAAATATCAAAATTCAAAGTTGAAGCTTGAAAGTGAAGTGATTGTGCGTAGAAATATTGTTATACGTATAGTACTATTTTCGAAGTTGCTGAATACAAATATTGCAATGAAATTTAAAACCGGTGCTTTAAAAAGATATATCGGATTTAAACGATAAAGATATTTTTTAGAGGGAAATGTGATTTAAGAGAGTTTTTCACTTCCTTGGTCCATTGATTTATTAACGTATAAAAAGTGAACATGGTCATAAAGTA
Source organism: Teleogryllus oceanicus (assembly GCA_964035755.1). Lineage (NCBI taxonomy): Eukaryota > Metazoa > Arthropoda > Insecta > Orthoptera > Gryllidae > Teleogryllus > Teleogryllus oceanicus. Next base: position 29,607,815 of record CAXIVR010000003.1, read on the forward strand.
GCATCTGCGCACCTTTTCCTGTGCTCTGGAATCTCTACCCCCTTCCTTTTCCTACACTATTTTTAAATTGAATTACGAAAAAACGAGAGTTTTTGGTAACATTTGATATATTATTTGATCATATTATCTCTACTAATGTTCTCTTCTGTGAAAAGAAACCTCTACAATTTGTCATTCACACTAAAAAATAATTGCGTTTAGAGACACTATTATGGCAATTTATGATTTCATGTCTTATCCTAAATACATCGATATTGATGGAATTTCTTGCCCCAAATCGAGATGATTTTAGAATATCTGTGCAAATTCTAACTATCATTGGGAATTTATATATCTTTTCATTCTTTTGACATAAAGGGAAAGAGGGAGTGAAAAGAGACACATAACGTAGGAAGTGGATTTGCTACCGACTGGAGACTCCCGGTAGATCCAAACTGAAGGAAGATCGTGCTACAGGGAAAGAAAGATCACTTCAATGCGTCACTGCAAGTCAGATGCTCGAGAAAGGAAATGTTTAAGAAAACATGCCGTCATTCAAGGTCAAAAGGGCCGTTGAAAATGCAGATGACACACATTTCCTTGTATCATGTGGCAAGCAACAATTTACAAAAAATATTTTGAGGTAACTATATTCACAAATACATAATGTATAAGAAATGCCCGTAAAGTAAATAATGAAGGCATGAGAAATATTTTAAAAAATGTTTTTATTTAATTTAAAAACCAACAATAAAAGAATACATCACAATGGCATTTATGTCGTTTTATAAAGTCCATTTAGAACTATCCGTACAAAAAATTTAAAGCAAAAATCTGGAGCCCTTTTCGACGTTTTTGCATTTCAACGTTTCTGAAAATGGGGAATTCCGAGCTATATAAATGTACATATTTATTATCATTATATTATAAACAATATTATAAGTGTATATTTATGTGTTCATTAATTGCAACCCATCTGTCGGGAATCAATGCTGTACAGACCTAATTTCGTGGGCACTTATTTATTGAAAAATATTATATGTTATTGAAAAAATGGTCAATTGTAGTTTGAAATAACATCATTAAGTTCACTTTTACACCCGTAGAACACTTAGTTTTGGTTTCTACGACAAGAAAATAAGAATCCATTAAGTATACTAAAATTACTCAAGTGGTCGGTGGCACGGATTAATATTTTTTAATCATTCCAAAAATTAATATCACTTATTTTCTTATTAAAAGTAATTATCAGAAGCAGAAATCGAAAAAAATACCGAGAAAATAAATCCCTGTGGCATCGAAGACACTTTCGGGATATCTAGTGTTAAACCTTACTATGTTGCATTGCAGTAAAGTGGCTATAAAATAAAAAGGTGCTGGTACGTGCAACTAAATGTGTGTTATTCTGATTAAGGGCATTCTAATTGATAAATAAAAAAATTGATTGAGGCAGAAATACGCAGGAAAAAACATATAATCCACAATGTACTTGACTAACATTGTTACGCTACATAAGTTAGAATTCAGTCGTATTATACATAAAATAATTAGACACTCTTTCTTAAAAATACACTTAACTTATAGTCAAAAGTGTATTCTTTTCTGAAACACGAGAAGAATCCATAGAAAAATAATTTAAACACTTTTTTTTAATTTAACAAAAGTAGTGGACAAGAAACAATGAATTCACGTGTTTCGAGCAACGGTAACTTTACGAGACCGTAAGGACGACAAAAATGATTGAAATAACATTCGAGAGCTAAAGTAGTGTGCTTCAATGTCTTCCAAACTATATTTGATAAGTCAGAATTCTCAACGCCCACTTTGAATTTTGCCATTATGGCCAGGTTTTTGGGCCGATTCAACAATGTGCGATGGGTCGTCTCTGCGGAGAGATGACGTAGAAAGGTTTATAAATGTTTGAACAATATTTCGTTATCAACTAATTGTATGCAACAAGTTGTATCAATTAATTTATGTAAAAGTTGTTTCGTTTTACTAATGGTAAAGGAATATAAACGAGTACATACTGGAGCAAACTAAAACATAATAGTGTCAATGTCTTTGTAAATAAAGAAATTTCATCTCAGTTGCATACACCCTTACCTGATAGTAAGGTTATTTTCACAGTAATAAAAAGAGAAGTAATACTGTAGATTTTGCTGGCTTTCGTAAATCTATAAAAAAAAACACGAAAAAACGGGCTTGCCGTACAAATTGACGCGCAATGATTTAAAAAAAATCGTTTTAACTGTGGAGAGTACGTCGCAAGACTTACGTTACAAACATGATTCAATTTAAAAGTCGATGATGTTTCAATCTTCCTGGTGAACGATTTTTCTAATGAGAACATATCGGTGATTTTCTTTTCACTTCGATTGATTTTTGGAACACATTGAATGTTACCATAAAGAGACTTCTCCGGGACGTTTCTTGGAAGGGAAATTCGATCAAAACCTTGTGGTCCTCATGATTGCTTCCTTATGCTGCGCCGTGCGGGTTGGAAGCCGCATAGCTGTCCCGCGCCAGTAACTTCCTACTCTCCTACCTGATTTTTTTTTATTTTGTTTATTTAAGGTCGTTTTTTAACATCAAAGGTCATCAACGACCGCAATTAAGTATACATCAATGCGTTAAGTATCACAATTTAGTATACACACATTAAGCGTCCACAATTCATTAAGTATACACAATCAATGTCAATCAAATTAAGTATACATCATATTATAGTTTAAATTACATAACAATTTACAACATTATAGCCCATATTTTTCTTAATTATTGCATTACATTAGATTGTTACTTAAAATTAATAACATTCAATTTTATATTATATTACCTTACTTAAGTTAACAATGTCTAGCAACTTTAGTACTTTAGCACACCTGATTTTTGTTTGACGCCATATTACATATTCTTTTATTATTTAACAAATACAAAGAAATGTGATGTCGATTAATTTGTATTCTCAAGAATTATCAATTTGTGTATAAAATATAGTGTTCTATTACAAAAACCAAGTTAGTCGAAAGCCTTCAAAATAAAAATGGTATCGAAAAGAAAACAACTGTAACTCATAAGCTTATATACCCTGAATCATTTGGTTAAAATTTCATCTCAGTATCTTGAACAGTTATAAAAATATGAGATGGACGTTTTTATAGACTAACATGGATATTAGCTGGGTTGTACAAAATTTGTGAAGTTCTATTGGCAAGACACAAGACGTTCGAAGCAAATGTTCAGTGTACATCTTTTAACTATAAGGTAGTTTTTTCGTAAAATTCTATTAATTCGTTTTCATTTAATTGTTTCCTCTGACAAAATATTTTACCACACAATGCATTGAAAATTATCTGATGGGCAGTCTCACAATGGTAGTTTAATGCTAATAGCGGAGGTCAAGAGACGGAGTTACGAACATGGACATGCGTAGCGAAGGGTCATTCAGCCCTAAACTTTGAAAATTTTAGCTTGTTCTTACAGCCCCTAGATTCCGAGAAAGATACTTGTTAAGTTTGAAAATGACATTTGTTAGTACCTTACTTTTATTACAATGTTTTGCATTATTCATTTCAATGTTCTTGGACTTTCATGGATCTCGGACTTTCATCATTTTCATTTCATTTCATTTTCCAAATCAATTCAATGATTTAGACTTTCAATAAGTGGTAGAAAAGTTAATTTTTAATCAATCAATGGAAAATAATCTTTCATTCTGCGGATTAATACTGACGGTTGTTACTGGGTCTTAGTCAAGATTACCAGAAGACCACTAAGCCAAGACCATCAGAATTGTTGTAATTGCACCTGTAGCCTCACTGGCATCACTCTCAGTAATTGTGTACCCGTTAGAGTCTCGGCGTTCCAAAGGCCACCTTTCCAAGAGGCTACACTTGCAAGAGCAACTATAATTGTCAGTTTAATTTAAAATCACACATCAAAAAGTATAATTGTATAGTCAAAATACTATCAAAGCAGCTTATGAAACGCCATTGCCTCTTATTATGATCAATCTTTTAGTATTGAAAAATATATAGCTTATTATATATATTGAAAAAATCTAAAATAATAATTACATTTCTCGCTAACGAAAAGCTTTCCGAACAATATCTCTGCGGCGTATTACTTGCCCTATAAATCCTCATTGTTGAGTGATAATTGCATTTCGATATCGTGAACCATTTAGACTTTATGGGGGTGAGATAGTGGGTGAGACATCCAGTATATTAATAATAACGATGTGTTTGAAATGAATGTTCTCATAAACATCTTACAAGCAAATAAAACCCTAATATTTTTAGAAAAGAACATGAATATACAAGAGCTAACTTTTGCACTAGTAGCATTACAAGTTGCTTCATTTTGTAAGGTGTTTTCGTCAAGGAAAGCGAGCAAGGGTCAGAGTAATGTTACTTCTGACAATTTAACATATAATACCAATAAAATAGCCAGATTAAATGTGAACAAAACCAAATATATATGTGCCACAAACTTGAGATCACTTTGCCTTCATTCTATATGTGCTCAGAGTAGGAAGAGCAAAAAACACCTAAAACGTCAGTCTCAAAAAATTTTCCCCCCGAAAATTATGTATTTACAGATTATTTTAGATGATGTTTCAGATTCATTAGTAAAGTATAAGAAATTATAAGAAAATTTTAACAAAAAAAAAAAAACGATATAGAGATAGATGTTAAGGTTTACAAAGTATTACAACGTAACATTATTGCTAGAATAAATGTATTTCATGCTGCATATACTATATGAAAGAATCAGGCTGGAGTTTTCGTCGAAACTATTGCTATATTCTGCTCTCGGTAGTGTCATACCACAGATGATGATGAAGCGTGGGTCCTACCTTTGATGAAGTCGACGGCCATCTCCAGCCCGTACGTGTCCTTGTCGCAGTCGTCGAGGATGTGCGCGCCTAGGGTGACGTTGGGCAGCAGCGATGGGTCTGCGTTGAGCTCGTCCAGCGTGAAGAGCATGGCCTCCAGCGCCTGCACGCCGCCCTGCGGCATCACCGGTCCGCACGTCACCGACTCCTCGCGCTCGTGCACCATCATGAGCCCTCCGAGGATGAGGTCACCTTCCACGACGGCCTCGCGTTTCACGGGCCACGGGATGTCGCCGGCGTGCGCCCCCCCCCCGTCCCCCCGCCGCGCCCTCCACCAGCGACCGGAACGGCCGCGTCGCCCACTGGTGCGGGCGGTCCAGCTCGTGACGCTGGTGGCGGCGCCGCGGCGGCCGCTGCTGGTGGTGCACCTGGTGCTCCTGGTGAAGTTGGTGCTCCTGGTACTGTTGGTGCTCCTGGTGCTGTTGGTGTTCCTGGTGCTGTTGGTGCTCCTGGGACTGGTGGTGCTGTTGGTGAGAAGCCAGAGTCGCGCATGACACCAGCCACAACACCACGAACCACCGGAGACACATGGTGCTCACTGGATGGAGGTGAAGGTGTGGGAAGACGGTGAATATTCACAGCTTGCGGCTGCCACCTTGGATTGTGTTTTCTGATTGAACTGGAAAAGATGACTTCCCGTGAACACTCCAGCTGTTTCGTAGTTTTTTCGATAACGTTTTGTGAGTTTTCTTTTCTTGACGAATTTTTGACTTTTTTTTAATACTATTGCTGTCCGCAAACTTTTACTTTTCAGAAAGCCTTGCAAAATTTAATTTATGTTTATGAAAATTACTTTTCTTTTTGTACCTTTAACGTCAATTTTGTTCACGTTTCGATATGTTAATTTTATGTGCTACACAAAGTAAAGCATACCACTGATATGGATTACGTTGAAATACATTAATTTTATTGTGTATTGGATATCATAAGTACCTTTGAGTATCAAGTATTAAACTTCTCTTTGTGTGTCCTAAATTACGTTAAACCAAAATTATATTGTTTTGTGACATCACAAACGTTTATAAAAATATTAATCAATAAATATATCAACTTTAACAAAATAAATTCTATTATCCCACGTAATTATTGTACAATTCGTCCGAACAAATCTGTTTGAATCATAGAATATTCTGAGGGAATGATATGAAAGTTTACTTCGGTGTAAGCAACCATCTGAAGAGAAATATTACACTTTTCAAAGAACAATTCAAAGTTATTGATTATATTATGTTACAACAACAGCACCTTTTGTTTTCGGCTTAAAAAGAAATTCAACAGTAACTACATTCGAATGTTCGATACCCTTTAATATTTTCCGATTTTACAAATACTGGTTCTCTACTGGCTCATATCTGCCAAGAGATAGTTTATTACTTAAATGTATACTAAGTTCCTCAGAAATTTCTAAACAATTGTAATGAATCTTCTAAATTTCAGTTTCTAACGAAGAACCCGTTATGCTCCGAAGTGTCTTCGAATGTCTAAACACTAACATTCAATGGGTAGAAATATCCTTTCAGTAGTATTATTACTCCTGGACAGAACCATGAGGAATGTAGGACGGAAAAGAGAGGTGTCGTTGGATATGAGAATAAACGAGATATATGGCATGGAAAAGGAAACAAAAGCGGGTAGCACAATCGACGACAATTATAAACGCACACACGAAAAAGTAAACGCGCACCTGAATGGGCCCGCAATTTTACATTAGCGGCAAACGCAGCGGTACATCTAATTCGCACATTAGCATTCGCAATTGAAGTGGCCGTACGCTAATTTAAGAAAGGAACGTCGATTCAGCTTTGCAGAACCGATCGATAATCGTTTTATGTTAATGACGTTTTTTGCGAGGCGACGCCAGCGGAAGGTGAAATTCCCTCACCAGTGCAGAATCTCAGAGAAAACTTTTAGAAACTCGACTCCCAAGTATTGCTTCGGTTGTTGCGTTCCAACTTTCAGAGATTCCGAACGGGATGGGAAGAGGAGAACGACGTTCAGTTTGATCGCTGAACAAAAAGTTCAGTTGGCGCAGTTGTAAATGTAAAAGTAATGAATAAGTTGTTGAGGGAGGTACGGAACAGTCAGAGAAGTGCGAGGGATAGTGGGTGGAGGTTGGGGAGAAATCAGCACGAAAAACTACAGTTTTCCAGGCAGTTTGCTGTGGGTGTTAAATCCTCCCAGAGTTCTTGGTGATGGCGCGATCACAACCATGCACAGCAAAAGGGTAATAAGAGATTCAAAAGTGTTTATTTTTCACGAGAAGTTCTCTTCCTTGTTTATAAAAGAAACAGCCGCGCAAATACAAGTTTCCTTTTACAATGAAATGCATAAGAATGGTAATTGTAGCGAAGACAGTCTATCATATTGCGATTCAGTTTGTTTTCCTTAGAAGAGTAGCGACTTTGCGTATTATTATCCTTTGAGAAGGATAAGAAAATCTGTATTTATGCTAGGTTTAGCTCACTTTTCTACTTTGGTTTGTTTTATTTAAGAATTCAATTAAGTTTCATTCCCAACCGCCGTAGAACTTTAAGGAAATCTTCCTCGTCCGAAAAGTTCGCGCGAGTCGCTAGACATTTTAGTGAATACTAATATTCCAGACAGATAAAGTAACAATTCTTGCTTAAAAAGTGTATTTTGTGGAATATCTAGAAGAAAAGTAAGAGATATGCAAGAGACAAGAAGTGATATGTTCAAATTTGCGCATTCAATATTCGAACAGTTTGAACGATTCAGGATTTTCTGAAATATTAAAATTTTCAACTTAAATGATTTACTCCAATAGAAGGATATTTGTACAAAGTTTAAAATTTCCTCTAGAAATGTACTAGAAGGAAGTATAGATGTGATCTTGCCTACACAGAAAAAGTAGGCAAATTTAGATACGAATACCACTACATTACTAGCAAGAAAAGAATATTCGAAGAAGCTCAACGTAAAACATATGAAGGAGAAATTCGTATAAAGAATGCACCTTTAATCTCCTTGGAGTTTCCGGATCGTTTAACGTGAGATTACTAATAAAATGACTGATAATGAAGATAGGAAAAGCGTACAACGGCCGCGGGTAAGCTCGATATGTACCATATGCAGGAGAAAACGATAGTCCGACCTGCACCTTTAACCTTCGTCGGGGTGCGTCGAAAGGGCTTGTAAGGGGGGATTGCAAGGCGCCGTATGTATTACAGTGGAAGCGAGCTGTGTGTTTTATACGGGCTCCTTTACCATATTGTGTCAACACCGCGGGGCCTACAACGAGCTCGCGTAGCGGGCGATTTCATTTCTCGAAGTGCCCCGCAAGGGATCCCTCCCCCCTCCAGTCACCCCCACCCCACCTCCTCCTCGCAGAGGTCCCTTCTACCGCACAGCAATCAGTTACCTCTCGGAGGCGCCCGCGGTCACGCCACAGCCCAAGGCTGCCAACAGACCTTCAACGGTGGCTCCGGGGCAAACACATAAATAAACACACTTTGAAGTAGTCTGCCAGGTCAGAAAGTACGTTAGCCAGAAATTTGATTTCAGTACACAGAGATTTGTTTGAGGAGAGAAATGATAGTATTTGTCTGCTTTAAAATTCAATTAACAAATTCTCCGTAACTTGTAACACCAAATCTAAGAAAAGTATTTTTACTTTTATCTATTTGAATATTTACCTTACAAAAATAAGTACTCAAATTTATAATAAACAGCGCCAAGTTTTATTTGAAAATTTTGGAACGATATGCATTCATTGATATAAAAATTCATTGATTTTAATTGGAATTTTAAATGGAAGAACAAAGATAAGTAAATAAAAATATAAATATTTTGAATTAGTGTTTCTTTAATTCGATACACCATTTGGTGATATAATGAAGAAGGCAGTCGTGCAGATTTGACAAACAAATCAATTACGTCATTTAATCTCTTTTTCTAACATAATACATTACGTGGTGATTTGTAAACATTCAGCTGTCTTGTTTAAAAAAATCAGCGCTTTTACCGCTTAACAAAGTTCCCCAGCAAAGTGTTTTCGTATGCTGGAAAAAAGGTCTTCACGGCAGGATCATATTATGGGGAAATTAGTGCAGCAAGAAGAGAACAGAAGCGTCTTTGCCATCCGTAGCAGAGCGGTCCTCAATTCCTCCCCATCGCCAATGCCACCTCTGAGAGACTTTGTTGGCGCGCGTCGGAGACGCATAAAACAAATGAAGTGCGAAAAAAAGAAGAACAGGAACGAGGCTTAGGCGTGGTGGGGCAGGGGAATAGGCGCACGGGGGATGGCGGACTGTGGGGTCAGGGCACAGTGCCCAGACATTAACTTAATGACACACTTCGGAGCGAAATTAAAAACCTCACAACAAGCAAGCTTATTAATGCAAAAAGAAACTGTGCTCTGCTCTTATTTCCAGGCGTTTACCGGTTTTTCGGAAATATGTGGCGGTGCGGTTTGCAGTGTCTCGCGTTTGAAACCGGGCGAACCTTTGGTTCAAAAGAATTGTACCTCGGGCCTTTCATTCGAAACTGTTGCGGAGAAAGTTGCAATCGCAGCTCTTTTCACACTTGGTTTGTTCGTAATTCCCCCGGAGCGAAGAACAGCGAGTTCTTCAATACAACATTAATTAGACAGAAATTTGCACAACAGTTTATTTTACGCCGAAACGACTTCGCCAAAGGCAAATTCAGCGTGAAGGGCGGGGCGTGGTAGGGCGGTTTAAATTAACGGAAAGGGCAAAGCTGCTAAAGAAAAGTGAGAAGGAGGCGCCGAAATCGGGGCAACTGCGCTGTCTCCAGAAAGAAGAGAAACAGCGTGCGATATGCAGCAGCAGGAGAAGAAGAGGAGAGACAGGTGCCTCGAGATCACAGCGGGTCTAATTAGAAAGAGTTTTTTTTTTAACGATTATCGATACCGAACAAATCGCAGCTGCGAACAGTCGATGGACTTTGCCCCGAGGCACTAGATGATCTCCTCTCTGATAGCACGTCTCAGTGAACACCGTTGAATGCGACCGGATTCAATAACAATGCTGAGTTTGCTCAAGGACAGTGAAGCAAACCTTAAAATTAATATTTTGGGTAAGCTTATTCAAAGCTTTATGGGAATGCAACTAGGTCGAAATGAAATGTAATATATTACTCAAACAGTGAAGCAATTATCTGAACAGTTAGTCTGAGTAGTTAGTACTTTTTATTCGCACGATATGTAGCCAGTAGAGAGATGTTTTATAAATTACTTACGTGCATTTGATTTAAAATATTCTTCAGAGCGTTAAAACTAGCTTTGTAAATTAATAATTCCATGAATACTTCTTTGCAAATAATAGATATAGAAATCGAGATGTAAGTAAAACGTGAAAAATTGATTTGTTGCACTTAATTTTCTGACGTAAAAATTAAAATTATTTCGTAAACGTCACATTTCATCGTAAAGCGTTGATGTATTTGGACACACAGACATTACATCGTAAACATTTATTCCAATTCTCTCGTCACAAATTCACTCCGGCATACGTTGACTCTCTTCCACTGTCGCCCCACTCTGTTATTCCTTCGGAGCGGGTGGCGACGCGGTAAGTTGCTCTGGTAGTTTCTCCCGTCACATCCAAACAAGCGACTGCTGCGTCAACGCAGACGCGTTCTTCGCTTTGGAGCAGTTCTGCCAGTCAATTGTGTTTGGCGGAAGATTTCCAGTTGCAAGGCGGCGGCGACGGGCAGACTAGCGCCGAAGCAAGACAAGCACGTCCGGGACCAATCCGATTGGCGCGTCCGTTGAAACCTTGCTTCTTCGGGTTTCCGCGAGCGAGAAATCGCACATCCTCACAGAGGGAACGAAGCAAGTTATTGGGCGGCCGTTGGTTGGAGGGTGACGTGACTTGCGTGGGATGACGCGCGGCGGTCTGAAGTGCACGATTCAAGCGCGCGTGAGAAGAAAAAGTGAAAGTTTTTGTTGTAGTTGTTGTTTTCGTCACTTCGGAAAGAAAAACTACGATCTTGCCCTTCACCTCCTACGGGTCCAGTTATTACTTAAATTGACACACTTTCAAAAGAATGAATGAAGAGTAAAGAGTCGTTGTTGGTTTCCCTTATAATGAAATTTAAAATATCACATTAACTTTACGTTGTACAATTCTCAAGGAAGTGTTTATTATATTTGCTATTTTTACATACAATAAAAATGTATACAAATATTCCAATTACAGCCAAATTCTTTTATATAATGATAACAAGTTAAAAATTTAATGTACGTTGAGTTCTGCCGAATAAAAATTCCGCAAAAATTTATTTAACTTGCTACATTCGATTCGAGAATCATTTAAAGTATTTAAAAGTTCTCCTCATTCTCGAAACTTCTTTTCCTCCCTATACGTCGGCTCAAAATAGTGTGTGCTTCTTTAAACAATAGTTCTCCCACGTAAAAATCACAATATTCCTACGACACGCGGTTTGAATCGATTCGTGAATGAAAGACACGCCTCCCTCGCTGAGCGGAAGACGCGCGTGACGGCTGGACCGCTCAGTCTCCGCTTCCCAGCGCGATCATCTCGTCCGTCATCTCGAGAAGGCGGCGAGAGGAGAGCCTCGCGGGGGTCCGCGACGCGCCCATCGCCAAGCAACCGGCCTCGCGGGCCAACTCGCCAGCGACTCGCGCTCGCCGTCCGTCCGGCGGCGGGCGTCGTCGGATCGCTAAAGCCCGACGGATCGCGTCGCGGCGGGCTCGCGCTCGGCGCCCGCGGCGGACTGGCGGCTTCGTCCGGCGGCGCCCCGGCAACGGCGACGGGGCTGACGGTGGGGACGGTGGAGCGGCGGTTCGCGAGGTTGGAGGGCCGCGGGGCGGAGGCGTCGGAACGGCGGGGACCGGGGCAGTGGGGTGGCGAGGTGGTGGAGCCGGGGGCAGTGGGGTGGCGGGGGCAGCGGGGCGGCGGGGAAGGCAGGGCGGCGGGGAAGACGCGGCGGGGCGGCGGGGCGGCGGGGCGGCGGGGCGGCGGGGCGGCGGGCGGCGGGCGGCGGGCGGCGGGGCGGCCGGGGCGGCGGGGGCGGCGGGGATGACGGAGGCGGCGGGGGCGGCGAGGGCGACGGTGCGGCCGGGGTGGGCGGAACGTAACGGAGGCGGCGGCGCTGATGGGAGTAGCGGTGGTGGCTGTGACTGTGCTGATGGGGGTGGGGGTGGCGGTGGCGGCGGTGGTGGCGGAGGTGCCAGCGTCCGAGCCCCGGGGGCGGTCGCCGGAAAAGGGGGCGCGGTTGTCCGGGCGCAGGTCGCACTGCTGCTGCTGCGGCGGCGGCTATGGCGGCGGGGGAGGCGGTGGCACACAGACCGCGTGCTGATTGATTGGGGCAATGAGTCGGTGTTACCGCCGGCTACCCGGATTATTCAGAATATTCTTAATTGGTAAGGGATGTTCATTTTCTGAAATAGGCTCTAGATTCGGATAATTGATTTTTTTTTTTTTGCTTCATAATTCCTAACCTTGGATTGCTAAGAAATACCTTATTTCTTGAAAATATGATCTTACCAAATCCCCTTTAAGCAATTTTAAACTCATGTTTTACATATTATTTTTGAATTCACAATTCATATACTTTTAACTTTCTTCAATGTCTATTAATATTTAATAATGCACAGGGTATATGATTTAACTTAAGTGTTAACCAATCAACGATAATTACATATCAAGATTTAACTATCCAACTTACGAAAAATCTTCAAATTAACCAAGGCAACATCTGCATTAATATGTGTTCATGTAACGGTAAAATATAAATTAATTTAATTTTAATTATATAACTGAGGTTGCTAATGAACTCAAAGTTAAGAGACCTAAAAGTCTGGGTTAGTAATTCTGAGTGCAAAAATGCGTGCAAGTTATAATTCTCACGCATACGCCATATACAGTTTACAGGTCTTACGACAAACAAATAAATTAAATACTGAAATGTGTTCAGTTTCACACGTGTATTAAAATGTCCTAATGAAATGTTTTGATAAATTGAATAGTACATTGAACCTTCAAACTCTAAAACCAGTAAGTTTTTTATGATTGCACAGCATGTTTTATCCGGTAACATCTATATACAAGTTAGCTAAAATATATTAGTCAGCAATTCTGATAAAACAAATTGCACACCAAGTACTAAAGAAACATCGTGTGCACTGCATCCAAATCGTTTCTACTGTAACAATTTCATAGTCAGTTATTTGAGAAAACGGTTATATTGTTGTTCATTTGTTTTATACGTTTTGTGGTACCACAGTAAAATAACATACGTGAATACTTCTATACTAAACCAAACGTTCAGTGCCATTGTCTAAATAGTGACTGATGTGAAGCGGTAAACAAAGAATTACCTTAGAATCATCATGGCAGTACGTAATAGTGCGTTTCAGTCTACAGCAGTTGAAGAATCATCGTCTGCTTCGAGTATTGAATTTGTCCGCTCCATAGTGAGTGACGAAGCTGGAGTTCTTCCCTATGATGTAGATGAAATATTTCGATATGAAGCACTAAAATTACCAGAGCAACCACCCCAGGTAAAGAAACCTTCTGTGCCTGAACCGCCTGAAGTTGTTGAAGTTGTTGAAACGGTTGTGACACCTGAAGGATATTTACAACGACGTGTGTTTTTGAATTGCGTTGATACATTCAACATGAAACACATAGCCCGTTTCTTGTCAGAGAAAGTCGTTGGAAGCTTACGAGCTTCAGAAGAAGTCGTTGTAATGGAAGAAGAGCTTGGTATGGAAGAGGAAGAAGAAATGTTGAAGAAAAAGAAAGATGAAACTCCTAAATTTAATTACACGATTATTGGTTCTCTACACGATTCAAATGCTGAATACGACAAAGCTGTTGTTTCTGAAATAGTTGATACTTCTGATAAAGCTGCTTTGTTACAAACATTGAAAACTTGTGGTTTTCTTGTGTATGATATATCTCGGCACCAGGACCAAGTCGAAGAAGCACGATGGGCTTTGCATGCAATAGAAGAATATCTTGAAGATATGAAACAAAAAACACCCAAAAAGTTCGAATCGTTTCAAAATGTTCCTGCGTTTATACTAATTTCAACATTCATGACTTGGGCTAACACAAAGCCTCCGGATCCGGAAGATCGTAACGCGCCATTTCATGAAAACAATTTCAAAAAGCGCAAGTGTCATCCCAATTATAAAGACCATGCCCAATTAGAAAGAGAATTGGATGATGTTGGTAAGAAATTCCCTGACAAGTTTAAAACTATAGTATTGTGTTCTGGATTGCAATATGGTTTTGAAGAAGATTCTCTAAATTTTCTATTCCAAATGGCCTGGGAAAATGAACCTGCTCTCCCTTTATATTTACCGGGTAAAAATTATATTCCTCTCGTGCATATACAAGATCTGGCAATGATGATCTTCAATCTTCTCGAAGAGTTTCCTGAGCCTCGAAGTTACTTACTCGGCGTAGAAAGAGAAATGTCTACTCTAAAAAGTATCACTAAAGCAATCAGTAAGGGCTTAACTACAGGAGATTTAATTAAAGTGCCGAAAGAAGAAATGAGAGCTTCACAACATTCAAATGACTGTTTGACAAGCAATGTACCAATGGAAGAAGTATTCTTTATTGAAAGAGGTATGGAGTGGATCACACCTTCAACCTTTCCTTTCAATATAGAGAACATTATCCAAGAATATAGAGAATGTAGGAATCTCACTGCACTTCGTATTCTAGTGACAGGCCCCCCTGCTTCTGGAAAAACAACATTGGCAAAAAAGTTGTGCGAACATTATCAATTACATTATTTGACCCCTCAGGAAGTGACCGATAGATATATGCAAAGAATTAAAGACAAAATTGATAAATTGAAGGCAAAGGAATTGGCAGCTTTAGAAAAAGAATATGGAGAAGAGGAAGGGGAGGAAGAAGATGAAGGTGAAGGAATAGTCGAAGAGGAACAAGAAGCTGAAGATGAAGAAGAGATGGAAACTATTGAAGACCTGACGGAAATACTCGATGGTTTGATGATGAACATGATGGAGAACGATGGTCATTTAGACCAAGATCGCCTGCTCAGTTGCCTACGTTCAATCCTCGCATCGCCTCCAATTCAAAACCAAGGATATGTTCTAGACGACTTTCCAGAAACAATTCCTCAGTTGAAGAAGGTTTTCAAATCGCCAGTTAAAAGACCAAGAGAGGAAAGTGAAGTGTATGTAGGGGAAGAGGAAGTTCAAGAAGAAGAATTCGTCCCACCAGAGGAAGAAGAGGAAGAAATACTACCTGATGCTGCTCCTTATCCTGAGTTCGTCATTGGATTAGAGGCGTCAGATAAATATATACTAAACTTAGTGATGTCAATGAGCGAAGAGAAGGCCAAAGAAATGAAGTACGGAGAAGAAGAAATAAAAGCTCGCCTCGCTGCGTACCGTACAGAGAACACGGACGAAACAGGATTCCTGAACTTCTTAGATGAGAAAGAAGTTCATCCCATTATGATCGAGGTGGAAGACGACAAGAGTCCGTTTTTATCAGACACTCTTGAGAAATTAAAAGCAATTATAGGAGGACCTCATAACTTCGGCTTGAGTTCAGACGAACTGGCAGCGATGGAACGAGAGGCAGAGGAACAGAGGTTTTTGAGAAAAGCTCTGGAAGAGGAACGAAAGAGAAAGGTTATAAAAACCGCTAACGACGAGCGCCAAAGAAGAATAGACCTTTGGGAAGCAACTAAGGAAGTCTTGAAGAAAGCGGATGAAGAAAGATACAAGACTGATCGCTTAGCCTTCCGAGAGTACCTCAAGACGTTCATCTACCCGACGCTGGTTCCTGGCCTGAAGGACGTGGCGAAGGAGAGACCGTGCGACCCCCTGGACTACCTGGCAGAGTACTTGTTGAAGGAAAATCCGGAAGGAAAGTTGTTCAACCCTGAAAAGCCTCGTGCGACTCGTAAGGCTTTTGAGGAGATGCTCAAGAGCCGTGATACTCTCTTTTCAATCAACGCTCTCGACAGATTTTCTCAAGAGGAACTTTATTCGGGAGACGATGATTTTTGGGAAACTCTCTTAAAACAAGCGGAATTGGGCGGGGGTAACGACTACGACGGATTTCCTGGATGAATAATGGTTGTAATAACGTTATACACATATTTAATAATCAATCATTAGCAACACAAAAGAAAATTCATGCGGTTTAAACTACGAAATGATTCAATATGGAAAAATATCGAACCTTTTAAATATACTTTATACATTAGTATTTTGTTTTTTAATTGGTTAATGATTCTAACACAAACAGCTGGGAGAGTGTAAAATTATTTATTGTTACAAAACAGTACCAGCTCTAAAGATCCATTGATCCGCTGTAAGTACTGACTCTCTCCACTTGAACTTTGAACATTTCATTGTATTTTTATCTGAGAAAAATGTTTTTAATTTGCCATATAATATTGACACAAACAGGTTAATTATTACGTATATAGTTTTGTAAACAAAAATCTGTTCATCTGTTATTGAAATTGTGAACTACGCCCACACAACATACAGTTCACCCTCTGCCAGCGAAAAAGTATAGTAATTTGTTATTCATTAGTATACAGTGTCCATTCCAACTCCCAAGGGATTGTACTATACTTACACTATGAATTTTATAACAAGCAATTTGAATATTTTTATAAATGATTGGCATTAATAAGGACAGAAAATATTAAATGTAATGGTTTATCCCCTAAATATTGGTGCAGGTCACTGGTTATTTAACTCATTAATGCAGAAATTATTTTTTTGTTTATTTATATCTTTCCAGTGCAATGCATTTCAACGGGATGAGAAAATAGATGCCGAACCCGATGAAATATCAAGAGGCTGACAGTGCATCAACTGATGTCAGTGCAGCGCCTCTGACCGGGAGGTCCTAGGTTCGAGTCCTGACGGCGGCAGAATTTTCGACCCTAGCTCTTCAC
This sequence comes from Teleogryllus oceanicus, assembly GCA_964035755.1. Classification (NCBI taxonomy): domain Eukaryota; kingdom Metazoa; phylum Arthropoda; class Insecta; order Orthoptera; family Gryllidae; genus Teleogryllus; species Teleogryllus oceanicus. Next base: position 29,624,604 of record CAXIVR010000003.1, read on the forward strand.
TTAGATCGAATTCAGTCGCTGTCAGGAGGAGAATTCTAGCGGCCGGCTGCTCTGATAGACAGTTTTCCGTGGTTTCTCCTATCAACACCAGGTGAATGCCGGAGTAATACCCTAATAAACGGGCCACGGACCTCACGCGATCTTTCCTTCCTCTTCCTTGTTCTATCATCTCCCCTTACACACACACACACACACACACTAACATGCACACTACCACATACTCCGCGTGACCGGTCGGGAGTTTAGAGCTTGTCCCGGCCGGGGCGGTGCCCCGCTGGTGGGAGAGTCCTGATTAGGAGGAAACTCCGCTAGCCGACGGTAGGTCGGCGCCGGATCTCGCCATCCAGCGGGGGAAGATCACCGCTATCTCCCGAGGAAAGAACATGCACTACACTCACGGGACTAATGACCAAAGCAGTTGACGCGCCCGGAAACACGAAAAAATCAATCAATGAATCAAGAGGCTGAAGCAACGGTAGTTTCATGAATGCAGTTGGGAAACAATAGATTAGGATATGCAATAGATCAGTTTAACTATTTAATGTAAGGGATGTAATTATTGATAAAGTGTAGGTCCAGGTTAATAAAAATGAATATTAAAATGAAAGTGATCCTTAAGTCACACATTTCGCATGCAAAGTGAAGCAAAAAATCATATCAACTCTGGGAGGACGTGGAAAGAAAGATGACTTCTGTAGTAATTTGGGCAATGATTGAATTTATTCTTCTGTGGTCTCTGAGCAGTTGGAGTGTGAATTTTAAGTTCAATATATCACGGATTCTGTGTTGCTGCACGTAAAATCCAGTTTTGAAAAAATGTCTGCCTTATTAATTATTTTTAATAACTTTTATTATTATAAAAATTGTCTGTGTCTTATTAAATTAGTCTATGTGTATCGGATGATCCACCCTCTTACCAAACTGGAAAAGTGTAAAGGGTTGTTGTACGGAGAATGGTTTTGTAAAAGAGAAGTGTGCAAGCGGGCTTGGGAGGATAATGAGAATTCATAATTGGCAGTAGTTTACAAAGTTTTACCTACCAATGACGGAGTTTCGATGTGATGTTTTGAAACTGTGCAGCCTCTGACCGAGAGTGAGGTATCAATTGTTTTGTTAGTACCGAGGAACAAAAAATATCCAAACTCAATGAAACGTATCGATTTCGTCTGAAAATGCAAATCTTTGATTATGTTATCCGCAATTTCTCGTACCAGATATTATGTCTATGTCCTCGTTCTCAGTGCGTCACTGCTTAGGACACAAATGACGTCATGAGACGAGAAAAAAAGAATCTTCAATATTGATGGGTTGCTACATGCCTCACATACGCTCGATTTCGACTTTAACTGCCTGAGACGATTTGCCTTCTCAAATCTTCCCGAGTATTACAAGTACGCTTACATGATTGGGCGATTGCGCGAGTGCCCACCTCTTTCACAAACGAAAATGTTTTGTTGTAAGCTGAATTATTTGTAAGTGTGATCAAGGTTCTGTAAGTTGTTAGCGAATAGTACGTAAATTTTAAGTACTATCAGTGTTTGCTTTATAGAATTTTCGGTGTCGGAACGCGCCCCAAAAATAATTATTAATTTGAAATAAATAGTTTTAACACGTATATCATAATTTAATAATCGTCATACCTATTAACAGTAACAAAGGTATCACTGTCTCCATGTGAATAAAATGATTATAAAAGAAAACAAAAACGTTAGGGTTTGTAATGATATTTTATCGATTTTAATTATAATTTGATTAGTGGCAAATTATTTAATTTTTCAGTATACGTTAGTCGAACATCAGTATACGCATCGAACTAAAAATCGATGTTGCCAAGTGTTTGCCCTCGGATTTTTCTTTGTGTTTTTCTAATTTTGTTTTCGAGGTACCGAAGCAGTGTTGCCAGAGGTACGGTATTATCGACCCAGGGTTGTCAGATTCGGTGGAAACCCGTTTTTTGGGCTGCAAAACCTCTATCTCTCCTTCTCCCCCCTCTCCCCCTCTGTCTGTCTGTCTGTCTGTCTGTCTCTCTCTCTCTCTCTCTCTCTCTCTCTCTCTCTCTCTCTCTCTCTGTCTCTGGACAAAAATTGACATCGAGGAATATCGCCCAATGGGCGGAAATGCATCAAACATGTGTGATTTGGGGCGGTTTTTCAGATTACGACAATATTTTCAAAAAACAACCACAAAGACTTTGACAGTGAATTTAATTTGTTAGTCTTTTCTCTATACATGATGTTTCATTAATTATTTGTTAATTCGTTCAAATTTACATTGAGAAGTGAGTAATGTTAGTTTTTAGACCCCTAATATAGGATGGGTTCTAGAATAGGATGTGGCAATTTTAATCTGAACTGTAGTTACGTTGCTTCCATTACAACTTTCCCAATATGTATTGCGTATTTATCCATTCCTTTTGCATCAATTTTTAAAATAATACAAGTCATGACGTCGAAAAGAACTATACAAATAATAAAATAACACTTAAGTAAACACACTGCTTTCGATGCTTATTTAAAATATCACTTTGAATTTAACGTTATTGTTTGTGTCGTTCTCTAAACATTTCGTTTGAGAAAAATATTTTAATCAAAAATTGAAAAAGTACTTTTAAATAACACATAAATATGTTTGAGGTTAAACTCTTTCAAAAGAAGCTTTCCGAAACCCAATTCTAGGTCGTGTAATTTACAACTTACAAAATTATGGCGACGGTTTGAACATGATTGAAACATACAGTTGAAGCCGAGTTTGTGTTAATGCGTTGTGAAGTTGTTAGTGCGTTAATAATGCTAATGCGTCGACATAGTTAAGTTGTGGTGGAGCCACAAAGGTTGAGCAGAAAATCCGCAGAAATATCTTCCTGAGCTTTTGTCAAAGAAAAAATTCTGAAAACGACAAGTATTAAGACTATTCGCACGCCATGCCGTTAGAATCTGCTTTTATCATTTAATATTGAAAATATATCCGTGTTACTTGTGCCTGGGCAAAAGAAACACGATTATATTTCTTGTTTTATCTCATTATTTTTGCGTGTATGAACTGATATGCACTACGCAGTTTTTGCTCTCTCCTGGCGCGCCAAAACGGCGGGCTCAGATGGAAAACAGCACCATGGAGCTTCGAAATAGAGACCCTCAACTTACTTAAACAATTCACTGTTTTCCATGCGGTCGATACTCGAGTATTTCTTCGGTTTTCACAAGCGAGGCGATCCGCCATCGAGCTGCCTCGGCCGCTGGTTTTCAAACATTGTGCGCCCGCGGCTTCTTAGTGTAAATGATCTAAGTTCTTCGAATGACGACAATGGAAGAGTTTGCTGGCGCGGTCGCTTCCGCCATCCGGGGAGTTGGTGTGCTCTCATGGCCATCTTTGAAGTACTTCGAAAGAATATTCTTAAACAAATTATTATTTCTCTCTTCAACCCAGTCGGCAGTCTTTGAGGGAAAATATACTTGGGTTTTTCTAATGTGGCGGCTGAGGGTAGTATCTCCAAGATGGAATTCGGCACGACTTTTTGAGCCATTCTCAGGCCTGCCGCTGGAGTCGCTTTATCTTCAGCACTGCTTGATACGGTCGCGATCAAGCGACATCTTGCGGCAGGACTAAGAAAGGCGCAAAAATTTGTGCCGAATTCCATCTTGGAGATACTACCCTCAGACACTATGTGGGAAAAAAACCAAGTATACAATAATACAATATATTATAATTGTTAGTATTCGAGATTAAGTACCACATTTGAATTAATTTCGGTGCCTATGAGTAAGCAGCTTTTGACTTTCTATTTACATACTCTTTCTTGTTTGTATTGTTTGTCGACATCGAGATGTATATTTTTCTTAAAAATGAAAAACAAATCAATTTATTAGTTAATGACTGATAAATCCCGAGATCATAGATAGCCAAGCAATCGACAGTTCAGCCTTTGAATACACGAATACGTATCAGAGGCAACGTCTGCATGGCTTGCGTAGGGTTTCAAACCTTGTATTGGCGACGCTCATCAGACGCAAAGCAAGGCCCCCTGAAGCGGCGACGGCGTCGCGATGCAGATGTCACTCTGGGCCTCCTGGGAACTGCGTTATTGCTTCCGCGGAGCCGTCATTTGGCAGGCGCTGTCTGCGCCCCGCCCCCCGCGTGCGCCGCGCTTTCCACTTGATTTATCGCTGCAATTGCTCGCGGCAGCCATTACCTGATTTATGCTCTGTAATATGGACAGGAGCCAGAGCAGCGGATTACCTGAGAGCACCAGAGTGTCGGTTGGGGAATAAATCTGGGTAGGGGATCGTGCTTATGATGGAGAGGGCGTTTGCAATCAGCGAATGCGAAACGAAGTTCGAATGTTTCCGAAGAAGTGTTGGAATGAATGGAATGTCTCATTTGACAAATGTTGCATAGACTCCAAGACGGAGTCTCATAATACTCGGCTAATCAATGCGTGATTAATTTTAAATTTAATTGAACGTATGTTACGGAAAAAATGTTTAACAGCTTCAGGAAAAATCAGGCCACTTCGTGAGCAAAATTCTCATGAAATAGAGTCACTCTTAAATATTTCAATTAAAAAATGAGCACGATGGTTTTTCTTAGTAACATTTTTTTCGTTATGGGTGAATAGATTTTACAAAAAATAGAACTTCGTTTTATGTATTAAATCTTTTTGAGAGAATTTCACAACGAAAATTTGCAAACTATTTAACACACTATCTTATATTCACAAACTGTAACATTATGTAGAGATTAATAAAAAACCGAAATACATGGTTGAAAATGAATGTGCTTTTTTACATACCGACCCATGTTACCCTTGGCCCCATTTCGGTGGTTGAACCACTGGGTGGTAGTTCCTTAATTACATACATATATCTGTCTCTCTCCCTCCCCCCTCTCTCTTTCTCACGCACTCACGCACTCTCTCATACACACACAGTTGCCTATCATTACATGGGATAATTAAAAATGAATTTAGCGACAGCACAACTTGCTCAATGCGAAATTTTAAGGGATCAGTACTTTTTTCCCATTAAACAAGATTCCACATTATGAAAATTAATAATGTAGAAATCATGTTTGTCAGGATCGCCATTTATGTTCACATTATACAGCTTTCCGCATTGTATGCGGTCAACATTGAGCAAGTTTGACTGTATTACGTTCAAGGGATTAAGTTCTCCTGTCCAAAGGCATTTTCGCCCGAAGCGAATCACTTCACTTGAAATTAAAATTAATGTAACTGAACCTGACCTATTTATCAATAAGTGGTCTTTAATGTGCTTTGAAGTTAATGTTTCCGTTCTCGTATACTTACCTATATGGAGAGTAATATACGTGAGAGGCAGTTATGTAAAGCTGCGGGAGATTAACAAAAAGCCTAAATAAATTGTTGAAAATGAATTTACTACTCTACATACCGACCCATGTTACCCTTGGCCCCGTTTCGGTGGTTGTTCCGTTGAGACTTCAACAGAAATACACATTTTGGGGTCCCCTGATACCGAAAAAGGGTTTTTTTCTAAACGTCCGTTCATCCGTCCGTCTCTCCGTCTGTCCGTCTATTCCTCCGTCCGCCTGTCAGTCCGTGTGAAGGCCACTAGCGCCTAAACCATGCTTAGGAAGTTTTCCAAATTGAAGAAACCCCTGTGTATCTGCTCTAGTTGAAGATTTGAAATTTTGAAAAGCTTTCTTTAAAATTTGGGGGTACTTTACATGAACCTCCCTTAAAATTTTGAATTTTTTTTTCAAAAAACGCTCCAAATTCTTTCTTTAAATTTCTAGCAAGAATAGAGTATATTACATGTATAAATGTGGAATAGGTCCGATTTTCATGGTTAACTCTGAATTTTCGAAAATTGCAAAACTTAAATTTTTCCTCGTCTTCCTATAATCATCAAATTGCAGATAGAGGTGTTTCTTTTAATTAAAATTTGTTGTCCATAAATATTTCTTTCATTATAGTAATGTACATTTTTCTAAAAATTTTAGTATCCGTGCAATAGTGCGCGGAATATGCGGCAATTTTAGAAAATTACAAACGAAAGAAGATTTTCTGAAAACCGGCACCAAATTTTTTCTTTAAAATTTTGGTAGGGGTAGTTCCAAATGTATCCTAAACGATGAGATAAAGGCCAAAGTGATCTATTCTTTTTTTTTAATTTACAAAACTATAATATTTTGACTTGTTTCTTACGTCCGTAATATTTACATTGAAGGCAACTTCTTCACATTATATTTATGAGTACATACGCTTTAAATAATGTAATATAAAGTTTCTAGAAAACGCAACAGTTTTCTCTTAATGTGAGTACAAAATTTTCAGAAATGCTCAAACGCCATTTTCTAAAAAATACTCCATTTTTTCTTCAAACTTTTCCAATTTTGAACTGTTTAATGTGACGTAAGTTTCATTTGGTGTATTCTTTGTTTTTTTTTAAAAATTACAAAAATATAATTTTTTTAAAAATATATCTCATGCCGATAATATGCATATTTATATCAACTTGTATACATTAACGCATTTGTGAGAGAAAGTGTCTAAATTACTTTCTATGTTGTTTTTTTTAACTCAATAGATTCCCGGGGAAAAGTGCTTCGAATTTCGGAGTTACAGTAATGCTTAATAGCCATTTTCTTAAAAACGACCGAAAAAAGGACCGTGACATCGCTCAGAGCAATGGACTAATATCAATTTTTGAGGAAAACTGCTGAACGATTTAGGCGCTAGCGTTGACCACAAACGGACAGGTAGACACGTTTTGCCGTCAATCGATTTTTCGCCTTGAAAGACCCACAAAACATGAATTCTGACAACACAGCGTGTTAGAAGTAATTTACTATATAAAGAAACAAGATTGATTTACTATTTCGTTACCAAGGCTCGACGATAAGAGATTTTGTGTTGAAAATGTGCCGTTTTCTGGCGCACGATTGCAAGACTTTCTGTTGTTATGTAATGCCGAGAAAGTAAAAATGTGTTCACAACATGAAGTCTGTAAGAAGGACGAGTTAGCGTCGGCAGGTCACCACTTCAGCGTCAACACGGAGTCAATGGGACAATCTGTTAAGGTATTTTCGCCCAATGGCAACTAAGTTCATGTGTGAAGTCAACGCCATCTACATTTACACTTTCACACACACTAAAGTGTAGATGGCGATGGTAATATGTACGCGCGTCATTATTGGCCGAAAATCCCAAATAAGTTCTTGCATTCACCGTGTGATGTCGCTGAAGGTTGAGTGTGCCCGATTAGCTCCGATATTTTCAGTAAATACTCCCATAATGCCTTCAAATCTGCATGCGAGTCTCCTTGGAGACTTCATGATTCATGTTCGACTGACGCATTTTGTTTTCCTTACTTCATGGCGTAACTCTTATTAAGCTCCTCTCTGTTAACATTATTGCATACATTGGTATCAAACATAGTATTTTATGCAAGATACAAATAAAACTGAATTTAAAAGTCAATTGTTTGAATGTAATACGCGAGTTTGCAATATAATATTGTCTGTAATACGCGTGCAATATTAAATAGATATTCATTTTTATTCTTTCATTTCCCTGAACTTTTGTTACTTCTTTTGTAGATCTCATACATATTTTTTCGTCAATTTCCCAGAAGTATTAAATTGTAACTAAAATGACCAAAGTGTGTTTAAGCATTTAGATATTAATTTGAATCTTTACAAAATATTTTAAGCAAAATTGTCAATTGTTTTAGACAAAGGATTGTCGATTCCAAGTGACTTTTGTTCCTACTAACTAATTGTATAAATTGAATGTGAAATGTACGAAATATTATGTAGTACGCTGTCTATAATAAAATTATAAGAAACAAGTAAATGTAAATCAATTGTCATTTAATTTGTATAATTCTCATCACTAACAAATTGGTAACAGAACCAGAAACAATAAATTATTTGAACACAAAACGTACTCATTAATATGACTACAATTTCTAATTTAAAAAATGATGACAATTTTTTATTGTGTAACAGAATAGAATGTGAATTGAGAGAAATATAAGTTTAGGGGAGAGATAATTTTAATGTTCCTAGAAGACGAATGAATATAAATTATCAAAATGTAAAAAAATGTTTTAAAATTTGGGAAAAATATGGTAATTTCAAAACAATTGCAAAACAATTAGTGAATAAAAACTCTGACAGATCATCAATAATTTAAAATAAAGAAATAAAATGAAATTTGAAATATGAAAACTGCAAAGAAAAGTTAGGAGATTTGGCTGTAAAAAACAAAAAAATCAATAGCACTAAAAAAAAAAAAATTAAAATTAAAATTTCAAAATCTTGAAAAAATATACAAGTTTTAATAATAAAAAATGATACCATTAGGCATCAGAATGTAGAAACAAAAAAACAATAAGAAACATGTTTCATGATATAATGAAAACAAATGTAAGACATAAATAATTTAGAAAATAATTTTTCAGAACCAAGAAGAAAAAATAGTATGTAAATGTCAATATGTTGAATATACAGGGGCAGTCTGATATTTGAATTAATATGACAATTAATTCATGAATTGTGACAAGAATTGAAGAGAGAGGCTAATGAGGGGAAAGGCGACAGGCTCACTTCTATTGTCATGGAGAATATTAACATGTCAAGAGGAAAATATTATAAAATTTTATGGCATATCTCTAAACTGAAAGACAACTTATTATACGTTGAAAAAATTATGGGCAATGAGATAAGAAGAAAGTAGAAAAGTGAAACAGGATGGAAAGAAATTCAACATTAATTCAAGAATTTAAAATTAATTTTGTGACCAAGAAAGTTCACCGTACTTCAGTGTAGTGATTAGAAAATATTAGTATGCATCTAAAAAAGAATACAAAACAGGTATATTAAATGTAAAATCACTGGAAATATATTTAAAACTACGGAAGATTCTCAATCTCAAGACCTATTGATTTATGAATAACGGATGAGTAGTTTTTAATATAAACTGATAAATGGAAATTATTATTTTCTTATTGCTATTGATGATTTTTGTATTTTTTTTCTAGTAAGTTAGTTCAGAAGTAAAGTGCTATATCAAGAATTTTAATTAACTAAAGAGAATAAAACCAGTCAGGAAATAGAATTAAAAGATGAAAAGGGCAGAATTAATTTGGAATAATATAAGAGAATTGTTTATAAATAAAGACATTAAAATAGACAGTGCTATATCTCTGAGAGAATAAGGAAATATAGAAAGAGGTAAACCAATTACAGAAACAGATTAATATTATTAATAAATGTAAAATTGCCTATTGTTAGAATGAGTGTTAACATTGCATACATAAGGTTTTGTTGCATATCTAAGAATATATTTTACTTTTTAAATCATTCATTTTATCATACAAGAAAAAATATTACATATATGAAAATATTTGGTTTTAGCTATACATTCACTAGGGATGCTCGAAAATAGAAGAAAGCTGTATCAAAATCCTGAAAAGAATACTTATAATAATATAATGTGTATTGTATGTATAGAAAATATTACAGAATATTGGTATAAAAAGTAATGATATAATTGAATCCAGTGGCATTCAAATTAATGAGAAGATATCGAATTATTATCTTCTCCACATACGAATGAAAGATATGATAAGAAAAGAAATATAAATACTGAAGAGTGAAAATTTAACACTTGTAATCATGAGGTTCAAATGTACATGTTTGTGAGGAAATAGCAGTTGAAATTTATGTGGAAACAGAAGATGATGAAACTGATCAGAAGAGACTGTTATAATAGCCCCCAATATTTAAAATTATGAAAAACTATTTAATTTAAAAGAGAACGTTGAATGAATGCCTGCAATGAGTATTAAAATTACAAGAATAGAAAACGAAGTTCTGAAATTCGTCAGTACTAATCTCAATAACCAAAATAAATCAGGTAAGATGTAAAAAACGAATCCCTTCCCTTCTTTCCCTGCTTTCAGCGAGGGATGAAAAAGTAGTGTAAGTAAATTTAAAGCTGGATTAGTTGCAGACGATTATAAACAAAAATATGAAGATTATTTTAAACCATCTTCTCCAACTATCACTGCAAATACAATAAGAATTTTACAGAGAATCTCATGAATCCAAATGGTTAAAGGACAACAAAAAATAATGTACAGACAACATTTGTGTATGGACACAAATTTCAAGATTCGTTTCAAGCACCTGGCTTTGTTCAAGGTAAACATTACAAAAATTAAATATTTTTTAAAGAAGGGAGTAATGTGTTGAAACGAACTAAGAAAGTTTATAAGAAAATGTGTTTCTTCTTGAGTCTGAGTAAGTGAAATTTGAGTCACCTTAATTTGTCCTTGTTCACGAACCACCTCTAGACGATTGCTTCCTTGATTGTAGTAGTTATCGCGTACGTCCACTACTATGGCCATTAGTCTCCTTAGTGTAGTGAATATTTTTTATGCTTGAAGGTAGAGGTGTTCATCCCCTACTGGATTGTGAGATCCTGCACCCATGTATATGTCACCTTCTGGGGAACTCTTTCTTCCAGGTATCATTCCATCTCAGCAGGGAACTACCCCAGTCGAAACCAGCTCTACGCTCTCGACATATGTAGTGGTGAGGTGCATGTATAAAAGGAGAGGATATGACAAGAGAAAGGAATGATCGCGTGGTATCCGTGGCCTGTGTGTTAGGATACTGATTTAGAATTCGCCTGGCATAAATTGGAGACATCACGGGCAACTACCGAGCAGAGAAGACGGCCTACAGAATTTTTCCCAAGACAGCCTGAAAATGACTTAGCTTTATAGTTAATTTCGAAAATTCATCTCTGTCGGACGTCAAACCCTAGGACCTCTTAAACAGATCCAGAGACCAGCAATAAGCTCTAAGCTAAACTATGCCGGTAGATTTCGAGCGAGGAATTTGTGCTCACGCCTGACGTCACAGAGGAGGGAGTCGGTTACACTGATGGTCGTCTGAAAAACTTCAACTTTCTAGCTTTTCGACTGAATGATACGGCACTATAAAAAGCTATTTGCATTTCCATGTAAGAAAGCACACAAGAAACAAATGTAAAGTTCATAAAAGTTCCTGACGCATCCAAAACAAATTCCTGTGCTCATACAATTTCTAGATCGCATTAAGCAACCTGATGTTTTCTGAACAGACGAACTGTGCGTCGATCGGTGTACTGCGCATCGCTAAGTATAGTTCATTGATTTGATAGTGATTTCGGGCGAATCAATTTCTATGGTCATTAGCCCTGTAAGTGTAGTGCATGATTCGGGAACTGGCGGTGACTGCCTCCTAACTGCCGAGATCCGGCGCCGACCTACGTCGGCTTGCGGGGTTTTCCTCAATCCGGGATCTTCCACCAGCGGGGCACCACGCCAGCCGGGACAAGTTTTAAGATTCCGACTGTAAGTAAGGGGTGAGGATAGGACAGGGAAGAGAAAGAAAATATATCCCACGGCCTGTTTGTTAAGGTACTGCTTAGGCAATCACCTGATGTTGATAAGAGAAAACACGGAAAACTGTCGATCGGAGCAGCTGATCGCTAGAATTCTTTTCCAGACAAAGACTATGTTCGACCTAGCTATCTAGCTAAGTCGAATTTTATACACCTAGCTATCTAGCTAGGTCTCTAAAATCTTGCCACCGTCGGGACTGGAATTCGAGGACCTCCCGGTAACACGCATTGCAGTAGCATCAGCTGATTGCTGCAGTAGCATCACCTGATTCACCTTTACCGAGCAAATAGTATGAATCAGATTGTATTTCGTATACGTTTTTCGAGGGTGCATCTATTCCAGCCACGTGAATTATTCTTCTCGTACTTAGTCTCGTTAAACTTCGCGTTTAATATGGCAATAGACTTTTTTAATTTCGTGCGTTTTCGCGATTTCTTTCAGTAAGATAACTTCAATATTTCTTCTAGAACACAATTTTATGTACAAAAGAAGGAAATTTTAGAATAACCAAGAATATTAGTCAGAGCGTGAACAATTGGTGATTGTTTCATTCGCAAGAGACAAAAGATTCTTTTCAACCTATTTTGGAAGCAATTACCCAATACATGCATCCTAAATAAATCATTGTAAGTCAATTTCAGCATTAAATCCGGTTACATAAATTTTTATATAAAATATTCAGTGGCAACAAAATACTTTGGAACAAACTGCAGGGCGAATAAATATTGTTTCATCTTAATTGCGAAGTCCAATGCCCGGATTCTCATCAAAAACTTGGGCACGCCATCTGCACCCTACAAGACAACGAGCTTAATAGGTTACATAATGACATTTTGTTCGTGGGTACGCTTTTTAATTTACCAATGTGTGGCGGTATTTAGGGAGAGGTGGTTCAGGATATCAACTGATCATAGCAGTACATCTAACCGGAAGGCCCTAGGTTCGAGTGCTAACGGTGGCAGAATTTCTGACACTAGCTTGTTACCTAGGTTTGTTTCAATCGCTGTCCGGAGGATAAGTTAGTGGCCCGCTGCTCTGATCGGGTTTTTCGTATTTCAGAGAGTACTCTAACAAACAGACCATGGACGGCGCGTGATTTTACCTTCCTCTTCCTTGTCCTATACTCACCCCTTACTTACAAACACTATAACATGCACTACACTACCACACATGCGGCAAGACCGGTTGGATGCTTAGAGCTTGTCCCGGCTGGAGTGGTGCCCCGCTAGTGGGAGGTACCTAATTAGGGAAAGCCCCGCTAGCGGCGGAAGGACGACGCCGGATCTCGCCACTCACGAGAGAGATCACAGCCATCTCCCTAAGAAACATCAGGCACTACACTTACGGGAATAATAGACTTAGCAGTTGACGCGCCCGGAATTACTAATAACCAACTACCCAACCTCGCGGTATTTAGTCACGTCCTCTTTGGTTGCAGGAAGATTTATTTATTTATCTACGACACTAATATTAGTTTTACAGTAAGAGATGTGTATTGTCTTTCTATAGATAGAAATTTCCAAGACCAGCAAAAAACCTTGCAAAAATTGTTTTTTTGGACGGATTAAAAGCAATTGTAACATTCACAAAACTTGACCGTGTTTACACAACTAGCCCCACTTAGAGTTTTGAAATGTATAATTCGTGCTTTGAGTGTGGTTACGTGAAAAGCCGGACTCTCAGGGCCTAGATCTCGACACTGCCTCTCGAGGGCCACGCTTGCGAGGGTAACGATGTCTGCATGCGTAACTAATATTGAATTATTTATGATTCTGACAATGCGAAAGCTTCTCATACAAGTCTCGTGCTTCTCTCTGATGCAATACAGCCTTGCCTACGAAATAACCTGACTCGCGTGACGTTCACCGAAACTCCACTTTCTACTTCAGTACGAAATGCAGCATAGTACATGCCGTTTCAAGTATCGGTATGAAACCGGCATCGCTAGCCGAATTCGTTAAGTATTTGAAGTAATAATAACAGGAATATGATTGAAGGGAGAATTCTTCCCTTGTTTTAGTTTTGTGTTGTGATATTAAATTATTCTACTTGTCTGTTAAATCTCCAAACTTGAACGTAGAAAGTTAATGCTTTTATACCAATCTTATGTAAACATGATTACAAAATTAAGATTCTTTTGATTCAATTTTTTAAATTTTACTCTTAATTGAGAGTTTGAAATCAGAATTCTTTTTAAATAATAATTTATTTTTTTAAGAGAAAATGGGAATTAATGTAGCTAAATTTTGGGCAATAACTCTCAACTGACTTCTCATAAAGACTAACACGAGCCTGGTATCCAGAGACGTACTGCCACTCCGGAGAGATTTGTAAAACTCTTCGTTTAAACTTTCTTTTAAATCTCGCGCCAATTTCTCGGGACGCAGTGCACGCGAGCTCTAGTAAGTTCGTTACCTTGTCCGCAACCTTAACATGGCTGTTGTAACGGCACTAATGACCGAAACAATTGACGTGCCCGTAAACATCAATCCTTCTTAAGTTAGGCGTGGGAGATGACTTGCTCTTTGTTTTCCTCTTTTCTGGACAGATGACCACAGCCAATTGATCAGCCGGAGGCACCCGAGGGATAGCGTGTCTGCTTCATTCTTATTTGAAAATACAAATTGTGTTTCAAATTGATAACAATTTTAAACTAGATGAGCAAAAATATTGATTTACCTTTGCCTTTCCCTGTATGAAAGATGGTAAAATGATCATAAAGGACGAACAATGATGGATGAGTGGTTATTGATGGGTTGTGGTTCTAATGGATTAGCCATCCAGACTTAAAAGTACCGTGCTTTACGTGGAAGTTGAAGTAGCGGCTTTCTGCGTGAAATCTCGGTCCTAAGGAAATGATATGTAAATAATTCTGTTGTGGCAGCAGAGATATTGTTGTACTCCATGATTATAAATTCAGGATATCAACCACGAGTCGAAGAACTACTACTTGTGGTTGTTACCTCTGGTATCCTGAATTCATAATGATGTGTAATGAATGAAAAAGCCAGAGCACTATGTCGAAGTTATTAGTCGTCAATTTTCAATATTTATTTTAAAGATATTGAAATTTTTAACAAAATTAGGAACATATTCACTTCATACCATCTTGAATTTTACAAAGTTTTCACTTAGTTATCGACTACGTCGAATGTGAGTTTGTGAACTTTGGTTACGTTAGGAAACCCATCGCATTTGTAATCCCCACACCGCAGACCGCAATTACAATAGCCCAAGTCCCTCCGGTCACCATTTAATTGAATCATATTGCGAACACTCAAGAGCTGCGTTTACTGCGGTAGCACACACTACTCAACTTTCATTCTATTATAGGTGCAAACATCGTTTGTCTGTCCATCACTACATTGATCAATAGATTAGTTACAACAAAGGTGAGATTTTAGGTTAGGGAATGCAGACTAAGCCTCCCGAATAACATACAGAACAATCGTAGCAAATTTTCTTATTGTTTAATACATTTTCTGCAAGGTTATTCTTATTTAAAGTACTAAAATTATGAGAAGAATGGGAGAAATATCTTTCAATGAAGACTGCGAGGTCCATTACTCCCGTGAGGACGGTTCTATCGGAAGCTCTGAACGGTGACACCGTTGCGAGGTTGACTTACAGCTAATGCCGTAGTCTGTGACCCTCATGAGTAAAACGGTATCGCAGATGCCAGGACAGACCTGGTTTCCGAGTTATTCGCACAGCAAGCATTAGGAGACATCAGCTTCGCGTGGTATTTAGTAACAGCTTCTAAGAGTAATGATGCTTTTAATGCTCAAAAGAGAAGAAAAGTGAGCTTTTTGAATATTTTGGTGAAGATAGTGAAAATACGTTTGTTTAATGTATTTCGGTTTTCGACACTTTTTTGTAGTAAATCAAAAAACGTGCTACGAGTAAAAAATTCAGGGGCTTAGTTTCAGAGTTGGAGATACTATTTGTAAGAAGAATAGATAACAGAAGTGAAATTTTAGAATCTAAAATATTTATATCAAAATTATTGTTGATATTAAAGGATACGAAAAATGAAGTCGATAATAAAAATTCAAGGTCCAAAATTCAGTAATGGCTCTGTCCAAAAGCATCCCAGAATTCTTCGGAGGGGGCGGGCTAGAGTATTCAGCCGACTTCATGTTTCATTATAAATAATTCATTTATGCAGCGAGTAAATTTTAATTTGTTAATTTATTGTTAATATTTATACCATTAACAATTGATATACTGAATTGCTTTTGTTATCATAGAAAATTTGTAACAGCTGTATTTTTTAACACGTATCACTGGCTTTTGGGGTTGATGCACTGAGCCATCGCTCTCGGTCAGAGGATGGACGAGAAGAGCAAACTACAGGTGTAAAAACACGCAATGAAGACTTTAATATCAAAAATACATTTGAACTAATTTAAAACTTCACCTCTCGCGTATTTTTTTCTGCGGGGCAACGCCCAAATCAATTCGAGGCAATAGATTGCCAATTCCTTATTGAAAACGTTGTACCATCCATCTTATTCAAGACATTTGTCAGCTACAGATTATTGCCTCTTCCCAAAACGCAAAGAAAAATGGACAGAAACAATATTCAATTTGATCGACAACATTGAAAGATTTTGATCGATGAATTCAAGACAATTCCAAATCAAAAAATTTCTGAGACCATGAAAATATGGAAATGTGATGAGCAAATTGTATCCTATTTCGAGTAAATACTGAGTCGAAACCTTTTTCTTTTAATAAACAAGGAGTGAAAACCATTTTGTATGGAGTAAATAAAACGTTAAAACCATAGTGTGTCATTGTTATCATCTTAATCTGGGAACTTCGGGACGCCCGGGCCTACAAGTGACAGTCGTTTAAGGGAAACGTTTCGCAAGAGCTCTGCAAAACATAATGAGGATTATCTAAAATAATCCCTTTAATTTCAGTTATTAGATCTTTACCTATCCTCCGGACCAGGGGTTCTCAATGGGGTCGCTTTCGACAACTCCGGAGGGAGCCGAAGACATTTAAACAGAGTTAAATTAAATGATGATTAAACAGGATCATTTTCAATGATCAAGAGGTCGGTTGGGAGTTTCTATCTCAATATGCACTGACGACTGATCGGTATAATGAAGATGAAGATCCCATTGATTACAAAAATATTTATGGGTTGTATTATTACTTTTACTTAAAGTTAATAATACATTACAAACGCACCATTTTCTTGGAATTTAACATAATTAACATAAATGAAGTAAATATTTTTACCGATCGTTAAAGCAGTAGTGCCATACCGATCTCGGGCCGAAGGATCGCGAGTTTAAAACCCGCCTCGGGCATGTTTGTATTTGTATTCGTCCTTTCACCAGTCATCATCAACCATTTCACTTCATTCAGTGTATAGATATCCCCAATGTTAATCAATAGTGGTCACTAATGACCTTGTTGTGAATGCGACCTTAAATAAACAAAAAATAAATTCCCGCAATTATCTGTTATTTTAATTTTTTGAAACTTGTCTGTATTTGTATGATTAAAGTAATTACCGAAAAGAGTGTATAAAGAGGGAAATAATTGGATGAATGGTATGTTAAAAGAAAAAACAACGATAGGAGCACGTTTTCTTATATACCATGAGTGTACACATGTTACGTTCAATATTTTTTCGTTTCCATTTACGAATAACTAAAATTTAAAGAAATTCAACATCTTTTCCACCCGCGGCGTGCATTTCATGACGTAGTATTGCTTCCAAAAAATATCTATTTTAATGGGCCTTGCATTGTTTTTGTTTCCACGAAATATTTTCAAATACCGGAAGGTACTAAACATATGCGGATAAAATATTAGAAGCTAAGTCATGAAGACATTACTTCCCGCGAAAAGTAAAGATAGGTATGAGAGAGAATACAACATGCATAAATATAGGGAAAAAAACTAGTCATTTCTGACAGAGTTCTGGTGTAGCATACTTTTTAGAACTGGTAAACACAACTGGCGTTTACATTTCTTACATTCGTAATCCTAATACCAAATGTTTTTACATGTAACATTTAATAAATTTATTTATTTATTTTACGTCAAAAAAACAACAGTTGAAACGTCGTATGACGTGCTATGCGTGTTATGGGGTGCTATGGTGTTATATATTCACACGTTAAATATTTTATGTTGCTCCATAAATCAGCTAGGTTTACGTTTACCTACCCAATATAGTTTTATTCATTCGTTTTTAACATGTATGTAATATGTGATGTACTTTTTGTTCATGTTTCAGGCCCGACTGCAAATACCTTTGCTACCTGTGTATTATAGTTTCTTAATTACACGATTTCGCTCCTTTTCTGCATTGTGATCGGTAGGTGTGAGTTGTTAATTGCACCGTGGAATTTTAATTATGAGCATGCTAACAAATAGTATATAACAAACAAATAGTAATAGCACGAACAATTTACAAAATTTAATTTGTTTCCTGTTCATATCATTTGTTTGTTATCTTTTAGTCAGTTATGTGCAATTATTTGAATTGTGATAATTTTGTATGCTGCTTATTACAGAAAAAATGCAGTGGATTGATGAAGCAGTGTTATTTCGAAAGAAGGTTCTGCAAGAAAAACGTTGGTAACCCCTGGTATAGTTTAAAGACCATTGCCCTGCCACTGCCGTCAAGCTATTTGTTTCCCTGCTGCTGTTGTTTTTAATTCAGACAAATACTAATTTGCAACTTGTATATAAATGGTTCACAGTGTTTAGGCACATATTGTTTACACACATATTGTTTAGGCACAAGCATACGTTTCCTTTATTTGTCCCGACAATATAACATTACATTAGTTGTGCATTTATAATGAAAGAAGTTATTTTAAACAGAACAAATATAGTTAACCCAAAACGCTAATTTATATGGTGCAAAGAATGACTTACATAACAACAATCACCGTTACCAAGAAAATAATACGATTATTATTCTAGTAAAATATAAATTATCAGCGTAAATTCAACGTGGAAAATTTCAATTTAATAATAATTAGTAAATGAACGCCAACCAAATTTTCAGTTCTGTTATATTGAATTCCGCTCTTACTCTTGTGCTCCATATTGTGTACGTTCATGCAGTATCTTCCTTAGGAAAAATATGACTCTCTTAGAAACATTGATACATTTATTATGTTGCAATGATTCATGTTAATTCTTGTCAAAAACTTTATGAACATTTTCTCCCTCTTTGTATTAATTTTGTGAGTGGTGTTAAACAGTAAAAGAGGTAAGAACAGCATGATAATAGTTTCCATGATGCTACACGGTAATATTAAAATATGTGTTAATAAAAAAATAAAATAAATTAAAATAATTCTATTTTAAAGACATATCATAAAATAATCTATTGAAAAATTATGCTCTGTTACAGGCGTATACTTACAGGAAAAAGTACTTGCCTTACTTTAAATTGATCTTTCATACATTTTTCCGACTAGAAGGTTATCACAACGTTGTGACAACTTAAATATGCCTGTTGTACAACACTTCATGTAGAGTATTATCACGCTTAAAAGGAACAATAGAACACGCACGGGAACATGCAACTTATACATCGCTTTAAGTATTATCACTTAGATGAAATCAATGCACAGTTTTTGGCGTACATTAGCAAGTTTTAACATTTTATTTGTAGAAGAGAGATCAAAATCTACAAATGTAATGTTCGTGTGTTCCTGTTAACTCTTAAAACAAGCTGTTTTATTATTCTTTGGAGAAAACCAGTGGCGGCTGGTAAGGAATTATATTGGTGGTGCCTGTTAATGATGCGACATCGATAACAACACATCGATGTTATCAATTATCGATGTTCAAAATGCTGTTAAAAGCATCGATCAAAATCATCTATGTTTTTAAACATTGATGCGATGTTTTAAAAGTGGTTTAGTAACCTCTAAAATAAAATTCATGGGCAACAAAATTTAATTTTTCAGTGCCCATGTTTATTTATTTCAAATGAAGATTAAATTAAAAACAAACTAGAAATAATACGAGCAAATAAAAATTCTCCGCCTGAAAGCCTGAGCGCCCACAGTAGTCTCAAGAGGTCACAGCTACCTGAGTTCGCCTTACGCCCGTAACGTAAGGCAAACTCAGCGATGCTCTGGTGTTCCGCACCCCGCCTTCTCATGTGCGAAACACCAGAGCATCGGGGTCATCCTGAGCGAGGGATAGACTGTTCGATGAAGTTGTGCTATTGGCGGACTCTGTGAAGCAGAACGTGAACTACTGCGCCACATCCACTTTGGCGCTGCATGATTCATAAGAGACGCATAGAAACTAATGCAGCGTTCTTTATACAGAGTTAAATGGGCAGTTATAGCGCCAATCCATAGGTGGCTCAGAGGTCAGGAGGATGCCGACTTAAAGAATTACGCCCTGAAGAGAATATTGAGAGAGCATCGAATGGCTGAGCGCTCGTTCAAATGAAATATTATAAAGAAAAGTTTTTTGAAGAAAAAGGATACACACATTTTTAGTGAAAAATTTCTTTCCCACTTTTTTTGTTGGTGGTGCCATGGCACTATCCTACAAGTCGCCACTTGCGAAAATCAATATGTGTAGGAGTTAATCTTACAAACTTTGTAATAAAACTTCAACATTTTTAGTTGGAAATTATATTTAATTATTAATTCATATAGTGAATTTATTGCAACGGCATTTAATTGAGTCTTAAAATATTTTGGACTTTCTGAAGAACATCTTGTTTATGTCAAAGCTTGTCAATATCGTATATTGTATCAAAATTTAGAAAATAATTGTATCTGTGAGTTCGTTAGATAACACATGTAATTAGGACATGCTTCCATATAGAGGATGTAGTATGTATTCAGAGATAGAGAGACAAAAAAAATTCATTGATTTGTTACCCATTTACAATCTGCTCCAGAGGAACATTAGGTAAACTTGTTACATGGAATTTCGTAACATAACATTATTTAAAATCTGATGTAACATGATCATTACAGACCAAATTATATTATATTCATGAGTTACATATTACTAAACTTGAAATATATGCTTATGACTTTTGAGAATCGAGTGAAACGAATCGGTGAGTTTAGGATAATCTTTTTTTTTTAGCTAAAATCACTTGTGTTAAAGTCGTACTGCCAAACAATTCGGGGTGAAAATCCAGGTTTGTTTGATACCCAAATGGGTTTGGGTACCCAAATCATTCTGCAAATAACATTGCATCATCTGTTTCCCAAATTATAAAAATAAATTATAAACAGCTCACCTAATGTAAAGAATATTATTATGTGAAATGAATCCTACATATTCCAAAACAATCTTGTCGATCATGTTTCTGGCCAGCTTAGAAAACACCCAAATGTTCATGATATAGTTACAAAATAACTAGTATAAGAAATGTTCAATTCCTCAAAGAGAAAGCTATGGAAGCGAGTGAATTCTGGTCATCCATTTCTTTCATAGAGATACTTGAAGCAATAAATAAAAGAAGCAGTTTCTTGTTATTCAGTTGCAAACAATGTTTGCAACATGGTCGCAAATGACCTAGATGTTGATGCGACCTTAAATAACAAAATAAAGTTTGCAACAACAACAGTTTCTCAACTAAAACTCATTGAAATGCAGGGTTAAGTAGAATGCAAGATCAAAAATACTGATTCAGTTTTTCACTGAGAACGAGTGATCATAAATGTCCGAAAGGATGGTGGCCAAAATGCGTCCCCCATCTATATCCGTCTGTGCAAATGTACGTGGACAAAGAAAATATTTTCAGTAAGAAGATAGACGATTTAACCTACATGTTGAAACGGATGACACTTCTGGATTCAAACTATCTTGAAGAATTACTAAAAAGGACAATAATAACTTAGTAGCTTCAAGACATTTTAATTTAAGATCATTTCATGTTTGAGGGTAATTCAGTAACGTACCATTGAAGATAATGTACGTTTTTACCACTTCCAATTGGTTATATCCAAGAAATAAATAACATTAAGTTCAAATGTCAATTTTATAGTGATCTAAGAAGAAAGTAAGATTTACAATAAACTATAAGGTTATGAAAAAATTTAATTAATGATAGTTATGAAAATAATTGCAATTATTTAAGCATTATAACTGGAAAATTTTCCTAACGTCAAAGGTAGAATCTTTCTGCTTGAAAATGAAAATAGATATTGGAAATAAAAGGGTTCTATGTTCCTATCAATGTTCAAATGCATTTATAATAATGATCAGCAAGTAGTGTCGTGCTTGGATGTCAAGTACACTGACTAAGTTGGAATGCAATTAATAAAAATGTAGATTTTGTTGTTGACGGCAGATCTTTGAAATTATCTCCAGTAAAATTTACTGCGGTGCAGATAATTAAGGATCATGATTTGGTGACGGGTAGGCTTGAAATTATATATGTATATCGCAAACATAGGAGATCATTGACATATACTGAGAATAATGATCTCTATGTGAATTTACGAAAGGATAAATTATTTTGAAATGTGCTTTGAACTAGAGTGTTTCGTACGTTTGCTCCACAAAATGCGTACTAGCACCTGCAACATGTATCAGTTCAAAATTTTAATACAAGCTGAAGTCGGGAGGCGATAAAAGTCTTTGACTACTCGGTGGGTTCAATGTTTACTGCGGCTTTCTCGACAAGGGCGCATGAGGGTTCCGATGAACTTGTCACTGCAGCGCAAAGCGGGCAGCTGTTGAGGACGCTATCAGGCGACCGGTCCTCAATTAACTGCGTCCCCGCCCCCACACTGACCTTCAACTCAAGCGCCGTCCATTTACCTCGTCTCATAGTGATTGTCTTTCAGAGCTGAGGCCAACCATAATCTGTTTTGCCCTGCCTTGTAAGATCTGCGTTTGCTATGGGAGACAGGTGAACGACCTCATTCTTCCGCAAAAGCGTGTATATGGAAGACAGATCAACTTCGCCTGATGAAGATGCTTTTCTCTAAATCCCATCTTTCATTTTATTTCAGTCTCAAATGAATGGTATATAAAAATCAAGACTGTACATGTGGAGAGATTAAAATCATCTGGCGCGAAATTCGATTGCGTTTTCTTGAAGGCATATTATATTCCTATATTCGAACTACAAAAATGTCGCATACGTCCTTACTTAAAAATATTTTGTAGTTAATTGTTCGCCTTGGATGGAAAAGCAAAATTATGTCATCATAGTTCAGTGAAGAAACTTAATACGAGTACATTCGAAAAATGCAATAACACTAACAAAAGAAAACTGCAGAAGGAGTGCAAGGCAGACGAAAGATAATTCGTATTTCACATCCTCGTAGTTTTTAATTCGTGTTGAGATCTACTTAATTGAAAAACTGAAATTTTTTACGAGTACGTAAAATATATCAATCGCATACCCGTTACAGAAGTAACACAACTCAAAAACTATGCTTTTGCAGGAAATGTTTTTCTTCTTACTTTACTTCTTGTCCACAAACTTGTTCTTACTCTCCATTTACTTCTTGTCCACAGAAACGTGTTTCACTCTACATACTGGTTTGCCTTGTGAGGTTTCTTTATAAATTTAACAAGAAAATATAAACGATTTTCTAAATATATTTCTTAACATGTTCAAACACGACGAGTTTTACGCTCCAACGTTTTGAATATATTAACTTCTGTAGCGGGAGTCAGGGAGTTGTGGAGTCCACTTGCTGGTTGTTGTGAATGACATTTATTACACTCTTGCTAACAGTTTTCAGTTTATAAACACAATATTATTTTTTTACATCATAGCTATCAAATGGTGTCTTTAAAATAGGATAATAGAGTAGTAAATTTAAGTAGGCTATTTATTTTATAAGTTTTATTAGGAATGCAATGAAGGAAAAAAGGAAGATGTAAGAACGTATTAGCTTTGTTATTTTTCACATAATTTGTGAGCAAAAAGTTTTCACCAACTCTTTGAAGCTGGCAAAAATATTACCGGTGTTACGTTACTGTTCAAATCTTACAAATGTTCGAGATCTTATCGCAGTTGTTAGGAAAATTGAAACATCTGCAACGCTGGATCGAAAAGTTGAAACAAGATCCAATATTACCGGTATTACGTTACTGTTCAAATCTTACAAATGTTCGAGATCTTATCGCAGTTGTTAGGAAAATTGAAACATCTGCAATCGATAATTTGAAACAAGATCCTCTTCAACCTCAACGAGAACTGTCCTTCTCAAGGGGAATAGGACATCGAACGCCTTCTAGGAAAATGGCGGCTATTACACAAAAGGACTTTTACAGTAAATGAGAAGGTTCACTAATGAATGAAGAAGCTAGCACTTTATCTAATGAAGTGCGTCAACGAGAAACTTATTGATTGAATTAACTGATAAAAAAATTATATGGAGGTCAGAGTTTAGGACTGTTTTCTTAGCTTTACACACATATTAAACTTTAAAATATGAATATAGGAGTATACATTTCTAAACAAATCATTTAAAAAGTTTTAGCACTTATTAAATATTAAGTGTTTACGGTTTAACACCAGTTATATTTTTAAAAATTGTTCAATCCTTCGTCAAATTATTTTATATCATACTTCACTGACCTTTGTTCAATACTTTCTCTGTATTTTTTATACGCAACAAAACTTACTATTATTTTACCAATGTTCTTTCGATTACTTTTTTAATTTTAGGAAACATTCAATGTGACAACTAGAATATGTTAAATCTCCATAAATACGTTGACAAAATAAATAATACTGAAAGTGGTAGTATATCAGAATGGATAATTTACAATTTCTTTAATTGCTTCACTCATATATTATTGTAAGTATGGTAGCGTGTCTCGTTTGGACTGCTGAAAAATAACACGAACTGACCATATGATGATAATTAATGTTCCCAAATATCTGTTATATAAATGTAGATGCTTCAAAACCTCAAAAGAAGAAGATGTTAAGCTATAAGCGAATGACTTAAATAATATTTTGTAAATAAGTTTACCATCATTAAAATTAGCCTCACCAAAGTTCCAATAAAATACTTGTTAAGAAATTGTCATCTGGAATACTTACATTTGTCATTGTATTTTGGCAAGTTAACCATTAATTTTATAAGCAGTCACTATTAACTAATTTACCTGACACATTTACGCAAAAGGTAGATACTCTGTAATCTAGTAACTACTTCCACGATTTCGACGGATTCGATGGCTCAGTGTTAACATCCGTTGCTTTTGCAGCGTCGCTGACAAGGACACACTCCATAGGGTTCGAGTTCTGTCAGAGGAGCTTCGTCACTAGCAACATAGCTATATCGAATTCAGCCACTATATGGAACAGAATTCTAGTGGTCAGCGGCTCTGGTCGAAGTTTCTGTGGTTTCTCCGATAAAATACTAAGCAAATACAGCCATAATGTTCTAACAAACTGACTATAGAACACGCGCAATCTTTCTTTCCTCATACTTGAGGAGCAAACATTCAAAACGTGACATATCCGCTTCATTATTTTACAATAAAAATGAAAAATGAAGCATAAATATTGCACTTTTCAACAGTGTTTAACTTAACGAATAGAATACTACTGCATGCATTGCATGTATTGCAATGTATGCATGTACTGCATGTATTGCAAAACATGTCACGTTTTTATTCTGGAAATAAAATTATAGATAAAAATAACAGAAGAACTCAAGTTTTTCCAAATGGACATGTCACCTTTGAAATGTTTGCTCGTCACTTTTCAGCTTTTCAGCTAGGTCGAACCACGCTTTTCAGCTAGGTCGAACTCAGTCGCTGCCTGGAGGAGAATTCTAGCGGCCGGCTGCTCTGATCGGTAGTTTTCCGTGGTTTCTCCGATCAACACCAGGAGAATGCCGGAGCAGTACCCTACCAAACGGGCCACGGACCGCGTGCGATCTTCCCTTCCTCTTCCTTGTCCTATCCTCTCCCCCTTACACACACTTACACTAACATGTACCACACTACCACATATTCCGGGAGACCGGTCGGAAGCTTAGAGCTTGTCCCGGCGGGTGCGGTGCCCCGCTGGTGGGAGAGTCCTGGTTAGGGGAAACCCCACTAGCCGACGGTAGGTCGGCGCCGGATCTCGCCATCCAGCGGGGGAAGATCACCGCCATCTCCCGAGAAAAAACATGCACTACACTAACGGGACTAATGATCAAAGCAGTTGACGCGCCCGGAAACACGAAATACCAAACCAAATCAAACTACGGCGCTACACTGCTACGAGTCGAGAGACTATTCAGGCCTTAGGGTTGTATTAATGAACATGACTCAAATGCAAGTTCACGTAAGTTGACTTTCAGAACTGAAGATGATTTTCAAACAAATCGGATTCAAAGATAAAACTTTCACAAAGTAAGCTCCAGAGAAAGTAGACTTAGATAAGACACAATTGAAACTATGCAATTCACAGTTGGCAGAATTGTGTCTGCAAAAATGTCATTGTTTTTCGTATTTTCAGTTGTTTTGTAAGCGGAAAGCAGATTTTGGGTCGTTTCATATGACTGAAGCAGGTTTGATTCATATCACCTGAAGAAAGTTGGATTTTCAACTTGATACAATGATCCAGTAATTCAATATAAAATTCAAAATATTAGCATCATAAAGGTCAACATACGGTCAATATACGGATTTTCTCTTATTACTGCAGTATATTTGCTCTTGAGGCAAAAAAATCTTGCATTTATAGAAAGTAATGTGAACTGTCTGCTCATTTAAAATGAAAGTTTGTTATAATTTTATAGCAGTATAATACGAACATAATAGAGAAACAATATTTATTAAATGAATTGTATTCACATTATTGATTTTTTATTTTTACTTCTCTTTTAAATTTAATTATAATTTCATTCACTATTACAGTAACATATGTGTCATAGCATGTATATCCTAACATAGTATCACATATTATTTATCACACATAACACGGGAGAGCCCTACCAAGTATCATTAGGGGAAGAAAAATTGCTCCCTATCGGGTGATAATATAAACTTCAATTACTGACCATAATAACTCACGCTCCTCGAAACACTTAACACTCTCTCGACAAAGTATTAGTCGCGCGACTTTTCTTGACGTCTCCCAGCGCGCAATTTTCAGATCGAAATGAGATACTATAATATTTAAGGGAGGTATCCTATATTTAGATATTATCTAAAAAGTGGGAGGAAGCATTATTTTCTATTGCTTGTGCTCTGTGATTCATACACGACCAAGCAGAAACGTCAACGAGAGAGAAAGAAACAAGATACTCAAGAACTCTGCACTCTCGTGAATAACAGTGAAACTTACTCAAGGTCACTTCTGGCCATATTAAGACGGCTCCATACATTCTTTATTCTGGGAGTAGCGAATGACTTCTTACCGAATTACGAGTAGTGTGGATGGGTTGCTTGCTATTTGCCGAGCAACAAACATTCGGACGCCCTACCCACCGCGTGTCCATCTTTTTCATACATCAAAGAAAGCGAATATATGCCGAGCACATCAGCCGCTCGCAATTTGTCGAGAAGTCGCTCGCTACTCGCGAATGTTGAATGTATGGAGTCGCCTTTAGGCAACCGCGTGGAAGGCAGAAATGACTGAGGGCATACAACTAGAGATCAGCAGGCCGCTCGCCGGCTGCGCATACGTCACACTCCGTCGAATTCCGCGGCACGTTAAGGAGAGGTGTTAAGCGCCAGGCCTGCTATGTGAAATTTTCAATGTTTTTGACCCATTTTTCTACAAACTATTAATTGGATATAAACTAAATGTGGCATGCTGATTGAGACACATCTTGTACACTTACTGAGGGTTTTTTTCACATACCTATCAATGAATAAAATAAAAATCTTTAACATAATCTTACTTGAATGCACTTTGTTCGGCCATGTCATTTTTACAATGTTTTTACAATGTCTTTTTTGCATGAAAAATGTGGACACAAATTGAGTATATGTTAATATTGTTCTTTTATTTACACACTTCTTTCAAAACAACCCAAATACGTATTATCTAACCACTCCAAGATTTTTTTCCCAATACACAAAACCCGTTTCAAGAAGAAATTTCTGTTTCACACTTTCCTAAACAAATTATCAGATCTCGATCCAAAGTTGAGTTATCAAACCCCTCTCTAATATAAGATTATTATAAGTTAATTTTAAGTAGATTTAGGCATTCATAACAAATGTAGAATGTTTTATACACAGACCTTTGTATTGTACAATTTAAAATAAAATAAATAAAAACCTCCTGAAAACGAGAGGGCAAATTGAAACGACGCATTGAATTTAATCTTGACAATCGTCTGAAACTAATGCACTACGTTGGTTTTAATGAACTATTTTCCATATCATCAATTATCAATACTCTATTGTGAGGGGTGTAGCTATGTTTTTTTATTTTACGTCAAAAAAACAGTTAAAAACTGCGTATGACGTGCTATGGGGAAAAGTGAATTGTGTGCACATTTTCAAAATTCTGTGATCCCTACACTAAGTCATATACTACTTAAATTTTGAATTTTGAAAGGAGAAAAAACAACAAAAACTCCCATGTAATAAAATCTATTTTCAAGGATAAACAAGCAATAAATTTTGAATTTTGAAAGGAGAAAAAACAACAAAAACTCCCATGTAATAAAATCTATTTTCAAGGATAAACAAGCAATAAATTTTGAATTTTGAAAGGGAGAAAAAAAAACAAAAAACTCCCATGTAATAAAATCTATTTTCAAAGATAAATAAGCAATAAATTTTGGCTGTTGTTACTTCCTGCCGCGACAACATGGAAACGATAATTTGAATAATTGTATTTCCCACTGAATTCTAGAAGACGTGCACAGAAAATGAAGTTACACTTATGTCCAGAAGCAAAACAAGGGGCCATCTGAGCATTTGCTCAATGGATCTATGCTAGTACAGCTAGTGGACAGGACCTGGTCCCTGAAGCAAAGGTCCCCAATGAACACATCCGATCACTCTCAACAAAGATGGAAATGGCAATGGGGGCCCCATTTCAACCCTCTGCGAGATCTTCGAAATTGAAGTTATGTTTCTAATTATTTTGCGCTCTTTGACAAATTTATTTTGTAGGGATGCGTAGCATAGATATGCCTAGCGTCTCCTGAAACATCTTATTTGCATTGCATAAATAGTACTTAGAAATATTTGAAAATCCTAGTGAACAAAATAATATATTCATCTCATTCATTAACATTTAAAGAATATCATGCTAAATTTTTAAAAAATATATAAATCTTGGATAAAATGTTTTACCTGCACTTTTTCTAATAATGTTTAATAGTATTATAATACAGAATAAATGTATATTGTTTTAAATCTAAAATTTCTAAATCATATTCTAAAAGAACATTTATAAACAGCAAAATCAAAGACATATTCTAGAGAACTACCACATCGATAGTATATTACATTCTGTGCTACACTTTGTGAAAATTTAAGCAAATTTACACAACTCAAATGCGCTTCAAAAATGCAATACAAAGCATATCATTATCCATTTTAGTGATTCTTCAATTTACACTTCCTGAAGACACCCTTTGTAAGATCAGTTCTTGTAGTCTGTTCCACGACTCTGGTAGTTATAGATTAAATATGTTTGGAAATCTTCGAAGTAGAAAAACAATTTTTCTTTATTTTTATATATCGACTAACAAAAATTGTAAACTCTACATTTGAAAGTAACAAAAGCTTCATAAAATGAAGGAAATACTAATAATTTGGTTAAAATTTGAAAAAGAAAAGATATGTTCTCATGAATAAACAGTAAACTCACCACAGAAACAGAATGGAGAATTTGGCATATTAAAGAAAAAGTCATGTCCAGTGAATAATTAAAGATGAGATATTTCTTAAGCAAGTGCGTAGGTAAGACTCCTGCAAGAGCTAGGTGCACAAAAGTTTCAGAATCTCCTTGAAAACTACAAAATACCAACTTGAGAATCACCAGTCTCCATTCTTCACAGTTACCCTGAATTCTTGGCTGTGTGCACGAATTGCAGCACGACAACGAGGTAGCCGAACACTGTGGCGAGAAGTCCCAGGAAGAAGTGCAGGTCGAGCTTAAATAGACCACCCACAGTAAACCGTACGGAGCTCGCTTGGACCTGCAGAATCAGCAGCTGCACCTGGCGTTCCACTGCTGGGATTCCTCTAGCGGACGCCAGCAACGCCGCTGCGGCCCTCAGGGCGGTGTCCGAGCCGGCGGCCGCAGCGCTGCCTCCCGCGACGGCCATGGACCCGGATATCAAAGCCTCACCGACGGCCCAGCAGCTAAAATGCGCGATTTTCAGAGGACTAAGACTCGGTGAATCATTAACCAGATAATACAAAACCTCTAAAATACTCATGAAAACGTGCAGATAACAGACTAAAATAGGTATTTTGAAAACGTTTTCAATGGCTGAGCACGTTTCCGCCACTGCGGAGTGATTACTTTGAAGCTGTTGGATTCGTTCTTTGATACTCTCGTTTTTTCCTTCTTGTAAGTTTACACAATGAAGCTCACACCTCTCCACAGGGGGTTTTGTTTCCAACTGGAAAACTTTACTATAGGTCGTTGGTGTGTGATTTAGTATTTGAAGTTCGTGAGTTAGAGTTTCCAAATTTTTGTTGATGTTTTGAAAATACTTCTTCATTATGAAAACAAGAAAGCAAAATAAGAGACAAACAATCAGGCTGATCGTTGTTACCCATAAGTAGTGAATTATTGTTATTAAATTGGTTACCCATAAATAGTATTCAAGAAGAATCAGAGACACTTTCAATACGAGTATAACTATCATAATACTTACTACAATGCTTCTTTTACAAAAACACGGCAACTGAATCGGAAAATTACTTTCAATTTTGTACAAACATAATAGCAATTTTTTACATGCGGGAAAATTCACTGTAGCAGCTGTTATTACACTGAAGGGTGGGAAAATTGTATACACAATGGAACCTAACGCTGAAACAAAGAAATCTTGACGAACAAATGTATACACAGTAATAGGAAAATGAACGCAAATAATGAAGATAAATAAATTTGTGAAACATGTACTGCGTAAAAGATCCATCTGCGGAGTTAATATGTATGGTGCTATTCCAATTATTTTCGCTGAAATTAATAACGGTGATAATCCTCGTATTATTGTATGCTTTTGTAAGCTTGTATTTGCTAACTTGGAGATATTCCTAGTCTCTATGCTTCTTTTCATGATGTGTGTTGTTTTACTACTTCTGCTTCAACAGATCTTTGCGAGGTGAGCTGTAACTCTAATAATGGGTCATTGAGGAAAACGGAAGCACTCTTCTTAATTGACTTTCCTAAGTAATCACTTCATCACATATTACAATGTTGAAGCTGACGTTCATTTTCTATTTAAATATTCAATTTTATATAAGTATTATTTCAGTGTCATATAGTGTAAAATAATAATGATAACTTTGCTTAAGTTTAATTTAACAATCACTAGCGGAACCCGGCAGTCGTTGCCCGTCTCTCTCTCTCTCTCTCTCTCTCTCTCTCCTCTCCTCCTCTCTCTCTCTCCTCTCTCTCTCTCTCTCTCTCTCCTCTCTCTCCCTCTCTCTCTCCTCTCTCTCTCCTCTCACTCCTCTCTCTCTCCTCTCTCTCTCTCTCTCCTCTCCTCTCTCTCTCTCTCCTCTCTCTCTCTCTCTCTCCTCTCACTCCTCTCTCTCTCCTCTCTCTCTCCTCTCTCTCCTCTCTCTCTCTCTCTCTCTCTCTCCTCTCTCTCTCTCTCTCTCTCCTCTCTCTCCTCTCTCTCTCCTCTCTCTCTCCTCTCTCTCCTCTCTCCCTCTCTCTCTTCTCTCTCTCTCCTCTCTCTCTCTCTCCTCCTCTCTCTCTCCTCTCTCTCTCTCTCTCTCTCTCCTCTCTCTCTCTCTCTCTCTCTCTCTCTCTCTCCTCTCTCTCCTCTCTCTCTCTTCTCTCTCTCTCTCCTCTCTCTCTCTCTCTCCTCTCTCTCTCTCTCTCTCTCTCTCTCTCTCTCCTCTCCTCTCTCTCTCTCTCTCTCTCTCTCTCTCTCTCCTCTCCCCCTCTCTCTCTCCTCTCTCTCTCCTCTCTCCTCTCTCTCCTCTCTCTCTCCTCCTCTCTCTCCCTCTCTCTCTCTCCTCTCTCTCCTCTCTCTCTCCCCTCTCTCTCTCTCTCTCTCTCTCTCTCCTCTCCTCTCCTCCTCTCTCTCTCTCTCTCTCTCTCTCTCTCCCCTCTCTCTCTCTCCTCTCCTCCTCCCCTCTCCTCTCTCTCTCTCTCTCTCTCCTCCTCTCTCTCCTCTCTCTCTCTCCTCTCCTCCTCTCTCTCTCCTCTCTCTCTCCTCTCTCTCCTCTCTCCTCTCTCTCTCTCTCCTCTCTTCCCTCTCTCTCTCCTCTCTCTCTCCTCTCTCTCTCTCTCTCTCTCTCTCTCTCTCCTCTCCTCCTCTCTCTCTCCTCTCTCTCTCTCCTCTCTCTCCTCTCTCTCTCTCCTCTCTCTCCTCCTCTCTCTCCTCTCTCTCTCTCTCCTCTCTCCTCTCTCTCTCCCCTCTCTCTCTCTCTCTCTCCTCTCTCTCCTCTCTCTCTCGCCTCTCTCTCTCCTCTCTCTCTCCTCTCTCTCTCCTCTCTCTCTCTCTCTCTCCTCTCCTCCTCTCTCTCTCTCTCCCCTCTCTCTCTCTCTCTCTCCTCTCTCTCCTCTCTCTCCCTCTCTCTCTCCTCTCTCTCCCCTCTCTCTCCTCTCTCTCTCCTCTCTCTCTCTCTCTCTCCTCTCCTCCTCTCTCTCTCCTCTCTCTCTCCTCTCTCTCCTCTCTCTCTCTCTCTCTCTCTCCTCTCTCTCGCCTCTCTCTCTCTCTCTCTCTCTCTCTCTCTCTCCTCTCTCTCTCTCCTCTCTCTCTCTCTCTCTCTCCTCTCTCTCCTCTCTCTCTCCTCTCTCTCTCCTCTCTCTCCTCTCTCTCTCCTCTCTCTCTCCTCTCTCTCCTCTCTCTCCTCTCTCTCTCCTCTCTCTCCTCTCTCTCTCCCTCTCTCTCCTCTCTCTCTCTCTCTCTTTCTCCACAGGGTACCACAGGGTTGAGTTCTCTCCCTCTAACTATTTAACATTTTTAGTAATGACATTCCAATCCAAGGCGACTCCAGAGTTGCTTTATACGCTGACGATATTGCAGTTCGCCCATCATATCATAATAGCGATGGAGAATATTCAAAACGATCTTATCAATTATATTAAATGGACTCATAATTGGAGAATAAAGCTAAATCATACTAAATGCTAAGCAAAGATATTTACATTACGCAGACCGAAAAATCCCCCCGAACGTAACATAAAGAGGAATCTCATCCCATGGATCTCTTCACCGGCGAAGTACCTAGGAGTATTATTTGACAAACGAGTAACTGGAAACCCCTCATCCAGGTATCTGCTAATAAAGACTTGGTGAAAACATCAACAATGTTTCCCTTAATTAACTATCGATCTGCCATTGGTATAAAAAGCCAAATATTACTGTGCAAATCAATTATTCACCCCACTCTAGCCTATGCATGTCCAGTATATGGTGGCGTAGCACCCAGTAACCTCCAAAAGTTAGTTACATTCCAAAAAAAGTTCCTAAGAAAGACCCTTAGGCACCATGGTTTATTCCAAATTGCCGAATTCATCGCAAGCTAAATATATTGCCACTAGACGAACACATAAGTAAAATAGCCGACCATTTCTATCAAAATCTTTACTCTTCACCCTGTTTCACAATATTTAATCCGGGCCGTCGTGCTTCATGGCTCCGTATTAAATCAAGGTTCCCTGAGTATAGACTGAGACTACCGTAACTTGTTTTTTACACTCTTCCTAGCGCTACTTTGACTTTGAACGTTACATCTCAGACCAAACCTTGAAGCCTGAACAAACCTTCGAAACTTAGACAATGTTCACGAGTAGGAATAAATACTCCTTGCTATGGATGGTCATATCCAAAACGTTATAATATAAAATGTACTATTTTCAAACTCCTCGAGAGACAGAAATATCCAACAAGAAGAAATACATTAAAAAAAAACCTTTATCTTTGTCCCTTTAATCTGTCTCTGTCTGTCTGTCTGTCTGTCTCTCTCTCTGTTCTTCTCTCTGTCTTTCTCCCCACCTCTATCTCTGCCTTCCTGGCTCCCTGACTCTTTCTCTCGCGCAAGCCGCCCGTGCTATCCTCATCGGCTTCGCCCTGGATACACATGGCAATGCCCAACAACGATAAAGACCAGGTGGAGCTCAGTTGGAACGGATGAATTAAAACGAAGCGCCGTCTTATGCTGCGGTGCTATCCAGTGGAATTGCAACAAAATGAACAGCATAAAAACCTTATCCATGAACAAACACGTAGATGAGCTGACTTTCATGGAGGTAAGTCATACGGTGTCGGACGTCACTGCTCTGGTATATACCAACATTCATTTTTACTTTCTAGTATACGTACGTTATTATTATTAACGCAATATTATATTAATTATAATAACGCAATATTTCTACACAGCTTTTCGTATCTAGACAACCTACTTAATGATGTTGAAACACACTTGTATTAAATTCACGGGATAGAATAGCTTTTCGTCTTTATGAAAGGACAGTGTTCAACAATTTGTATTCCACACTTTTCCATTAATGTATCGATTTTGTTAGAAATATAGTCGTTTGTCTAACACATTTAAGATGCACTGAAGCACACTGAAATGTCACTCAATAACTTGCACATCTTTGCTAAAACTTCCTTCACGGTGGAAATATTTATAATTCTTACTTGCCAGTTCTGTCATAGTCTGCAACATGAATGAGAATAGCAGGTTTCAATTTTTGAGTTTAAGAAACCGAATTATAGCACGGAATTTTCAATATGGAAATTATAATACAAAGAAATTACACACAGAAGCTATAAAAATATATAATTCGAGAAACTGGAAATGAAGATATGCAGTCAAGCTCATCCCGCACATATTCTGCGCCATGGGCCGGACGTAACGTAGTTTCCTTCAACCTCACTCATGAGAAGATGTGTGAATAAAAAACTTCTATCAAGACATGTTCCGGAAATATAGAAGGAACAAAAATGACGGAAAAAAAGTTTTGTACTGATGCCTGCAACGTGTGGATTATTATAATACAAACATTGTGTTCTTTGGTTTGAACAAGGCAATATTCTTTCAGAGTTATTAAATTGTGTATTTAAATAAGCTGGGTAGCAAAATAACAATCAAGACAGAATCTGTATCTTTTTAAATATTTACTGGCCAACGACTCAATGAATTTTACCGATTTCTCCTAAAAAATAATGCATATTACGCAACCACTTGCATTCCACAAATCTTTTTCTTTTCCTAACCAATCGCTGTTACCTCTCTACGTTTGGTCCTAACCGCACGTCTTACCAGCCGCTGAAACGGGTCTCCGCCGCCGCCTACGCTTTCTCTTCCCGGCAGATGCCACAGCCTCCCCGAAAACCCTCGTGCATCGCCCCCACCCTCGCCTTCGGCCGGGCTCTCCATCAGGACGCGCCCGCGCCCCACCCGCGCCGCCCACGCAACCGCGATGGACATCGGAACGCGCCCGGATGCTCCCGAGTTCAGGCGCCCGCATTCTCCAGCTGCGGCTCCCGGACGCAGAAGAAGAAGACGAGGGGGGAAGAAAAGAAGAGGAAGGAGTCGGTTGGTAGGCGCTGGACGGAGGAAGACCGCAAAGGATATTGTAACACTGAAAGGCTGGTTTAAGTACAGGGAAATCATTAATATAAACATATAAAAGGAAGTCGTGTTAGTTACACTCTTTATAACTCAAGAAGGGCTGCACCGATTTGGCTGAAAATTGGTGAGCAGGAAGCTTAGAGCCAGGAGACGGACATAGGATACTGTTTATCCCGTTCGACAGCGTTCCTGTGTGAGAACGCACGTTTTTGCACGTGTTCGCACGTTTTCGCGTGATTTCGCATGTTTTCGCGTGATTTCGCACGTTTTCTGTGCAGAAGCTGTCTGCAGCGGAGAACAAGCAAGCAATCAAGCAAAGATACAAATGAAGCCAATAAAAGCGTGTTAAAAAGTGAAGTGAAATATAATTAACAATGCCGCGACCAAGACGATCGAATCTTTCCCGACAAAGCCGAAATGCAAGAAGGATACGAAACATTGCTAATGAAAGGACTGAAGAAGAACAAGAAATTGCACGTGAAGTTAGTATGGCTCGACTTCGTGCTTCTCAATCACAAGAGCAACGTGAGGCAGCCCGTGAAACGGCTCAGCCGTGAAAGGCGAAACAGAGTTCGCCGGGTCAGCTAGTATAAACATATAATCTAAACTTAATACTTTGTGTATGCATTTAAATCAATTTGATATTCTATTTCATATGTAAATTGCAGCTTTTAGCTTGAACCAGACAGTTTCATTAGTAAACACT
Source organism: Teleogryllus oceanicus (assembly GCA_964035755.1). Classification (NCBI taxonomy): domain Eukaryota; kingdom Metazoa; phylum Arthropoda; class Insecta; order Orthoptera; family Gryllidae; genus Teleogryllus; species Teleogryllus oceanicus. The sequence continues at coordinate 29,660,430 of CAXIVR010000003.1, forward strand.
AGAGGGGATTCTTATTCAGTCAAACAGGGAATATTCATTTGGAAATGTAAATTCAATTTGTAGTTTCTTTATTTATCTTTTCTAGTAATTTTAGAACAATAATAATACAAATAATAAAAAATAATAATTAATTCATGAGTAAACGTTTTATAAAGTGTTTACCAGTGCTTTTCTATAAAATGTGAAGAAATGGATATCAATAAAACCAAATAGAAATATTAGAGTACCTTAAATTTCAATCCTGGACTTTTGCTTTGGAAGTAGAAATGCCCAAGCTATTTTGTTCTATGATATTCTGTAACTACAGTTTTCAAAAGAGGGAAGCTAAGTAAAAATTTTATCGGTGTCAGTAAGACAAAGTACACGTATAAACTTCCCAAATTAAAAACATTAAAAAAATAAAACATCAATAAAAACATTCAAAAACATCAATGTTCTGAAAAATGCATCTACTGCTAATTTGAAAGCAATGTTGCACGAAGGATGGCGGGAGGGGCGGGATCAGTGGCTGTGGCAGGGTGGGGAGCAGAGAATGGGATGGAGGTGAAAGCTATTTTGGGTGTACGAATTTCCATTTCCAAACCATCCCAGATTGCAATTTTGAGGGTAAACAGCCGAGTGTGAAGTCGCATATGGTTCTAGTATAAATGGTAAGGGATGAGTATGGTGGAAGTGGACGACAGTGATAATGGAGGCAGTGAGAGTTGCGACGTGAATTGAATTCGCAGATTCTTATATCCAACCCAATGGGCAGAATCTCACAGTTTTTGCAGTCGAACGGCGGAGTGTGAAGATGCCTGTGGTGAAAACAGCGCCGAATAAACGCCGAGCTGCCACGGAAGACGGTCGCGCCAGAGGAGGTTGAGAATGCTTTGCTGGAGCCCAGAGGAGGGTGGAATTGCCGAAGATGGGGGTGAGTCGGCAGCGGGCGCGGGGTGGAAGTAGGGAGGGAGGTGGAAGTGGGGACACAGGAGGGAGCGAAGATCAGAAGCACCGGGGGGAAGGGGTGGAGGTAAAGGTGGAGGGCTGGAAGAAGGGAGGCTCTCGAAGGGAGCCGAAAAGGATGAAGCGGAGGTAAAGGCGGTGGTGGATGTAGGTTGGGGCGGGGCAGGGGGAGGGGCGACGAGGGGAAGTGACGTGCGCGGCAAGGGCAACGGCGCCGAGGCGTCGCCGGAGGCCAGGGCGCGCAGGGGGCGTGGACGGCGAGCCCTGAATTCCCATCGCTGGAATCCGATGGAGCCCCAGGAAAGAATTCGCGACCGGGCGCCGCCGGGGCGGGCCGAGGCGGAAGGCGCGCGGAGAGGCACCAGCAGGCGAACTAGGTTGGGGGGAGTGAACGGAAACAAAGAAAGAAGCAACGGAAAGGGACGCGGCGTACAATGACGGACAAGAGATTAGTTGAAGTGTGATCTCTGGCGAAGCAGAAGTTTCCTAGAACAAAGCGCAGGGTCGTTCGGAGTAAGAGAACCTGAGGCGCAGTTAGAAAAGTGGTAGTCTCATAACACTGAAATACGAACCAAAATAGAGTAAGGAAAGACGAGTTAATGGCTTCATTGTTGAAAATGATTCGTAATGAAAGAGAAGATTCATTACCAAGAATATTGTATCACCATACATTAATTCATACGTAATGTAATGAACAATCGTGTGTTGTGAACAATTTTGAAAACATGTAGTGAGAGCAATCAATATGAGGGAGAACGGTATAAAGAGAGGGTCTCAAAAGGTTTTGGTCCTCGGGCCTAAACGAAAACGCTTCTGAAATTACCCTCATTTACGGAAGCTACGAGCCTTTCAGACGCTCAAGCGGAAGGAGAGAAGGCGAATGAAAACGAATGCCGTTGTCTCAGCTTAAAATAAAATTACATTATGCCGCGACAGAGTGGGCTTTGCGTAATAGTGTGATTTGTCTCCTTCCCCATGGAGGGTAGCCAAGGCCCGCTGAGCCAGCCTGTGCCTTTCAAAGGTTACACAAGGAAGGTAGGCGAAGTGTTCACCTGGTTTCTAAAATGCAAACTAGTTTAAATTAAAGAGTATCTGCTTAAATATCTGGCTGGAGTGTTTATTTTATTTCATCATACTCAGAATGTTAATAACACTTCTAAATGCTAATGCTTCTAATATGTTTAAAAAATACCAGACGACGGCCGAAAACTATTAACCTGACGTAACGAAAAAGGACTTTTTTTATTTTGCAAAGCAATGACATAATTGGAATAGAATACATTATAATAAAACATTGTACAGAATGAATATTCTTTATGTATTCGGTCAAGATAGCTCCTTGGTTGCTAGTGAAATATCACTATCAATTTAGAAGTGTTATTAGCATTCTGAGTATAAAAGTAGAGAGCATTATTATGCTCTGTACTTTTATATGAGATAGTTTTCTTCATCTGGTTAAATACATTTTTGTTATTGGCCGTCTGCAAGTAAAACTCACTAAGTCCATATTTGATGTTTTAGTTATGAGTTATTTATATTGCAAAGTCGCATTTTGTCAGGATAAAGGTATACAGGTTCTTTACAAGAACCCCTTACGACCTATTCCACATCTTCAAGAAAATGGTTGAAAATGCTTTCTTGACTTTTTGCTTGTATAGAAGAAAGTGTATTTATGTGTACGGTTAGTTTCGAATTTCATTAAAACCTTTAACACATTAAAAATTGCAATCATCCTTTTATTTAAATAATCGAAAGTTTTCGATTAGAAAGGAGTTGTAGCTTTCCACTCAACCAAATTTCACGATTTTTGCTTTAAATGGAAAGTAGTGGGCTCCAGAGAATTTATCATTGCCATTATTAACCGCTTTTCTAACGAAAATATTAAATTTTAACGAATCCATAAAATGAACGATTTATCCAGCGATAAAAAACTTACACTTACCATTTATTGATTGTTTGATTAGTGATTCAAGATGCGTGAACGGCTAATATTATTATTCTCGTAAGTGTAATGGATAGTTGTATCCCGGAAGGTGGCAGTGATCTTCCCAAGCTGGATGGCGAAATTAGGCGCAGACCTACCCGCCGGCTAGCGGGGTTTTCACGAGATATCTTCCACCAGCAGGGCACCGCTCAAGTCGACTCCGAACCCAAGTCGACTCCGAACTCAAGTCGACTCCGAACCCAAGTCGACTCCGAACCCAAATCGACTCCGAAGTCAAGTCGGCTCCGAACCCAAGTCGACTCCGAACTCAAGTCGACTCCGAACCCAAGTCGACTCCGAACCCAAGTCGACTCCGAACTCAAGTCGACTCCGAACCCAAGTCGACTCCGAACCCAAGTCGACTCCGAACTCAAGTCGACTCCGAACCCAAGTCGGCTCCGAACTCAAGTCGGCACCGGTCACCGAACAAGATCTTAGCTCCCGACTGGTCGCCCGTCATCTGTGGTAAAGTAATGTGTCTAAATGCAAGTCTGTACGCAAAGGATGAGACTAGGAGAGGGAAGAGGAAGAAACGATCCAGCGCGGTCCCTGATCCGTTTGATAGAGTACTCCTCCGCATTCGCCTGGTATTGATTGAAGAAACCACGTAAAACTACCGATCAGAGCAGCCGGACTCTAGAATTCTCCCCAAAGCCTCTACAAGAATCCTAGGATTTCGCAAAGGCACTACAGTGACATCCATTGGCCTCCTAAGCCAATCAACACATTCGATATTGCCTCTTCGAGAACTTATATGTAACTAGTTTCTTTAAGTTCAAAAAAAAATTTTAAGTAGAAATATTTGTGTGTGTATGTAAATTCAATGTCTTGATGTTCAAACCTTTTATCATAATTATTAGGTTCATTATGATTGTAAGTGAAGGTGGACAGCAGGATTTTTCCATATTCCCTTTCAGCATACATGAACAGACCATTTTCAGAAAGATGTTGAACTCTGGATTCACAGTGAATTGTGATTGTATTATTTCAGAATATGTTAACTTCCCTTATTTCATTAGAATTCGACACTTAATACTGAACGGCATAAAATAACGTTTTCTGTTTCTATTTTCCGTGTTCTGAATACGTATAACATTTTTAATTTTTCTTCAGGCACATCCGACACAAATCTATTGTTTGGCGAATATCCTTCCTTCTCAAAATTTAAAATGCTTTTAAACTTTAGGAAATTTTAAGGATGACTCTACAAGTCATTTCTCAACCACATTGACTCGTGTGGCTTTGATCATTTTTGGGTAAATTCATTCAAATGTAGATCGTTAAGTAATGTAATGCACTATTTAAGCATCTGACTATTTGCTCAATAATAACACTAAGGGGAAGAGAAGCTAATGAGATGACAAATTTAACGCAATCTTAGTGATTTATTTCGAAACAAGTTTTGGGAAGCGTTTCTCTTGAATTCCGATGACATGTCGGAGATTTCTGATGGATGCAATAAAACTTTGATGGATGCAATAAAACGTAAGAAATATACCAGTGTATTTTTTCATCTCATAAAAATCAATTCTGAGCATTTCGAATTTTAATTCCCTAAATTGTATTAAGCGTGCAGAAAAATACTCTTCAGTACGGATACGTATGCATGATTAAACTGTATCGTTTTCTGAAAAATAAAATCTATTAAAATAACTATTACATATCACTATCATGAATGAGACTGCCACATCAAATTTCGTAATTTGGACAATTAAGAAGATTCTGTAAAGATTTTTTCAGAACGATACCATTGTTTTAGCGTTTTAATAAACTTTTACTCAAAAACTAGAGTAATTTGTATTGATATACGCAAGATTATAGAGACAAATCATCCTCAACAATACACAATGTGTACATTAAAATGCTAAACACGATAAAGACCATGATCAAATGTTTAATCTGGATAAATTTCAATTAACTAGATTGTTTTTTTTATTTATCGTCGAGTTGGTATACTAGTCTCTTAAAATAAATAATTTTACTAAAGGTTTGACATTTATCGATAAGTTTTGAAGCGATGAGTACTAGTACGGTAACTACATAGTATACAAATATACCACAAAATATGGGAAAAATTGAGAATAGAAATTCTCTAAAGAATTTTTCCCCAAACACGAAAAGTGTTGTGAGGTACTGATGTTATTTAGTATGTTAATTGAAACGCTTATAATTCTCAATAGATTCTACATTGCAGTAAATGTATTCTTGCTTGAAAATTAATTGAATTTAAATGCAACGCAAACATTGCGAATAATAAAGAGTACCAGACAGAAGAACACGACATAAGAGAAAGAGCAGAACGGCTGATGAAAAATTATTAATTCAGACAACTTCCTGCTAACCATTGAATATTTTTGCGTTTGTAGTCTTTAGTCATTAGAGCTTTTTGGTAAATCGAAGAAGGTTTAATATTAATAAATTTTATCCATTAAAAATGTAATAAATAATGTAGGTCTTTATTTTTTATTAACATATACTCGTGCTTTTAAAATGTGTACGTTACTTTTATGAACATTATTTATTTGATAAAGTCTTATTGATTTTTTCCCTCGTGAATCGTCATTTTCATAAACTTCATAATTCAATGGGCAAAAGTTCTTAAATATAATATGTTTTGCAGATCGTTTCATTGCACATTCAACATTGTTATATAATTCACAAAGTCGAAAAACATTGAAAAATAAAATGAAGACTGAAATTAAGATTCTCAGAAAGACGCCATTGAAAAATTAATACAAAAAGCGGAAGTCTAACAAACACAAAGGTGCCCATTAATCGAAATGAAATTTCCAGAAAATGGAGTATTATAAAGCAGCATGTATATTCTTTCCTGAATACATTTATGTCCACATATACATACACAGGGTGGCCAGGGAGGAAACAACGGAACTTCGAAAATATGCTCTTAAGACAATTTTAAGCGTATTTTGTCTCATAAACTTCTTCGATTTTTCGAATAGCTGAGCCACAATAACCACTCGAAAGTTAGTTTAAAAAATACTTTCTATGCAAAAATTTGCATTTTAGAAGCATATAAACACACTAGAAACATGTAAATTGTTTATTATTTACAAAAAAATGAATATATTTGTTCACAAAGAAATATTAACATAGAAATAATAAAGCGTCCAATTTACACATTTTAATTGCTTTTTCATTTCTGTGTTAATTTTTCTTCGTGTAAGGGAGGAAGGAAAAAGCTGACAAGCAAATTTTGAAGAAATGTTTACACTTTTTCCTTAAGTAAATAACTATTTTTTAAATAAATACAACAGCTTCCGAAATATTTGCATGGAAACGGAGACTGAACCTTTAAAGGGGCCTTTGAATGCATGAATGAATGAGCCTAGTGTGTCCATAAAGGGTAAAGGACTCCTGCGAGAGGGGAAGCTCTTGTAAAACTCACGTGGTGAGTTATTCCACGTAAATATGAATTAGTACTGAACATCTGCACTTCCTAACTGATGTCTTTCATAATCCTTCGAAAATGTTCTACATCTCACTGCACTTAACCATTGTGGCCTTACTAGTCCATTGAAATAGTCGGCCCATCTGGTTCTTGGGTCTTCCTCGGCTCCTGCATCCGATGTGTGGGTCCCGCATGGTGGTCTTCTGCACCCATCTGCCTTGGTGAAGTCTTGCGACGTGACCCGCCCCTTTCCATTTAATTCTTGCAGCCTGCTGCGCAACGTTCTTGGAGGATGTGACAACTTTAAGTCTTGCTTTTGAAATTCTGTCCTGTAATAAAATGCCCAGGATTCTTCTTAGGCAGATCTCGAATGAGTCTTTTGTTTGGACGTTAAGGACCATGTCTGGTAAGAATAGATTAAGACAGGAATAATGCATCTATGTAGAGCTTCTATTCTGAGTTTCCTATTCAGTGATTTGTCCAAGATAATAAATTTAAGTGACCAGAATGATTTTCTATGCTTGGGCTATTCATCTCTTAATTTCATTATTCCCAAAGCTTTAACTCATCCCTAATCGCGGTAGGTACTATTGATATGTTGTGTATCATGGCTACAAACCAATTATGCCCATTTGACCTGTTCGAGACTTTTTCTATTCCAATACCATTTTAACTTATTTTTTATTAACTAAATCTAAGTTCACTGATTTTTAGTGAAGCCTTTAGCATACGTTTTAAACCTAATGAATACGAGATGAAAACTTATGAATATGGTAAGAAGCACATACAATTACAACTACGTAAGACAGGACAAAACGGCTAAAGTTGATACCCAATAATTTGCTATAATGATAAAGAAATTGCTGAGAAAAATATGCACCCCAATGTCTCGTAAGTGCTTTGTGCCGGAAACAATTTCTTTTAAAAGCAAAACAAATGATCAGGTCCCTAATAATAATTGTTTGCGAACATTCCGTCAAACACAGAGGAATTACAGACAGAAAAACAAGCGAGAGCGGTGGCAGCAGCGGCTAGACAGCGGCGGGAACGGCGAGTCACAAGGGACCGGGAGGCAGCCGGGGTACTGTGCGGTGGAGGGGAGAGAAGCAAGGTTGGGGTGAGGATGCTCTCGCCCTCTGGAGTGGAAAACGAAGGCGCTCGAAGGGCGTAAAAATATAGGCGCGGGGCATAAAGGAAGATATAGTGGGGTAGCGCCCGCGCTGGCGGCGGCGGCGGCGAAGGCGGCAGAGGCCTGATACAATGCGGGCGGGGAACAGGGCGCAAGCAGGCAAGCGAATATATATGCAGGAGGAGGCGGGTGGCAGAGCTGCGTGGCGCCACGCGATAGAGAGCGCGCTCGCCCACGCCACGCCCACGGCGCTTCCCGCCCTCTGCACCTTCAACGCTCGTGCCGCCGCCCTCGCCGCCCTCGCCGCCCTCGCCGCCCTCGCCGCCCTCGCCGCCCTCGCCGCCCTCGCCGCCGCCCTCGCCGCCCTCGCCGCCCTCCGCCGCCCTCGCCGCCCTCGCCGCCCTCGCCGCCCTCGCCGCCTCGCCGCCTCGCCGCCCTCGCCGCCCTCGCCCCCTCGCCGCCCTCGCCGCCCTCGCCGCCCTCGCCGCCCTCGCCCCCCGCCCCTCGCCGCCCTCGCCGGCCCTCGCCGCCCTCGCCGCCCTCGCCGCCCTCGCCGCCCTCGCCGCCCTCGCCGCCCTCGCCGCCCGCCGCCCTCGCCGCCCTCGCCGCCCTCGCCGCCCTCGCCGCCCTCGCCGCCCTCGCCGCCCTCGCCGCCCTCGCCGCCCTCGCCGCCCTCGCCGCCCCTCGCCGCCCTCGCCGCCCCTCGCCGCCCTCGCCGCCCTCGCCGCCCTCGCCGCCCTCCGCCGCCCTCGCCGCCCTCGCCGCCCTCGCCGCCCTCGCCGCCCTCGCCGCCCTCGCCGCCCGCGCCGCCCTCGCCGCCCTCGATTCTTTCGGCGACTCCACAGTCCTCAATGTTTGCTGCCACACGTGCCTCCCTCACTACCTTCACCTCCGACCACACCGTCCTCAACGCTCTGGCCACCTAAGCTGCCTCCCCCTCCCTCCCGCTCCCCGCCCTCTCCACTGTCTTCCTCACCACCCCCTCACATTCACCTCCCTCTCGCTCTCCCCGTCTTTTCTGCGCTTGCTGATCTCCCCGCCATCTTTACTACGGCCTCGTCCTTTGCAGACATCCTCGCATTTGCTGTCACCCCTTCACTTACCGCCCTCGCTCCTCTTCCACCCGCAACACCCTCCACACCTCCCCGTTCTCTCCTCTTTCCCCTCTCACAAACTCCTTGCCAGCTTCCTGCAGTCGACGGAGAACTACCAGATCCTCGATGGAAACATGAACAGGACATCACTGACAAGAACAATCCTGATCCTCTGGACTTAAAGACGATCCGCCTGTAACTAGGAAATTTACGATCCAGTTACAGCATCTGCCGCCTGGATTGGATCATTCTCGAACAGAAGTACTTTTGTTCGAGTATTGATTAGACATACAAGATGTTGATTTATGTGACAGAGAGCGATCTAGATTTCGTTGAATATCGAAAATGTTATGTAGAAAATCGCGAAAATCGTTACTGGTTACTGGATTCGATAAAGTGATCCTGTGACTAAACAAAAGCCCACTTTGTTTAATGCACCTGTAATACTTTACTTAGAATTATAGAGTTAATACTTTTAATTAGAACTATAGAATACAATAATTATACACAATTATTCTGAGTTCATTGCTAGAAATAAAGGACATAGGAATCATTCAAAGACTCTAAAACTGAGAATGATTTATGGATATAATGTTTTTTCTCCACTCTTGAACTGGCCAAATTTCTCTGAACACCTACGTCCGTCGTTTTAATGAATATCATACTAATCTGACTATATCCACAAGTTCAACAAGTTTACGTACAAACTATAGCTAACGAAGTGATATTCGCTCTACGGTTACTTGATGCTTCAGAGCCAGGGATTCAAGTAGCGCGGGCCACAACGTCCCGACCTCCGATGAAGTGCCGTGTACACTCACTAACTCCAAATTATCCTCAAGTTAATTCTGAACAATTTCTCCACCTCCTTTCCTGGAAGGCCAAAGGCACGGTATCTCATACTCTTGCTTTCAGAAACTTCAATCTTCATGGAATTTGTCTTTCACTCGTGAATGTTAATAAAAATATATTATTACGCGAAAAGGTACTTTGCTTATTAGCACTTCCTGTAAAGAGAAAAAGAAGAAAACAACAAACGATTTCATCTTAGAGTTGTGATTTCATCATGGAACTGTGAGAAGAAGCAATGATGTAAGGTTGAGGAGTCTATTTGTTTATTGATGACTTTGTTTGAGTGTATGAATAGATGATTGATTGATTACTAGTGATTCCGAGCGCGTCAACTGCTAAGGTAATTAGTCCCGTAAGTGTAGTGCATTATTTTCTGCTCGGGAAGTGAGAATGATCTTGCCGCACTAGATGCCAAAATCCGGCGCCGACCTACCTTCGGCTAGAGAGTTTATCTCACCCAGGTATCTCTCACCAGCGGGGCACCGCTCCAGCCGGGACTAGCTCTAGCTCTCGACCGGTCTGCCAGCATGTATGGCAGTGTAATGGTAGGGGTAGGGTAGTGTAGTGTAGTGTAAATGTGTGTAAGGGATGAGGATAGAACAAGGAATGGAAAGGAACGATCGCGCGCGGCCCGTGGCCCGTTTTTTAGGAAATTGCCCTGGCATTCGCCTGATATTGACCGCAGAAACCACGGAAAAGTACGGACCAGGTCAGCCGGCCACTAGAATTCTCCTCCAGAAAGCGACAAAAGTCGACCTAGCTATCTGACTACTATTGAAAATCCTGCTATCGTCGAATCTTGAACTCCAGGACTTCCCGGTCAGAAGAATTGCAGTGATATTACTTGATATCCTGACCCACCTCTCCCAGTAATGAGAATAGAAAATAGCTAAGTGAGAATATTACTAAACAGGTAATCCTGTGGAAGTATTTTAGTAAATATTGTTGGAAATATTGATGACGCGTTGTTGAAATAATGAATACATGAAATTAAAGATATCCTGATTAACATAAAAGCTGCAGGCAAAGAAGATGATTTAATCAGTCTGCGGCGCAGGCTAACCTAAAAACGAATGATTTCAAGTATTTTCACGCAAAAAAAGTTTTAGTAATTTTTTCGAAGTATATAAATAAAACTATAACTATTTTCAAATATCAATTTTATATTGGTATTTATCTTAGCTGTGTTATTCCTGTGGGTAAAACCCAATATTTTATTTTAATGTATGTTTTTTTGTGTTGATTTTCTACACATTTTGATGAGCTTACTTATGTCGTTCAATTAATTTAGTTCAACAACCATGAACACTTTTTAAACCGAAAGTATTGGTTTACACATATAAGGTAATTACACTTAAATCTAAAACAGATCGTGTAATGAAGAAGGCAAGACAACTTGTACACACGAAAGTAGTAACCATGGACATTTCATGAATTAACTTCAATTGATTTTAACTAGATACACGTTAGAGTAATACGACTGGAAAAGTAGGTAACAATGTAGCTACGATTGATAGTGTGGCGTAAAATAAACTTGTCAAATTGTGTAAATTTATAAAAATTCTTGCTTAATATTTGTAGTAAACCAGTAATAAATGGCTAGTAACAGTTTTGATATTCACATAATTTCAGCGCCTAAACTTAGGTTGCTGTGTAATGAACTACACAGTTAAAGCTTTTATTTTTTAATATGATCAATTAAATTCGGGAATAAGCGTCAACGTTTGATTTTTTAGATATTTAATTGGAATAGGTAATACAAAACAGTACATATCAAAGTATAATACCAAATGGAAATTAGTAGGAGTACATCAAAGAACATAATTCACATTTAGAATACCGTTTACGAAAAAGCATTGCCCTACTAGGGAGATCTCTTGTGCGTTTTTAATACCAAATAAATTAATATACCGGAATTTTGCGAAAATCTGCAAAACTTCCCAAAATATAATTTCTGTATAAGTAAAGGAATTAAATGAAGCCACTGAATTCCAGAGAACGTGATCACGACTCATTTACATATGATGTATATTGTGTAATTCAAGTTAGTATTAACTTGGCTTTTGCAAAACTAGTGACGTTTTAGTGAAAACTTCTAATTACCATGATGAAGTTCGTCCACCTATTCAGTGTTATGACTAGTTACCTTACAAAATGTACATTATCCTGTAATACGTAATCAAATCAGGTAATATATGAACGAAAATTGATGAATTGTTTCTATGAACAGGCGATAGTATGAAAAATCAACAAAGTACAGTATTGTGATGATCCATATCCATTTGACTGAGACATATAGCTATTTTAGTTAAACACTTATGATCCGTTGGGCAATTTGGTAACAGACGATAAGTCTGTAATAAAGGTGCATTAAAACCATTCAGAAATTAATATTCTATTATTTTGAATTAAGATTAAATAGCAACAATTAGCTCAAACTAGTAGTATTAGTGTCCAGAAAGGAAACGGTCTATGCGAAAATTACTAATCTACATATTTGCAAGATAAAAAGATGCAGCAAATTCCAGGAAAAGGAACAAGTTAGGTGAGAAAGTGCGCCAAAGTGCTGAAGTGAAATTGTAGCTGGAACTTGCAGTAGTCAGTGTGAATCAATGGGTGCTTCATAGAACAAACACATGAAGGACTGTCACTAAATACGTTGATGAAGTGTTTTCAGAAATGAAGTTATAAGTTTGGAAGAGTCTAAGAGTATATCGACGGCTGATGGTATAACTTCTGAAAGGGGAATAAAAGTAATCGGAAGTGAAAATCTAGCAGCAAGAATTTCATATAACTTAGAAAGTTATGAGAGCTAATCTTACGTATGTCGTCTGTGAAATTGAAAAGCTGATGAACCCTAGCTTCGGGTGTCTCTTGGCTGTCCGGGACAAGCCGCGTCGGTTTGATCGTAGCTGACGTTTCGGCCAACATATTGTGGCCTTCCTCAGAGCGTACTGCGTACTTAAAATGTTGGCCGAAACGTCAGCTACGATCAAACCGACGCGGCTTGTCTGGGACAGCCAAGAGACATACTCCGGCCGCGGAAGCCTACGTAATCATACCTACGTTCGGGTAGCCAAGATTGCAGCCTTGTTGTCTGTCATACAGGCGCAGGTCTGCCGATTGGTGTTAAATCGAGTAGTCAGTTGATCCGACTGAGACTTCCCCCTCCATCTTCCACCGAAAATGTATAGGAAAGAAGAAAAACAAAACATTTTTTTAAAATTGTCATGTTTATAATGAAATTGGCAACACATTTATTTTATTGTTACTTACATTCATTTTACGTAACTTCAGCGGTTCATTTTTGTAATGCAAAACAGCGCTGCACTTTGCATTTTTTAATTTAAACTCATTTAACAATTTTTGCAAATCGATTTTGTCTGCCCTGACTTGTCTATAAACATGTAAAGTCGCCATATACTGTTGAGCCGATTTTGCAATATAGTTGATCGCTTATATGTTTTGAGTCGATGCATGACCAAGAAACTAATGGAATATTTCTCTCACTCCCAATTCCGAGTGAGTATTTTACCCACTCGAATTCTTTCGTGTGGGTATAGCTACCTACCATACCCACATTATCCGCCGGGCCTGCACAGGAGAATATATAATTCGAGAAGAAATATTTAACGAAATTATTGTCGAAAGTCATGTTTAACGTAATTTGGAAGCCCGTTGATAAACCAAAAAGTATTAAATCTATCAATCGAATGCGGAAAGAGTATGCCACGAATTTGAAAGTTTCTTTCGTTCAGTTTTATTTGAAAAGTTATTTGTTTTGTAATATTTATTTTGTATTGTAAATGTTATAGAGAGATGACGAATAATACATTTTCTGGTAAATTGTTCATATATCTAGCAATCAAAGTTTCGTCTTTTTGACTAATATCATACATTTAAAGAAATAGTATCTATTTTCCCGATACGTCAAAGAAAATTCAGCATAGTCTTCGACAAGAGAGTGCAATAAATATAAACCAGGACGTATTCAGGTTGACTCATTTCCAATGACATGTTAACGCAAGGGCCTGAAGGGCCCGGGCCCTGGGACCTCAATATTCAAGGACTTCCGATAGTTCTTAAAAAATCAATACTAAGTTTTTCAAAATTTAAAAAATGTATAAATGTGATGAAGGATTAAACTACACGCCAAAAATTGGCATTACAGCGTAGTGTGTCGGGAATCATTGGATAATATTTATAATATGGAATCTTTCTGGTTGATGCATTTTAATTTTATATTGTAGAATTTAATAAAAGCAGAATTCAATTAAATAAAAAAAACTATTTAATTGGTAATCTTTTTCATTGTAATTATAAGTCTGTATTTTTACTCATACATACATTTTAAATTGTTTGAATAATATTAAATTGAAACCCTAACAAATACTTTCAAAATATCTAAAAAAAAATACAATGTGAATTGAGAGCATTTTCTATATATTTCAGTATCGAAATTGGGGGAGGGGATGGGAGGGGAGAGATCGGAGAAAGATAAGTAATAAGGGGGCCCCAAATTAATCTGAGCCCAAGAGCCCCAATACTGGTAAAATGGCCGTGCTCATTTCAGGAGACAAAACACATCATTATTTTTTCCTTAATTTGCTAAAAAAAAACAATCTAATTTTGCTTAGAAATGCATCAGAAAGCACAGTAGTGTCTTAATATTTCTCTTCTTCTACTCACAGTGCCTCAAAATTAATTTTACTCATGTGCAATCTGTCCCTGATGTGTTACACAACATCGTATTGCTCGTTGACTGCACTAGTGGCACAACTCACAAAATTCGAATTTTGAGTTAGTGCTCTTCAGAATTGCGGTGTAGTCAACCATTCTGTCATGTTTCACACATGATCTACATACAGTGATAGGGAAAAGTATGTGCCACACCACCTAAGAAGCCATCACTTTCATCCCTTGAAGAGAAAATCTATATATTCCTTATCATTAAATATTATTTATGAAAAATTAATATAAAGTTCTACATTTTGGAGCATTTTTTTAATGTTTCTGCACCTTAAAAAGGTATATAAATATGTGGATAATGTGATCCCATGGCCATGAGGACGCTTGATGTGAATTTAAGTTCATAATAAATTTCTCTTCTTAGTGTGAATTTTTCATATAAAGGGAACATAAGTATATTATGACATAAAAGTCAATAATGTAAAAACACCTTTGTATTTATTTTGCCAAAACCACTGCATTGATATTGATTTCTATGTTATAACATTAAACTTCATGTAATTCTGGGCAATATAGACTGACTTGCAGCTCTCATCAATGCAGTAGAAGCTCATTTAATCCAAAATATTATATTATTTTGTGTCATTAAATATACAGCTCTGTTTCAATCATTGGCTCCTAGGTTGAGCCACGGTAGATCTATGCTTATACTCCGTTCCTACCTTAAGGAGCTTAAAACCCTGTGTGTTTGCACCCCATTCCACCAGGAGTGCTGATAATATTACGTTACGCCTCGTCACGCTTGGCTGCGGCGAAGTTGTGCAGCGCGGCGTGATATTTCTTTTTTGTCACGAGAGCTTATAAAAGGGCCTGCGCGCCGCAGTAAAATTGCCATTCACCATTAACCTCTTTATGTGTTTAGATGTTGTTAATATTTGAAATTTAGAATGCGCTAGGCTCAGTGCCGTTAATACTGTACTTTAAAATTTTAATGTAGTTAGTTCTCTTGTGAATTGAATGTCTGTAGTGGGCCATGAAGGTGGCTAAGAGCCACATTTTGGTAAAGACATGATTGTGGATTCTTGTTATGTTATGATGTTTAGATATTAGAGTGTTATGTATTAACTGGTTGAACCTTATTTGCAGCAGTGTTTGTTAATTTATGAGATCTCAATAAGTCGCTTTTTGATGCGCATGGGCAGTTGGTTGCAGGCTCGTGGTGATTGTTTGATACGAAGCCTTGCACAGCATCCGAGTGTTGGTTGCAGATTCTGCGCATTTCTCTAATGTATGTTTTAATGCTGCAGTTTCTCAGTTCCTAGTACACGAACACAGGTAGACGGGACGTTTGGGTTCGTACTGCGCATGAAAGCAGTGACCTTTGATTTCGAGCCCGTCATTTTGGCCCCGTGTGCGTCTCAAGTTCGCCGCTCGGGTAGCGTCGTTGCTGGGTCGCGTGTTCGGCCACGCACGGCCTATGTAGCACTGCAAAGGGTTCAGCAGGTGCCACATGAAGGCAGCCAGGTTAAATACGTGTATCTATGCTAAGAATACACAACCATGCTAGTGTATGATATGTTATGAAATCACAAAAGAACCAAATTACTTGTTTTGATATAAATGCACCTTTGCTTAAGGAAACTAACTCAAGCGAGTTCTTCGTCATTTTGTGCAAATTACTTGCATTTCTGAACTCCTAAAGTGGAGAACTAATCAGAAATTGTTACGCAACAAGGTAATTCTGTATAATGTAGTATTAAGAAATTATTTTCTTTGTTTTTGTAAAGAGACTCGGATTTTTTTCCTGACGGCTTTGAATATATGTATGTATGAATGTAATTCTGTTTTCTCTTTCAGTCTAGAGAAACTATGTAAGTGTAATGAACGGTGAATGTCGCATCATGAAATTTGTAATTATTTGTTATAATAAATATTGTATTATAAACTGATGTTCTTGGATTGTATATATCTTCAATTTAATTGTACCTTAAAAGGGCGTTCCGAGATGTACCCGATCGTGAGTGCGCTTTCCTATCCCGAGAGTTGCACAGGTCTTCTCACGAATTCCATTGCCTAGAGTTTTTATGTTCGTCCCGACTTATTTCATTAGGTTAAAGGTCAGAATTCCTTTCCACTTTTTTAAGATTTTAAGTTGGTCAGGATATAGGTAATAAAAGAAAGTATAAATGTTATTGTTGCATTTTATTTGGCGACCGTGTAAAATTAAGTCGAGGTAAATTACTTTACCTTTGATTATAACACATTCAGCAGTAACAGCTGCAGCATGTGTCACCAACAAATGGCAGAAATGTGAATGTAAGAATGATACATTTCAAAATACAAGGTGAAAACTTCAAACTCATTTATCTCAACACATGATTTTTTCAGTTCTTGAATTGTCGGGAACTCTTTTATATTAGATTTTCGACCACATAACTATTGGCAACGAGTGAGCATTAACTATACTTTTAGAGATCATATTTTCAGACTGACCTTTCTCAATTTTGAGACCATTTGAAACGTTGTAATAAGATAGAATCAGCAAGGAATGGAAAGACCTAAGTGAGGATCTTATGGAAGACACATCCCTGTCTTTGTTGCATGCCCCTTGTGTTTTTCACGTATTTAGGATATTATTTCAATAATTCTTGATTTCTGAAGAAAAATAATATTAAACATTTTAAAAAGAAATTACATATCGTTGATGGCTGTAACTTGAAAATACAAAGTGTATGTTGAAGCATATAAGGTGTTTGGTATTTTGGCAATGTTGAAGAACCTCCACGTTCATTACATATGATACACTTTCTTAAATCAATTAAAAAATAACAACCCGGGCCCCAACCCATTACATATGATACACTTTCTTAAATCAATTAAAAAATAACAACCCGGGCCACAGAAGCCTAGACGCTATTTTAGAGCATTTTTTGATTCATTATCACACAAATAAATATTATGTGCAATCGTGTGTACTGCAGTGAATGGCATTCCTGCCGCATGCCGCGCTGCACGTAACATGCCACGCCCGGTCGCCTTTCTCAATAGACTCTACGCTGCCGCTCCGGTGAGCAGACACTGAGATAGGGTGGAAGCTGCCGTAAAATGTCGCCCACCTCAAGCCAGGCTGACCCAAATTTCACAAAAGCCACTTGTCCTTCGCGGAGAAAGAGTCACATAGATCCGTCATGACAGCGGGGGCTGACGCGAACGCATCAAAACAATAGGTTTGACGTTTTAATGAAATAAACCTCCCACGTAATAAAAGCATTAAATTTCCCAGTAGCATATGAAGAAAAAATTACTCAATAACCTAACACACGTCGGAGTAATGGGGTAAAATAAAGAAAGAAGTAATTTTTACCGTATATCGATTTATTTTCGGCCGAACATTCGAGAAATTATAAATCCAGCAAATAACAGCCTGCCTTCTTGATCACGTATGGAGAGCTTTTAACACAAGAGTGGGAGGAGATTGTGCAAAGAGGGTGTGTGCTACAGAAATCAAGGAGATCGAACAGAAAGATTTTACCACGCGAGTGCAACTGCGAGTTAAAAAACACTGTTATAGAAGACTTAAAATTTTCATTGTGTATGCCAGGTAAAGCAATAAGAGCAAAAGAAATAAGGAAGAGAACAGAACAAGCAAACAGAACGTGCGTGTAACCTACAGGCATGTAACCAGCAAACAGAACTGTGTTGCGTTTAAACGGAGTAATTATAGTCAACGCTGATTTTGCATGACTGCCGAGACAAGTTAGAAATCTCACCAGCGTGCGCCGGTGGCGTTTTACGGCCAAAACTGCGCGCGACCTGCCCGATCTGCGGATTCAATAAGACGCGTGAACGAGACCTCTTATATTATATGCTGTGAAGGGGGCGTAGCAAAGCAGCCGAGTCATCCAAGCAGCCGAGCCGTCTGTGTACTGTCATTTTCAAATAGTCTAAATTATGGCGCATAGTTACTGCTGATGGAAGAGTACGAAAATTTCAAAAAACTATAACGTGGAGTTTTCCCATCTTTTACTCCCGACCGATTCATATATTAGAAAACAAGCTCTTCTTGGTCTTCAATTAAGAACTTTTTCTCGCAAAAATTAAATATCTTTAATACTGTGGTCGAAATAGAATGTACTCACCATGAGCTGCATGATAGACGCGACTTCAAAGTCGTACCAACAATTCTTGTCTTGTCTGTCAAAGTCGTACATCGACAATTCTACTGCACTTTCAAAAGGATTTAATAATAAATAAAATAATAATAAATTAATAATAATCTTCTTATTAAAAGACTACAGATATGCTGAGTTGGTAACACGGGTTAATGATATTTGAGCCCTTTGTTTTTATCTACTAGCTTTTATTTTCTTCCATATTGCTTAAGTAGTTTGCAGAAAGCATTGTAACTCTATGGGAAAAATCAGTGTCTATCAGTCTCTGATCAAAACAAGGGCTCAAACCGTTCATAACATTTTCTCCAAAAGGGATATTCCGCGACCGATCTGGCCGAAATCGAGACTCCTCCGAATTTGAAGGGGATAATTTGTTTTTGGGACACTTTTTATACCGCCTCAACATTTTCAGAATTTTCTTACAAATGTCTCGTTATATTTGATTGAATTTTTTTCACGGATACAACCAAAAACAAGGGCTTAAAAATAGCCACTTAAAAATTATGCAGGTGTCATGTTCATTGAACTCTCTGAATTTTCAAAAACGGCAACAGTTACAAATAATGCAAGAAAACATGTGCTGCTGTAGCGCTGCTAGTGCCCCTTTTTATCTTTGGAAATTAATAAGAGGGGAGACTAAAGAAATTCCAACATTGTCAAAAAATTGACATAATGACTAATATGAAACATTGTAAAGCGTCATGCAAAGTTCGTTAGAACCAACGACATCAAAACAACTGGCTACCTCTGGATGTGAATTAAGTACGCGGGTGGCATATCCCAGATAAGGAAACTTATCAAGGGGCGTGGCGCGGTGCGGCACGGCGCCTTCGGCGGTGGCACTTGGGTCCGGGAAGGGCGCGGAGTGGTAAGGGGGGCGGGGCTCTCCGCGGGTCGCCGTGAGAGGGGGAACCCCCTTAGGCCTGTGCGCGCGGAGGGCGGCGTGGGCGCGGAGAGACGTTCGCGAGGACTTTACGGCTGCGCGCCGCGCGCCGCACTGGGGCGCACACGGAATTTACGGCGGGCGGCGCTGCGGGCGGGCGGCGAGGGAGGGTGAGCGGGCGGGTGGGTGGTGGGTGGGTGAGTGGGCGGCGTGGAAGGGCAGGTGGGCGGGCGGCATGGGAGAGCAGGCGGGCGGCGTGGAAGTGTGAGCGGCGGGGGGCATGAGAAGGAGGAGGGCGGGCGGGCGGGCGAGCGGGCGGGCGGCATGGGAGAGCGGGCGGCGCGGGCGGGCGTGTTGGCGGCGTGGGAGGGTGGGAGGAGGGGAATGAGCTGCCGCGCGGAAAAGTGGCTTGTTGGAGGGGGTGGCAGCGAGTTACATTAGTTGGCAGAGTAGGTGGGGTACAGTGTTGGTGGGAGTGTAATTGGCTAGTGTAGGTGGGAGTTGGTGGGAGGGTAATTGGCAGGAGGGGGTTGGAGAGTGGGTAGGAGCGGGGGGGAAGGGAAAGGACCGGTGAGAGGATGAAACTGGGCGACGAGCGAAGTAGCGGTCTGAGTGGGAGTAAGACCTGGGGATAGGCGTGGGGTGGGTACGAAGGGTGAGAGAGGGGGGTGGGGTGAGGCGAATGAGAGGTCGGTCGGAACATAGTGTGATGGAGGGTGGGGGGATGCGAGGGGGTGGTTTAAGGGCGGCGTTTGGGGGGCAGGGGAGTTGGAGTTCGGGCGGACAGGCGTGGAAGTTCGACGGGCAGTCGGACGGATGGGCGAGCGGGCGTGCGGACGGGCGGGCGGGCGGGCGGGCGGGCGGGCAGGCGGGCGGACAGACGGGCGGGTGGGCGGACGGACGGGAGGACGTGGTGGCGGACAGGTGAGTGGACAGGCGAGTAGACGGGCGGGTGGTCGGGCGGGCGAACGGGTAGAGGGGTGGGGGCGGGTGAGCAGACATGAGGGAAGGGGAGTGGGATTTCAGGCAGGTGAGAAATGGTGGTGAGAGTGGGCAGTGAGAGTTGGTGGTGAGAGTGGGCGGTGAGAGTGGGCAGATGAGAGCGGGCGGGTGAGAGTTGGGGCAGATGGGCGGGTGGAAGTTTGGACAGACAGACGTGAGGGCGTGCGCGAAGTCGTGAGAGCGGTGGGGAGGTGGAGGTCGGGCGTGAGAGAGGGCATGGGTGCGGTGACAGCGGCAGCAGAAGCTGTTGCGAGGACACTGGGCGCCCCGCAGAGTGGGCTCTCAGACGCCACTACTTCTTTCCTGCTGCGCGCACTGTAATCCTGTTATGCCCCTGCCCGCGCCGCGCTCCCCTGCCTGTGCTGCAGCTCCCGCTAATGGGGCCGGGTGCGTAAAGTAATGTGCGGAGGCGATTTGAAAATGTACAGCCTCTAAAGTGAATCGTTGGCGGGAGCTCGTTCTCGAGGGATTACATTGGCAGTTAGCAGATCGGCTGCGAGATGAGGAACATAAATGTGAACGTTGGCGTTTCTATCATGACCTTTGACTTTAAATAATTGGAAAATATGCATTTAAAAGAAATTGTATACGCTATATGAGCGTGCGACAATGAAACCGTATTTATGATACATAATAAATTTATATATGTTAATATTATAAAAGAAATGACACGCATGTCATCTAGATTAATAAACTGAAACAACTAAAATTGTAATGATATTATTTTAAAAACGATTTTTAAACACGACCATCTATGTTAAATTTAAAGTCAAATGGCAAATACATTTTCTAACTTGTGATAATTTCAATAAAAATTAATTAAAAAAGGCTAAAATCCGTTGTTTTTTTTTTAACTAATTTGTATTGGAAGTTAAAAAATTATTGAGCGTTTCTTCGCCATGTCTTTTTGAATGGCTATGAGAACTATACAGGAAACTTCAAACCGAGACTGTACCTGCCACTGAAACTGTAGTCATTTTATTCTAAAAACAAGTTTTAAACACGCCCGTGCATGTTGAACTTAAAAGACAAATGGCATACATATTTTCTAACTTTCGCTAATTTCAAGAAATTGCATATTATGTTTATGTAGCAGAAATTGAAGTATCAACTTCAGCAAGTCTAATATCTGTTGTATGTTTAACTCTGTATTAACAAAGGGAAGGTCATTTTGTGTCCACACATTTTTAAAACCAAAAGAAAATCAGTGCGATTAAAACTGCTAGATTTTGATTTTGGGACAGAAATAGAATGAATTTTAAGGTCCCATAATCACTTTCAAGTTAATAACTGTCACAACAAAACTATGAAGTCAGAATTATGAGGTGGTCACTAAATGACCCTCCCGTCGTCTAACTTGTAAGCAGCGGTTTCATAGGAAACACAGAATTATTTCTCAATAACAAACCTCGCAGTAAGTATTGATCGATCTTTCATCTTGGCCCGGTACAGTAACTTAATGAGTAAATAATTATCATAATACCAATTGGAACGTAAGTTTGATGATTATGTCGAAGAGAATGAGGAGGAAAATGACACCTGCAATGGGAGTGCAAATGAGAATGAAGATGAAACCTATATTATTGATGATGAATCACATTGTATTAACGCACATCAAATAATACTGAAACTGAAATTGATATTAATCGACCAACAGAGCATGTGAAAGATGTGTTTTTGTAGTTTGTACAATGATTATCGTTAAATATAGCAATTGCTACTTTAGCAAATTTCTATGATAAAATTAATAATTTGGAACGGCAATTTAACATGCAAATTAAAATGATTTTGTAAATAAAACCTGTAACGTTGTACTGATGGCAGACATTTTTAACCCCCCTCGGTACAGGGCGTTATGAAAAAAATGTTGGTGAATGTAGGGTCAAAGAAAATTGTCTTTTTTAAGCTGTAACTTGTAAGCCGGAAGCTCAAAATTTATGAAGCGTTTCTTCACCACGTCTTCTTGAATGGTCGGGAAAACCGCGTAGGAAAATTCAAACCGAGAGTATGTTGTGGCTGTCTTGTAACGCGGGGAGACGTCATGTGTAGGTGGAAATTCCGACGTCCATGCTAAGGTACACAGCTTTTGTTATGCATGGAAACACAGGAACCATTCTCGGCCGAGCCCCGTTTGCCCGGAGGCGAGGCTCCAACGAGGCCACTAACTCACCGGAAGTTGGCCGGCAGGCACCATGACGCAGAGGAAACTCACCTGCAAGACAAAAACAAATATGAGGAACTTGTACCAACAAGGACATACATTTAGTGTACAACACAATTACGTCGTGCTGGGTAGATGAAAAACAAATAGGAAAAGAATGACTAGAGGAGTTGAGATGAAGTTACTAATGAATGTGGACAAATGTTGTAGATAAGAGGGTTGAAATTTAAAATGGGTTAATTAAGTAGAAAATATGAAGATTTTACAAATTTACAGTCTTACATAAGCCTTCGTTTGCCCCCTCGAGACCCAAATAATTTTTTAAAAATTATTTTTAACATATGAAGTTATTCATTATTGGAATTTGTTATGCACAATACCATAGTTTTAATAAAATGTATAATCATTATCTGTGGAGTAAAGACATTAAACATGACGCAGTATCACTCATTATTCTAATACGATTATCAATAAAATGGAATATATGGCCAGTTATTTAAATGATAATTACACCTAATGATAATGTCATTCATTAAATAAAAGTAAGACCAATTATATTAAATTTTTTTTTCAAATGAGATCAAAATAAAATTATTATTACAAATAACATATACTGCATGGATACAAATCAGAATTTGTCATCGCTTAAATTAATTGATAATCTTGCAAACGTATGAACAACTAACCACTTTACTATGGAAATCACATGCAGCTTACAACTAGATTTATATGCAATGAATCCACTTTATAGTTAGTATTACTTATCATATGCATGATACAACTGTCCGTCCTTTAAGTAATATTATTATTTACTTTTGAAAACAATACGTACCAAACTTTGGTTAATTTTTGCAACTCCTGTTACTGTCACTATTGAAATATTCTTTATTTACTACGTATATGATATAATAAAAAACTGAGTAATAAAAGCAATTTTTTATTTCATCTACCTTAAGGGATTGAAGGGGCATTTGAAACTGTGACCACAGTAAAGTTTTTATGAAATATTATTGTATAAACAATTTTTACTTTCTCACACCTTGATACGGAAAGAGTGGATTTTTTGTTTCTTTGTGTAAATTGCTTTCTCGAATTCGTCGTGTAGCTGAAATCCCCATTTTTGAGCTTACGAATTTTGGAAATTGTAAAAGATTAAATTTTTTCTCTCTTTCAAAGAACTCCCCGGGATCTTCCTATATTAATTTATGACATTATTGGATGCAAGAAACCCATAAATTAGTAATCATCTAAAAGATAAAACCTGGATGATCTGCTTTCTACCCTCGCAACAAAGACAGGAAAAGAAGAAATATTATGTAGTGTGTTCTCTCAGCATATCCGCGGAGCACCGTCAAGGAATTTGCCCCGAATGTATTGGCAGTGAATAACTGTGCGTAGACCTAATGCAAATAAGCAGTAAAAATATCAGTTGCTTGTGTTATTCATGCTCACTGTTAATTATGTTAAGTTTTCAGAAACCCTTAATGAAAATTAAAATTTTTAATGACTTGATTTTTATATTCAAATTATAGGAATGTTACGTATTCTGTATGGCCAGTGGCAGACAAACTTACACCTAAAAGGGGTAAATTGGAATGATAACAAAAATAATAATGATCTACACTAGATCTATACATTATCGATAAGGTAATTAAAACAGAAGTGATTATTAAAATTCAAACTTTGTAATAAATATTTTATGGACCATCACACTGTGATGATCTTCCAACCCCACACTGCGATGTATGTAATAAATGTCACAAAATTTGGTAATGGAGTTAAATTTAAATATATGATATTGAAAATAATTTCACATAGACAAAATTTATATTAACAAAAATTATTTTGGATTTATATTTATAATACGGTAGTAGTCCAAGAATTTATTTATAACCAATAAAATACATAAATACAATAGTAATTTCTCTGTAGTTCACTATATATTCGGAAAGGCTTTTTGGAAATGATATGTGTAAAATCACACGCATTGCGCCAGTCCATATTTATCTAATGTAGTTTTGAATAGTCTCCTTGACAAGTAAGATTTTAAAATTACAGATATAAGTACTTCCCTTTCTCGTGATTTTAAAATGTGACGATTGGACATGTGAAAACCCTATATGCAGAGTTTGATGAGTCTTAGCCTACACTTCGAAATATTCCACAACTTTCCCTCTTCTCCTTGGTTGCCATCGAAAGCTCAAAAGCAATCTCAGCAACGGTTTCCATTTGCAACGAACCCATATTACAATCTTGCATCTCCGAATTGTGGTAAGTAAGGCCCCAACTGCTCTATATACGTTCTTGGCAGAAGTCTTAGAACAGACCGGATTACACAGCAGCAGTCACGGCTCCAGGAATTATTCATCCACGGGGAGCGGCTTCACAAGCGAGTACCCTCCCGGTCCCTCCTCACCGTGCACCCTCTCTCCTCCTCACCCGCGTCCCCCGCCCACCCGCCACCGCCTCGTCCCGCACCTGCTTCCACAGCCTCCCCGCCCCCGCCGCCACCCCGAACGTCCCTGCCCCCGCCCCCGTCACCACCCACGTCGCCACCCCGGCCACCACCCCGCCGCCGCCCCCGTCACCGTCCCCGCCGCCCTCGCCCCCGCCGCCACCGCCTGCCCGCCGCAGCGCAAATATTTACGGAGCGTCGACGGCGGGGGCGGTGGCCTGTGTTTTGTGTACGCTGGGACGGCTCTGCTTTGTGTTCCCCCGCGGATGAATGGGGGCGGCGGCGGGGCACGCGGTTGCAGGGGTGGGTATTTGAAATATGTCGAGGGGGTGCATTCTTCCTCTCGGTGGCGCACTGTATTAAAAGCGGCGGCGGTGGCGCAGCGCGGGGCGGGTGGTGCAGGCGACGGCGGCGGCGCGGAGCTAGCGGATAGTGGTTACAGTGGGGGTGGTGCGGGTGGTTGTGGTGGGTGAAGCGCAGATGGGGTTGAAGAATGTGAAGGATATAGTGCGATAACGATAACAGTGTAAGTAATATCACTGTGGAAGATCATTCCAATGTGCTGAAAGAGGAAGTTCGAAGGAGACAGTGGCACAGTCTTAATAATAATATAATACCTTAATACACCTTAATACTATTAGTAAGTAAAGTATTCTGTGATAAAAAATATTGTAACTTCGCTGAAACTTTTTATAGAATTAAGGTAGTGCGGTGAGTACAGAGCTCATATAAAGCAAAAAGACGGCTCACATGATAAAAAACAAGGAAACGTAGTGAAGTAAGGAACTCAATTGGCACTGTAGAAAGTAAATTAGTGAAAGATTTAGCAGAAAGATCGTCAATATAACAGCGATGATTGCAGGAGCGCGAGAGCAGCCAAATTGGCAGAGCCTCTTCATTGCAGAACATACTTGGATTCCTATCAGAGTGTCCGATGTTGCCAGGGATTTTACTTATTCAAAGCTGGTCATAGAAATACAAATAGTATCTACATAACAATAAGCAAAAATCATCGTTTCATTAATGAAATTGGTTAAATTAAAAAAAAATTCAATCCACTACAAAGCAATACTCTAACCCATACGCAATTCTAAAACACCCTGATAGATAAATCTGTTCGTCCTTACCATGCATGTTTGACACTTTTCTTTCCTGCGCGCGCGCGCGCGCGCGCGTGTGTGTGTGTGTGTGTGTGTGTGTGTGTGTTTGTAGTAAAAAGTCTCGCGTTCAGCTGGCAGAGTTCCATATAGAACGTGTGTTAAGTGTCTAATACGTTCTTATACGTCGTGGCACATTCCATTGAGGAGTGGAGAAAAACTAACTCTTTCTGAAAATAATTAAATCATTATTACGTGAAAAAGAGGTAGTACCACAATAATATAATCATGATAGTATGGACGATCGAATATAATTTTCTTAAATAATGAGTGGAAAAAAAATAAATATTAGTCATTGATAATAAGAATTGCATGTGCAATGAGAAATGTTTAATTTAATATACGGATAAATCATTGTAACTGGCTCTGAAACTTGAGGCAGTCAGCGATCATAGACGTAAAATATTGTTGTACACTGCAGTATGAGTCGAAACTTCTGAGAGTGCGAGACGCATAGAAAGGGGCGCTAAGCATATAACACACACACACACACATCATAAAGGTGCAGCAGAGGTTTTGATTTAAAGAGTTCTTTTATTGCAAAGCATTCATAATTTCAAACAAATGCATATCGACAATAATTTGAAATTCAATCATGAAATTCTCAGGAATGGAATTCTACACTACAAACTCTCAATTTTAGATCGCTTCCAATTCACTCTAGGATTCCCATTAACCCTGAATCAAGGCATATGTGTGGGCGAGGAAGCCGTGAGGCGTCATCTGGCACGAAAGGCAGTGCTTTGGTGTGGGTGTGAAATCCAGTGGGGCAAAGGCATTGAGAGAGAATGCTAGGCCTGGGCGCATCTGCATCGTCTCAGCTATTCGTCACTCGGCATTGTTCAGCCAGCAAAGAACGGAAGTGGCCAACGCAGACAACAGGCCGTCCGTCTCTGCAAAGGCACAATGGAGGCTTCTTGGAAGCGCAGATTAAGGCCCTGGCAAAATCCCAGAAAGGTTTTGAATCTGTGCTCATAAATGAAGTGCTCTAAACACCTGTTTTTAATAATTAGGAAACAATTGACAATCATGTTTGTGTCCAGTGGTATTTATTTCAAGTGCTGCTCTACATGACACTGTTCGCGACAAATACAGATATCCGCCATGTGCACATGCTATCTTATATTTATGTCTATTCTTAGAAATTCATATTTCAATAAGTAGAATCTGTAGGTTTCCTATTGTGAAATTGACTCAAAGAAGACGCATAGCACTTTAATTAAAAACTTTGAAGACTAACAAAGAATCAATTTGTCAACAGTAATTCACAAACCATAAAGAAAGTGGACAATGTTTGCTACCCTAGCAGAGACGTCACCTTGTAGGTGACGTCATTTAAATAATCGCGATTTAAATATTTTGCCACTAAATGAACACAACTGTCAAATAGCTCACCATTTCTATAAAAATCGCCCTCTTTACCCTCATCATTACTTTACCGGCTTAGTTATCGCAGAGACTCCCTTGGAGGCTCGTTGACTAGTATGCTCGCTTTCCATGGCGCAACCGCGGTTTCGATTCCCGGCCAAGGCAAATTATACTTGTGCGCTTTACTTACATTGGTTTCGTTTAGTTCTTTCGTGTTTCCGGGCGCGTCAACTGCTTTGGTCATTGGTCCCGTTAGTGTAGTGCATATTTTTCTCTCGGGAGATGGTGGTGGTCTTCCCCTCTGGATGGCGAGATCCGGCGCCGACCTACCGTTGGCTAGTGGGGTTTCCCCCTAATCAGGACTCTCCCACCAGCGGGGCACCGCCCCAGCCGGGATAAGCTCTAAGCTCCCAACCGGTCTCCCGGAATATGTGGCAGTGTAGTGCATGTTAGTGTAAGTGTGTGTGAAAGGGGGAGAGAATTGGACAAGGAAGAGGAAGGAAAGATCGCGCGCGGTCCGTGGCCCGTTTTCTAGGGTACTGCCCCGGCATTCGCCTGGTGTTGATCGAAGAAACCACGGAAAACTATCGATCAGAGCAGCCGGCCGCTAGAATTCTCCTCCAGACAGCGACGGAATTCGACCTAGCAGAAAAGCTAGTGTCGAAAATCCTGCCGCCGTCAGGACTCGAACCTAGGACCTCCCGGACAGAAGCGCTGCAGTGACATCAGTTGATGCACTGAGCTACCGCTCCCGGTTTTACTTACATAATGTCCCTGTATCTATTGCTGTATGACGATAAGAAAGCTCAGCCTGAGGTTATGAAGACTTGTATATACGATGAAGGAATGCCTTCGTGCTAACCACACGAGTCCCTTACTCCATGGCTGAGAGGCTGGGTTAGCGCTGGTCGGCCAAGGCAGGCCCGTAGTGGGCTGTCGAGCCAAAGAATAGGAACAATTCCCCAGGACATCGATTGATGTTAATGCAGTGTTTCTGATCGGGAGATTCTAGGATTCGAGTCGCTACGGTGACAGGATTTTCAGCTCTAGCTACGGTGGATTTCAGCCGCTGTCAGGGGGAGACGTCTAGCGGCCGGCTACTCCGATCAGTAGTTTTCCTTCGTTTCTCAGATCAACATCAGGCGAATGACGGAGATTTTGAGTTTTTATCATCCTTGTCCGGTCTCGACGAGTCATCGTGCGGGGATTTTACTTCGGCGCCGATCGTGCCGTCAAGCGAGGGAATATGACCGCTACTTCCCGCGATAAAATCGTGTAAATACACTTGCGGCACTAATAACCGTAGCAGTTGATGCGTCCGGAATGACCAATCAATCCTCAATATTTAAGCTGGTTATGCTTCATGCCCGATATTAAATCAACATTCCACAAATATTGACTTATATCATTGTAACTACTGTGTTACACCTTTCCTTTAGCTTTCGTCAGTACACCCCAGTTCAATCATTGAATACTGAACTTATCATCGAACCATTGACCATGCTTGCGAGTAAGAGATGAATACTCTTTCCCTGTGTATTGCCGTATCCCAAAATTCCAAAGTAAAATTTATTTCTTAAACACCTCGAGAAAGAAATGCCTAACGAGAAGAAATAAACAAAACGATATCATCTCGTCTGTGTAGTTTGCGGATATCACATGACGTCAAGAAAAGACTTTTAGGCTGTCAGTATTTAGAGAACCAGTGGCACATCGACAGAAGACCCCTCTTAAACAGACATTTACATATATATATATATATATATATATATATATATATATATATATATATATATATACACACATATGAACATTTCCGAAATAACGTTAAAACTGAAAAAGAGACAAAAGAAGAAAGATATGTTTATGCCCTCTGAATAATATTTGCATGGTTTAGTTTTTTTGTTAAATAATGAAACATCGTAAGTACATTTTAAACTGTATGATTTTTAAAACAAAAAATAAACGATTGAACCTGACGAAAGCTAAACGACTTTTAAAAAAGTATAAACTGATACCACGGAATTATTGGTCACTAAGGACATTTTGAAATGCATCAACAAATATTAAAACAATCCGTATTCTTGTCCTCATGTCACACCCAAAATTTACCGAACAAATCTGCAGCACGAAATTTGATATTTCGAAGAAGATTGGACACAGTGCCACACAGGTAAGATTTATGAGGTTGTTCCGAAATACAGGTAAATCCCTGTGTGACCATTTCACAATCATTTATGAGTTTAATGGTGGATGCAAAGAGGAGTGTGAAACTCGTTGACATATTAGAAATTATTGCTCCCTGCATGTGACTACCTGCACTGTCACATATGTTGCTGTAGCAATCGCTAGACGTACTTCAGAAAATGTTTTCGCTCATAGCATATTTATTTTTATTTATTTAACGTCAAAAACAGTTGAAAGCTGTGTCCGTGCTATGGGAGATGTATATTCTATACACTTTTTTTAAATTCTGGAATTCTTAGACCCAATCCATATATATATATATATATATATATATATATA
This sequence comes from Teleogryllus oceanicus, assembly GCA_964035755.1. Classification (NCBI taxonomy): domain Eukaryota; kingdom Metazoa; phylum Arthropoda; class Insecta; order Orthoptera; family Gryllidae; genus Teleogryllus; species Teleogryllus oceanicus. The sequence continues at coordinate 29,690,256 of CAXIVR010000003.1, forward strand.
TATATATATATATATATATATATAAGTTGAATTGAGAATATTTATATTTATTATATATATATATATATATTAAATTGAGCATTTTCGTCACGAATTGATGAGAAAAAATTGCTCCAGTGTAATTAAAACTATTTGAAAATTCGGTTGTGAATGCGATTTATCATTTTTCTTGTGGGTTTGATTTTCAAAGAATTTTAGGAATAAATTGAATAATAGCAGTCAATTACATACCAGGTTTTTAATTTATTTTAAAACTGGATTACTTTTAGATATTTAGATTTAATATCAGTTGAGTAAAAGTTTAGTTTATCGCGTTTGAAAGGCATGCAAGTATTAAGTTTGAAATAGTTATAATTAAAGTAATATTTATAATAGACATAATTTTTTCAATATTAATTTGAAATTTATTCAAAATTCATATAACCTAAATTTTATAACGAGCTTTGAAACGTTCATGTTTGTTATCTAAAACAATTCTATAATACATAATTTTGGAACACGTTTATCGAGTGAATAAATTAGCTGTTAGAACTCACAATAGCGGACAACCAGTACACACGTTTGCATCTAGATAGGTGTAAAATTAATTTCATCATATTTGCTAGCAAATATATTTGCAAAACATAACAGTCTGTTCAAAAAAATAATATATTGCATGATCACTGAGATGCAATAAATCCACATTTCCATTCGCACGTTCTTCCGAAAGGTATTTCTGTGTTCTATGTGTAATTCTGAAACGAACACTGCAGCAGCAGCTCCACAAAGCACGGGAGAATCCAATGTCCGACACGGCTCGTGCATGTGCGATGTGCATAATTCAGCTCTCATTGTCTGATTGGAAGGAATATAGGACAGGAGGACAGAACCGAAACCAATCGTTTTTAGAACTCCAACAACAGTAAAACTGAAAGCCATTCCTAATTGAAAATTTGTTCACGGTTTTCTCACTGATTGTTTTCAAAACGGCTCTGAATAAAAAGCTGTACTGTTAGATGCTAAATGATGCTTTGGAAATTTATTACTAATGTTCGTAAAGATAAGAATTATTTAGAGAAAGTCTTGATCATTAGAAAAGTTATCAATTTTTGGATATTTATTAGAAGTGACAGTAAAACTCTTTCTTCACAGAATATGTAATGGAAGTTATTCTACCGGCAAAAATATTGTTTCTCATGAATTTCTCAGTAGATCACCGACAGAATTTACCAGGCAATCTGTCACACTTCAGCAATGCTGATAATGCTACATACGGATCCACGCGTCCTTCAGAACAGACACGCCGACAGGATTTTTTGCGCAGTTGGCAATGAACCCGCGTCAAAACATTGTGGTATACAACACGGTGTGGTACGCTCCCATGGCATGGAGAAAGTCGGAGCCAGACTGGGAAGCGGGACGAAACGGTGGGTAATAGAACGGCGAGCAGCAGGGCAGAGCAAGGAGGAGTCGGACCGATAGGGACGAAGAGGAGGGGAGAGACGGATTGCAGAGGGAGAGGTTGGAGTGGGTAGGGTGGCGATTGGGGCGTGGTTGAGTGGGGCGGTGCCGGGTGGGAGGAGAGGGGCGGTGGCAGTGCGAGGAGCGGGACGATGCGGAGCCGATGCCAGAGAGGCGGAACGGAGAGGGCGGAGCGGAAAGAAACGGAGAGGGAGGAGAGACGCATTGCAGAGGGAGAGGTTGGAGTGGGTAGGGTGGCGATTGGGGCGTGGTTGAGTGGGGCGGTGCGGGTGGGAGGGAGGGGCGGTGGCAGTGCGAGGAGCGGGACGTGCGGAGCCGATGCCAGAGAGGCGGAAGGAGAGAGGCAGAGCGGAAAGAAACGGAGAGGAGGAGAGACGGATTGCAGAGGGAGAGGTTGGAGTGGGTAGGGTGGCGATTGGGGCGTGGTTGAGTGGGGCGGTGCCGGGTGGGAGGGAGAGGGGCGGTGGCAGTGCGAGGAGCGGGACGATGCGGAGCCGATGCCAGAGAGGCGGAACGGAGAGAGGGCGGAGCGGAAAGAAACGGAGAGGTGAGGAGAGACGGATTGCAGAGGAGAGGTTGGAGTGGGTAGGGTGGCGATTGGGGCGTGGTTGAGTGGGGCGGTGCCGGGTGGGAGGGAGAGGGCGGTGGCAGTGCGAGAGCGGGACGATGCGGAGCCGATGCCAGAGAGGCGGAACGGAGAGGGCGGAGCGGAAAGAAACGGAGAGGAGGGGAGAGACGGATTGCAGAGGGAGAGGTTGGAGTGGGTAGGGTGGCGATTGGGGCGTGGTTGAGTGGGGCGGTGCCGGGTGGGAGGGAGAAGGGCGGTGGCAGTGCGAGGAGCGGGACGATGCGGAGCCGATGCCAGAGAGGCGGAACGGAGAGAGGGCGGAGCGGAAAGAAACGGAGAGGTGAGGAGAGACGGATTGCAGAGGGAGAGGTTGGAGTGGGTAGGGTGGCGATTGGGGCGTGGTTGAGTGGGGCGGTGCCGGGTGGGAGGGAGAGGGGCGGTGGCAGTGCGAGGAGCGGGACGATGCGGAGCCGATGCCAGAGAGGCGGAACGGAGAGAGGGGAGAAAGGGGAGGACGGGAAGGGGGGGGGGAGGGGGAGCGAGGGGAGAGATAGAACGGGCGGGACATAACTTATCAGAGCGGATTCGAACAGGACGAGCAAAGTCATACGGAAATGAGAGAGCGGAATACAAGAATCGAAGCGATGTAGTGTGGGGCGATATATGACAGATCGGACCTCAAAGAAGAAGAGTGCGTACGGACGGTAGTGCACGGCGAGACGCGATAGGCAGGACGGAGCGGAGTGGGGATAGAGAGGTGGGCTGCAACGTGATGGAATAGAGGGCGTCACTTAGAGGAGCAAAAAGAAGTAAAACGGGGAGAATCGGAACAAGAGAGTCGAAACGAGAAACAAGGGGTCAAATATGACAGATCAGACCTCAAAGAGAAGGCTTTGTTTGATTAGTCTTTTCGGACGCATCAACTACTAAGTTCATTAGTCCCATATGTTCTGTGCATGTCTTTTGTTGGTTTTTTAAAGCAGGAGATGGCAGTTATCTTCCCCATTGCATGGCGATATTCGACACCTACCTAAACGTCGGTTGGCGAGGTTTTTCCTCAACCAGGTATCTCCCACCAGCAGGGCACCGCCCCAGCCAGGACAAGCTCTAAGCTCCCGACCGGTCTCCCGGCATGTGTGGTACTGTACTCCATGCTAGTTTAAGTGTGTGTAAGAGGTGAAGATAGGACAAGGAAGAGGTAAGATCGTGCGCGGTCCTTGACTAGTTTGTTTGGGTACTGCTCTGGTATTCGCCTGGGATTGATCGGAGAAACCACGGAAACTACCGATCAGAGCAACCGGCCGCTAGAAGGGATGAAAGAGGAGAGAATGAGGGGAGTTGGGATGGTTCAAGGGGACAGGGTAGGAATGATTGCCTTGGATAGAGAATGAGAGAAGAGCGGGGAGAACCATGGACGAAGTAGTATATAGTGGTTTAGAGAAAAGCGGGAGAAACGGGGCGAAGCATAGCGGTGCGAAGCAATACGGTGAGTAGTATACAATGATATAGAGAAAAGCGAGGCGAAGCATAGTATATAGTGGTAGAGAGAAGAGCGGGGCATAGCGGGGCAAAGCATGGCGTCCGTAGTGTATAGCGGTACACAAGTGCGGGACGAAGCACGTGCGTGGCGAGCGGGGCTGTGCGTGCCTTGCGGTGCGTTTGTCGCATTATTCCTTTGTGATGCGCTCACGCGGCGCCAATCGGGGGTTTTAATCACGCGGTCACCCGGCGCGGGCTGTCAAACGCGCGGGGCACAATACGTGTTCCCGCCACGCCCGCGCTAATTCGCGCACCTGCATTGCACCTGCGTGCGTGGTACGATGAGTGCGGCTGACGAATACTTCTTGTCTTGTCACGTGGAGAATAAAGTCTTGGCACTTGGAGTTTTTACGATTTTCCGTTGTTCTAGTGAACTGCTGCATCCAAAATGCTTCTGAAGAAGACGACACAAAATGGTTTTGCAAAAAGCATCCCTCACTGAAGAACAACATACAAAATATCCTCGTAGGACATTGTTCAAATATTTTAGCAATATATACTGGAAACAAAACAACACGGTTTTTGTAATGCAATCTCGAATCAAAACTTTCTGGATGAAAATAGTGACGAATTTTGGAGTCATTAAGATTTGATGGTTTTATATGCCGTGATTTTGCTACTTAAAACAGATTCTTGTACGTTTCTTCTGAAGAGAAAACTACAAAGTTTTTTAAAGAATATAAAACGAAGTCAGGATCATGGGTTCGACGTGGGTTGAAACACGTATTCACTTATTTTATAATGACATCTGGGTTTTCACATTTACATTTGGATCTAAATAAGATAAGATTACTAACGATCTAAATTAGCGAGCATCAACAAAGATCAGACTGAAGAATGATTCAATGGAACGCCTATCCCAAAGTTCGGAAAAAATTATGTGTCCTTTATAAAATGTTCTACCGCCGATTAAATTTAATTTAAATGTATTGATATGTAAATTTTCTAAAACATTTTTTGCAGTTTAATCAGCATTGTCTGGATGTAAATCAACGAGTTCGTATTCCTGTATATAGGAATAAACTTTATGATCCCACTATCGTTTTCGTAGTTAAAAGAAAATATATCACGACAATTGTTCTATCAGAGTATTGTTCATTGTAACTTATCACAAAATGAATTCTTAATGTGCATTTGTCCGTTGGATATTAAATTTACATACGTATTAATTGAAGAATAAATTCCTACACGATTAGAAAAACTCCCGTTTTTCTCTTAACTTTGCTTTAAAATGTCAAAATTAATTGTAGTCTTTTTTGGGCTTTATTTCGGGGGGGAAAACTCTCCCTCGGGTATGGGAGTGGTAAGCTTTCCAGACTTTAATTATGGCCTACATTGGAATAATAGAATCCGGGCGATTTAAGAGGACTGCTTCAGTCGATATGTGTGAAATGGTGCAGTAAATCGTTCCAATCTCTGCGATCGCAACAACGCCACGAACACAGCGAATATATAGGGACAACAGCTGGCCGCTCCCCACGTCGTTCTCTCGTTGTTTGTTAGCTTCTATTGACACGCACACTTCTCTTTCAGGCAAATGCTAGGATGGTAATTGCCATTTACATTCTCTTAATCATAACGATCCTCGTAGTTTGCAAATGCAAATGCCATTTCTGTACTTTCTGGTAATTACATTATTCAATTTGCAAAACTTGATGTTGTTTGCGTAGTTTATTATTTAGTAAGTAATTATCTAAATAGTTGCGTTTTTAAATTAGAGGAATTTAAAACAGTTTGACATCTTCTGTCGTGCATGCAAGATTAAGTGCCCTGTACTTCTGTCTGAGAATAAGCATAAATACAACTCTATCCCGTACGGAGTATTTATTTGTAATGAAACTAAAGAATATTAAATGTAGCTGGCCAGCACATGTAGCCGTATAGGGAAGACGAAGACGGAATGAACGTCGTTGCAGAGTAACATTATGCAATGCGGATATGCATGGTGTCTGATTAAATCACAAACATTTCCTTCACACCACAAAGCTACTGGACTGCAACTCCACTTCTCCACTTCCTCTTTCCACCCAAAAAGCCCTCAACGGCCTTCCCTTCCACATGTTGGATCCTACACTTCGTTCGACAGCTCATTCCACTCTCCTCTACTGCAGGCACCGCCGCTCCGGGCCGCTCCGCTTGCAACGTAGCTCCGTTGCTGACGCAACGCGGATTTCGGCAAGGGCCAATATTTTCATTGGCGGGCTCCCTTTCAGCGGAAGAATCGAGCCGAGCGCGGCGCTGCGCGGCGCGGGCGCACGGGGCCAAGGCGCTGCGGAAGGCGCGGCGTGGGCGGCGCCTTGGCGCGGTCCACACAAAGCCAGCTCGCACGCTCCTGCTGGGCCAAGGGGAAGACGGCATGCACGTCGTTGCAGAGCAACATGAATCACGGTTTCTTATTGCGTTTTCCTATTTATTTCATTTCATTAACTTACTGGTTTTCTTATTTATTTACTTCTTTCTTTCTTTATTTATTTACTTATTTATTTATTTATTTATTTAATTATTTATTCATTTCATTTAATTTCATTATTTTATTTATTTAGTGATGCATTTATATTTTGGCCTTAACTATGCTGATGGCTGCGTTAGCAACTGCTCCGACATAGGTTTTTGTTTCGCGTCTTTCCGATGTCTTATTTTTTTTTTACTTTTTGTTTATAGCCGGATGTAGTGGTTAACCATTATCTATCGAAAATCATTTCAGTCTTTTTTAAACACTTATAACTTTTCTCGGAAGCAAGTATTTTGATCTGTAACATACAGTTTGGTTCACGACTTTGGTATTAGCCAGCTGTTTTAGAAAGGTTTTAAGGTACACGGCTCAAAAGGAAGATAAACACCCGTATCTTTACATTTGTTTCTAATTCATATTCGACTCCCAGTCACACAAACTGCTTAGTGTTTACGGGAGCAGAGAATGCTTTCCCAGCAAGGCGGATTGGCGCGGCCTAGTTATATGAGTATACAGGTGGATAGATATGTAATAACCACAAATATTATGCAATCACAGCATAAAATTATAATCGACTTTCCGTCCAACAGGTACATGTAATATTACGGAAGCAGAAGGTTCTCGTCGCCACTAGATGAATACTTGGACGCTTAACGTGGCTTTGAAGTTAGGAACTTATTAGTCTTTGTTTCACATGCGAAGTCACATACATGATGCCCTTTAGCTGCGATACTGACTCAAAGAAAACAAAGTATCACCAGGCGAAAACTCTCTTGCCTTTTGCGTTTATTTTAGTTACTTTTTGAATAATCTTAGTATCACGTACTTAATGCAGTTTGACCTAAGTTAATACATTCCAAAAGTTGTAATGCATTTCCAGAAGGTGAAAAACTTTTCATAATTTGCAATTGATTGATTTTGAAGAACTTGAAGCCATGAGTTTGTTCTGTGAAGAGGATTAAAATTTCAAATCGACGAATCTTAAACATATGTAACACGCGTTGAACTGACGGAAAAAGACTATTCATACCGCTAGTAGATGGAAACTTGAAACTACAGGTTTCAAATTCACAGTCCTTATGTCAGGAAGCTCATCACTTGAGCTCCGACCGTGGTTTAAAGAGTTCAGAGAACTGACAGGTGAAAACTCACTTATTTTTCAAAGCATTAACAAACAATTATTCCACATCATTTCAGCAGCTTGATCTGACATACTGAATTTTGACCCGTGTGAATGTTGCCGAAGGGCATTAACTTGTGATTGAAAACATCAGTGAAGAGCACAGGGCATTGACTGAAGTTGAAAACCTTGCGTAGGTTTGGAGTCTGCTGGGTTTAAAGGAGCTGACGCCGTGAGTCTGTTGGGAGCAGATGTAAATTTTCCCGGCTAGAAGCGAGGCAGATTCCGCGCTGTGGGGCGGGATGCGCGCCGCGTAACCCGCTCTGCGACAGGAGTTATTCCGCGACAGTTCGGCGAACAGGAGGAAATTAATCGCGTAATGAGGACTCGTTGCTACTTGTCAACTGCGCGTTCTCTGCCTGTGCCGAGCTCTGGTAATAGCTGGCGTTGCGGTGTTGTTGAAGCGGCTTTATGGCTCGCTTGAATTCCGCGTACACAGACGGGACAATAAAATTCATAACAACTATTTTGCTGTATTAAAGTATACACATAAACAGAGAGAGAACGGTGATGATATTATCCGCTAAGATACGTGGAACAAAATGATACCGAGCGAATGGAATTTTATGTCGCCACTAAAAATGTAGTCTGTTTCAATTAATGTGTAAACAGAAAAATGTTATGTAAAGGGAGAGTCAAAAGAGATGGACTAAAGAATGAAGTGTTCCAACTCTCTATTTACTTAATTGTAATAAACTGTGCATTAACGTAGAAAATATAACAGGAAAAAGGCATTGTATGTTGATGAGTGAAAGTTATTTCATTTTTTTCAATTTTTTTAAATTCAATTACAATAATAATTTTAAATATAGCATGTCAAAAATCGCGCAGTTAATGTATTTCATTTGTTGTAAATTGTGTTTATGTAAAGAATTAAATGCCATATATAACTTACACATAATTTTTGATTGAATTTTAAAAAATACAAATCGTTCATATATATTCTTTCTATAAAGATATATAATTTACTGCAAATAAATATATACAAATAATGACGGTGGTTGTGGTGGTGACTGTTTTTTGTAAACATTTTGAGAGATACATAAGCGTATAAATAAAATACCAATTTTTTCTGCCTACAATGTTTTTCAAGTGACGATTCCAACACTTGAAATTATACCTTGCGGACATGCTATTTTCTTTACCATCTGCTTATCTTCCGTAAAACATGGCTACAGGGGCTTGAGATGTCGCCTAGGGGCATGTGACGTGTGATTGCAAATATAGATGAAGTGTGAATATCGTCTTTTCTGTTAGTTTTCAATTTATTGTGAAATAAGTTTCTGTTTCGCGTCACATCCTTTTTATACACCACGTGTATTCTAGAAGTTCTGCTGCCTAAAGAAGCTGATCACGAATTGTTCAAGCAGAAAAAATAATCGAAAAATAATATAATATGTACAGCAAATTAGTGAAGATATAATATTTAATATTAACCTACAAGTCCGTTCAGTGCGCTATAAGAATATTAGAGGAATTTCTTAGAAGTTTCTTGACAGGTGCGCTAAGAAATGGTTTCTCACCAGTTTCTCACCAGGAGACTAATGAACCTCCAATGTCACAATATTTGCCTCGACTCGTTCACGAGAAGGGATCTAAGCCTCAGTCACGGACGAACAGACACACGGATGTCACTCGTTTACCTTTCAGAATGTATTATAAAATCTATCATTACTTCATTTTCAAGTATGATAATTAATTTCACTGTGATAATTACTTTCATGACTGTTACAAACTAGCTAAGCCTGGTTGGTAATCAATTTTCGCAATTATTTTTATGATCCAGATGTGTGACTAAAAATTGCGATAGTTTCGAAAAAGATTTTGTAATAGAAACTAAGGGTTATTTTATAGCAAGCATACTGTAATAAAAATAACTAATCATTTGAAAACTGTATATTGGTTAGATATGATAGACATGGTCTCTGGAAAATTAACGTTTTATCGAAAGGTTAAATTTTCTTCCTTCTTCAAAATTGTAAACGTTTTCGGCATTTACTAATAGGTTGACTGAGATGTTGATAGGATACATAATTGTACAGTGAAAGAAAAACCCAAGAATACGTCCATTACAACGTACTGGAAAAGTAAACTACAAAAATACTCCACTTAGAAGCTTTCCCAACAGAAACTTCATTGTTTACGGGAAGACCAGAGATGCGATAAAACTTAGAATGTTGAAAAAAAGGGTTTAAGGTAATAATCATTAAAAAAATTTAATTAAAAAAAAAAAAAAAAAATGAAATGCAAATGGGAAAAGTTATACAATCACAAAATATTGAGCAAAAGTTCACGGAATAAGAAAAATGATAAAACATTCAGAATTAGAGAGTCTGCATGTCTCTGATCGCTCATTCCTTGATTTGTGGGTTCCTGGAAGAGCTGTATTCTCATAAATATAAATGAAAGCTGGAAAAATGTAGTAGAAGGTTCCAAGAGGTATCGTGTATATTATAAAACTCATGAGTTTAAATATCAAAGGTTATCAAATATTTGGTTTATTTTATTTAGAATTTCTCACGTCTCACATCATTCTTACCACGATGAGATGATAAGTCGTCGTAACAGCTGAACACCAAAAAATGTAATTGAAGTTCCAAAAAATTATAATCTTGTGGATTACGGGGTGATAAATAGAACTCGACACACCTGTGTGCCAGGTGTATGGGCCTCAGGATGTTGCATACTTGGAGGTGAGCCTGTTTCACTCTTTGACAGCAAGATTTGTATGTCTGTCGACTTAAAACGATTTTCTACTTCCGAACTTCGAAGACCCAGTCCCTAAATCCAGTACTACATTATACAAGTACGATATTGCACATGAGTAAATATTCCAATACTACTTAATAGTTATTTAAAAGCCGATTTAAACCCTTACAGTTACATTGCACAAAAGTTCAAATAGACAATAGAATTTCACATAAAATTCGAAATTCTACATGTTTCTGACCACCAATTTGATAGTCGGATCTACTAAGATGAGTAAACCTCTAAAAACGCAAGAAATGTCTTAATTTGTAAATTATCGAATAAGAAATATAAAGAGACGAGTAACGAGCAGGCAAATCAACAGACCACTGTGGGGAATCTGGCTCTAAATCTTGCATTCGAGCAGCCTTGGTCCAAGGAGCAAAGATGTGAATTAAGATTCAGCTTGCAGCAGTTAAATTTTTATTACCTTTTCACTTTTTTCTCTATTAAAATCATACTACACAGCAGTGAAAATGGACTGCCGCACAGAAACATCTTTCTTCTGAAGGGAACAATTTGCTATTAACGTTTACATTTTTTTAAATAAAAATTCAACCAGTTTTTCATGCACTAACTTACTTTTTCCCCGATAACTCAAATAATTTTGAAGATTTATACAAATTTATTCTTTTAATTTGTTGACAACACTTACAAGTAAAATCTTTTTCATTTAGATCTCTGGATAAATAATATTTTTTATTTGAAACCAAACTTGATATATTGATTATTAATAGTTTTTCAGTTTTATATTTTTTATCACAAAAACTATTGATCTAAAGTGTATGATTTAACATAGTTTTGCAGATAATACTTGTTTCAATGCATCCTAAAAATTTCATAGCTTTAAAATGATTTGTTTTAGAGTTATAAGGGAAACGGATCTTAAAAACGATAATTCTTGAAAATAAGGGACGAAGTCGTGAGTTTTGCTTACCTTACTACTCTAATAGATGCATGATACAGCGATATACTTTTTAAATCATAACTCAAAAACTATTGCAGATATATAAATATTTTTTTCACCTAAATATCCTAATAATTAATGTACAGGGGAAAAATTTTTCAAAAATCCAATTTTTAAGGATTTAAGGTGATTTCCCCCTTAATGAACGTATCTCAATGGTTATATCAGATAAACACCCATAACTACGAATACACATCACATAAAATCAGGAGAACATACCGAAGAAACATGTCGGCTTTGTAGTAGAACTACAATTTGGTTCGGGACTTTCTCTCGCCAGCGAACAAAGCAGCGGACGAGTCGGCGCAATCGGCACGCGGTAAAGCGGAGGTAAAATCGGGCGCCGTCGGCGATTCGTTATCGGTTATTTCGTCAGCCGGAAAATTGTCCGTACAACACGCACCAACCGCGATTATTTTTCTTTATATTCCCGCGCAATATTATTTTTAAAACGTAAAAAAAAGAATCGCACAACAAGCGATCGAACAAAAACACGACGAGATAGCGATTGTCTTTTGTCTGCCGCCCCCGGCGGAAAGGACAGAGGCGGCCGCCGCAGCAGCGACGGGGCGGCGGCGGCGGTCGACGTTGATTAAGAAGGAAGAACTGATTGTGCGGCTTACGGCTCAGGCACAGTGGTCCAGTAATGCTGTTTCAGTTACTAAAAAAATCTGCAAAGAATAACATTTTTTTCAAAATTTCGTCGTTGTGATTTTGTCCAATTTCTTAAACTATTTTGCAAAACGTTTATCTCACATTGAACAAACTCATTTACCTATCATTGGGAAATACAGTTAGGTTCGTTTAACAGCATTCATATTTCTATTTAATTTCTATCCACTATATTCACTTCAACTTCTCGCAATAATAACATATTGACATTAATTTTAATGACTGATGTTCAATAATATAATAATATTTATTTGTGTCTGGAGTAATATGTTTAGTTTCTAGTAATACACAACATTATACAAAAAAAATTAGACAAAAAAATAATTTTCTGAAATAATGTTATTCGAATTAAATCAGCATTTATCATTTTTGGATATATTAAATTCAGAAAATACTGTGATTTGTATGGAATAAGCAGAGTTGGAAGACCACCGCTAAGATGGCTGGATGGTGTTGAGGAAGACTTGAAACTCATAAGAGTAAAAATATGGAGGAGGAGGGCACGGAAAAGAAATACATAGAACGAAATTCTGAAGGAGAGCATGTCCACTTATGGACTGTTGCGCCCGAAGAAGAAGAAGAAGAAGAAAGGCATCAAGAATAACCCTCAATAATTTGAGGGCCTGTTTTTCAACCTCTGATGATCTGTAACAAAAGACAAGTGTAAAGAAAAAATGAATTTATTTCCCAAAGTAGTTTACAAACCTAGTTACTTTTCTACATAGTCATCGCGAGGAGTATCAGGCATTTATCTTTCTTGTGAAGAAGCTCTTCGATTCTCTCTTCGACGAAAATTGCCGTCTCTGATGTGAGCTGGGCCAGAACGTTTCCTTGAAGCTCCTGGTTGGTTTGTAAAATTTAGCTTCCTAGCCAATTCTTCAATTCGAAGAAGATATGAAAATCACTCGCCGCCATGTCGGGCTATACACCGAACGATCAAGCACAATCCATTTACTCTACATGTTGATTGGTTACAGCAGCATTGCGAAGGTCAGCTTTGTCACAAATGCATACATCTTCAGAAGCCAGCATTCCTCATTTGTTTGAAAGGGTACACCGAATGCTCGACTCTTTGTTTTTTGCCAATTCCTGCTGCACTATTGTAGAAATTCTTGTAGGAATCTAAAAGCATTACGCAGCACGCTCGTGGTGAGAGCGTCAATCGTATCATCACGTGACTACAGTTCAAAATCGGTGTTAGCAGCGGTATTGGCAAGGGTTATGGTAACAAAATATGCGCAATCACCCACTTCACATTTCCAAATCATTCTACTTGGCTAACGGTTTAAAGGCTCAATCAGAGGTTGAAGAAAAGGGCCCTCATTAATAAAGGTAGAAACGAGAGTGTTTAGCAAAATTTTATGAGAAATATTCATTGCTGAATTATAAATCTATTCGCATTAGAAATAAGTTACATATGTTGACTCTTATCCTCCATTGTGCCTCAAGCAAGGAATCGAGTTACTGACGTGAGAGGATGAAGAGCAATTATTTGAGGGTACTGTAACATAATTACTAAATTATTTTCACATCAGGTTATAATTCATCAACTACATGTTTAAGTTGGATTAGTAGTATAACTTTGTAATTTGAAGTCGTAGGCTTTCGTGGCCGGAGTCATGTGAATGATCTTGGCTGTCCGGGTGACGCCGCGTCTAAGGCTGTATTGCCGACGTTTCGACCATCTTTTCGTGATCTCCCTCAGGGCTGGCAAGTGGAAGACCAGCCCTGAGAAGACCACGTAAAGATGGTCGAAACGTCGGCAACACAGCCTTCGACGCGGCGTCACCCGAACAGCCAAGACCATTAACTTTGTACTTTGATAGAGGATTAACATATTAAGTTAGACTTAGTTCATATTATAACATGATAATTGAAACTTTGATTTTGATGGGACTATAATTTGATAGTGGACTGTACGAAGAAGTTCAACAAAAGAGATTTGCCCTAATTTTATAGAGTTGTTCCCATAGAATATCTCCCCCACCCACTGTGCACCGAGAGCGGGAGGCAACCCAGGGCCACCCCTTATCCGGGATAAAGCGATTTTCTACCTCGAGGTTCGGCTCCGCCACCGCTGCTGACCCCGCGGCAGCAGTAAGACTCCTTGAAAAACAATCCGTACGCCACACCGCGCCGCGCCACGCCGCGCCACGCCACGCCGCGCCACGCCGCTCCGCGCGGGCGCCTCGCCCAGCGCCCGCGCCAGTCCGCCAATGCGAGCCCCGGAGAGGCGATTAACCTGCCTGATTGAACGCGCAGACAACGCAGGCCCCGAGGGCGGGCAGTGAGGAGGATCCCAACCTTCTCTTGAGGATCTTCCTCTGCCCTCCATGTTAGCTTAAACCCTCTTCCCATAAATTCTGAAAGAACTGAGGTGATTCCGGGAAGGCAGATTCATCGATCCCTTGTGCTGTGGAGTTCGATGTTGGACGGAGGGCATCACAAAAAACGAGGATCTAAGTTTAATCAGAATTAAGGTTTACTCAACAGTGTCCTTCAAGTAAAATCACCTGGAGTTAATGTGTCATTAATTGCAATTGACACTATAAAATTAACTACTCACGTAGCCACAATAATTTTAAGATCATCAAAAAAACACAAAAAATATAAAAGTGTAAGGTAGTGGTGGGCTCTCCTTGGCGTCATATAAGATTTAAAAAAATCGACCTTAAAAAATAGTTTTTTCGATAAAAATCATTTTAAAATCGGACATCTAGTTACGAAAAAATGATATACTTTTGAAAAAAAGATAACACATGAATAAAATTCCTTTGAAAACGGAAACAAAAAATGAATTGCACGTTGAATACAAACAAATTATTTTATAAAAAGGATAGATACAATAGCTGATTATTAAAAAAAGATTTATTTAGATTGTCGGCAAAAGGTACTCAGAAATAATTAACTCAGAATTATGTACTCAGGATTTATTATAAATACACTTATAAACTCAGAGTTTATAAACAGATTATTGTTTGAAACTTCTTAGCACTTTAATTTGTTTTCTGAAGAAATGTCCTTAAACCATTCATTCACAGAAATACCTTTAGTACCATATTTTGGTACAACTTTGGATTTATAACCCACTTACATCTTCTGAATACACAGTGTATATTTACACCCGAAGGCCTCATTGTAGCGTCATGACATAGAACAGGCAACATTGATATTATTAGTGGCAACAGCTTTAAAACGCTGAAATAATATGATTTATGGGCCTGCTGCTGCATGTAGAAACTTTACCAAATCAGGTTGTTCTTAGAAAGAATTGGCTGTGCACAGCACCGGGACACTTGTTGATTCTGTTCATGATCTTGGGCTCGAGCGTCCGCTACGTTCCTCAGACAACCAATGGTGACCCAGACTCTGGGCCATAGGATAACCGTGTCGTGTGATTATCACGAAGACATCCTTTCGCCTTATATACTGGCCTTCATAACTGTAGGGTGGGTTTTCTCGTCGTCACACAGCAATAGATACTGGGGCATATGTAAGGAGAGCGCACGTGTATGATTTTCCCCGGCCGGGAATCGAGCCTAGGGTTGTGCCGTGGAAAGCGGGCACACTCACTAACCACAAAGCAACCGAGGCATTTTTGTGGTTACCTTTTAGAAATAAGTAGCTTTCAACGCACCTTGACGTGGTCAGTGTCAATGTTACGTTGGCTGCCGAATCAGTATCAAGCGAGCAACACTGCCAAGCGGTGGAAATATTACGACAGTGGAGAATTCTTATGAGTGTGGTACATTAACGGCAATACCAGAGTTGTAGTGCGTTTGCAGAAATGCAGCGCAATTACTTATTTTTCTGGCACCCAAAGATGGTTGGCACCCAAAAATTCTCTGAGACCCTGAAAATAATGTAAATAATGTTCGTTGTTAAATTAAGTCAGGATGTAAGACAAAGTAGATGTAGATTAGTTTGTAAGTATCTAGTTTGTAAGCTAGGCCATACGTTATCTATGTAAATAGAATTTATGAATAAATATTATACAGCTTGTATTGGCGCCTTGATGCATTTGCCAATGTGTGTGCCGGGTATGTTGTAATAAGCGCGAGGGAGGTTGAGTCTACGCCGTAAAGATTGTGCGGCAGCAAATGCGGCAATTTGCGGCAGCAAATGTACTTTCGCCAGCAATCCAGAAGGTGGTGTTACTCGTCGGGTTTTGTTATTTCGAGGCCTAACAGTCTTTCAACTCATGATTCCAATCCTCCCGTTGTGCCGTTCGTATTTAATTAGCGCCTCCGTTCTCCGGCAGAATCATGTTATTATCAGTATATTGTATTATTAAAACATGGAAGTTTCTTAGCCGCTTAATGCAAATCAATTATGGCATTACTCATTACGCATTTATCACTTAAACGGCATGCATCATAGTCGTCAGCAGATATTGTTCTTTTGCTAACTACTTTTACGCGCGTTCGTGAAATATATCGCAACATGTACAATTGTACGTACATGTTTACTTGTAAGCTACTCTGAAACCAACCTGTTGAAATATGAAATATTGGTTGTCCTTATGTTTCCCAATCTTCACACCATTGTTGTACTTCGATATGAGTGTGGATATAATACATAAAAAAGAACTTGAAGATGGATCCAAGATTTGAAGACCTGGTTCTGTAATGGGCAGTTAATGTTTTCGTTGGAAAAATGTAGACCTTTTTAAACAAGCTCCTCTGTGATATGTATTTATCCATACCATAATGAGAAAATAATAAAAATGCAAACAATATCAATGAAACTGCTTCCGACATAAGAAACTCGTTAGAATTTGAATACTGCACGTATTTCATTTCATTCCAAGAATCCAAATTTTATAACTTTCTGACATATCTAGAAAAACATTTATTATTCAACGAGTGAGTTGCAGCTGCAAAAATACTGCTGAACAAAATCACAATAGGGTTACAAAAAAAAAAAAAAAATATATCCATATAACACTGCAATAAATTAAATACTTTAACAAAATTCTTCACAAATACTGCAAAACATAATATAGTACATACACAATACGACATTTCTGTATATAATAAGAATATTAAAAGTTGCTATTCCGTAACGCAACGCATATTTAACGGCGAACGCCCTCTTCCTTGACTTTCCGTCACGTGACTGCTGTTTTGTTAGTTGTGCCGCACTCAATATTATAACTCAGTCAATAAGCTCAATATAGGAGGCAGAAAACACTTTTTTTTCATTCTTCAGTGAAATTTGAAATACTTTCGTCGTGTATTGAATTTTTAGCGCTTTTCTGGGTACTTATTTAAAGGCACAATAGTCACGCACATGTCCGGAAGCTGCATAGTTTTCTTTGAATTTCTGTGCACATTGAAAATTATTAATATATATGGGTAACTACACTTGTTACAGACTTTATTTGACTTCATCTTGCTAAGCACTATCGTCTTCGGGGCTGATTTCATATAATTACTGCTGACTTGATAATTGAGAAAACTGTATCCTAAACTGTATTGTAGAACTGAATTGGTAAGATTAACTAATGAAGTTCATCATACTCCTTAAAAAATTTTAACTACCTGTCTACTAATAATAAGATCATGTTTGAATCCTTATTCCATTAATAGAGGAAGATGTAAATAAAAACCTTAAAAACGCCATAGAATTTCGAAAAGTTTTACAATATTTTTAGTAGTTTGTAGTTGTGGTCCTTGAGGTTTAGAAAGTAACCTACTGCTGACAGAGTGATGCTACGACACAGGAGAAAGCAGTATTCGCAACAAGATGGTTGCTCCCCAATAAACATGAACCGCCATGAGCAGCAATTTGTGATGCGTTTTATTTTGAATAGAGAAGGTGTGAAACCAATAGAAATTCATCTCAGAATAAAAGCGCAGTACGATATGTCGTGTGTGTTTCTGCAGCAAGTGTATGAGTGGTGTAGAAAGTTTAAAAGCGACGTAACTTCTGTGAAAGATACCTGCGACCGAGAGAGGCTCACCACGTAATGACGGAAAAGAATATTCCGTTAGTGGAAGAGCTTATGAGAGATTGCTGGCGTGTAGTTGAAGAAAATAGCCACAATGCTGGAGGTTAGTGTTTGTTCAGCACACAATATTGTCCATAATGTACTGCAATTCATTAATAAAGTATTGCAATTCAATGAAGTGTCTGCAAGATGGGTGCCACGTCCGTTGACTGCCGGATTGAAAGTGCTTTGCGTTGATGCCTAAGAAGAATTTTGCGTCATTTCCACGACGAATGCGATGTAGTTCTGAGAAACATTGTTACTGGCGATGAAACCCGGGTGCACTATCACCAACCAGAAGCGAAAAGGTCAAGCATGGAATGACGCCACAGCTCATCGCCGAAACCAAGGAAATTCCACACTCAACGGTCTGCTGGGAAAGCCATGCTTTCTTTTATGTGATGCAAAAGGGGTAATTTGGAACATTACATGGAAAAGGGAGTGACATAGAGGCAGGAGTCATTCATATTTAGGTGCAGGAGGCAGGAGTACATAGAGGCAGGCATACATTGAGGCAAGAGTCATTCATACTTAAACTTTCGGAGTATTGTGAGAGCATGACAGGCCCGACCGCCTGCAGCCTGTTTGACAATTCCGACTATCCGGTATATCAAATATAAATGTCTTCTTTATCCACCTTATTCACCAGTCATCGCTGCTAGAGACTTTCATGTGTTCGGTTCACTCAAAGAAGCAATGGGAGGCAATTATGTCAAAAGTGAAGAAGACGCGAAAACCGCGGTGCACAACTGGTTACAGACTGGTTCTTTCAACGTGGTATCTAAGCACTTTCATAGTGTTGAAACACTTGATTGAATGTCTAGGGGACTATGTCAAAAAATGATGTGCATAAGTTGTTCCTTATTGTTACAATACAAAACGTATTGCACTATTAATGTTTTCATTTGAATGACCTATGTAGTTACAAAGTATTATTTATGTAGACATCCAATGTCGAGAAACTGGATGTTACATTTTTACTTTTGAATTTAACCTGAATTTACTAATATTAAGGTTATTGGATTAATTCATCTATATTTTTATTGTTCTCTAAGAAAATCTGGATGTATTAAGAAACCAGAAAATTTCACAAATTGGACCGCTTCATATCTCCCATTTTCTTCGCAGCAATGTCATCTTTCTTACGCATTTAGATTTTTGGTAAAAACAGCCACAACCTTTAAATAACGATCTGATGCCATGCAGTTATAAAAAAGAAGATTCGTTGGCACATCCGCCGAGGTGCTCGGAAATCGATGGGTGGCAAACGAGCGACCAATCGCAGCGAGAGTGGGCGGGGCGGCCGTGCGCGTCGGGGCACGTGCCGGAGCAAGAGCAAGCGAGGGGCAATCGTCGCAGAGCACCTGCAGTGACTGCTCGTCCCACCGGCAGCGGTGCCACTGGCGGCGGCTGCGCACACTAGCGCAAGCAGGGTCCAAAAGCGCTCACTGGCAAAAAAATATTGATTCTGGAAAAGTGTTATATATTAATGAACATCAATTCTAGAAACTTCACTTCACAAGAAAAAATAAAAAAATAATATATATCATTGGCGCACTGAACTGATAAAGGGAGCTCATGGCATTTAAGCACTCTCCCTCTGGAGCCCTTGACACATATTCGCAAAAATTATTTTCATACATTTTTAATAGAAATGAAAGTCATTTAATGACTCAATTTAGTACTTATAAATAACTTCAAAAATCGATAAGTAAAACTTCATTTTTAATTTGGCGTGACTGAAAAATTTAAGTGATAAAGGAAAAACATTCTTTTTTAAAATTTTTTTCTGTATGCAGATCTGATGAACGTTTTTTCCATCATTTTCATTCATGTGTGAATATTATACATAATTTCTAAAACAATTTCCTGGTCAAAATCTATTTTTTAAACTCCAATTTACTTTAAAATTCTAAGGTTTCAGGAACCACCCTTACCAGCAATAAGTGCAACAATATTACTTGACATATTGAAATGCATTTTCTTGTTAATTATTGCAAGACCTTTACAAGTCTTATTACTCTTTCTATAAGAACAGTCGTACTACAAATTGCCCCTTCTTTGATTATTTTAGTCGAAAGGTGCTGACGATGCATATTTAACCGCTTCCAACTTTTTAGAGCGTACTAACGAGTGAGAATGGAGGAGAGTTAGAACGTGTTTTATAGTTCTAACAATAAATAACTCAAGAATGGGGACGTTACCATGACAACAATTTAAAAAATACAGATTTTTCTTTCAAAGTTAGATTATCTTGCGCTGAATATAACAATAGTGTAGACTGCTGTATTATGTCATTATTTTAATGTAAACTAAGTTAAAAAACTTATATTATATTATATTACAAATATTTTTTTCTATAATACTATTTGGAAGAAAATTTGTTGTATTATATTTCGTGTGTGCAATGAACACATTCTAGGAGCGCGTTTGGGTCCTTCTCAGACCAGTGTTCGATGAAGCGCTGCGGATGGATTTGGAAGGCTGCGCACGAGCCAGCCTTGGGCGTCGGAGGCGGAGAGAGTGCAGCGAAATTGGAAGGAAAAGTGACGGTTCCTAGAGTTGCAAAGACAAGGAAGGGGCTACGACGGATGTGGTGGTAGTGATGACAAAAGTGACAATATCCTAAACAGGATTGATATAGTACGTGGTGACTGGCGAGAAATACAACTGACAAGAAGAGAGTGGCCGGCGAGCCTGTGAGAACGGTTAGGGAGGGGATGCTGAAAGTGAAAACGATTCAGGTGGAGTTAAAATGGGTCTAGGCGATGAGAATGAGAGCGGAAGTGAGGATTAGGCCGAAAAGGGTTCGGACGAAGATAAAGGGGAAGGAGAATGGGCCGCGGAAAGATAGGATTATAGATGTGATTGGGATAGGGGCGAAGATACGGCGGGGCTGAAAAAGAAGGTAATGTAGGAAGAGCAAGCGGATAAGGCTCTCGCCTTATCCGCTTGCTTGATGAGGCTTGAGCGATAATGGAGGAAAGATGGAATAAAAACGGCAGAAAATTCAGAGGCATTGAGAACTGGAACTTGGAATGGAATTTGAGCTTCAAACCATAGGTCGATTGAGAGGCGGTGGATTGATTGATGTGTCCGGGCATGTTGACTTCTGCAGTCAATAGTCCCGTTAGTGTAGTGAATGTCTTTATGCCTGATGCGATGTTTCTCCGTTGGATTTGGCGCCGATCTACACGTCAGCTTGCTGGAGAATTTATAGTATTTTCAGAAACTCCAGCCTGCAGATATCTCCCTTAGCTTAGGCCGCCGCAGCCTGGGCAAGCTCTAAGCTCCCGACATGTGGGATAATACAGTGAATATAAGTGTAAATGCGATAGTAATGGGAGGATAGGAAGAGGAAAAGGAAGGACAGAATGCACGCGGTCCCTGGCCCATTTCTTACGACACTGCTCCAGCATTCGCCTGGTGTTAAACGGAGAAATACGCCTGGTGTTAACCAAGAAATACTATCGATCAGAGAAGCCAGTTGCTAGAATTCTCCTCCAGACTGTGGCTGAGTTCGACCGAGCCATACAGTTGATGGTTAAAATTCGCCACCGTCGGATTCGAACCCTAGGACCTTCCGGTTATAGTAGCTGCAGAGACAGCGGTAATGCTGTTTCTGAGCTATACTCAGGCGGTGCAGTGGGCGGCGAGGGCAAGAGGGGGTGGGAGGGGAAGGGAAGGGAGCGGCGTCAAGAGTCACGCCCGCGTGGGCTACGTGGAAGAGACAGTGGTGCGGAGGAGATTGTTCTTTTGTACGTGTTCCGGAAGAGCAATCGGGACTGCAGTGCAGTAGCCTTTGTGTTTAGTGAACATCCGTTCCCTATCAAGGAGACATCTTCTTTATTAACAGCGAAAGGAATGTAATGATTTTACTTTCTTCCTCAGTAAAAAATGTAGCATATTGGGTGAAAAATTCAATCACGCAAGCTCCACAAAAATGCAATTAGTGTTATTGTTTCTAAATAAGATGTACGTCGATAATTGTTGGTAATCGAATACGAAATACTCTGTCGTCCTTAACTTTCAAATCTTTAGGTACTTGAAATACTTCAATTCTTTTTTAAATGAATTTAGTTCTCAAGAAAGATTTTTCATCGTGTAGCTTTGTAAATTTGAGTGTATCGTAGGCACCGACGCAATACATTTTCAAAATAAAGAATACATATAACTTTTTGATTTTTCTTGTGTCTTCAAAATACACCTGACAACACTATTTAGATAAGTTATAATTTATAAGATATAATTGATAAGATATAATTGATAAGATAAGATAATTGATAAGAGATAATTGAAAATATGAACTTTCTAGGTTCAAAATTCAAATGATGACGTAATCATTGTGATGACTGAAATACAATCTTAAATGCTAACGAATAGAATACGACGAATTATGTCCTGCATCATTAAGGTGTCATCAAACATGTGACGCAGTTCAACAAAGCCAAGGAAGCAAATAACATTACAATGTACATTATTTTCAATTGTGGTTTTAATTTATTAATAACGGATTAACGAAAGTTGTAGTTGAAATATTTTGTTAATAACTGAGACACGGGATTTTTTAAACTATAACAAATAATACTGAAAGTCCAAACAAACTGTATGGACTTCTAACTATATTCTGACACAGATCAAGTGAAGAGCTGGAAAGTACCAAAAAACTATTGGCACGAACATACGTTCGAATGTTAGAAAAACATATTCTATGGATTTTTAGTATACAGTGTTTACAGCTTTGCTGGTAGGAACTCCAGAGCAGGCATTGAAATAACCAAAACACAACTTTTTCCTCGTGAATTAAATTCGCCGAGACACACATGGAACCAAGCCTTAGACGCTGAAAGACAAAGGAGTGACGATTACTCCTGTGACCGTCAGTACAGGTCGAGGTCGAAGCAAAGAATAAAAGACGAAGGAGAAAAGGATCGCCTCGGAGACAGTGGGGGTGCGGGTCACCATCTCCAAGAGAACGGAAGGACCTTCAAAGGGGGGCGGGGAGGTCCGTGACGAACCGATTGCGAGTGCCGCTGCGCCGTTATTAAGCGCGGACTTGGCGCGCCGCCGCTGCCGTCGCCCGGTCGGACGTGAAACGCCGCTGGCGCCCTGGTGGCCGGCGCACGAACCACGCGCCCGGCGTGCCGGCCTCCGGGATCGTGACCGTGCCCCTGCGGCTATTCGTTGTGCTGTAAAATTCCCTCCCTCTCACGAATTTAATGCTTAATTCACTGCTTTTATCAAAACACGTCGCCTATTTTATTCATTCGACTGAATTGAAATGAGAGGATATTTGCTGGGCTGATAATAGCCTACAATGTTTCAGGCGATTATCTCTGCAATGATCATGTTCTCATTAAAGTGAATGCTTTCATTTGAAACTGCGCACAGTAAGTAAGAAAACGCATTGTGAATTTTGTCTACTTTAACCCGTTGTGAAATCTATATCAATACAAACGTAAAAACATAATTACATTTTATATCAAACAATTGTAGTTTGATTACAATTCACCCATTTTCTAAATAATCAAAAGAAAAGATAAAAATCGTTACGAAGCTTAAAAGAATCGAGTGCAACAGACCATTGAAATACACTTTAGAA
Organism: Teleogryllus oceanicus; assembly: GCA_964035755.1. Classification (NCBI taxonomy): domain Eukaryota; kingdom Metazoa; phylum Arthropoda; class Insecta; order Orthoptera; family Gryllidae; genus Teleogryllus; species Teleogryllus oceanicus. Next base: position 29,713,437 of record CAXIVR010000003.1, read on the forward strand.
ACTGCAAATTATGAAACAAGTGTTTCTGCATTGACGGGCAAAAGAACGCCAACTGTCAATCATTACTGGGATGTAAACAGAATTGATCGGCTTACGTCAGCAATCGTAAGCCGATGGAGGATTAAGATTTCAATTCTAGTTGTACTGAAATTACCGAAAACGTTCATCAGCAGCGAAGATGTGATTGCAGAGAGATTTGCAACGGTTTTTTCCCGAATTAATTAGATACTGAGAGCAAACATACTCTAATACATTGGTTCTGTCCACTCATGTTTGCCGAAAGTTTTTGACAATCTATGGAAACGATGAGGATATATTATAAAGTTAAAGTGCACGAATCAAATTGGTTGTTTGGTTGTTAGTGATTCCGGGCGCGTCAAGTACTGAGGTCATTAGTCTCGTAAGTGTAGCGCATGGTATTTTCCTCGGGAGGTGGGGATGATCTTTTCCCGCTGGATGGCAAGTTCCGCCGACGACTCTGCCGACAGCTAGCGGGATTTCCCTCAACCAGGTTTTTCCCATTTGCTTGCCCCAGACGGAAGAAGCTCTAAGCCCCCAACCGGTCTTCCGGTGTGTGTGATAGTGTGGTGCATGTAGTATAAGTGTGCGTGTTGTGTGTATGTGTGTGTGTGTGTGTGTGTGTGTGTGTGTGAGAGAGAGAGAGAGAGAGAGAGAGAGAGAGAGGAGAGGAGAAAGGATTCGGAAAGGATCGTGCGTGGTCCGTTTGTTAGCGTACTGCTCTGGCATTTGCCTGGTGTTGCTAGGAGAAATCACGAAAAACCCGATCAGAGTAGCCGGCCTCTATAATTCTGAACGCGACTGAACTAGAAAAAGTTGACAGCAGAAAAGAATATGCAAACTGAATCCAAAAAAGTTAACATTTACGAGAAAATAAAACTAAATTACAATTTTGCAGAGTTTTACAATAATATTTCAAGAACACAATAGAAGTACGGCGAGTAAGAAGATTGAACAGAAATACTCATATCTTACGTTAATAATAAAATTTTATTTTTATAGAGAAAAAGGAATGAAAAATAATGAGATTCAATAAATTTAAATTAAGTCAAATGATTCATTAAAGGTTAATTACTGAAAATTTCATGCAATCTATTTTTTAAATTATTTTTTTTTAAAACCTTTTTTTTTTAATTGGTTTCGTTAATACTGCATAATAATTAAATTAGTTAAGAATTAAATTTAGTCACTAGGAAAACTATTACCGCAAACATGTTATCCTCAGTTACTCTTTTCCAAAATTGAGAATGATGAGAAGAAAAACAAGGGGAATGTGTCTAACATCAGTTACTGACCGCCTTTAACGTTATTTCATGGCCCATTATAGAAAATATATATGATATAGGTATTTTGAGAAACTTACGTCTTGGTTGTTCTATCTTTGTTCGATGAAAAAGGGTGAAACAAATTACTGTTAACGGGAATTGAAACTCTCAAGGGACGTAAAAACACATTCCAGAATCTAATGTGATACGTTCTCTAAGCATTTTGTATTTAATAAAACTCTTCATTAATGACGAGAAAGCTAAAGTTGATTTTACATTTCGAAGCAAAGTAAAATTACCGAGTTTCATTTTCCGCAATGGAAATGTAGTTACTGGGTTTCACTTTCAAAGGCAAAGCTTGAAAATTCAGTCAGAGGCAAATAACTATTTTTACATCATTAAGCTAAATACGTTTTACCGGTTACGAACTCTGGGTTATAAACTCTTTTGTGTAACTGAAAACGTTACATGAAAAACGAGTTTCTAAATGAAGGATTTTAAAAACAATTTATACAACATAGGCTATTGAGGGAAACAACAAACTAGTGCTGCTGATAATACAGCACATATGTTCTCGCTTTATTTGTAACGTTTGCCACTTTTGAAAATGCACAGTGTTAAACGAAAATGAGACCTGCGAATTTCAGGAAAATATTTATTATATAAATTAATTTTCTTTTAAGCAAAAAATTCAGAAAAACTATCTTTAAACACGGAGAAACGTTTTTAAGAAATGAGTATTAGCATGTTCTCAAAAGAAATACGGCAAGTCAAGAAAGTGGATCGTACTTGTATAGATATTTAATTGCTAGTAATTAGACATGTACTTTTAGAACACAGTGTCTTTTTTTTATATATATTTTCAGAGTTTATGTTTTCTTTTTCAATTTTACAGCTATTTAAGACCTTTAAGTAATTTGTGTATATATATATATATATATATATATATATATATATATATTGTGACATACTTATATGTCACGTTAAAATAAATTAACATTTATTTGGAGACAATATGGTGGAACATGCCATTACGAAATATCACGAGAGCTAGAGCTTAGCAACGACCGGGAATAAACAATGTAGTTTTTGTTTTTTGTAAAGGCATTAAGAGGTCAGCTACACCAAAATATAACGAACGTATGGATTGGCTGGATGAGAGAAGGACGGTCAAATGTTATAAAAAAATGAAGGTAGTTTAATACGAAGTCTTCGAGGGATGAATCATGCAGAAAGATTTCATTCTGCTCGGAAACGCGCTTCTGAACTGATCGTAGATATTTTCATGTGGAAGCAATATTGAAGTATAAATTGGAACTTTGTCGGGAGTGGTAATCAAGTTCGGGACTATGTCATAGGACGTAATCGGACTGTAATTTTGATAGTTTGAGAACAGTTTGATAGGGCAGAAGAAGATTCCTGGAACTTGGGACTACGGCAAGCTCGCAAGATATTTCGACTGAGAAGTCTACGGGGGACATCAACGAAGAAAAGATAAGTTAACGCGGTGTAAAATTGTAAATTGAAAGAGATCATGATCAAAGGCCTAACTTAAATTCATTAAATTGTTTGATAAAAAAGTAAAAATAAACTTTGTTAAATTTTGTTCTTTAGAAAAGAAAGTGATCTTTCATTTAGTCAATCCAAACAGTAATGAACTAGGAATAGAATCATTTTATTTCAGATTCCCAGCTGCGCTGTATAGTCGTCGGATCCTATAATCCTTTATAGAGGTAATAAGGATTATAATTATATCGTGACCCATTGACCCAGCAAGCCGGACGCTAAGATCTTTAGCAGATATAGATGTAGAGAGAGAGGAAAATTTTGGTATATCTCAAAATGGCGCCTCAACGTGATGCATAATTGGTTATAATTTATAACAATTGGCGACACGGATAAAATTAGTCTTATAAATTATAATATAGTGATCCAAAGGGAATCTGAAATTTATGGATAGGCATATGATATGGCGTCTGCTAATACTAACCTGAGGGAGAAATTTCAGTGAAATTATTGAGATTGAACCACAAGAAAAGGAAATAATGGCTGCACCGTTAGAAAATATGGACCCTAATAATTTAATTCTTAAGATGTTAGCAGATATGAATAATAAATTAGAGGGGATCACTTCAGATATGAATATTGAATTTGAAAAAAATAGCGCTAAATTGGAAGGAATGACATCGAAAATGTCATTAGAATTGAAGAATTTTCGTCAGGAAATACACGAGGAAATAATGCAATTACGGGTGGATACATCGGCTGAATTCAACATTATTCATTGTAAAATTGAGTCTTTTAATAATCAAGTCGACCAAATGCAGAGGGAATTAAAGAATCTCGACAAAATTAATTCAAAGTTAATCATTTACAGGAGAGCATTGTGACATTGGGACATTTACATGACCAACAATGCGAAAAGTTGACAATCGTCGAATCGCGTGTAGATAATTTAAATGCAATGTCGCTTCAACATGGCGAAAAAATTGAAAACATAGAATCTAAATTAGTTAATTTGGATTGTAAATTAGAGAAACGAATACAGGAGGGACTTAGAAACATGAAAATGGTGCAAGAATCTGAATCTGGGAAATATATGTCGGACATTACGACAAGATTGAACAGTTAGAAAACAAATTTCTGATGCGTTCACAGGAAATATACCAATGCATGCATCGGCGCTTGTAATACCAAGCCACGTAAAATTTCATGATGATAATGAGGGCGTGATGGTTCTTAAGGAGTTGAATGGCATTGAAGTATCGGCGGAAGATTTATTAAGGGAAGATACGGACGAACAGGCGGAGAATAGCACGTGTTTAATTTTGAAGGATATTTCGGAATATACCGTAGACATTTTAATTGACACAGGTGCTCATGTTTGTGCAGTGTCGGAAAATTGTATGAGCAGTTAAAGAAAAGGAAATAAAATTGATGAGCTACCCACCAGGAGTTTGGATATTCGGACAGCTAATGGAAGGCGCATCGAAACGAGAAGTCGGCAAATTTGGGTGGAAGTGGAAGTTCAAGGGATCACAATTCAGTTTCCGGCAATTGTAGTGAAGAATTTGATTCGTCCAATTATTTTGGGGATTGATGGCTAAAATGTATGACGCCAAGGTCGACATAGGTAACAGGATGTATTGTTACGAGGTGGCAAAGGGCAACAACATTGTTTAGGGATCAAAACCAGGAGGGCGAAGATATGTGTATTTGCGATATTGCGGAACAAATTGAAGAGACCAGGACCAGATCCACACGGCAGCAGAGGCGCGGTCGACAAAAACGGAATAGATGCTAGTGAATCTATTGAAATGTTAGCCAATGAATATAGAGATATTTTTGGAAGTTCAAGGAGCTGGTAAAGGATATCAATTTAAAATTGAATTGATGGATAAGGAACCTTTTAATCTGAAACAATATCCAATCCCCCATGTATATAAAAGCGAAGAACGTAAGCAAATAAACACGATGCTTGAGGATAGTATAATAAAAAAATCGATGACACCGTATGTAAGCCCAATAGTGATAGTTCGTAAGAAAGACAATAAGATCAGATTTTGTGTTGATGCTGGGAAACTCAATAGCAAGACCATCGCTCGTCATAAAAAACCGCCGAAATTAGATGAAATGATGTGGAAGGTAAAAGGAGCTCGGATATTCACGGGACTGGACTTTACTGCGTCGTACAGGCAAATTGGACTACACCCAGATGATGTGAAAGATACGCGAATAATTTATGACAATTTGAGAGAGGCAGCAGCCAAAAGAAAGCTAAAACAGAAGCTATTTTATAAATTTTTCCCGTTGTATAAAGGACCTTACCGAATTTGTAAAGTATTAAGCAAGAATGCCGCGATTTTGAATGATGAAATGGACGGCAAATGGGGACATATAACTACAGGAACATGAAGCCGTATATGAGGGACGACACGCATGATTAAATATACTGGTCATGACAAAGATTTGTAAATAGTTGTAAATATTAGGTGTAATAGTTTTTCTTTTGTTATTGTTTTGTTATTATGTGTATTTTGTCAGTTTGTGTAGGGAGTTTAATTTAATGTGTATGTGTATTCAATGAAGTTAATAGGGAGCAAATATTAGGCAGATACGGTTATTAGAATACCTGATGAAATGGTTATTGTTGGCACATTCCGAAAGAAAAATGTAAATAGTTTTAAGGCAGCAAGAAACAAGACCTAGTGCAGTGCAAAGTGTAAAGTGTTAATGTCGTTTAGTGTGAAGAAGCAAGAAGAAAGTGTTCAATTTTAGTCTTGTCATTTAGTTAGGTTGAGCAAACCAAATGACGCTTGAGAGGAAGCGTGACATACTGATATGTCACGTTAAAATAAATTAACATTTATTTGTAGACAATATGGTGGAACATGCATTACGAAATATCACGAGAGCTAGAGCTTAGCAACGACCGGGAATAAACAATGTAGTTTTTGTAAAGGCATTAAGAGGTCAGCTACACCAAAATATAACGAACGTATGGATTGGCTGGATGAGAGAAGGACGGTCAAATGTTATGAAAAAAAATGAAGGTAGTTTAATACGAAGTCTTCGAGGATGATAAACATGCAGAAAGATTTCATTCTGCCCCGGAAACGCGCTTCTGAACTGATCGTAGATATTTTCATGTGGAAGCAATATTGAAGTATAAATTGGAACTTTGTCGGGAGTGGTAATCAAGTTCGGGACTATGTCATAGGACGTAATCGGGACTGGTAATTTTGATAGTTTGAGAACAGTTTGGGTAGGGGGAGAAGAAGATTCCTTGGAACTTGGGACTACGGCAAGCTCGCAAGATATTTCGACTGAGAAGCCTACGAGGGACATTAACGAAGAAAAGATAAGTTAACCGCGGTGTAAAATTGTAAATTGAAAGAGATCATGATCAAAGGCCTAACTTAAATTCATTAAATTGTTTGATAAAAAAGTAAAATAAACTTTGTTAAATTTTGTTCTTTAGAAAAGAAAGTGATCTTTCATTTAGTCAATCCAAACAGTAATGAACTAGGAATAGAATCATTTTATTTCAGATTCCCAGCTGCGCTGTATAGTCGGCGGATCCTATAATCCTTTATAGAGGTAATAAGGATTATAATTATATCGTGACCCATTGACCCAGCAAGCCGGACGCTAAGATCTTTAGCAGATATAGATGTAGAGAGAGAGGAAAATTTTGGTATATCTCAATATATATATATATATATATATATATATATATATATATATATATATATATATGTATAGTGATATACTGTAACCGCTCATATGTCGGTTACATTGATTTTTAGGAAGCACCCGAGAACGTCAAGACATGACAAGTTGCAATTATAGTGTTAATGAATGGCAAGAGATCGCGCAAGCAGTAAATGGTATCCTTTGCGAGGATTTACTAAAAGTTTCTGAACGCACTCGCGTCCAAGAGATCGAGGACCAATCAAAATCACCCTTGAAAATATCGGTCCTAGAGCAAAGCCTCGCTAGGACAAGCTCTCTCTTTTGCTGCCGCTCGCCGATCTGATCACACCGCAATTGTTCGTGTTGGACGGAGAGGAGAATTCGCCGTATTTCGACGACTTGAAGCTTGAAAAAGGTAATTCGTCTCAACATGTTAAAATAACTATACCATGTATGAGAGAATTTAGAACTTTAAATCATAAACATTCTGGTAAATTCACATGAATGCATGACACAGAAATATTCTATTTTTCTAACAACGAGGAAATAATATATTTCAACGTTCAGGAACGTGCACTGAAACAGAAACATGTGCTATAGAAAATGTTTCTTTCTATTTCCAGCTTTTTTTGTTTTGTCTTTCAACTTGGCTTACCACGTAAGAAATTCATTTCGCGAAGATATTGCAGTCAGATTATATAAAATTCAAAGGACTGTGGTAGAAATTCACCAGAGCACGTGTTCACCCAAGCAAGGAGTTGCCACGACCTTGAAAGCTGTGGAATATTTCTTCGAGACGTTTCGGGAGTCAGAAAATTCACTAGAAATTCTCATAAAAAACTGTTTAAAGAAGCGAGAATTATGCTACAGAGATAGATTCACCTCACTTACAGACGTAGATAGTCTAATTAAATTCATTAAAATCATTTAGACATTATCTTATATAATATTGCAGTCGTAAAAGGAAGTCAGATAACTAATTCCTGTAAAAGAATTGTAAAAATCCTTAATATTTCATTTTTCTATTATTGATAATATTTGATCTTTTAGTGTGTGCTTTCAATTTATTGTTTAATAGTTTTTCAAATTGTTCAAAACCAATGATTAGTAAAAGAGTTTATTGATTGTACGTTTTTTGGAAATTGTATAAAGTAACAATCTATGTGAAAGTGAAACTACGTCTTGTATGTTTCATTCACTATTCATGTGATAATTTCTTTGAAAGTGTATGCAAAGGGTATTTTGGTATGTGATTCTTTTTCAGTATTTTGTGTTTCCATGTATTATAGTCTTGTGTACAGTTATTTTATTGTGGTTTTTTGTGAAGTGAAGGGTAATATAATTTATGTAAAGTGTTTATGCAATGTGTAAATGCTAGAGTAGAATTGTATTCCAATATTTAAACAGAATATATTCAGAACGCCGCTCATAGTTAAAAGATTAACTTGCCTATGTTACTTTTATTACAAAAGCAGAATAAAAGACGAACACACTCCTCCAGGACCGTTAGGACATACGAAAGTATTCCTAATTTTTGGTGTGACATTGTCATAACAAGTCACAGATCAAGTAATACTACAAGGTTACTTGAGTGACCCGCTGTAGGCTTTTTAGAGAATAGTGAAAAGATAGAGCGGTCACAATACAAATACATTGGTTTATGTGTATTAATTACTTTGCTCAAGGGCCAATTAAATGAAACTTTGATACCTCAATTTATGTTCTTAAAAGGCTACTGAATTGAAAGGTCGTGATAAAAGTGATGCCATACTCATTATTTGCACTAAAAGTTGCGGCCATTTATTGCGGTAGACACTCGTTTGTAATTGAGTGATTCATCGTGATTCATTGCGCGTCAACTTCTATGGTCATTTGTTCCGTAAGTGTAGTGCGTGTTTTTTCTCGTGAGGTGGCGGTGGTCTTCTCCCGCTGAGTGGTCAGATCCGGTCTGAGTAGTCAGATCATTCAATTGTTTAACATGAAATTAATTGTATTTATCAATTGTGTAATTTAAGTTACTGTGTACTTCACTAATTCTCTTTGCAGTATTTAGTTTATTTAGTAGTAATATAAGGCAGTTTAAGGATAAGTAAGAAACGTTTAATGGGAAAGGAGGCCCATACATAAAGTTTCTCTCCACACACACGCACGCGCACACACACACACACACACACACGCACACAAACACACACACACACGTTTTAAACAACACGCATACGCCATCCATTCATCTATCTATCCATCCATTCATGCATCCATCCAAGGCCTATTGCATTCCTTAGGACTCAATATAGAAACAAAGATGAATTATCTTACCCCATGGAGAGACACATGCCCTTTGGATGTGGATGAGATAGATTGGATGTGGAGGAGGCCCTTTGGACGTGGATGAGATGCAGACCATTTACATGCAATATAAAGTGCATTGACAACGCACGTGCGTTTGATTTGCAGCCGCGAACACAACATGAAAGACTCATTTCACCGCTTTAAAAAAGATTCGCAAAATATAGGCTACTGATTGGTAAGTTCAAGAATTTTGAATGAATATACAAGTGCAATTTGTTCGAAAAAATAAAGAAAAGAGATTTCCCTTCTGGACTAGGAAACCAACCTTTACTTAAGATGTCCAAATCTCCCATAAATCACAGTAATTACATATATTCAATGAAAGATATTAAGATGGCATTTTTCATAAAAGTATTTTCGTACATATGACTATTATTGCGTAATTTTGCGTGAGACATAGGCAATTTTCAATTTTTTTAACAACTATTTTTTCAGAAACGGCTCTAAATTTTTGTTTAATTTTTTCCACGTATGTACGGAAAGACAAAGAAGGTGGATATGGTCCCATTTCCGGCGCAGTCTCTGTAGTTTTCAAAATTGGAATTTTTTTAAAATGGTTAATGCGAATTTCACGCTCTTTGGTTCTTTGTTTGATAAGCTGTCAGTTCACAAAATGGCAAAACGATGGTTTCAAAATATATTCGAATACTACTCATTGTTTCCGGTAGTGATGTTCGTACGATACAAAAAAAAATATTTAAAAAGAATTAGATTTAAGAAAGGTCATATATTTAACCTAGACTTAACAAATCCATTTCTTTTACTTTAAGAAGTTCTGAACGCTGATTATGTATTCCGAAATTGTTAGCTCACTTCTATTAATTAAGGAAAGCTCGTTGAAGTATTATCTATTTTCTGAATAATGTGCTGCAAATACTGTACTAGTTAAATTTATTCACTTTTGTTTCATCTGGAAAAGTAAGAAATGTCTACTGTACTTGAATAGTAAAATAAACGCAAACTTGCACCACAGGCACTTTGAATGTATTTAATTGAATTTTTTCATGTTATGAGTGAGTTTTTAGTAGACGATAAATTACAATTACTGCCATACTAAAACAACTCGATTTAATATTACGTAACTATTTCCTATGATGCGAGAAAGTATGTGATGTTTTAGCACCTCTAGTTTAGATTTGTTCTACACATCTTTATTTCGAGAGATCCTTTACACAAAGAACGTGTGCTATTGGAAATATCTAATTAGAAAGGAACCAGTAGCTGTGGCGGATTCTCATGGGAAGGAATGAACCTCTTCCTCACACATTTTCTTGTTTTGATTGTAACTACAAAATACAATATTTTCTTTTATGTAAGAGGGAGAATTTTTATTTCTTTACTTCATAGTTATCGAAAAATATCTTTGATCGAGTTTTTAAACTGCGCGTGCAATTTAGGCGATGCATAAACGAAATCGTTTGACGAGGAATTCTGAGCATTGCCTCTCCTCGTGTTGTAATGGTCCAGGTCCATAAAGCACAGTGCTACAGCGGCAAGGACAAGAAATGCTTTTAAATGAAGTGACACAGCTTGTAGGGAGAATATCCTCCTCTTGAATGGCATCTATTGTCAGCTATTGGAACTAAATGAACCCTCAGCGGTACTTGGCGCTCACACGCGCATAAATGGGACAGGTCGAAGGAAGAAGCCTATTATAATACAAGAGGTTTTAATAAAAACTTTACAAGTTTGAATGCTCGTACAAACTCACTCATATGGCACTCCTAGGCTTTTCGCCATCTTGAAGGAGAACAGATCAAGTTTTGACTCATGTGGTACTCTAGTAGAGATTCGCGGCACCGCAAGCGGTAACAGCACATTCAAAAAGATACTAACTTTCGATATAATAAAAGTGTTCTCTCTGACATTAATATTGTATATAAAAAGTTTGTACCATGTTGCTTTCTTTGCACTAGTAATCGTAATAACAATTCTCGTCGTCGAGAACAAGACAAGATTCTGTACTGACCGTGTCACTCCCTGGCGCTTTCCCGTAAATGAGTCGCATCTCCAGCAACATAAATTGTAAACACAAAATCCAAATTGCAACATTACTTTCATTAAGGTTGGGAAAAAAGGACATACTATTTTTCATTTAATTTGCAAGAAACGACGAAATGTCATTTCTGGATATTAATAATCACTGTACATTCTAATATGTTCCCAATGTAAATGAAATTCGTATGTTTGACAACTCCAAGCTTGTCGTTTCAAAAAAATTCTTGGCCACAGACAACAGAACCAATCTCATCATTCATACATATGATTAACTTGTTAATGTAATTGGAAATTATATCACAGTATTCAGTAATCAGAAAAGTTATCCAATTAAATTCATGGAAGTTGGATATGCATCAATAATATGTTCGCATATCAAATTCTGCTCAAGGTGTTTTATTTTCACTATGGTTATGTGTATATGTGCATTGATATAGTGTTACATTAATCATTCAAACTTCAGCAATTTCGGCATTCTCATTTATGAAATTTGTTTTAAATATTTTGTTTTGTAATAATATTAATGAAATACACTTTGTAAGATGAAGTGAAATATTCAATGAATAAAATGCGTTTTTATATGTGTATGTTGGTTATTTCTTTAATACCGAATTCATTTTTAACACAGTATAATTATGAAATTACATCAAGTATTATGCAAGTTAATGTTATATTTGTATTTTAGAAACATGTCTTCATTCGAAATAATATCAATAGAGAGTAAATAAGGGTATACATGTAAGAGCTTTAGTACACAACTCTGAACTCTTAATTTACGAATAGGAGTCAGTATTGCAATAACACATAATACTTTTTATACTTGACTTTCACAATACGTGTATTACTAACTTCACTGCCATTCAGTTATTCATTACCTCTTACCACGTGTGTACATTGTTGTCCAGCATATGTTATAACAAAGAAATTCCACATTTCTTGTTACAATGCATCATCTGAATTGCCCTGACCGCACATTCACGGTTTCATAATCTTTACATCTGCGGACGTTTAATAACAGCGTATATCTGTTTTTCGATTTTCCAAAAATCTTTGCACGTTCACTTCCATTTCATATAACCAGTCCGCAATTCAAGCTACACAAACCAGATTTAGCACTTCGTTACCCAGACAACTGCGAATAATTCGAGCTGTTACGTGTAATGTATTTCGAGACATATTGAGTTACAGACAATAAACACAGCACAAAACTCTGCATTTCCCCGACAGCCCCATCCGTTCGCCATCGCTGTTTAGCAGTGGGGTCGTAGTTCGACGTTCGCTTTGGTGGCGCTGCGATCGTTCATTGCGGCGGCGGGGGCGGCGGGGGCGGTGGGCGGAAAGGGCATCTGGAGCTAAGGGCGCCAATCTGGCACGTCCTCCATCACGGAGCTCGTCCACTTGTAACGAGCTCCGTTGGGGAAGATTCCAACGCCTTGCGCCCCCCCTCCCGCGCCCTCGCCCTGCCGGAAAGACCGGAGATGGAAGGTGTCTCCCGGCTCTGCAACTCTGTCTCAAGGCTAGCGCGAACAGACGCGAATCGGAAATACCAACGTCTCGCTTTTCGTTTTTATGTAGAGGGTTATTTCTAAACGAAATGTGACAAGTCGTTTTAATTAAAGATGTTTGATATTGACAAGCGTCAACGTGCGATATTCGAGTAATAATGAGGTGGAGACTGCATGTGGTGAGGGGTGTGTACTGTAGAAATGGCGGATTGCAACGTGGCTTTCCTAGCTTTCATCTAAGAAGGTGGAGAACAAAGGGTTCAGACACTGCTTCAGTAGCAGTGGGCACCAATGAATAACAACTACAAACCGTAAACAAGGTCTATTTATTTTTATGTATAACTAGCTGAAAAGCTAGTTTCGAAAATCCTACCACCGTCGGGACTCGAAACTAGGACCTCCCGGTCAGAGGCACTGCAGTGACATCTGTTGATGCACTGAGCCACCGCTCCCGGTTTAAGTGACAATGTTTGCTGCGATGTATGCCGTGTTGCGTTGAATATGGGAATTGAGTCAGTAAGTTCAGCGTGAGAACAGGCAGAATAACACCTTCAAGTATATGCATTTTGGCGACATCGAAGTTGTTTCATTCCGCTTAGATTTATATCGAGTTCCTGGGTACCTAATAAAATCGTAGACATCTCGCTTATCACCGGAGGTAGCACAGTTTTCTTCCAGTTTCTGCGCGCAATGGAAATTAGGTAACGAATTCATAACAATCTCTCACAAATAATTCAGCCCCAGACATGACAATTTTCAATTAATATTTAATAAAAATAGAAATGTTCACTAAATTAATGTTCAACATTTTCTCAATACTAAATAACTAAAATAACTGAAATTTAAAAATAAAATTAACAGTTTCTTAATATCGTTCATAAAATGTGTTATGTTATTTTTGATTTTAAATATGTGTGCAATATGTCTTCCGTGTGATTGCAACTCCAAACTCAATTCCTAACATGTTAGTCATTCCTATTAATAATTCCTAACATTATCGTCATATTTACTAACCATGAAATCATTCTGCTACAAACAACCTTGAAGAGTATAATCACTTCTTCATGTTCTAATCTATAAAACATTTGTCACAACTGTGATGAAATATATAACATCCACAAATCGACAACTCGTCGGGCGTCAGTCGCGCCGCGACGACTGCCCTTTGTCCATTTGTCTGCGACGGTCTATCTGGGAGCTTTAGCGAAAGCCAGCAACAAAGGGAGAGGATCCCCCGCGCCCTGGGCAACACTCGTCGCCGTGTCTGAGGGCCGCCCGCGCCCCGCGCTGTCCTCGGCCGCGATTCCGCTTCCAAGGGCCATGCGTCAGCGCTCGAGCGGTGGCCGATAAGGGGACGCCTCGATCCACACACAGCCCTCGGAAGGGGGAGGCCGGGAAGACGGATGACCTCGCGCTGATCCGCTGGAGCCTCCGCCTCTGCACTTGGTCTTCAACTTCCCCTGCCGCTTTGGCCCACGCCTTTGATTCCACCTTCGTGTTCTCCTTCGCACCGACTTCTTCTTCACTTCTACCTTCACACCCACTCCACTCCCACCTTCTAGCCGATTTCTTCATTTCCACCTTCTCATTGACTCCTCCTTCCACATTCGAACCGACTTCTTCACTGCCTTCTTTGCACCGACTTGTCCTTCACTTTCCCCTTCCTTTTTCCCGACTTCTTCTTCCTTCCCCTTTCACCGACTTGTTCTTCACTTTCCCCTTCGCATCGAGTTCTGAACTTCCTCCTTCGCACCGACTTCTTCTTCACTTCTACCTTCACTCCCACTTTCTAGCCTATTCTCGATTACCGGGCTTTTCCTCAACCTGGTGTTCCACCAGCGGGGCACCGCACCAGCCGGGACAAGTGCATACTCGTGTAAATGTGTGTGTAAGGGTTGAGGATATAAAAAGGATGAGGAAGGAAAGACCGCGCGCGGTCTGTTTGTAGGCGTATTGATGCGGCATTCGCCTGTTGTTGATCGGAGAAACCACGAAAAACTACCGATCAGAGCAGCCAGCCTCTTGAATTTTTCTCCAGACAGCGACTCAATTTGACCTAGCTGACAAGCTAGTGTCGTATAGCCTGCCTCTGTCAGAACTCAAACCTAAGACCTCCCGGTCACAGGCGCTGTAATGACATAACCTGATACCCTGAGGCACCTCCCCGGTAAGGAACGTTGGAGAAGGGGCGCAGCAACACGAACCCGCGAGCAGAATCATGGGAAATAGGGAGAGCGTGGGTGGTAGAGGAAAGTCGCAGGACCGGAAATGTTGGGGAAGGGATGTAAGAGTCAACGGGGACGCGGGGACGGTAAACAACGGGCATGAGAGCACCACGAACGAGAGCGGGGTTGGGGAAGTCGAGATCACAGTCTTGATTGATAACTTTCATTGATTGATTATTTCGTGTTGCCAGGATCGTCAGCTATAAGGTTAGTCAGCGTCTATATCAAGCAGGTTAGCAATTTTTCCCTCGCAGGATGGTGAGATCCGGTGCCGGCCTCACATCCGATTGCGGAGTTTTTACGACCGGATATCTACCCTACCAACGACTGCGTACAGCTCAAGCCGAAGCATGCTTTTACGCTCCTTGACATATGTGGTGGTTTAGAGCGTGCTCGTGTAAAGATGTTTAAGTAAATTGTGCAGATAGGAAGAAGAGTAAAGAAATATCGCTCGCAGTACGTGAAGAATTTTTTAGGGTACAGCGCCGTCATTCACCTGGTGTAGGAGAAACTTCAGAAAACTACCGATGAGGACACCCGGACGCTAGAATTCTCCTCCAGTCTGGGGCTGAATTCGACCTAGCTATGGGCATGGGATAAGTGCTTTGATAGCCGATATATATTGTCATAGGAGAAACCCCAGACGGCTACAGATGCGAGAACGAGTACATAGGAAGTACGTAGGGACATTAAATCGGGGATGCGGAAACGCGTGTGAGAGGTCGCCGAAAGGGTCGGGAAGTGAGCGCAAGAGAAGGGGCGAAAGGGACGCGGGAAGTGAGGTCGCAGGAGCAGGAGCAGGGAGAAAGGGACGCGGAAGTGAGACGCAGGAGCAGGGGCAAAAGGGACGTGGAAGTGAGGTCGCAGGAGCAGGGACGCGGGAAGCGAGGTCACAGCAGCAGGGACGAATGGAACGCGGAAGTGAGGCCGTAGGAGCAGGGGCGAAAGGGGCAGGGAAGTGAGGTCGGAGGAGCAGGGGCGAAAGGGACGCGGAAGTGAGGACGCAGGAGCAGGGGCGAAAGGGACGTGGAAGTGAGGTTGCGGGAGAAAGGGCGAAAGGGACTCGAAAGTGAGATCGCAGGAGTATGACGACTGGAACGCGGAAGTGAGGCCGTAGGAGCAGGGGCGAAAGGGACGTGAAAGTGAGGTCGCAGGAGCAGGGACGAAAGGACGCGGAAGTGAGGCCGTAGGACAGGGGCGAAGGGGACGCGGAAGTGAGGACGCCGAAGACGTAGAGGATTAGAACGTTCGCCACTCCGCCACTCACAAAAAGAGAGGCCAGCGAGAGGATTCGTGTTTCCGCCGCTCCCACCATAATAGATGAGGTTTTCAGGCGGGCTTTACCGCCCTCGCCCCTTCTGCAAGGACCCTCCCGATGCCTTAGAGCGCACCCGCCCCATCACTCTTCTTCCTCTGGGGCACCGCCTCATTCCACAGGCACAAAGGCACGCCCTTCAGTGTGCGACGCATTGAGTCGTACATTAGGAAACTTCTGATGGCTTTTAGTGATACTTCTCACGCTGTAAAATGTGTTGTAAAAAGGAGTCAAGTCGATGTTCGCTACCTCATTTTGGTAGGAATGTGACATTATTATACATTCAGTTTGGTACATCTACTTCTTTTAAGTGCACTCTATGTTGTAATAATTTAAAACCATTTCTCCCTTAAAAACGTAGTTTTAAAATATTTCTTTGAGAAATTTTTTTTTTATGTAATAATATGTAAAAGTCTTTTCTACTATTCACAGCTTTATTTTATTTCTTTTCCTTTATATTTCTTCTTAAATGTCTATAGTACAATTCACCTTTTCTATTTTTACCAAGACTTCTAAATCTTCAATTTTGAATTATTGTTTTCTTTTTTTCTTTGTGCATCTCAAAAAGACTGTCAAGCACCAAACTACAATTGTCTTCATTCGTTTCGCTCAAGTCACTTTAATGATGTTTTGATTTGATACCCTCTCTTGCTTTTCCATTTACAAATATCTTTATTTCTTAGATATTGTATTCCGAAGGCAATGTATTAGTATTAAAGTAATGAATGTTACACAGACGAGTCATGAATGTCTTAGTTAACTACGTGCTATTTTCTATTCAATTTGTTTAGCTCTTTCAATGAACGTTTTGACTTGTAATTTTCATTCCAGAGCATTGAAACATCTGTAATTAATTTACTCAATAATTTCTTGAATATAAATTTAATTCACTTCGTTTTTTAGAAACCACTTCAATTTTCAATGATTAAAATATCTTAATCATGATTTTGATTTAGATATCTCCAGCAAGTACTGGGTGATTGAGAATTCTACAAATATCATGAGCGCCTTTCGATGCTGTTTACAATCTCAATTAACCATTTAGTCAATTTACATTTTCATCTGTCAATTCTCTCACTTCAAGTTCTTTCATCTGTTCCGCTTAGATTATCAGGATCTTCATGATAGGCTCTGAAGTTTTTGGGGCACAATGGACAACCCAAAATCTTCTAAAACGACTACTTACAATTTTTTTCGCTCCGGACCAGAAAGCGGAAATACGTGGGAGAACCTTCCGTGAATCCAGATCTGGCGATTCAAATACATTTCTGTTACGATGTCTACAAAAATCTCTTTCAGAAATACTCACGGCACTGTGCAATGAGTCGGAGTCATTCAGGAGATCATTCAGGAGTACCACTCTGACGGACTGGTTCTGGGCAAGACATCACTCAAGCGTCAAAACAATTGAGGACCGAATGTTTTTCATATTGACCTCTTTTACAGATATTTTTGGTCTTTCTTGAGGTGTGGTCAAACATTGAATGAAAAAATGTTCTATCTGCGTAATCTATTTCTAATCTGTATAATTTTATGTAAGTAATGAGGTTAATAATAAATGAGAAGCCCTGAATAAGGTCTTCTCATTTATAATGGCTAAAATGTAAGAATATAAAAATGTGTATTGTTTACATTTTCCCATTGGAAAAATATTATCATGACATACTCCAATAGAATTGAGAATCTTCCAAATCACTGGAGCATACGTTCACGTCTGCAGTGAAATAGTTTGATATAAAATTTGCCATTTAATTAACTTGCTCTGTAAATTTGACGTCTTTTCTTGGCGTATCTTGGCGTCTTTTCTTAACCTAAGCCTCTTCGGTCGTAGCTAGGTTCAATTAGTTAATGAAATGGCGATGGGTGTAGTTGATGTGATGTAAATACTGATGGAACAATGATGGAAAAAGGACCTCCCAAGAACTCCCTTGGTCCACCATAAGTTTTCCACGTTTCCATTTTTAAGAATTTGAGTGGTTTGGCCACTACACTACGGGTCTTTTACTTCCACTTTAACAGTCGCCTTCCTCTTGCCGAGTTCACACATCAGAAACTCTTTGATGCTCCGGGTTCTCAAGTTTCGGGGCGGCACGGGCATCTCCAGATCTTTGCCACGGGTCGCCAATATTTAACTGAAGGGCGATGGGTGTGCTTGATGTTGATTTGATATGAAGACAGATGAAGCAATTATGAAATAAAAACACGAGAAAACCTGCCCAATGGAAAGAGAAACACGAGGAATTATGTTTGTCTAACACAAGTATTCCACGTATGAACCGAAACTGTGGACCTGCGGTGGAAGTTGAGTAGTTTGATCACTCCACCAAGGGACATCCACTTCCACTTTAACAGTCGCTTTCCTCTCCCCGAGTCCACACATCAGTTACTCTTTGATGCTCCCGGGTTCTCAAGTTCCGGGGCGGCGCGTGTACCTCCAGATCTTTGCCACGGGTCGCCAATATTTAACTAAAGGGCAATGGGTGTGCTTGATGTTGATTTGATATGAAGACAGATGAAGCAATTATGAAATAAAAACACGAGAAAACCTGCCCAAAGGAAAGAGAAACACGAGGAATTATGTTTGTCTAACACAAGTATTCCACGTATGAACCGAAACTGTGGACCTGCGGTGGAAGTTGAGTAGTTTGATCACTCCACCAAGGGACATCCACTTCCACTTTAACAGTCGCTTTCCTCTCCCCGAGTCCACACATCAGTTACTCTTTGATGCTCCCGGGTTCTCAAGTTCCGGGGCGGCGCGGGTACCTCCAGATCTTTGCCACGGGTCGCCAATATTTAACTAAAGGGCAATGGGTGTGCTTGATGTTGATTTGATATGAAGACAGATGAAGCAATTATGAAATAAAAACACGAGAAAACCTGCCCAATGGAAAGAGAAACACGAGGAATTATGTTTGTCTAACACAAGTGTTCCACGTATGAACCGAAATTGTGGACCTGCGGTGGAAGTTGAGTAGTTTGATCACTCCACCATGGGACATCTACTTCCACTTTAACAGTCGCTTTCCTCTCCCCGAGTCCACACATCAGAAACTCTTTGATGCTCCGGGTTCTCAAGTTCCGGGGCGGCGCCGGCATCTCCAGATCTTCCGCCGGCGGCGTCCGGTAGCGATCGTTCCAAGCTGCACTGGACCAGAAAGCGGCCGCCCACGTCGGCAAACTCCTCTTCCCCTCCCGCCTGCAGCCAGCATCCACCCCCTCTCCCGCCTCCGGTAGATCACCAAGAGATTAATCGCACCCGGATGTCCCGAGGCGCCTCTGAAGACAGGGTAAGGGGTAGCAGACCTCTTTTCAATTTATGAGATGGAGTTTTTCTTTTTAATTCGCTCCCAGAACTGAATCGTGAACTCGGAACCAAGAAGGGACTAGAGAGAGGAGAGCAGTTATGGAAGGGTCAGAAACTCCTTGCTTTTCTCTCCCAGGAGGAAGATTATGGATTTAGAAATAAGTTCATGAAAACTTGTGTTAGACTTTGGAATTTGGTGACGTAGTTTATTGCTTTGTCATTTCATTGGTTCCGCTACATTTCGAAGGATAAATTTTCGAATAATTATCTCATTCTCAAACTGTCATTTTACGTTACACAAATTAATACACTTTATGAATATCTAGACTTAAATGACTACTTAATAGGATTACAATACGAAACTAGCTTGGATGATTTAAATAATTTTCAACTTACTAGATTCACTGAACCTCGTTTAAACGATACTCCAAATAACTTTAAAAAGTAATACTTATAATATTTTAGCACAATCATTGTAATTAAATAAGCAGTGACAGTGTTATCACAAATATTGGATACATTTTCTAGAAATATATTCTGAAACATGATTTTTACGTTCTATCATACCTTTAATAAATTTGGCCATATAAATTGTAGAGAACATTCAATAAACTAAAATAATACAACCATTGGTTAAGGAAACCAATATTGGTGAAGGAAACCCGGGTTGCTAGAGTTCATTATTTGCATTATTGGCGTCACATCAGCATCGGAATTCTCTCCATACTTCGAAACTAACGTCGCATCATATTTCTCGTCAATATTCACCAAGAAATTATAAAATTCCTTTTAGATCATAAGTTCCATACTGTGGAAACCCCAAATTTTGCCATTCTGTATGATAGAACATCACTAGTAGCAATATGGATGTTAGATTATACTATGCAAATATAGGTAAACGAGCAAATGTTAAAAAAATATTGAAATATTTTCTAAGCCACAAATATTCGGAAAACTAAATCTATTTAGCAATAATCTTACATTAATAGACAATAAATTTAATTGTTTAAAAACTTAAAATTCATATTTACACACAAGAATAAATATTTACGATTGTGTACTTCTTCCTGCCTACACCTTTTCAAATATAAATTAACCTCATTGAAGTAAAAATGGAGTATTTTATGATTAAATATATTGTTATAATAAAAATATCAATAAACATAATAAATAATAACAACCTCTGTTCTCAAAAACTCCGGAAACTCGAAACACGAAAAATCACATCTCAACCAAATGCTCAAAGGTACACTCCGTGACAGTGCCTGTATGCATTGTGGTTGCGACGACGACCACATGCCTGGCCCAGCAGCTAGATGTCTAATGCGATTACACTATCTGCAAGAATCGTATTATATTGAAGCACTCTACAATGCGAAATTAGCAAGAAGGTTGAAAATTGCTTGGCTATTTAAGCAAAACACGGCCGTACAGCATGTGGTTGCGGAGCGAACCACTATCGTATAAAAGGCTAAGAGCATTATATTTAATTAAACGGACAGAGAAAAGTAATTAATGGCACAATACTTTCAAATAAATATGCCAATCATCTTGTCGAAAGAATTATATCACAAATAATTTTTATGCCGAGCGGAAATGGTAAAACTACCTTCATCACAGGCATACAGATTTAATTTTCCTCCCGAAAACGCGCTGGTATTTTAATTCATTGGCCTCGGCAGCACCATCAGTTCACTCGCCTCGCGAAATTAATAATGAAGACAAATGCAATTCTAGTAATTGGACGGGACAGTGGCGCGTCGATAAATGATGGAGCTACGTAACAATTACCTGCCCCGCGTGTAACGCGTTGTCCATAGGTCATAATAAAAACGACTGCTGCCAACTTTCCCTGCGGGTCTAATCAGATTTAATCGATCCCTTTTGTTTCAATCCCCTCTTTTTTGGTGACTAAAAAATGATAGTGTGGAAGTCTTTCGAGAAGTTAATTCGTTTGGGGAAAACGAATGATGAATTTTAGAAGGTAAATAATTCACTAATGAGATATTGAATGTAAATAGATTAACGAATCAATTCTTTGGCTTTGTTGAATTTAAACATTCCAAGCGAAATTTTATGCAGGATAACGGAAATTTATCAGAAATGGTCATTTTCTGCCTTTGATGAATGAAAAGTCCACATCTGTTCTTTTTTGTATACCAGTATTATAAACACCCTTTTCGAAGAAAAAAATCGTTCATAATATGGCATATTATTGCACAAAACTTTAGGTCATCACTATTTGTATCATGGCTGACATAATATTCACATCTTCCCTTCACCACCAGCTTTGGAGCCTAAAGAAGGCAGTGGTATTATGTAAATATATTCCAGCACTCGCAGTAAAATCAACAATATATATTGTGCTAAAATGTACACTTAAAAAATTTTATTAATTTAAGTACTCATCTGAAAGTATATGTTGCTTTAATTCCGGAAAATACAATATAAATAATCACAAATGTAACAATTTAACTTTTATGCACGTGGATCTTAATCTAGCTATTATTTAAGTTGAAAGAATTCCAAAAATAATTCAATTCTAGAGTGCCAGGTTTGCTTGATTATTTGTTGCACTAAACATTCTAAAACCTTTTATCTTTATTCTAGCACGTGCATGTCATCTTATTAATTACCATGCTGCGATAAACACGCAAGGACAACAGTCTTGTATATCAAATGCCCTTATTTTAAATCCAATCCTTAAGCTTTTAATATTATTTTTCATGAAGTTTGCTACATTTAATTTGAATTAATGGATTTTCTGCTTTTGCAGCTGCTTCCAAAATTCCTTTTGGCCACGAATCCATAATTTGTATAAAATGCAACTTTCAAGCTAATTACCATTTGTAAATACATTACTTAGGCAGCTAATATGTCATCGTAGGGATCCAAGATTATAACGTAACATACAAACTAATTTCATTTCCTTAAATCATTATTAGGCATTAAAAATAGCCTGTGAAACTCGTTTAAAATGTGACTTTCTGGACTCAAAACATCAATACTTTCTTATTTGTGCCCAAAAGATCAACGTTTTACACTCGTTGCACAATCTACTATTATTTAAAACTATCTATGGTAGTAATCCTGATCTCTTGAATCTCATTTGTAGGAACTGTTATGTACATTTTATATGAAAACTCATCTATTATTGCTGTGACAACATTCTTGAAAACAGATTTTCAACAGTATTTCTTTGCTATCGAGCTTTGTCGATCCGTCATGAGTTGTTCGCTAAAATATAATTTCTGGTATTCTCAATATTATTGAACACGGCATCTAAAGTGGATTTAATAACACGGGTAAACCTGATGTGACCATAAAAAGAAATAAAATAATATAATGTACTCTTACAATACGCTTAATATCTATATTTTACAATCATAACAAAAGTATCTTAGCAAAAAAGGCACAGCATACCTAACATATAATTTCACGTCCAACACATCGAATACTCCCGAATCCTTTTCTGTAGCATAGTGTATTTCAATACAAAAACCATTGAGTTTCGCTGAAGCAAAGGTAAAAAAACGGTAAATTATGACAAAAGTTTGAATATACAAATGACACTTACAGGATCACAAACATTTTATCTGGAATCTATGTTTTACTCCAAGCTGGTGGGATTTCGGGCGAACACAAGCTTTCAAATCACCCTCTCAATAACGCAGAGAACGGGTTATCCCTCTCGGATCGCTGGCTCCCGAGAGAGGCCTATAGGAATCGGCCGTATATCCTGAGTGAATTCCCCAGTGCACACAAGCCACAGAGGATGGTGTGTTATTGGTAGACGTACGGGTCAGAGGATGAGGCTGACAGGCAAACGAAGGTTGCCAATGATTGGCTCGGAGGGAAGGGCAGCAACTGGAAATGTATCAGAATACCTAGTGATGGAAAGGTGTGAACGAAAACGACGTGTTCGACTTGTTAAAAAAACCATAAAATAATTTCAATTTTCCGTAATTTCCGTAATGATAACGGATAAAAGACGAACTCAATTAACAGAGGCGTGGTGAATACAATACGAAATGGAAGAAAACACTATCGGAAATTAAACGTGGGAATATCGGCAGATATTGTGTGAAAAGTGTGAGACTGACACATACAAAATAAAATCTTTTGGATTCAATTCAAACGATTCATTATTACTTGGTGTTATTTTAACATGTTCAATATGAATAATAAAAAACGAAGGACCTCTTCGGCCCAAAAGTGAAAGAGATATTTTTCGAAAGAGTGAAAACCTGATTTTCCATCGAACGTGCTATGGTGAAATGAAAAGACGTTTCCTTTGATAGAAGTCGATATTACAAGAGTTTTACGAAGCGCGATTCCACAAATAGTGAAGCAGTAAAATGCCGCGTCTCGCAGAAAACAATGGATACCGCTTTCAAATGATAAGGATGGGTGGCACAAAAGGAAGAAGTACAGCAAATAGCTGGGGATTAGGTTGTCCCGCACAGGCGAGGAGCGATGGGAACGGCGAGTGCAGGGGCGGAGGCCGAGACCGGCGCTTGTGCGTGTGTGCTGACTACAGTCACATCAAAGAGCCCGCTCCCGCCCACCGGCTCTCACCCCGCCCCGCCCCCGCTCCGCGCCACTCACCGCGCGTGCTCCACCTAATAAGCGGCGGCCGGCGCTACAGCCATCGGTTTCCGATGGCGGCCATTGGCGCGTAGGAGGCGCCGCTCGCTCGCACACGCGGCGGAGCCAGCGGAAGCGGCGGCGGCGGCGGTGGAGATGCAAGTGCATGCAATGGGAGTGAATCTGAAAATAGAGGTGTAGGTTTCTGCGGAGACGGAGGCGGAGACAGAAGAGGAAGTCAAGGACCGTCAGGTGGTGGTGGCGAGGGCGGGGGCGGGGCCGTGGCGGGGTGTTGATGGGGGAAGGGGAGGGCGGTGAGGTGGGTGGCGGGGATGGTGGCGGAGCGGGGCGGGATGGTGGTGGAGGGGACGCAGGGAAGGCGGGGGGGGGGGGGGGGGGGGTGGGGGGGGGGGGGGGGTGGGGACGATGAAGGTGGTGGTCACGAAGGCGGCCTAGATGAAAGAGGAAGTGGAGGCGAAAGTGGAGAGGGAGATATAGGTGGCGGTGGGGGAGGATGCGAGTGATGGTGGAGGGGGAGGGGAGCAGAGGAAGAGTGAGATTCAATGCAATGGAAGAAGTGGTGGTGGAAGAGGCGGATACAAAGGTAATGGAAGTGATGGTTGTTGTGGAAGCGGGAAGGGGACAAGGAGACGGAGAAGAAAGTAACGAAGTGAAGGTGGCGATGGATCAGCGAATGCGCAAGTGGCGAGCAGAGAAGCCGGTGGCGAAGGATGCAGTGATGGTGGCGGCGACGAGGATGAAGGCGACTGTGAGGACACTATGGGAAACGGCACCACAGCCAGATTTTTTGCTGGGTCCCCCAAGACCACCGCCTTCTACTCTCTTCTCTTTTGTTGAACCCCCATACGCCCCTTTCAATGCCCTTATCTCTTCCGGCGCAAAATCCATACACACACCAAACCTTAAGAACGCAGTAATTTGATTCGTATGAATAAAAGTAGACAAGATCCTTTCGAATAGGCTATTTCTTTGCTAGTTTTGTACGTTAAATTAAAAAGTGAAATATCAACTGCATTCAATTCAATAAATGCTCTATATTTAAGAACGATAACAATAGACATAATAAGAATGAAGATGTTTCTTGGCATTGCCTTGGTTAAGCTATATTAAGTGATATATTAACACCTCTTAGGGATCTCCGAAAACGTATCGGAGTATTCTACATGTTTTTCTTTATTTGTGAGGAGCTAAACTCATTGATTCATAGTGGATGGGTTGTCTGCACGACTAGGAATATTGAATGTTTGAAAATTCATATTACCCTTTAATAGAAAATAATTGAAAATAATCAATGTCCATACGCAAATTTCTCCAATAAAATAATTATATTTTTTTATGACTAACAGAAATTGTGATATACTGAAACGTAAGCGAAAACGCTTTACACTATATTTTGTTCACCAATTGTAGAAATTGAACGAAGGAAGAAATGTGTGTCACGGTACTTCTCAGATTAATAATATAAATTTTACTAAGACGAAATGGTGAAATGTCGTGAAGGGAAACTGTTATAATGATAAGTACGTATTTAAATCTGAATAAACATCATCGTTATTTCGTTGTTTCCAGTTAATTAGTGTTTATGAGAGGATGGAAACCAATTTAAAAGGAAATTTAAAGAATCAATGGAACAAGCTGTTTTTTTAAGGTAGCGTTTTATCTGCTGTCCATTTCATTTGCGTCTAAGATATTATAGAAAAGCTGTCAGCCTTCTCACAAAAAAAAAGAACAGTTCAGTCAGAAGAAAGAAATGCTGTAACTGCAGACTCATTACTATCATCTCAAGGGTCTATTTTCGCCACCCTTTCTTTTGATTTATCGATATGTCGATACGAAGTGCAATGAATCTTTTTTTTTGCTGACATTTTGGTTTATTACGAATTTTATTCGTATAAGTTCAATTTAAATCGTTTTCCACTTATCATATTCGTATCATTTATATCAATGAGAAAATAAACTAATCCTGGAGAAAAATGTACCCAGTTAGGCAGGAATAAACTCCATAATGGTACCGTACATCATGACACTGGCATACGAATAAAGAAGTCAATGAACATGAGTTAGTGTTAACTCCTTTTTGCATGTATTTTTATTTTGAGGAAAAAATATTTAGCTTATTTATTTTCATTAGATTATGTTTCAAAGATGCTTTATAATTCCAAAACAAACAGCAAAGAAGCGTGGAAAAGAATCAACGCCATCATTGGAAATACAAAATTACCGGCATTACTTCACACTACACATCCGACGGTACCAACTTACATGACCTTTGGGATATTGCAAACAGCTTTAGGACATTATTTTCATCAAATTCCCGTGATCAGAATTATGATAAAACCTTCATTAAGTACAAAGAAGAAACTGAGAAAATTGAACCAAATCTTGAAGAAGGAAGCACAGTAGATAATGATATTCAACATTTAAACGCACCTATCACACTCAGAAAACTACATGAAACAATACGCACACTTAAAAGCACCAGTGGCGGCCCTGATGGAATTCCCAATGTATTCATCAAGAAGATGCCTTCATTTGCAATCAAGTATCTGTTGCATATATACTATCTGATTTACATTCATAATGTATTTCCTAAAAAGAGGTCTGAAGCTATCATTGTACCGATACATAAACTAGGGAAAGATAAATTTTTGATAAGCAGCTACAGGCCTATTGCTTTAACATGCTGCTTATGTAAGCTTCTAGAAAAATAGTGAATCAGAGATTGATGTGGTACTTGGAAACGCATCAACAGATAACGCCACATCAAAGCGGCTTCCGAAAAAATCGTCTTGCTTCACTAGAAAACAGCATATACAACTGTTTTGCTAATAATATAAACACCTTAGTTTTAAGCTTAGACATAGAAAAAGCCTATGAGATGGTGTGGAGAAGACGGGTTGTAAATATAATAACGTCGGCTAAGATTAAAGGTAACAGTAGCAAGCTAATTTACAATTTCTTGAAAGAACGCACAATCATGTTTAGAGTAAACGGAATTTTGTCAGACAGCTATAAAGTTATGAATGGCGTCCCGCAGGGATCGGTACTTAGTGTAACTCTATTTTTACTTATCATCAATGACCTCCAGAACAAAATTAAACCTCCAGCTGTCACCAATATGTATGCAGATGATAGCAATATTAACATACCTGGCAAAGATATTACATCATTAGAAGAAAAGGCGCAAAACATCTTAGACGCAGCCATGGAATTTTCAAAGAAAACTGGGCTCAAGATTTCCAAGACACGTTCATACTTTTTCTAGGAAACGTCTGATATAAGAAACATTGAGTTGAAAATAGGACAGCATAAGTTGTAACAGAGTAAGGAAATTAAAATCTTAGGAATGATTTTAGATGAAAAGATGACAGGGGTTCCATATATCAAGAATTTAAAGGATGAGTGCGCCAAAAGAATGAGCCTTGTCAAAGCCATTAGCCATACATTCTGGGGAGCGGATTATACGATTATAAGAACTTACCAGGCAATAGTTAGATCCAAATTGGACTATGGCTGTATACTATATGATGCGGCCAAGAAGAATATCAAGAGATTGCTGGATCGTATCAATAATATGGGAGCGAGACTGACGTGTGGGGCTATTAAGACCAGCCCAACTAAGAGTGTGTGAAGCCAATCTAAGAGTGTGTGTATTTTGTGAGAAGTCAATCTATTATCTTTAGAAAAACGTACAAGAAAACTAATTATGGGATATACGATCAAAGTAGCTGCCAACAAATTGAATCCAATAAACAAAGTATTCGAATATGCATACAAACATTATAGAACATTAAATTATAAAAAGAAGCTCCCGAGGCCCTTAGCAATAAGGGCAATTCATATACTAGAGAAGATACAAGAGAAACTTCCACTCCTAAGGATTACGACCTTACCTAACTATGCTCCTTGGCTAATACGAGACATCAACGTTATTAAATTTGCGAACATCCCTAACAAACAGAATGCAAATCTTCGTGAAATGTGTGTCCAAATAAGAAATGAACTATCAAAATATGATGGCTATAACAAAATTTATACTGATAGCTCAAAGATTCTAAACAACGTAGGTTGAGCAGTAATAGCTTCATGTGAGGTGATTACCAAAAAATTATCTGATGACTTTTCAGTAATGTCTAGTGAACTATATGCCACAGTTGAAGCCCTTATATACATTACAAGGGCCAATCAAAAAAGATTTATGATAATAACAGACTCTAAAAGCGTTGTGTCTGCTGTAATGAATCTATCTATTGATAATGTATAGGTTCAAGAGATAGTTGGAAAAATCAACCAACTGAACAGTGAGAGCAAAGAAATAGCGTTGAGTGCAAATAACCTTTGCACGTTGGCATTGCAGGAAACGAATTGGCAGACAGAAAAGCTAAAGAAGCAGCACGAAGCGTAGTTAGAAGTGACATACCAGTAAGCTCAATAATATCTCAAGAGAGTCAAGAACAAATTAGCTGACCATGACACTAAAGAATGGAACAACTTACAAGTGTAGTACAAATTAAGATCAGTTAGAAAATTTGAAGATGATAATCCAATGGTCAGTTTCTGCAGAAACGATCAGGTTGTCTTGACAAGATGCAGAATAGGACACACAAAATTTTCTCACGGCTACTTATTGAACAGGACTAATGCTGATAACTGCAATGTATGCAAGATTTCTCTTTCAGTAGAACATTTGTTTGCATGCCCCAAATATGATTGTTGATGCGACTTTAAATAAATCAAATCAATCAAAGATGTTTTAAAAACTTTTGGGTGATATGTTTTATATTTAATCCAAAAAATGCAGTAAAGGAATGAAAATACATCGGTGGAAACATTTCGAGATATATTGAGATTCATGTCAAAAGCGTGGTATCACTTTGTATTTCAAAAACCTTATATCTGTACATTTTAAACTATCAAAACATATTTTATATTCTATAAAACAAATAAAAACAATTTCTTTGTAGAGACATAGGTTTACTTTGCATGTCTTCGTATATGCTATAAATGATTTTCCTTTACAGTCAGGATATTTTTTATCCGCCTCTTGCATCAATCCATACTCACATATGATTATGTTCTTCCTGTTTAACTTCTTGGAAGAATATATCAGCTACTTCCTGTATTCATACGTTTTTCAAAGTCATGGCTTCGTGTTCCTGCCTTTCTTATTCCTGTACACTTGCCTTATTTAGAATCCGGGACCGGTCATTTTCAGAATCAGAGAAGGATGTCATTCGAATACCGGCCTACTGCCGACACCGTAAGACATAACTAACAGGTTAAACTATTGAAAATTTCCAACAAATATAATTATTAAAAATACACTTGTAAAATTATTATAATATACTTAAACTTACTTACTTTTATTTGACAGACGTGGTACTGAGCACTGAAACTTTTCGAAGTATTGCCCACAAATTTGCACGTTTATTTGAATGTGCACATGGTGAAAGGATAAGATAGAAGTGAGAAATATTTAAGTCATGTCAACACATATAGTACCATTCGCTCATTAATTATAGGAATATATATCATAATTTATTTTTAAAATAACGTATGAAGTTGGAACAGTTTTGCAGGTAAGGTGGCAGCAACAACAAAAGGTTTTAGCAGGCCTTGATGCTACCAACATCTCTTGCGTCAATACAATTTTCTGAATCGCATGCTTTGTGACTATTGTGACTGAGATTTTGAAATTCGCGTGATTTTGGATAGGAATTGTTTCGTAATTTCTTGTGCATCTGTTTTCAGTTAGTTATTTAAATAGATGATGTTATAAGTTCTTTTCAGAGTTATTTAAATAATTGATGTTAGTTGTTTCAGAGAGTAGTTAGTGATTAGTGTTGTATATTTTTAAAAAAAGATTTAATATGCCTGTAACAAGTAATGTACTTCAGCTTCCGGGTCAATGACCCTCACCTCGATCGTTTTTTTTTTGTCCAGTTTCATTGATCCATTGAGCAAATGTTGAGATGGCCCCTTGATTTGCTTCTGGACGTAAATGTAGCTTCACAATGCGGACGTTTTGTTGAGCTCTCCTTTTGCTTGTAGTGCTAGTAGAGCTTAGGGTGAGTTTCTATTTTGTTAGCAATACAGAAAAATCAAATCTGCTGCTCGTTTACCGTTACAGATAAGTTTTCTATAATTCGGAAACGAAAATATCTAGTTTTTGGAATGTTCATCTTTTGCTTTTTCAAATGTATTATTATTATTAATATTATTCTTATTATTATTACTATTTTTCCATTCAATTATTAATAGTTAAATTGTTCAGAAGGGATTCTGAAACTCAAGAAAGCGTCCGCAGATGAATTCTCCCCCATACTTCTTTACTAAGTATCTAAAAATTAGTGGTCTTGCGACATTTGTCTTAACCTTTATTGAATTATTAAAGAGTTCGAAATTTGTATTTCCTATGTTCAGTTACCTTTAATTAATAGTTATTAGTTCATTTTATTAACAATCATTTATATTAGTGGCAATTTGTTCACATTATTGTATTTATGAGTACATATGCTTTAAATAATTTTATATAAAATTTCTTGACAACTCTGGTTTAAAATGTAGTAATTTTCATTTTTGTCTAGTCTTTTGTTTTTTCAAAAACAATCTAGCTTCTATAAAGTAAATTTTAATTACGTGAGAGACAGGTTCAAAAAACATTTTTTTTGTAGTTTTTGAAGAAAAAAATAAAATGTTAGAGCAATATTGCGCTTATGTCATCGTATAGGGTTCATTTGGGACTACACCTACCAACAATTTAAAGAAAAAATTTGGATCCGTTTCTAAGAAAATTTTGAAAATGTCCGGGGGCTTGATGTAAAGTACCACCAAATTTTAAAGAATGGTTTTCAAAATCTCAAAGCTTCAACTGGAACTAAATAACAGGGGTTTCTTCAATTTGGAAAATATCCTACGCATGATTTTGGCGCTAGCAATGTTCACGGACGGACGGACGGACGTTTTAGTTTCAATTGCATTTTTCGGCATCAAGAATCCATCAAACAGGGATTCCGCAAATAGCACGTGTTAGATGATTTTCTCTCTCTTATTTTAGCAACTGGATTTAATCACATTCTCGTTATCAGGGCCCAGGAATGAATTTTTCTCTGCCGCAAATTCCCTGTTTTTCGCGCACCATCGCATAACGTTCGCTATACTACGTATATTTTTCCGTATGTAGTATACGAGATAGTAATTAAATGTATAAATATGTTAATGTTGCTATAAAATTTTTATAAATTCCAAATGTACTTGTTTTATTGTATTTACGTAAATGTTAGATCTAATTAATTTAGCATATTTGAACATGACTATCGTAACTATTGAACATGAGTTATCGCAAAAATCTGGTAATACACACAAATATACTGGTGGATTATATTTTCCTTGAAAATAAATTGTCATGAATGCTATGTTTGATTCCTTGGCTCAATTGATAGAGATATCTGGAACGGAAGTCGTTAACTCGGATCCAGGAGGTACAAATATTTGCGACAATCTATTTTAGTATGTTTATGTCGAGTGACCGTAATTTCATAGTCATAACATAAATTGTTACTAAAGACAAACTAAATCTAATCCACGATGTAAGTCGTTTTATGTTTATATAAACAATTTATGCAAATATTACCACTTATAAAATTGATTTGTCATTTGGGTTATAAAATTCTAGTAAAAGTGAATATATGACCTAACCTCATAAGGATCGTAGACACATAAATACAGTAGAATAGTACGTGACATGAAAAATGGTGTACTAAAATGCAGACTACTAAAAGTCGAAGAAACTGCAAAGAAAACTCGAGTTACGGAAATAAAAAGCAAAGACAAAAAGCAAGTGTAATATTTTATGAGGTATCGTAATGTTATTGAGACAATAGTCTCGCAGTGGGACTCAAAACATAAAAGAAAATAAAAAATTCTAATAGAAATGTTGATCGCACCTGTGCAAACGTAGGTGGGTGTAAAACACCAAAGTAGGTGCAAATTACTACTTGCCTTTCTTTTAATTTTTTTTCTCGTATACAGAAGAATTAGTATAGGAAACCTACAATTCTGAGCTTTTAATAGCTAAAACCTGTTATTACACAAATTTAATATTTTGTATGGAATCTATATATTTAAAAAAAATAATTCTGCCATGGCTTCGTTTAGAGTTTCTACTGAACCGATTGTTGTATTTTTTCCTTTGAATGAAAGAATGTGATCCCTAGATGTGTTATGTGATATTGTTTGTGTTCATTCACCAACATTGACGGTGTAAATTAATTAATTAAATTATTTTTAGTGGAGCGTTTATTAATAGTCAATTGTTTTCTTCCAAAGGGAGACTGTTTCAATATCGATATGTGAGTCGATAGATGTGAGTCCACGCTGCTTCGTGGTGGCGCTGCTTGATGTTTTGTTTTGATTGTTGAGATTTGTGTACAATTCGTCAAGGTTTTGTTTTAGTGTAATAATTGCATTGTGGTGTTGACAGTTTGCATGTACTTTAGAAATAATATCCGTCAGTATAATAGTGCTCTTTCTTTTGTGTCATTTGGTGCCGATATTGCATTGCTACCTGGTCATAGGCCATACGTGTTCAAAATTTTGGGAACTCCACATAACAGAATATCTTCGTTATACCCTGAAGATCCAAATAATGCAACATATTGTGAACATTAGTCTGGGCACAGTATTTTACATTTATCTCAGATCTCACCGTCAAATTTTGATGGGTTCTCGCTTGTATTATTAATTACATTAGCGTTCTTTGATATTTGGACATTAAACTATTTCTTCCATTTTGCCGTAAATGCGCAACGCACCGTAAATATTCAAGACAATACAATTATGTCAATGTTAATATTTTATTTCAAACCTAAAGAAACTTTAATATGTGAAGTTTTAGAACCCTTGAATGAACTAGCCTCGAAGACCATCTGAAGAGGAAATATCTCTCAGCAATTCCCATGACAAGTGAATCAATAAACCACATTGAATGTGTCATCCGTGTATACTACACAATATCCCTCGACTAAATATATGTGTTTCGTGACCTCACTATAAACAATATTGTTAACACGCTCGTCATACATTTGTAATATAAGGCTTTATATCTCTCACCAAGTAATTTGAGCATTTGCGCGTTCTCATTGCGGTTACAACTATCATTACATCATATCATTAACATCACAATACTCAGTATTACGACTACTATAAACAATTCGATTATTATCATTACTCGCTTCTCTTCCATTCACGATGGTAATAACTGCTAGAAGATATCCTTACACAAGCGAAACAAGATTGAATTACCCCCGTTACGTTTCGTGGGCGAATGGGTCAAGCTGAATATGACCGGGTATTACAAACAAACACGTTTTATTTTCTCGTTACAGAATAGATAGAAAATTATGTAGGGCACCACAAAACGTGAATTTTTGAAAAACTCTTATTACAGAGCCCTGGTAACGAAAAAGTGATAAATTCAGTTACTAAATTTAGAAAAATAATCTCTATCACCAGGTGTAACCAGAATCCATGTTTTTTGATATCGAAAAATTGAATGAGGCAAAATATTTGTGTGTCTGTCTGTCTGTGAACAACGCTAGCGGCTAAACCATTCGGCCGATTTTCTTCATAACTTGTCTTCCTCAATCGACATGGCCGATATCGCGGCCCCCGGAATTTGAAACCGATATTTTAATTTTGAGAGATACTTTACATGAAGCTCCTGGGAGATTCAGTACAGTTTAAAAAATGTTTCAATCGTTTTTAAGTAAATTTGGTTATTGGTTAGTGTAAAGGACGTTTTAAGAAAATTGTGAACTTTTCATGTTCATTGAAAACCACAATTTTTCGAAAACTGCAAAAGTTCAAAATTTTTTCGGAATCTTCCTACAACTGAAATATGGAAGATACAGATATTTCCTTGAACGAGTTTCGTTCCTATAAGATATATTTAAAAAAAGGTCACGTAAAAGTTTTCGAAGATTTGAGTATTTTTCGCGAAATTTGCTTGAATATACGGGAAATGAGGTGCTGTTTTAGCACCACTAGATAGAAATGGATATCATATGAGAAAGTGCTTATTAAAAACAGGTTGATATAGTCTTGTAAATATGTAAGAGACATGGGAAGAGGATTGTAAGTTTATCTCATTTATTTAAAACAGTTACGAAAAGTGTACATTGATTGACTAGTGATTCCGGGCACCAATTTAATGTTAACTCAAGGGAAATCTTAACAAACATTCTAAATCTTGTTTAAAGAGGACACCAACAAGTAGGCACGTCGATTTCAGCGAAAACAAATAGCTCTTAGTCCCGTTAGTGTATTGAATGTTTTTTATCACAAGAGGTGGTTGTATTCTTTCCCCGCTGGATGGCGAGATCCGACGCCGATCTACATTGGCTCACGGGGATTTTCCCCAATGAGGTATGTCCTAGCAGCATGGAACTGCCCTTGCCGGGACATGCTCTAAGCTCCCGACCGGGCTGTCCACGGAAAACAACCGATACGAGCAGCCGGCTCGAATTTTCCATCAGACAGAGGCAGAACTCGACCTAGCAGTCTTTAGAAGAGTCAAAAATCATCCCACCATTGGGACTGGAAACCCAGGATCTCACGGTCAGAGGCACTGCAGTGACATCAATTGATTCCCTGAGCCCCCTGAGCCGGTAACAAATGTGTAGAACGAGAAGCGGTTGTATATGCGAGAAACGGGTGAGTTATCAGGTTCAAGATTACATAGGCTTGGGAAAGATAGAAAACAATAAATTTGACAATAAATAGGGAAACTCCAATCCCAATAAAAATAATGAATGAAATATATTTGGACGCACATCAACAAAAACTAGAAACATTAAAAATTTGATCCAAAATTCTCGGACTCGCATGAGACAGTCTAGAGTTCTGCCCACCCACAAAACATAATTTCGTTTAACGTACACTGCAGTTGACACGAGGCACAGACTTCATGTTTCGGTACACAGGCACAGTCTGACCTTATTATGAAAATTACAAAATTAATTACAATTCGTGTACTTGGCAATTACGCACTATTAAAAAAAACTTTAAATACACAGTAGTAGTAATACCAAAACTGCCTCAAATAGGACATATATTTGCACAAAAATAATAAACCTTACCGGGACACTTAGAAAAACATCTCTACACGCAACGGAAATCTCTCAGAATCTGATTCTTACTGAATTTTGTCGTGAAGCAATGCATTATTAAAGTTAAATAAGAAGCTACAAATTGTATATGGAATTAACGGACTCCAAAGCTTTCAGACCATTGGATTTGGGAGCTAAGCTTGATTCCCAGGATTCCCAGCGCGGACGCTCTGCGCTACAACCGACAGATTTCTGAGAATTTCTCGCGCAAGCCGGGCACGTGCAAGGTCAGAGCTGTGGCGTGCCATCGGCAAGGCGCGCAGAGAAATGCATGTTTCGAGCACAGAGCCAACGGCTAGGTATAAAATGTTTGTAAAAAGCATGAAATATGCGCGAAAATGTTTGCGAGAAACACAGAAATAACTATAATAACAGTATATGCAATTGTGATACTTTGTTATTCTCTGGGATAGATCAGAGGAAAATTTTAGTTGAACAGAAATGTGCATATTCAAATGAATACGCCGGGAATTAATGGATTAATGTTGAGTATTTTCAAATTCCTATATTTCAAATGAAATATGAGTCTGGTAACTAAATGAATAGCAACAATAATTTTTATTTAATAGGGAATTTGTAATACAATAATTTAATAGGATATTTGTAATACAGTAATTGAGAAAAAGTGTGTTCTCATCTGGTATAAGGTAAGAACATGACGCTGGCTGTAGTGACTGATGATAGTATATTTTGTATATAATTTTGCCTGTTTGTCTTAGATAATCGCTCATTGACATCAACACACAATTCATATTTATATATTGTGACGTACCGGTTAGCCCGGCTTGTTCGCAGTAAATTTATTTGCAAGGGACAGGTGTTCTTTTTCGTGAATGGACTCGGGGTTATTAATCAGACACCACTGTTCCGTGAACAAAATAAACATGAATTATTTATTATTCTACACAAATCACTATTGATTACAAATATCGGTGGTGGTCTTTCTCCTTTTCTTGACCTCACCCAGAATCACTGTTAGTTCTTTCGATCTTACATCGATCGAGGAAATATTTACCGTTTAATACTCCCCCCTCGAGCGTCGGCGGCTTCGGGGACTCTCGGGTTGCCTCGTACTCCTTCGCTGTCTGCCTATGCCCGCTCCACTGGGGGCCAGCCGATGCGATGCGTTGCGTTCCTAAGTACTTTCTCCAGCGTAATCTTCCCACGGTGCCTCTGCGCCTCCCCGCTGAACTCCTTTCCAGTTCACCCAGATCTACTCGATGTCACCTTCCGCGAGCTGATAAACGCCACTAATTATTCAAGGTACAGTTGCTAGCACGTGTCTCACCATTTCACCAGGCTACTAGTCTCGTGGTGTACTCCTCTGCACACAAGTTCTCTCGATCTGTACTACCCCAGATAATAGCTGTCACTCTGGCACTACGTCCGAGCTACTAATGATGGTTATATCTAGCATAAATCATCCGTCAATCACCATTTTTAGCGCCCATTCGTTCCCGACACTATTCTACTTTGTTCGAACGCGGAGCAGCCCCAGGTACTTCCTTCCTTACCGGCGACCGGCCGGACACTGAAACCTCGCGGCGTCGTTTCCCACGCCTTCGGCCAACCGACAACACTTCGCCGCCCGTAACCGTTTCTTGTGGCTAGCGAGTGCCCTCTGGCAACCGTTCTGCCGCGTGCTTACTTGTTGTATCGCCGTTTCTTTAGGCAGAAACGCGGTGCGTTTCAATATATCCTAACTAACGTAGCCGCTCTACCAGGGCCATAGTGCGTGAATTAACAAGGTGCAAGTTACATGTTTCGGAATGTAAAATCACGCAAATTTAGAGCCTAACAAAATATTTATTGAATTATGCAGTCTTTATTTTCATTACAATGCTGGTGTACATCTGATAGCATCCACACTTTAAGAAGTAGTTTTCAGTATCGCCACTAGGGTTTGATGCAGGACTAATATACAAGCTCCGAACAATGGGAACACCAATCTATTTAGTAAATTTCATCAAAAGTTTTCTAACTGATAGATACTTTACAGTTTCCGTAGAAAATCACATCTCCAACCCCCGAAAAATAATAGCAGGCCTTCCACAAGTTTCACCACTCTCACCCACACTATTCAACATATACACAGCTGACATACCCACTACAATACACACACAATTAGCACAATTCGCCGACGATACCGCAATCTACAAATCCAGCCACTCACTTAAGACCATTACCGATAGGATACAAAATCACTTAAATGAAATAGACCAGTGGTCAACATTGTGAAAAATTAAACTCAACCCAGCTAAATCAACTGCCAAAATATTCTCACTAACACCATTTTCTCACCCACCACCACTACACATTAATAAACACACAATTCCATGGACACCAAAAAACCAATCAGTAAAATACCTCGGGATAAATTTCGACACAAGACTCAACTGGAAAACACACATAACACTAAAACAACAAGCAAAAATAAAAATAGCTCAACTAAAATGCCTTATCAACTCCAAAAGCCGGCTATCCCTAACAAATGCCATTAGAATTTATAAAGCAATAGTCAGACCATTAATACTCTACGCATGTCCCATCTGGACCAATGCATCTATTTCTAACATTAATAAACTTCAAATTGTACAAAATAGATTCCTCAGATTAGCAACACATCCCTCATGGTTCATCTCTAACGCCCAACTTCATAAAGAACTAAATATATCACCCATCATCAAACATATTGCCCATCTTTCCAATAATTTTTACTCCAACCTAAATACAATTAATCGAGCCGTCCAATACAACCTGGCCACTATAATTGACTTCCCTACTAGAATTAAGAATAGATTTCCTTCCGAAGCGTTCTTGAACATTTTCTCTTCTAATTTTCCACAGTAGGGGCTCTTGTAGTTTCCTACACCTATAGTAAGATAGTTTAGTTTTAAGTTTTTAGTGTTAAGTTTAGCATAAGTTACAATGTAAGCCAGCAAATGCACATGAGATAGTAATTTAGTACTGGACCGGGATGTCCCTGAATTGGACGAACCGATAACCTGGAATGAAGTAAACAGGGCTATGCTAGCCATGAATAATAAGAAGGCAGGCGGCGCGGACGGCATTCCGACAAAATTTATTTCGGAATTGTGGCACATAGACCCAGAGAGTATTCTGAATTTATTTAATGCAATTGTTGGATCCGGATCGTATCCTGAAACGTGGAGTACAGCGATCCTCCAACCGGTCTTTAAGAATAAAGGTGATACGAATTGCCCACAAAATTATCGCGGAATTAGTCTTTTACCAGCGTTGAGCAAACTATTTTGTAAAATACTCAACGGGCGACTGAGTGAATGGGCGGAAAAGCACAGTAAAATATCAGAATTGCAAGCAGGCTTTAGGAGAGGCTTCGCGACTACCGACAATATCTTTGTGTTAGATACCCTAGTAAAACAGGCGCTTGCGCGTAAACGGGGCCACTTATATTGTAGTTTTGTAGATTTCGAAAAGGCTTTTGACTCTATCAATAGAGAAGCTTTATGGCAAAAACTTAATGAGCTAGGCGTCTCACGTAAAGTTTTAAAAGTGTTGCAGAGCATGTACGAAGACGTAAATTTCTGTGTCAGGTGCGGTGATGGAAGTACAACGCGAAAAATAAAATCGACAGTAGGAGTAAGACAGGGCTGTCCTCTCTCACCGCTATTGTTTATCTTGTTTATAAACGATTCATTGACGTGGTTACAGGAAGCGGATACATCTGCGCCGGAAATTGAGAGCCTGAACATTCCCGGACTACTATATGCTGATGATTTAGTTTTATGTTCGGAGACTATTAATGGCTTACAGAAAAGTTTAAATCTCCTAGAAACGTATAGTGAAACATGGGGATTAAAAGTAAATATTCAAAAAACTAAAGTAGTTGTCTTCAAGAATGGATTTATCTGGGGTAACAAAGAGAAATGGTTTTACGTCAGGAGGAGATCGACCGGGTCAAAACATTTACATATCTTGGGGGAAAATTTTCCATGAATGGGGGATGGAATAATCACGTAGTGGCGGCGCACAGTAAAGGAAGAATTGCGCTCAAAGAAATCGTTTGCGCAGTGCGCAGGGTTCCGGAATTGCCTTTAAAGGTATGCGATACAATGTTTAAATCGCTAGTTTTCCCAGCAATGAATTATGGGGCAGAAATTTGGGGAGTGGATAGGATAGATCGACTAGAAAGCGTTGAAACAGATTATTTCAAATTAATTCTCGGAGTCTCTAGATTCGCAGCAAATGCCGGAGTCCTAAGAGAGGTCGGTAGTGTAGGAATTTGGAAAGATTTTAAAATGAAACCCATTAAACTTTGGATTAAATTAGCAGGTGAACAGTCTGACACACTTATACATAGATGTTTTCGAGTGCAGTTACAGGGAAGCAACCAACGCCACTGGTCGTATAAAATTAAACTGTTACTGGAACGTGCAGGTCTGGGAGACGTTTCTCCGGAGATGGTGGGAGATAGGGGAACACGTGACATAGAACGGTTAATTTTGGATAGACTTGTGGATATTAAAAGGCAAGAGATCCTGGCAGCAACGGCCGAAAAACGTTCGCTAGTTGCGCAAATTCACGCGAGTCCGTTATGGGGTTGCGAACGTTACGTAAACACACTGCGAAAGGACGCAAGAGGGGGATACGCTTGGTTCAGGGTCGGGGGGTGGATGCAACGTAGATTAAAGGACTCTAATGGTAATGGCATCTGTGTGCTTTGCGGTGATAGGACGCGAGTCCGTTATGGGGTTGCGAACGTTACGTAAACACACTGCATTCCAACATAGGAACGTAACGCTCGCCCAAAACATTCTAGGTGATAAAAGACCTAACTTCATGAAAGAATTAGGAACATTTCTAGGAAAGGTGCGGACCATTAGAGAAACTGAAATTAGGGAGTGGGAAAACAGCACTGGTTAGTACGAGCAGAGCCTAGACTGGAGAGAAATAAATAATAAATCAATAAACAACAATAATTAAGTTAGTCAGTAAGTTATGTTAAGTTAGTAAACAGTACAAAAAAAGTTATAAGTTGTAGTCAATTGTTAAGTATAAGTAGATAAATAAGTCAATAAAAATAAATAAATTAACTTAAAATAATAAATATAAGTTAAATAAATTAAAATTAAATTTATTAAAATAAGTTAAATAAATTAAAATTAAATTAATTAAAATAAGTTAAATGAATTAAAATTGAATTAAATTAAAATAAAATAAAAGGAAACAATTAAAATAAAACACATTAGGGGGCGAAGGGAAGTGGGAATCGGAAATGTTAGGGCAGTGGCGTTGGTGCGGACGATTTTCTGTGGTGCTGTTTGTTTTCAGGTGCGGAGGAGGCCAAACACTGGAAGGAGAATGCCTGACGCCCGTGCCAAATAAATAAATAGTTTAAAAACCGGATTGATTAGCATGTACTCGGCTTCTGACGGCAGTTTTTCCCCCTTCAGGGTTTTTTTCCTCAGCCGTACCTTATGGTCTCTTTTCCGCGGCTTTGATGCGAAGCAGAGACCATTTGGGGTGAATACCAGAATTCGAAAGGTTAGAACGAGGTAGTAGGTATTGTAATGGCTTAAAGGCCTTCGGCCTAGCCACAGTGCATCAAGTTTTTTTTTTTTTCATTTGTCTGTAATAATTACCTATTAAATAAAAAATAATAAATTTAGTACTGATCTGTGTAATTTCCAATCACTCAATAAATAAATTATAAAAAAAAGGGTTTGATGCGAAGACGGTCAGACTCCCGAATGAAAGATTCAGTCCGATTCAGTCTATCAAAATTCAGTGAATCATATTTTTATTTAAAATAAATGAAAGTGAGTTAAAATTATTGTCCTTTAATTCAAAATGAGTATTTCCAAAATATTACTCGCACGTCCATTCCGATTGAAATGAAGTACAATAAACCAATATTTAGATATAAATGAAGTTTTTTCTGCCTTGATTCAAATAAATTGTACTATTATCTACGTTTAAAAAATGATCTGGAGGAGCAAAGTAGTAAACAACCACAACACTGGAAAGACTTTTTTCAAATGTTTGAATGAATAAAATTGGTTTAAATTTTCTTTCACTATCGTCCATAAAAAACCTGAAAAAATAAGTGTTATAGAATGTTATAACACATTCTAGGGGGAAAACTGAGACAGTACTCCAATGATATCGCGTCGAAAATCCATTTCTAATTTTTTTTCTATTTCAATTTGTCGGCAGAATTGGTTGATAAAAGTACCTTACAATTTAACTATTTTTCATCAATGTAATTTTTTTCAGTCTGATACATGCAATAGAAGCTGAAAAAAATAAAACATGAAATACACGTTTCTCGTATCTCTGCAACACATTGTCCTAGGTGGCTGATTTTTTTGGAATCTACCGCATTATTTATTCTTTTTCACGTGAGCATTGCCATTATTGATTGGGTTTGGGGGCAGTTTTCACACCTCGGCTATACCCTTTTGTTTTCATATTTGTGAATGCACATTTGTAATTACAATTGGAATATATTTGCTAGTTTTCAACAGGAGCACATTTA
The DNA here is from genome assembly GCA_964035755.1 of Teleogryllus oceanicus. Lineage (NCBI taxonomy): Eukaryota > Metazoa > Arthropoda > Insecta > Orthoptera > Gryllidae > Teleogryllus > Teleogryllus oceanicus. The sequence goes on from CAXIVR010000003.1 coordinate 29,754,911, forward strand.
AATGGATTATTATAACATATTTCTGAGCAGATTAAAAACTGCGTTTCTGAACATCTTATTTATATGCTATCGATCAGCGAATCAGTTCCTAGGAAAGAGAAAGAAATTCGATCCTGTAATTTCGTAAATACATTTTTTATCTTCATTAAATATAAATTAAAGAAATGTCTTGTGGAAAAGAAATAAACCTGCATACCAGGCATGTTTCTCGCACAAATTATAATCGGAGAACAAAGTGTGTAAACTCACTTTAGCATGGAAGTACTTGCATAGCGTGTGTCGCACTCCCTTTTGAAGGTCAACTGTAATATGTGATCCCATTAATTATTAAACACTGAATATAAACTGATCATACATATTTACAAAGATAAAAGCTTAATTATCAGCACATTTCAAGTAAATTATGATGGAGAAAAAACTATTGTAATTGTTTTCTTACTATCGTATGTTCTCGCTTTAGTGTTTGTCGCGCAATCTCTAGCATGAAAGATCGAATCCATGGGTTACGAACTTGCTAATATTATTGTGACGACAAGTCTACATCTGAAAAAAACTGAACACACGATATACACATTAGTTTATATGCTCAGGTGGCTATGAACTGTGCTTGATTCTTGATTAGTTGTGTAACTCTTAAGGAAACAATTTCTCATTATCGTGGCAGATCGTAACTTTAGTCATGATATTCGCTGTACTTCAAACTCAGGTAGACAATGGTTTAATCAAGGAAGTCATTATATTCTTAGTTGCATAATATCTAACTATTCGAAATCTATTCTGTTTGCACTTAATGGAGGAAAATTTCCTGTTAATTGATTAGAACGCCTCGTGAACTTTGAATTTAGTAGTATAATCTATCTTTAATAGTGCTTTTGAGATGGCAATCACTTACGCGTGCAGATAAATTCAACAACACAGGAGTAATCTGAGCAGGAAAATCTCAAAAATACCCCGTAATATGTGTATAGGCGGTAGTTTTTCCACTACGTGATGATAATCGACCTCTTCTGGTTTACACTCATGTCGGAAAATATTTCGAGTAATTCTCGTTAAAAAAAGGGGGTATTCATTTTAATCGATGAGTTCGAAAACCAATCATCCATTGAAACGAATTTTACAAGAGAGACAAAAAACTAAATCTTTTAACTCTCATGTGACGTACGGTGCTTTTTACTTTCTCGTATAGGTAGTAATATATGTATTATAGGGAAAGTTATGTAATGTTACGGGAAAAACGGCGGATTTTTGTAAGAGAGACACATTACCGCGCCTTGATAACAAGAAAGTGAACAAATCCACTTGCTAAATTTAGAAAAAAAACTCTAACACGTGGTGTAGCGATAATCCCTGTTTTGTGGGTCCTTGATTTTCTCAAAATAAATATTCCCCAGTCGATCTGACTTGAGTCAAAGTTTTGATATTTGAAGAACATTCTTTAAAATTTTGGGGTACTTTACATGAAGCCTTTGGGACAATTTCAGAAGTTTCTCAAAAAGGCTCCTATTTTTTTCTTTAAATTTCATGCAGCAATGAAGTAAAATATACATATATAAAGGTGGAATAGGTACAATTTTCAGGAATAACTCGGAATTTTGGAAAATTTCAAAAGTTTGAATTGATTTTGGCGTCTTTCTACAACTACACAATTCAAGAGAGATTTTTCTTACAGGTAAAATTTTTTCTTCCTAGTAAGTTCTTTAATTAAGGGCCTGTATATTTTTTTAAAAAATACTAGTTTTCGTGCAGTATTGCGTGCAATAATTAAATTGCGTGCAAATTAAAAAATAACAAAACCCTTTTTTTCAAAGAGGCTGCCAATTTTCTCTGTAAAGTTGTAGATAAAGAGATAAATGTACTAATTAAGGTGACATAAAGCCATATTGCTCTATTATTTTGTTTTTTCAAAAATCACAAAAATGTATTTTTTATGTCTCTCACGTTGTTAATATTTGCATTAGCGGCAATTTGTTCACATTCTTGCATTTAAAAGTACATTTGCGTTAAATAATGTCATATAAAGTTTCTCGAAAACTCAACCGTTTTCTATGTAAATGAGCTTCAAATTCCGTATTTTCCGAACGGTTGCGCTAGTTTGTGGTTTAGTATTCCTGCTTTCTGGATCGCAACTTCAATGTTATTCGATTTTATGAGTCAAAGCGAGGCATGTAGCTCAAAAAGGTATTCATAGATCGCACTTTAAGCAAGGTGCTTTGGGAATGTCATACTGCCTCCCTCGTCGATTAACTTTGCAAACGCAACGACCCCACATGTCCCAATTAATTTAAACTACTCTTCGGATACTCCCAATACTAATAAGAGCAAACTGTGAAAATTTCAATGAAATCTGACGAATAGTTTTTGCGTTTATATGCAACAGCTATTTCACACATTTCTTTTTATTTATATACAGATATGTAGATGTATAGCAACAGCATTACAAATCTCGTTTCAAAATTCCTGCAGCAAGTTGTCTATGAATAATTTTATTTCACGTTTAGTAAACAATCTACACATGCGTGTATTATGTGATGTTTTAGTGCATTTCGTGTAATTGACAGAATTTGTGCATCACTGTATCCTAATGTGTAACTGTATCCTAATTTCTTTTGTTGTAATTAAATATCTAGTTGTAGTATTGTTAATTGTGATTTGATCGATTGTCTTCTTTGAATTAATTGTTATTCATGTATGTACATTTATTATAATGAAATTTATAACCTGAAGAAAATCGAATTGTGGAACTGTTTTTCTTCTCAAGATTCGGCCAGTAAATCAAAGTTACAATAATATATTCAAAAGAGCGATTAGGAATTTTGCTTAGAATTATCTCTAGATATTAAAACATTGTGGCTCACATTGTTGGGAGTCGATAGATACCAACTAAGATTATTTTGGTTGTAGGAAGATGTACGATAGATATTCCAAAAAAAACATTTCAACAGAATACAAAGATAATTCCTTCGAGGAGATAGAATCTGTATAATTTCGAACGTAAGTACAAGAACCTTTCACCACTGAGATCTCGCAAGCCTTTCACCACTGAGATCCGGGTTCGATTCCCGTCCAATCTCATGTGAAATTCGTTCCAGCAAAACGAGTTTGGCTGCTTCACAAGGCGTAGTCCAACCCCTGTGAAGTGTCCTAAACCCTATCCCTATTCTTATTCCTTCCTAATTCTGGCCGCTGGGTAGTGACGCAGGAGCGCGCGGTAGGAGGCGCGTACACGGAGATGCTACCTGGCGGTCCTCTTGACAACCGACAATGACGAGACGCGAAGACAATGTTAACGGAGGATTACTCCATAAAACAAGCGCAGTAATGGGGAGGATTACTCCCAGAAGCGCAAAGCGCTCAACGCCCCCCAAGGGGCTTGGAGCCGCGTTGCGTCGAAGTAGACGCAACAAATTAAATAATAATAATAATAATAATAATAATAATAATAATAATAATAATAATAATAATAATAAACCCTACATGTGCACATCACTTCCAGTGAAGATTGCTATATATGACGAGGTTTTACTCTTTTTTAATATTCTTAAAGTAATTTTTCGGATTTACTATTAGGAAACCGAAAAATTGAGAAAATGTCAAAAATATGTACTCTGGGCGCCGATAGATGTCAGCTGGCAAGTGGATGGGGTAAGACCAATTGAAATATGAAATTTGTTCCAGATGATCGGGAAATTCCTGGAGGGGGAACCACTTTCAAGCCGCATAGTTCGAAGCCACATTTCACTTTTTTTTACGTCAAAAAACAGTTGAAACTGCGTATGACGTGCTATGGGGAGAAGTAAATTCTGTGCACATTTTCTAAATTCTGTAATCCCTACACTGAGTCATATACTACATAAATTTTGAAAAAAACAACATTATAGCTGGACAGAAACACCACTACCTCCGAATTCATCTTCTCAGGCACGTCAACTGACATTAGTCCCCTTTAGTGTAGTAAATGTTTTATATCTGGAAGTGGCGTTGCTTCTCCCCGATGGATGGTGAAATCCTACATACAGTCTTGCGGGGCATTTTCTTCAGTAAGAATCTCCCACAACCTGACACTACCCCAGCCTTCAAGCTTTAAGCTCCCGACTGGTCTCTTAGAATGAGTGGGGCATCATAGGTGTGTGTACGGAGAGAAAATTGGGCAAGTAGGAAGGAAAGATCACGCGCGGAACAAGGCCCATTTGTTTGGTTATTGCTCCGGCATTCGCCTGATGTTGAACGAAGAAATCATGGGAAACTATGGATCAAAACAGCCGGTCGCTAGAATTCTTCTGCAAACAGCTTCTCAATTTGAACTATGTGGCTAGTGTTGAAAATTCCACCATTTAGACTCCAGCCTTTGATCCTTTTGGTCAGAGTCTCTACAGGAACAGCAGAACTGAGCTAATTCAACCTACATCCTGAAATACATGTATACATGGTGTCACAAATGTACATCTTAAGCAATTTTCCCCTCAAATTTATAACGTTTGGTCTGTCAGATTATTCTAACTAACCAAAACAGATGTACGGAACAGAATAAAATTTTTTATATAATCATATAATATGTAATATGAAATTATATGTATTATATGAATATATATATATATATATATATATATATATATATATTGAAACGCACCGCGTTTCTGAACATAGGCGCGGGTGCCAGCATGGTTTGGGCAGCGCGGTGGAGACGGCCGCCGGACGGACTCGGCCGAGCGGGAGAGTGTCCCGCGGTGGGCGAGACGAGGCGAGCGCGAAATACGAGACTTCGACGGTTGAGGAGGGGATCGTGGGAACGACGGCAGTCGGGAGGAGGCAGTCGGAAGGGAGAGTCGGTGCGGAAGAGGTAACGGACGGTAGTGCGGAAAAGCTAATGATGGCGGCGATGAAATATAGTTGATACGAATCCGATGACATCGAGCAGAAATCGAAGCGTAGGACAATGATAAACAGCGAGAACTATTAAGTGATTTCGAGTTAAGTGATGTACAGTAAAGATTAAACGGCGTGAGGTGAGGAAAGTGATGAGTGTATAGACACGTGTGCGACAAAGGCAGCGTGAGTGAAACGAACATAGCGATACAGCATCGGCGGGCTTAACAAACGAATTTGGAAGAATTGGAAACAAGGACGGCTGCGGATCTGGCGGCGAGTGGACATCGCCGTGCCCGGCGAAGCACGACTACTGCGTGGGATTTGCATCGGCGGCGGGACAAGCGCCGTGGTCACGTGGCGGGCGAGACGGCCCCGGCTCGTCACATCGCGCCGGCGCATTCGGAGTTGGTGAGCTCGAAGGAATTCCAGACGCAGCAAAACCACTAAGACTGTTACTAGAAGAAACTCATTATTAGGCGGTAAAAGAATCCCGTGATTTGCAAAGGGGGTAGACGATTTTGAGAGGGGATATTAGCTGAGGGAATTTACCATGTAATAATAAATAATCTAATTTGATGTGAAGAATAGAAAGGGTGTTTGGAAGAGTGCACATTGTCTGTAAATAGTTTAAGTATTGAAATAACGGGGTGATTGTAAATCAATGCATGCAAAGGGGCCCCAATTACAGTATGAGGTGTAAAGTTAAAGCAGAAAGAAAGTGTTCATTAGCAATATTCACGCAGTTAGTAAGAAAATTGTTCATGTTTATCAGTATCATGAGAAGGTTATCAATGCTAACCATTATTTTGTTTACCTTCTACACATCCAATGGAACGATGTTTTTGTAATATCTATTATCTTTCCTGGGAATAAATCATTCTGTGTTTTTTACATTAAAAGTAATTGTTTCATTGTTGGTGCATGCACTCAGAGCCCATTCGCAAGAAAGAATACCTGATCCCTTTTACAAATTTACTGTCGAACAGGACCGAATCGCCGGTCCGTCACAATATATATATAATTGATTTGAACTTATCAGTTAATCCTCATCCCTTAAATCCAAATATATATATATATATATATATATATATATATATATATATATATATATATATATATATATATTCATATATGGCATTGTGAAAAGAATTACAGAATATGATGCACGATAGGATTTAAGGGATGAGGATTAACTGATAAGTCGAAATCCATTATTTTAATTACTAATTAATTTCACTTACGCATTGAGAAAAAGATTTTCTCATAAAAACCTTACTAAAACGTGAAAACACCAATGAAACTGTGGTGCAAGTATCTTTTTCACAGTTTTTCTGAAAACAACATTGCTTTACGAGGCACTGCATCGAACTCAAACACAGTATAAGCATTATGCAGTTACGCAGTACCATGTTAAATGTTCCATGATGACGTGTTGATCACCGACTCGAGCGATCCGCGCGGCGATCAGGGAATACTACGCCACCCTACCATTCGTAATACAACATCGTTCTACTAAATTTAACCGAAAAGTGAATGTTTTTATATATTTTTTTAAATTTCCGTAAGGAAATTGAGTAATCATATTACTAAAACAACATGTGAAGTAAAAGTTTTGAACAATTTTAAAGGAAAGATATGATTTAAATCTAATTAATGTTGTCCATTGGAAGTGAATAGTGGAATAATGAAGAAGTTGGTTTAGTGGTGAGTTATTGTTGACATTTACATAATTGAAATGATTGAAGACGTTGTCATTGTCAACAATACTATTTATTTCAATAATAGCAGCTTTCGATGGCTTATCCATCATCATCAGTTTTCTGCTGTCTGGAAGTCGTATTCGTTTTTGTGACTTCCAGACAGCAGAAAACTGATGATGATGGCTAAGCCATCGAAAAGCTGCTCTAATTGAAATAAATAGTATTGTTGATAATGACAACGCCTTCAATCATTTCAATCATGAAGAAGAACAAATACTTCTAAACAGTTTCTATACAGTTCATGAAAATATTCAGAAATGTAAGTAATCTAAGTATCAAGAAGGTAGTAATATTTCTGTTAGTAGGTAATAACAAATTTTCGTCTTTCCTTTCTAGGTATATTGGACAAGTAAAAAACAACATAATTCAGGATTCTTTCCTTCATTATTTGCTGCATATGCACAACTGTGCTTTCGACACACGCAGTAAGAATTCAGTTGGTCCATATAAAATATGTTCCGATACATGTCAAATGTAAGGTTAAAGGTTCGATGTAATTGTAAGTATTATTTAAAATCCTAGGAATATAAAATCTTAGGACTATATAACCACGAGGTCAAGAAATAATACGAATTATCTTTTAAGTTTTTACCCAACTATTAATAAACGCAATTTCAGAAGCAAATCCTTATACTTCAGTAGCAGCTACCTGTAATTTTACTTGGTCTTGAGAATCACTAGCTGTATCCGCGCGCATCCCTGACTGGTCAAAAAGCGGGCTGAACTGCTCTTCTGTATAAATACGAATAGTATTGTGAAAGGGAGCCAGGGAATATAGCATTTACAATCTTCCTTCAACGAATGAACACGGATGATACTCGTCATTTCGTAACCAGTATGATAGTATGTAGTTTGTAGAGAAGTACATTGGCAATGCAGTGGATTTCCAACTGCGGCAGGCGGGAATGTCACGTAAGATCCCCACGCAAAAGACTCTATACTCTATTTCTAATATTCCATAACATATACAGGGTGATTCAGTGTCCGTTGCTCATTCAGGATACGGTGATAGAGTAAACTATATTATTCATGAGTGCAAAAGGAAATAGTATAAACACAAATCAAAATTTTTAAAAAAAGTTTTTTTTGTCATTGATCTTTTTTTGCAAAAATAATGTAGCCTAAATATTACTTAAATGTAGCCTATATGTATTATTAAATATTGTTCCCTGTTGCTATTATTGCCTACTTATGTAACTTATTTGAGAGGAGAGAAAAAATACTACTTAACTGTTATTTAGGATAGTTTATCGTATTCGCTATTCAGCCAAAATTTCGAATTTTCACCTCTTGTAACAGGGGCTCTATAAGTGTTCAAAATTACAGGCTTCTGTGCTGCAGGGCCTCTGTGACGCGTACTACTTTGCCAGGTTGTACCTTCATTTCTTTCGCCATCGTTTCAATACGCCGGTGAAGGAGGTCACCATAAACCTCTTTCTCGCTAGCATAAATGCAATCTTCCATTTACCCTCTGCTCCAAACACATTGGAAGTACTTTAAGTTATAAAATTAAGATACTGAACGCCTCTTAAATAAATGCTCGGGTAAGGAATAAGAATCAAGGATAAATTCATCCACAATGCCAACTGACAATTTACATAAAATCGCTATTGATGAGCCTCACGCGCAAATTATGCACATTCTTTGTGCCAGTTCTTGCAAGACGGCTTCATCTGACCCAACAACGAAATTACTAGTTTAATTTGCATTTGCGCAGGAAATGCCTATTGAAAACAACGACTTGTCTACTGCGGAAATGGAAAAGTCGTATTCTCTCCGCATGAATTGTTCGCCATACGAGGAAGTATCTGAGATGCCTTATCCTCGCGCGCTATCTGCCTTGTTCTCGCTACCGGGGTTTCTTGGATAGTATTAGCAATTGAGTTTACCAGAGAAGTGGCGAGACCTAATGCGAAGTGAAGCCACTCGCTCACTTGCCATAGCCCGTGTTACGCGAGCACAAATGCATAGTTCAAAGTTTAACGTTAATTACTTACAAAACTAAACGATGAAGAGTATCCAATTTTGGCAAATTCAGTCTGTACATAACATATGGGATAAGGGCCCGGCGTATTAACAACGAGGACTAAAGTGCCCTGTACAACTTTGGTTACATTGGTTTTTGCATGATGTGAGAGTTGATGAATTCGCATGTCAATCCAAGTATCGAACAGTAAGAAAGATAACAAAGTAAATAATAAGTATCTAAGTGTTTTCCGTTAAGGAGTAAATCACGGCTGAGATAATAAAAAATTATATTGAAATATCTTTTTGATATCAGTGCTCGTATTGGAGAAGTTAGACTAGTAGTAGATTCTAGAATAGTTCCCTTTGGAAAGAAAATATAATGAAATGTATGTAAAAAATTAACATATTTCGAATAATAGCTGTACGACATATTACATTCTAATAAGTAAGTACTGTTGGGCAGAAATTGTACTTAAGTATTGTGTTTGGATATTGTTAAGAGTGTAAAATAAGGAGATACAGTTGCTTCCCTTTTTCTAGCTCCAATAAATTTTTACTGTCACGTAAATATTTTAAAAAAATATATTGTGACATACCAACATGTCACACATTTACTTACTAATATTTGTCGTAAATGGGGTAAATATACAAGGATAAACAAATAGAAATATGGCGCCCTAGCAACGGCAGCCGAGTTGTCAAGGTCAATAAACTTCATTCTGGCATTGGACCTGAGGGCACGGCTAGCTGATCAAGAAAACAATTGAGGGATTGGTTGAGAAAGCAATGACAGTGTAGGGCATGATTATGTAATCAATTTAGGGATTGGCCAGGAGAACAGTGACAGTCTATTCACGACGGAAGTGCGTCGAATGTCTCTGGTGAAAAGCAGTAGAAAGAAATAGGCCGAGTCTTGATTTTTCTTGAGAGTGAATAGTTAGCGGACTTTGAGTAATTCTTGAGTGCGACTAACGGAAATTAGAATTTTCTCGGGATGAAATAGGATTCGAATAATTTGCTGTGTAAAAATGTGTAACTTGTAATTTTCTTGGACTACTTGGACTTTGGAATTCTCGTCACCGAGAAGAAGAGGAAAATGGTTCTTCGTGGCGCCCTCGGTCAAGTGCGCGCGAAGACGGTTGTATAGATGGCAAATCGAAACGCTATTAGTAGGTAATAGCGTTTATTTCTAACGAAGGCCATCGACTCGGCTAGCGGGATATTGATTTTATTTAGATAACGGTTGAAGCATTAATTTTAATAATATTAACGTAACCTTTTCCTGGCGCCCATGTTTAAAACATTAATCGGAACGGGTTACATCGAAACGCCCAATAATTTTATAAGCAGTTTGTGTGTGGGCATTGTTTCAATATGAATATCAAACATCAATCACGTTTTAAAAGTTTTGTGCCACTATTGAATCATTTCAAAGAAGTAGGAATTTGAAAAACCTGATTTGAATAATATAGAAAATTAAATAGAGGCCCTTTCCGTAACACGGAAAAAACATTCCGTCTTCGGAACCGCCGCTTGAGTTGCTACGTTACATTTTCTTAAGAGCAGTGAGGGCAGGGCCGTACTGTGCGTAATGTCTAGGTTGGCATCAATGATCAAGACAGAGAATAAAGAACTTGTCACATCGTAGGCCATCAACTCCTTTTCGCCATGTGGAAAACTGAAGTGTAAGCGACAGATGTATGACCCTTGGCCCCGGATAATTTCCTGTCGAATGTGTGTGTGTGTGTGTGTGTGTGTGTGTGTGTGTGTGAGTGTGAGTGTGAGTGTTTTCAAGTAAAAAAAAGATGTAACATTCTGATTTTGGTAGTAATTGTAGCAATGTATTTTTTGACTTTGGAAAAATATAAAACCTCTTTAGCAAATGTTGAACATACCAATATTTATTGCAATATTTGTCTGAGATTGTGAAGGAAGTAAAGAATACTACGGTCAGATTATAGACATAATCTGAAACAAAGATGACGAGCAAAAAATATTATCCAAATCTGGTTCCTCCATTATTATGTTAAATAATTTTAGATTATTTTAAAATGTATCGAATGTAATAATGAGGAAGGCAAAATAGCGTTCCATTTAATATTTTTATTTACACCTCCCCCATTTATCTTCATTCTTCCTCAAACACTGTCACCGTCGTTCGTTTATCAGGAAATGTTAATCGATGCAGCATAATTAGACGAGTAGCCTTCACGCCGACGACTGTATCACGTGAGCGCACGGCCGGCCAGCCGGCGGGACGCGTGCTTCCGCGCACGCGTGCCTGGCGCCGGACACCCACCCCCGCCCCGCCCCGCTCCGCGATGTCAGCGCAGTCCGCCGCCTACGCCGCCGCCGACCTGCGTCCCAGTTCCAAGCAGTGCCGGCGCTCGCCCATGACCTTGCAGCTAGAGCGGTTGGAAATGTCGGAGTCGCGGGCGCTCTGTGAATGTGGACATGCTGCGAAGATTTGTGTAAATTGGTAGTAATATACTGGATAAATGTCAAAAGTACTTCATATCGGCAGTTAAATAGATAAACAACACTTGTATTGATTGGAAACTATTTAATTATGCAGACATGACTGCTCCTTTTTCGAGAGAAGACAGTGAATTGGTACTAGATAATTCACTCATTTATAATAATAAATATAACAGTACAATAATACATTTGAAATGAATTTATTGCTATCATGTGACACACATTTCTCAAATGAGCCTATGACATATTGTTCAGATAGAGAGGTGTGTGTTCTGTTTCGTCGTTTATAACAAGTTAGTATGGAGACTGTACTGTAATTTTTGTTTGTTAGTTGTCAATATTTCAAATTCTAGATATTGGTAACTGAAATGAGATAAGAATCGATGCCAGAAGTGAATCATCATTGGGCGTCATCTCTTCATCCATCCTAAAGACGTTTAATTCCGTTGACAGTCAAAGGAATAAACACTTTCAAACAATCGTAAATCAAAAGTGATCGTAAACACACCTCCTGTGTGTTCTCCAAGTTCCTCTTTTCTTCACAAGTGGTATCAGATATCTTACTGAAGTGAGTGCTGGCCGTATAAAGTGGCATTTTGGGTGAGTGGATTTTCATTTCATGTGCGTGTTTGAAGAAGTGTGCCAAGTGATATTCCTTTGTCCTATTCAGCTGTTTAACCCTCGCCATTTAGCGAGAGTGTATAGTGAGAAGTAAGAAGTACAGTTATCTGAACTGTTGAGGTTTCATTTTTTGGAACCAATATTTCATTCATTTAAGAGAATTTTTTAAGGGGAACTCGTCATTTTTTGATTTTTCAGGATTGAGATTTTGAAGTTAATTACAAAAAGATTGTATTTATTTATTAAAGCAAATTCATTTTGTCGTTGTGGATTTATCTCCTCTCGTCTTAAATAGCGTAATCACTTTTCCGTAATTAACTATTTAATAAATACCTTTCCGTCAAGTTAAATTAGCTGCAGACCTAACTAAATACCTTCTTGGGGCAAGAGTATTTCTAGACTGAACACTCTTTTTAAATGGTTTACGAAAGAACAATTTAAATTTGGTTATTTTATACACTTGCGGGTTTTGGAGATCGGAAATCCCAAATCGTTGTACTTGGAGTAGCACTCAGCATAAAACATGTAACATAATACACTCAGCAAAATTACAAAACAAAAAGCAATTTCTCAACTTGTCTGTCACTAGTGACTGAGTATCTAACCGTCAAGACTGACTGCCTGACGTCTTGTCTCACTATAAGAACAGACTTAACATTCTCTCTGTTCAGCAACATTCTTTTGATTAAAAACTTTACTAGAAATTACAGCTGAGTAGGATATGCCCTCAAACTAGTATCTTTCCCATAATTTTAAATGTGTAGTGTTTCAAATATTGTAGAGGTAAAAGAGTGAACACGAACAAAATCCTGATTTGCCTGATTTGTCCAAAAACTAACTCGAAATTTTATCTGAACAGCATCATTATCCAAATTATTTTACATTGCGCATAGGTCCCATGCAACCAGTTTAGAACCAAGAGCGCGCAAAGGGCGAACAACGTGCGTGTCGTCCAGCCCGATGTCTGTTCGAGTGGCGGGAAGCCCAGTGCTTCGTTTCGAGCAGTTGCGTTCAGAGCCGCGACGGGCAGTTGCGTCGCTGCTGCTGACGACGATGGTGCTGGTGCTGGCCGGCCGCAGTCGCGGGGCCCTGCGCCCGCCTCCCACGGAAGAGCGACCTCCGCCTCCAGAGCTGCAGGAGCGCGTCCAGGGCGCAAACGACCTTCGCGGGAAGAGCTTCGTCGCCACCATGATAGAGACGACCGACGCCCGGCCGCTGGCCAACGGCCGGTTCGCCGGGCGCGACGGCATCGTCATGGACGCGGTGCGGAAGGTACTGTGCAACTTGACTACGCCCACGCATTAACCGGGAGCGGTCGCTCAGTGCATCAACTGATGACACTGCGTCCGACCGGGGGTTCTAGGTTCGAGTCCCGACAGCAGCAGGATTTTCGACACTAGCTTGTCAGATAGGTTGAGTTCAGTCGCTGTCTGGAGGAGAAATCTAACGACCGGATGATCTGATCGGTAGTTTTCCGTGGTTTCTCCGATCAACCACAGGCGAATACCAGAGCAGCACCCCAACAAACACATACACAAAGTCACACACACACACACACACACACTTACTCTAACATGCACTACACTAGCACATCTGCCTGGAGACCGGTCAGGAGCATAGAAGTTGTCCCGGCTGGGGGTGTGCCCCACCGGTGGGAGATACGTGGATGGGGAAAACCCCGCTCTCCGACTGTAGGTCGACGCCGGATCTCGCCATCAAGCGGGGGAAGACCACCGCCACCTCCTGAGAAAAAAACGTGCACTACACTTACGGAGCCAATGACTTTACGCGTTCGGAATCTCCATTAATCAATAATTGACTTCGCCAAAACGTAACTAGTTCTTCAGTTCCTTTTCCGCGAAACAGTATGGATTACGGGCGCGTTAACTATTCAGGTTATTACCTATGTAACTGTAGTGCTTGTTACAATAGAGTTTTATTTAGATTATTAACTATGTAACTGTAGTGCTTGTTACAATAGAGGTCAATGTTCCTTCCCAGCTGGAACATGAGATCCGGCCCCGGCCTAAACGACGGCTTCTAGGGTGTCCCTCTAATCTTTGGGCAGATTTTCAGACAAGTGTGTAAGTGTAGTGTATGTGAGTGTATATAGGAAGCATGTAACACTAAGTGTCTGTGTAAAGCAAAATGCTGGGCCAAGTATGAAGAAGGTTAGTTAGAGAACGGTTCATGGCTCGTTTGTTAGGTAATCGTTGTTTCCGTATTCCCTTTATATTGACAGGAGAAACGATAAAAAAAACTACTGATAAGAGGAGCTACCTGCTAGAACTCTTCACCAGACAGCGGTGCGCTGTCTTGCTAGCGTCGAAAATCCCCGATAGTCATGACTCCAATCTACGGACCGTCTGGTTAATGATGTTTCAGAGAGTACGTTGGCGCTGAGCAATCTCAGCCGGCATGACTACCACGTTCCATAGGTTATTAGTTAAAATACCCAGATTTTTTCAGGTATTTATTACCGCTACCAGTATTCTTCGGGTACCACGCACGCCATGACATAACGACTCGGCACGCACGGTGGTTTTCGACTGTCCATGTGGAATAATCGAAATACATAAAAATTAAGTGATATCAGGTATACATTTAGCCCGAAGTTACTAGCGCTGTTAGAAACTAATGATGATACAACAGAATCTCTAGTTTCTTACACTAATAACAATTTCTAATATAATAACATTGCACTAACTCACCTTTGCCATTATTTGAAAACTTCTTTACCAATCGTGGCGTATGAGGTTCGAAAACTATTTATTTGAAGCTAATACATCAAACCAAATTCAACAACCCTGTGTTACGTACAGTAAGAAACATAACTGTAAGTACAATGAGAAGTATATTACATGAATGTCACGGCGTCGCCATTCTCGCATTGCGACATGATAAGAACTCAGTCGCTCACAATTACACGAGAACAATTACTAGCCTATTTTCTAAAAAGGTGCAACAACATATGCTTTACAGTTTTATCATTAAAACATGTAATATGTGTATTATAAGACTGCGAATTATATCGAAATAAGTATTCAAATATGTTGTAAAAATAAATTCAAATATTATATTCAAAAAGCATTAATATTTTTTCAGAAATTTATCTCAAAATTATACCACAAATACTCATAGTTTCTAAAAATATATCGCGTTATTGAAATATCTAATTACTTAGAACTTATTTTATCCAGGAAAAAAAAGATCATCAATATTGAACATTTATAATGTAAATGTTCGCAAATTTCATAATTGAGTGTTCTCCGAGAATGGCATCGGCGCATTTTTGCATCCTTTCCTCTACCCGATGAAAACATTTGGATAAATGTTTGAGAAAAAAATTGTTTAAAAAAGGGATCAATTTCACGCAAATGTTTCCGGACACTACTATCTTTTTGGAAATTTGTGTCTGAACTTTCTTCAAGATTTGTCTTTAGAGAATATATTTTATTCAGGAAAAAGTTTTAATTTCGGTAACGTAACATCTAAGAATATGCAGACAAAAGTTGAACATTTGCAATTTTTTATAATCCAGATAGTTCAACGAAAATGGAATCAGCGACATGCTTTAAGCGTCTCTAGTTCTGACAAAAAAATTGAAACTAAAATTGTGCAGCCTTTTATTTTCTTTCCTTTTTAGAAAATGTGGAAATGTTGGCATTTCATTGAAAGTATCTCCAAAATCAAATATTCTTTTGCAATTCGCAGAATTTCCATTTTGATTGAATAGTGATTCCGAGTACCTCAATTTGTCCCGTAAGAGCATGTTTTCATCACAGGAGGCAGTGATCTTCCTTCTCTGACTGGTGAAATCCGGCGCCGACCTACGTCGGCTTGCGTAGATATTCCCAAACGAGGTAACTCCCAACAGCGTGGCACAGCCCCAGCTGGACCAAACACTAAGTTCCCGACTGGGCTCCCAACAAGAAGAGTTACAACCTATTACAGTTAAAACCTATTTTCAAGGATTTTATTACATGGGAGTTTTTTTTTTTTTATTTATCCTTGAAAATAGATTTTATTACATGGGAGTTTTTTTGTTTTTTTCTCCCTTTCAAAATTCAAAATTTATTCCTTATTTATCCTTGAAAATAGATTTTACTACATGGGAGATTTTGTTTTTTTTCTCCCTTTCAAAATTCAAAATTTAAGTAGTATATGACTTAGTGTAGGGATCACAGAATTTTGAAAATGTGCACACAATTCACTTTTTCCCCATAGTACGTCATAAGCAGTTTTTAACTGTTTTTTTGACGTAAAATAAATAAATAAATAAATAAAAAAATTACATTTACACCCGCATGCAGTACCTTATAACTCTTCTTGTTGGGAGCCCAGTCGGGAACTTAGTGTTTGGTCCAGCTGGGGTGAGGGTAGGAAAAGGAAGAGGAAGGAAAAATGAAGCTGAAGAAGGGGTTCCGTTAGCACGGTTTATTGCTTCGCCTGTTAGTGATCGGAGAAACGACAGAAAACTACCGGTGAGAGCACCTGCCTGCTACAATTCTCTCCAGACTGCAACTGAATGCACCCTAGCTTTGTAGCTAGTGTTGAGAATCCTGCCACCGTCGAGACTAGATCCCTATGACCTCCGAGTCAGAGGCACTGCAATGACATCAGTTGACGTCCTGAGCCACCTTTGTCGATCGCAGGGTTTTGATTTCTGTCAGATCAAACAGGAAATTACAATCCTGGAGAAAATGTTGTGAACAATTTAGGTACAAGTCAGATTAGACCTACAGACGGACTGACGTACAAAAAGACAGACCTGTTTTGATGTAGGCCTATACAATTGTTTCGATGTAGAATACCCACTAAATGTGAATTCTGATAACAACCTGATAAAATAATTAATTTACTAGATACAAGAATGAGAATTATCAACGTTTTGGTGTCAGCGACAAACAATGCACGTTTCTTTTATCCAAAAATTGTTTTTCCTTGAACATTACAATACATTCTCCATCTTGCGTTAGTAGTAAGCCAGAAAGTAAAATTCTACAAATACCAATACACGGAGAAAACACTACATTTCACACGTCATTCTTCTCCGTTGTGTGAAAGAAAACAATCTGACAAGGCGCTAGTAAAAGCGGCACTTCCTAAGGTAGACTTCCGCCCAGGATACAAATGTGGAACCCTATTGTCTTCAGCCACCTTCCATTTAAATTCCCTCTTCCCCCAAACTGACCAAATCTCCAGAATTAAATTTTAAAAATTCATTAATATGTTTTGAGGCCGGAAGATGATTTACTATTTTCGATGCTACTTTTTGCATATTTAAAATTTATAGAGATTTTTCCTTAATGAAATATGTTGTTTAAAAACAGATCCGGAAATAATGTTTTGCACAATGATTTAACAATGTGATTTGTTTTCGCTTTATTTTGAGCGAAATTGAGGCAACTTTTTATTTCCCCCAACATTTTCCCCTTAAACAGGCACTAGATTTTATCTTTAAATGTCTCCTCGTGTGTATCAAGTCGCGATAAAAAATATGGTGGTAATCCCATTTTGGGCAAACTCATTTTTTTCGAGAACTGCAAGAAAGTTAATATTTTAAAACTACAAAATTGAGCTAACTTTGCCTTAGACAAATTCCCTTGTAAAAAATCAACTTTCTAAAAAAGGACGTGTACTTTTTTTTTAAAAAAAATACGAGTAGACTTGTGGTAATTTGAGTGTGAAATTTATGCATTTTCTAAAAAAAGTATTGTTTCAAACCCAACCAAATTTGTTCATTAAATTGTCTCATGGTATGTAACAACGGACGGTTAAAATTTGGTACTAGTCTCAATTTTGGCGAACAATCCAGATTTTCCAAAATTGCAAAAAATAAATATTGGATTTGGGTTGAGATAATTACATTTTTAAATGTCGGCCCGAGTTCAAAGCTTACCGTTCTTCTGATGCATAGTAGTACGGCTGACGGCTGACTTTCCTTGGAGGATCTGAATTCGAGTCTCGGGTGTGGTAAAAAAATATTTTCGGGCTGCGAACACTTTTGAATGTTTACGTAGTAATATAATATTGCGGAGCATTTAAAAGTATCGCGAGAAAGTATGTGCTGTTGTTGCACCACTAGTGTAAAGAAATGAGTTGTTTCGCATAATGTGTCGTTGGAATTAATGCAAATTATAAAAAACGTTTTCTCAAAAAGTGGCCTTATTTCTTTAAATGTTTTCTACGTATTCAACAAGGAACGCGAAAATGGTGTAGGTCTTGTTTTCGTTGATCTCTCTGAATTTTTGAAAACTGCGTGTTGCAAATACTGGATTGTGACAATTACATTTTCAAGTTTCGCCCCAAATTTGACAAGCCCCGCGTTTCAATAGCGTAGATGCATGTTTCACGGCGAGATAACTCTGAGGACCTGATCTCAGAGGAGGAAGAAATAATGCGAGAAAGTTTGTGTCGTTGTATTTCAAGTTGTTTAAAGATCTGGTTGTATTCAATGGACGTGTTACTGCAAGTATAAAATAGAGAACTCTTAGCGTCATTAATCTATATTATAATCATTCTTTAAATCATTGTATTTCCTCTAAAGAGAATCGCGGCTAGTAATTTTTCTATTAATTCTAAAGAAGAAAATGAGGGAATATACTTGAAATTTGGAATTTGAACTTTTATGCGTAACTCTCTTACATGCCATTTGGACCACAAATTATCGAACATAAATTCTTTCTTTTCTAGGGCTTTTATCCAGCCAACGGCCGGTTACTCTTTACGTCCCGATGGGACATATATTCGACCATACATTAAACCTACACATTTGCGGGACCCTCTTATCTAGGGTCAGCAGAACGCGAGG
This sequence comes from Teleogryllus oceanicus, assembly GCA_964035755.1. NCBI lineage: Eukaryota > Metazoa > Arthropoda > Insecta > Orthoptera > Gryllidae > Teleogryllus > Teleogryllus oceanicus. The sequence continues at coordinate 29,773,418 of CAXIVR010000003.1, forward strand.
CCCTCCGCGACAACACACACAAGTCAAGGGACAAACAATCATGCCTAAGGCGGGACTCGAATCCGCGACCCTTCGGACCGAAGCGCTGAGCACTCGCTCTCAGCCACCTCGGCCATCCAGGTCGGTGAACATAAATTCGATTTTCTATTTTGTCAACACTAAATGCCAAGGGACCATGAAGAACGCTTTTAATGATTACAAGAGTGCGTTTAATGTCACGCCATTTACGGCTATAACATTGGAACCCATTAGGCAGCAGAGTTTTAGCAGGGGAGTTACCGTGATAGATCTGGTGATAGGCATTGGTCGCTTTCTTGAACGAGAAAGTGGGCCAAAACCACAGGCAAACAATTTGCATTTACACATCCCATATCTCTCGTAACCCAACAATAACGATGATATAACCTTATGATAACGTAAACAACTTCGACTGAAAGAGCGAATTGAAGAAAGTGTTTTTGAAATGGGGAAGGGAGACATACTAGGATAAGGAAAATTGAATGTGTATTCAACATTAAATGTATTAGAGTATACTAACGAGTCTTGTGATAATTCGTTTATATTTTCATTGTACTTTATTTCTTTAACGTGAATAGTCAAATTTGTTTGACATCAATGAGGTTTTTATATAATTGCTGTAAAGGTTTATTAATTTTTTACAAATATGTGAACTTTTGGAAGATAATATATCTAACTCTATGTAATGTTTCACAGATGTTTTAAGTTCTCATTCAGGAACATTATTGCCATTCTTAAATTAATTCTTGAATTTAAGATACAATAAAATATTTGTCACTCAGATAAATAGATAAATGCAAAAATCCAACCATACAATATACAATGCATTTGCAATTTAAAGGTTGAAAATGCTGGGACATGTAATAATTTATAATTGAAATATATTTATAAATGAAATCCAACTTTACTCATGCTATTTAAATTGAAGCGATATTTTTATTACACTTGGACCACCCATAAATCATATTTTTACAAAAGACTGTGAAAACACACACACACACACACACGCACACGCACGCACGCACCACACACACACACACACACACACACACACACACACACACACAATATATATATATATATATATATATATATATATATATATATATATGCGTAATAACAAAATTATCAATAATTTAATTTTAGATTACCTTGTCATTTGTAAATAATATTAATTAAAGAATTTGCAAAATTTTAATGAAAATGCATAAATTTAAATTAAGAGGTAAAAATTCACAAAATATACATTTTTTTAATGTCCAACGAAATATTACACTAATTTAATAGCATTTGCCTCTGAGAGAAAAAATCAAAATTCGGTGAACGTCTCTGTAGATAAAAATGCAAACAAGTTCATGTGCATGATTAAATATAGCATAAATAGCATAAAACATTGCATATTAGCATAAAAACAAGCACGTCGGGAATGAAATACTCATGTAGAGTGAAACTTGCTTCATGTTCGAGAACACCGATGCAGATAATTAGTTTAATTTTTATGCTTTCATCCATATTTTCATGAATTTGGTCAATTTATCTCTAACAAAATAAACATTCAATTTTCCTGCTATAATGTTCGAATTTCTTTGGAAAATAGAATAAGAAATTCAATTTGACCAATTCAGAAGATCTGCAAGTATAGCGATAATCGAAGACAAGAAAAATGGTTTATAAAATTAATTTTAACCTCACCAACAACCATTTTATGCCACGGAAACCCAAGTATTTCAAAAACATTAAATTAGTTTAAGTATTGATTTTTTGAGTTAAAAATGTATCTCGGGCGTCAAATTGATGAGCGTGTCAACTACGTCTCAGAAATTTCAAATCGCTTCGTACTAATTCATATTTTTTATTATATTTATATTCTCAATTAAGTAATAATAAAAATAATAAAACATAATTATATAACTTTATTTAATACAGTTCAGGTTTGTGTAATGTAGATTTTATTTCCGACTAAGATCTGAAAACAATGACCACGTATGGGGAATTTGGAGACTTTTTCAAAACTCGAAGTGATTATTATAAAACAGCAGGACAAAATATTACTAGGTGCAACAACAATGAATACAAATGAATAATAAACACTAAAATAAATGCACAGAACTGTTGCAGTCATTTTCAAAAAACTATTTAAAGTCAAGGTGATTTAAAGGCGAGAAAACGGTTTTTATTTTATCTGCGGCCCAGCACTCGAAATCTGAGTGTTTTAAGAGGAACGTATGAGATTTTGTACGAGCCTGATTCCAAGACACAATAAAAAGTATTTTTTGTTATTTTTTTCAAAAAATATTTTTTGTGATTGAATTATGGTTTCAGAAAATATTAAAAAAATGTTTCTGAAAGTATAAATTGTTTTTTCTTTATAATATTTTTTTAGTCAGAAAAAAGTGTTAAGTTGCCGAAAAAAAATAAAATAAAAAGAACACGTTTTTGGCTGTAGAGGGGTGTGGGTGGTGGGACGGGGTTAAGAAAACTTTCAAAAATATTATTTTTATGGTAGAATTATAATGTAACCACTCAAAAGTCATATGGTGTAGGGGAACGTTTTACCATCTTATCCGGGGGTACCCTTCAACGAAGATGGTACCCGTATGGAAATTACTCAAATGTTTCTCTCTAAGAAATAGACCCTGGATACAGAAATGTGGACTCTATTAAGAAACTTACACGTTTGACATCAGCATCATAGAATTAAACTAGTGGTGCTACAACACCACGTTCTTTCGCATATTAGTATCGATTACGTAACTTTATAATACAGCAATGTTTGTCCATATTAACTCATTCCAGTCATCAATTATATACCTCATATTGAAGCGCATGAGGTATGAAAATTATTCTTTTAGAGCGAATACATCAACACATTTGATACTCCAAAACTGTGTTCCATACAGCGAAAAACATTATTGCCCAACAATGCGATCCAATTCTACGAATTTCAAACTGCCGTATCGCAGCGTATCCATTGTCGTGTTTAACTCTGCTATCCCTTGAAAATAGCTATTTTTCAGTAAAAAAAGCGCGGGAAAAATTGGATTTGCAATGTGCGAAACTAATGTAAATAGTGGTGCTAATACAGAACGTACTTTCTCGCTGTATTTTCAAGCAAAATTGCGCGAAAAGTACGCGATTTTCAGCAAATCAGGCAAAATTGCGTGAATACCAACGATACACGATGTGTATTTTAGCCGTAAATTAAACATTAGTTTATAATAATGTGCAAGGAAAGGCAGCATTCATTATCACCATCTGTTATCAGTGCGGCGTTACAACAATGGATTTGAAGCAATAATGACCACTCATTTCAATAGGATACACATTTTGCCAATTATCATTGTTTATACCGCTAGCGAGAAAATGAAAATATGTGTAACAAATATAACAATTAAATATATTATTCCTATATTCATCAAAAGTACTCGCTTCTTACATGCATTACTTTTTATTTCCACATATCAATAAGCAAAGAGAAATCAATTCTTCCTTTCACATTTAACTCAAGTAAACGACGCAATTTAAAATAGGTTTTAAATAATTTCTAAAATATTAATTTTAAAACTTATAATAAAAGTTCGAAGAAGAAACAAACAAATAAATATGAAATATTATACAAATTCTAATTTACGTATAACGGAACTACTTAGCATCACTATTCATTTTACGTAAAGAAAGCGCAGTAAATCGGGAGCGGTCAACTACTTTTATCACGAAACTACTAAAAAAATATTCATATTTTCATAAAAGTCAACATGACCTTATTTAAAGATCCGTTTTTGATGAACACATTTGAGTAAGAAAAGAATTATATATTTTTAATTGAGTTGTACAAATACTCTGAAAAAAATTTTGAATAATTTCAATTTTCGAAAAAAGCAAGGATTTTAACCAACATGAGATCTACACCATTCCCTTAATCATCCTTCAAATTATCCACCAACAAAATTTCATCAAAATTGTTTCATTTCATCGGAGCTGATTCTGAAAAAAAAAATTGTTTAAACAAAAATTAAAAGTTGCCTAAATTTCATGCAAAATTACCAGAAAAATACTGAAATTTTCGAAAAATCGTACGTGAGCTTATTTCAAAATCTATCTGTAACGAACAGATTTTATTAAGGGAAAAATATCTATGTTTAATATTTTAGCTGCAGGAAGACGCAGAAAAAAAATTGCATTGTTTCAATTTTTGAAAAATCAAATTTTTCATCGAACATAAGAACTGAGCCAGTCTCTTAAACATCCGTTAGACTATCCAACAACAACAATTGAATAAAAATCGATGGGGCCAATTTTTTTGAAAATTTTGAAAATGTCACATGGGCTTCATATAAAGTACCTCCCAACATTAAAATATCGGTTTCAAACTCAAGGCTCCGCGATATCAGTCAGATCAATAAGGGAATATATATTTTGGAGAATATCTGCTGAATGGTTTAGCCGCTAACGTTGTTAGCCGCTAGGGATGGGCAAATGGACGGACAGACGTTTTGCCGTCAATCGAGTTTTCGGTATCAGGACCCATAAAACATGGTTGTTGGCTACACCACGTGTTAGATGTGTTTTTCTAAATTTATCCCCTAGATTTACTCAACTTTTTGTTACCAGGGCCCACTAAGAAGAGTTTTTCTTCCCAAAATTCTTCGTTTTTCCGCACAGCAATATATATATTTATACATAATGTAAAAACATAACATACAACATAAAAAGGAACTTTTTAAGCTCGAGAAAGTACAAATTATTATGCAAAACTATTCATAATTCCAAAACAAAATTAACACGCTCGTATTTAAATATTTTAGAATATATTTTATTAAAGTAAACATCTCTGTAATAATACTGTACTTTTGCATTGTTATTTTTCTTTAATTCGTTAAAATAGATAGTATTTGTCAAATGCGGGACCTGCACCATTTTTATAATTGTCTGCGCTCTATTGGAGGTAAAGACTCCATGGCGTGCAAGGTCATAGACAGCTTTGTGGTAGTAGGGTTACATTAGGGTCGTAACGCGTCGCTGGCGGATAGAGGACATTATTCAGATTTGTTACATTCTAGCGACTGCCTGTTCTGATCGACACAGTTTTCCACTGTTTGTTGAGGAGGAGTTGAGACCACCGGCGTGACGTAACTGTTTCTGGAGGACTGCGTCAGCGTCACGTACGGGACGCCTGACCCCCTCTAAGACAAGACTAGGAGAAAAGCACTCATGATTTACCCTTTTTCATTTCATTTCATTTTCTTTTTATTGGTCATGAATTTACATAGATCAGTATTTTAGTACTTTTACATATGTATTTTGGTGGCTTAAATGAACCTTAAAAATTAACTTAATTCTAAAACTAACTACTTAGGATAAGGGAGCTCATGAAGCGCCTTACTTATTACCAAACTCTGACCGCATGATCAAGAAAGCTTGAATTGGGAACCTATTTTTGATTCTAGTAATGATTTACCCTTGTCCCTCTGTTTGGACAATACCGATAGGGAGTCCGAGCGAGCCTGATAGTTAACCCGATGGTTACCCATGAAGGCAACTATCAGTAGTGGCGAGGTATGCAAGCCTATAGGAACTGGAAGCTGCAGAAAGACGGCAATAGGCTTGTATAAACTTTGTTTACCACTAAAAATTACTGTTATTCCGCCTTGTGTTCAACTTTCGACGGTGACAGAATTTTAAACACACACGAGTATAGCTAGATTAAATTCATTCGCTATCTAAATGTAGTTTTCTGTGATTTCAGCTATTAATACCTGACGAATGCCTTAATGAACGGGCAAAGGACTACACTCGGTATTTACCTTCCTCATGTGTCCCCCTTCCTCTCCCCTTACACCCCACACACACCAGTCCAGTCGAGACCAGTCGGGACCTTGCAGATTGCGCCTGCTGGGTGGTGCCCCGCTGTCGGTCATCCGATGCGTAGGTCGGGCCAGATCTCCCGTTCCAGCGAGAGCGGACCATAGGGGCCCTCAGGGATGTAACATGCATTAAACTTTCATGACTAATGACCACATCCCTTGAAGCTCCTGAAAATAATCAATAAAACAAACACTCCGACCACTTGAATTATGCAGTGTATGTAATGCGACGTGTGTCGACTCAGCGCTTCGGTCCGAACGGTCGCGGATTCGAACCCGCCTTGAGCATGGTTGTTTATCTCTTGTCTTTTATGTACGTGTTGACGCGGAGGACCTCGCGTTCTGATGACCCCAGATCAGCGTAAACCGCAAGTGTGTTTGTTTGTTGTTTAGTGATTCCGGACGCGTCAGCAGCTTTGGTCATTAGTCCCGTAAGTGAAGTGCGTGTTTATTTCTCGTGAGATGGCAATGATCTTCTCCCGCTGGACGGCGAGATCCAGCGCCGACCTATCGTCTGTTAGCGGGGTTTCCCCCTAACCTGAACTCTCCCACCAGCGGGGTACCGCCCCAGCCGGGACAAGCTCTAAGCTCCCGACCGGTCTTCCGGAATATGTGGTAGTGTAGACAAGTGTGTTTTTGTCAAGTGTATGGTCGAATAGGCGTCTGGAGGAGAATTCTAGCGGCCGGCTACTGTGATCGGTAGTTTTCCGTGGTTTCTCCGATCAAGGCGAATGCCGGAGAAGTACCCTAACAAACGGGCAACGGACCGCGCGCGATCTTCCCATCCTCTTCCTTGTCCTATCCTCTCCCCCTTACACACACTTACACTAACATGCACCACACTACCACATATTCCGGGAGACCGGTCGGGAGCTTAGAGCTTGTCCCGGCTGGGGCGGTGCCCCACTGGTGGGAGAGTCCAGGTTAGGGAGAAACCCCGCTAGTCGACGGTAGGTCGGCACCGAATCTCACCGTCCAGCGGGAGATCACCGCCATCTCCAGAGAAAAAGAACATGCACTACACTAACGGGACTAATGACCAAAGCAGTTGACGCGCCCGGAAACACGAAAAATTCAATCACTCAATCAATCGAATATGCGTCGCAAAACCGTTACCAGCTATAGGCTGGATAAACATCCTGAGAGCAAAAAAATGTAGCGCGACGTGCGTGCTTCCAGATGCACGGCGTGACGCTGTCGGTGCGCGCGGCGGCCGGGGCCGCGTCCTTCCAGAACGCGACGCGGCCGGGCGCCCTGCAGGACCTGCGCGCGGGCCGCGCCGACGTGTGCTTCAACACGTTCCTCGTGGAGCAGCTGCCGCGCGGCCTCACCTACTCCACGCCGGTGGGCTCCTCGCGCGTCCTCGTCATGATTCCCCGCTGGCAGCTGCCCGTCATCCTCGCGCTCGTGAGTACGGGAACGGGGATAAATCTTTGACCCCGGCGAATAAGCTGATAGTAAAAAGAAACTTAATTTTACAGGGGAACAAAAAACTTCAAAGTAATGCTATAAATAACGAGATGAATGATATTCAAACAAACCTACACAAAAATAGTATCGTTTCAATATCACTTTCGTATAAATATCATTAAGACGTGATTTATTTCATTTAAATGTGGTCTTTTTCCTCTCCAGTAAAATTAACTGTTTATGACTTATTCACCGAGAGCAAAGTAATATGGCCGGTTAAAGCGAGTGCTTATAGACTCTGGGTGCGGCAAAAAAAACACCTTCGTTTGTCCCGTAAGTGTAATGCTTGTTATATATCGGGTGGTGGGAGTGTTCCTTGCCCTTCGGAACACCGGGGGAGATCACTCAGATGGCATCAACTGATGTCACTGCATTCCCTAGGTCCTAGGTTTGAGTCCGCGCGATGGCGGGATTTTTTGACACTAATTTGTCAGCTAGATCGAATTCAGTCGCTGTCTGGAGGAGAATTCTAGCGGAAGGATGCTCTGATGGGTAGTTTTCCGTAATTTCTCCTATCAACACCAGGCGAATGCCGGAGCAGTACCCTAAGGAAGGCGCCACGGCCCGCGCGCGATCTTTCCTTCCTCTTTCTTGTTCTATCCTCTCCCCTGACACACACTTACACTAGCATGCACTACACTACCACACATGCGGGCAGACCGGTCTGGAGCTTAGAGCTTAGAGAAACCCCCGCTAGCCGACGGTAGGTCGGCGCCGGATCTCGTAATATAGAGGGAGATCAACGCCACCTCCCGAGGAAACTAATGCACTACACTTACGAGACTAATAATCTAAGCTGCTGACGCGCCCGTAATCACTAACAACCAACCAACCCGCTGGAACATACGTGTGGCGTCAATTGATTGTTAGTGATTGTGATTTCAGGCGCGTTAGTGATTTCAGGCGCGTCAACTGCCGTCACTAGTTCCGTGAGCGTAGTGTATAGATTTATCGCGGAAGGTGATCTCCCTCTTTTGGATGGCGAGATCCGGCGTCGACGTACGTCGATTTGTGGGGATTTCTACCACCAGGCATCTCCCTTCAGCGTGACACTGCCCCAGATGGATCAAGCTCTATGTTCCCGACTGGTGTCCCAGCAAGTGTGGTAGTGTAGTGCGTAAGAATGTAGTAAGATATGATAAGGCAAGGAAGAGGAAGAAAATATCACGGTCTGTGAACCATTTGTTGGTCTGTGGACCATTTGTTAGGGCTCCGTCGTTCGCCTTGTGTTGATGGGAGAAACTTTAGAAAACTACGAAACAGAGCAGTCGGTCGTTAGAATTCTCCTCCAGATAGGGACTGAAGAGATCCAGTTATGAAGCAAGAGTCGAAAATTCTGTCAGCGTCAATACTCGAACTCTAGGACCTCCCTGTCAGACATACTGCATTGACATCACCGTTTCATGTCGACCTATCAATCGGATTTGCGAGATTTCTCTCCTCGAGTTATCTCTACCAGCACAGCTCACTTCAGCCGGGATATGCTATAACCACCTGACTGGTTTCCCGAGATGTGTGGCAGTGTAGTGCATATAAGTGTAAGTGTAAAAGGAGAGGAGGAAATAAGGATGAGGAAGAAAGATCGTGCGAATACCGGGGTTCTTTGGTTAGGATACTGCCCGGCATTCCTATCTTTGATTGAGGAAACCACAAAAAATTACCGATCAAACTAGCCTGTGGCCAGAATTCTCTTTCAGGTAGTAGTGGAATTCGTTTCAATTAAATAGAACTCATATTTTTAAGTTTTATCTATTTTCTTATTCGCCTTAAAAGTAAACAGTTCTTGCTCATTTATCCGAATCATGACAGTGAGAGTCCACCTAGAAAAACTGAATCTTATTTGAGTATCTAAAAAATTCAGAGCTTGAAAATGATGTAAACTATTTTATTTTGTTCAATTGGTGTTTGCATGAAAAACAGGAATTAGTATTTGTTGCATCGTTACTCCTGCTTAAAATGAAGCCTCATATGCCTTATGAAATCCAATTACTTAGTCTTCTAAACCTTAACAAACCTCAATTATGCGATGCGGTAGTAGAAGCTGCGAATGACGAGCCCCTTTTGAGTAGGTTGAAATACGAAACTGGCGAGGCTTCGTGTGCATAGAATGCTCATTATTGGGGAACTCGCGACGGGTCTAACGTTCTGTTGGCTTTCTTCTGATTCGAATTCTTTTGTCCTTTTTATATTGTTCTGTGATTTAACATATTGTATTTCCAGTTTAATTTTTGTGACTTTTTTATAGATAGATGAAGATTATTATTTAATGCCGCACTTGTTCAGCCATTCCGCCATACAACTGTACAATTGAAGAGCAGAGTGACTAAGAAAAGGGACATTTAATTAATCGTATTATCAAAGTGGCACTTCTATGGAACTGAAGTTTGACCATGAGCTGTGAGACTATCTGTCTTTATATTATTTTGTACATAAACATCTAAAATAAAGCGAATTTGTGTATCTAGAAAACCTAAAACTGGAATTTTAAAACTCTAAAAATTTAGAACCCCTTGATACCTGCATTTCTGAAGAAAGCGACGGAAAGATACAACTTTGTGACCTGATTTACAGACTTCCTTCCGACAAACATTTAGGCTACTTTCTTAGGACACGGCGTCTTTAGGACAACGAAGTAGACACAGGCTCCGGACGCATAAGCATATATATATATATATATATATATATATATATATATATATATATAGTATATATACACGTATATGATGGTTTGCGCGAGCCAACCACACTATTATCAATGAGAACATTCGTATGTTACACAAAACTCGAACAAGCAACCTTCAGCTTCGTGCAAGTCTCGGTTGCTCAAAGATCCTGCGAAACTAAAGGAAATCATTGGGGAATGCACAATGTACAGTAAGCATTATGATTTTCAAACAATTATTTTAAATAAATTCCCCTTAATTGTTTGAAAGATTAGATCGAAGTTGATATGGCTACTAACAACGCAAAAAAGCATGCGACTTTCCGAAGGGTGAGTTTTAGTGTGATGCTTAATGCTGTAAATGGACATTATGACAACATCGTAGAACGAGATCCGGACGACGCAAATGGACTGTTAGGGATGGCTGACTCTGATGCCCATTATCTTGATTACGTGTGAAAGTTACGAACAATGAGAGCAACTGAGCACTTTGTATCATCACCATCTCTTAACACCTGCACACGTTCCGTCTTTTTCCTTATAAATCACAAGGCATCTTAAAAATAAATAGTTCAAATTTATAGCGCAACTCAGAAATGTACACTAGGCCTCCTGTGGACATTTTTACTCTCATCAATGCTTGAATGCATACTATGGTCTTGTCTCCAGTTGCCTTACGATCTGAAAAACTGGGAGTAACCATTTTCCACTAAGGCATTGGAATAGGCGGCAGTGACACATAAAACTAAAATGAGAATTCATCCTGCACGTATTTAAAGTTTCGTAGATGGTCGTAGCAACGATGACAATTCAATGAAGTAAACGCATAGGTAGGTAGGTAGGGTAGGCCATGTCTTGTTTGGGACACAGAACTTCTCAAGTAATGCCGAGGGATTGAGCGGGCCGGCGTCATGGAGGTGGAGGTGAATATCGCGTGGTCAGAACCTGGGGGACTGGCATGAGGAACAAGGTGGGGAATAAGATGATGTCTATTAGATTAATGTAATCATATATATCCCGAGAATGCCATGTATTCTGTTAATTGTTTCATGCAGAGCGGCATTTTTAGTGCATGTAGGTGGATTATATATTAGATTCCGATTTTTTCCCTTTGTACATATGTCGGAAAACCCTATTTAAGTCGAAACATCTCTAACATCGTTCCCTAATTATCAGGCAAACTCATTCTGCAGAAGGCTTTCCACCACGTTTGAAGTACTGTATGTGATTCTTGAAGCAGATTTTAAATAATATGGACCGTTTGAAGTGGCTTAGGGCATCAACTGATGCACCTGCATTGCCTCTGATCAGGAACTCCTAGGGTTTGAGTCCCGACGGGGCAGGAATTTCCACAATAAATACATAGCTTGGCCCACTTCAAGCGCTGCCTGGAGGATAATTCTAGGATGGCTCTGATCGGTAGTTTTCCGTAAGTTCAACGAAAAACGTGAGATGAATGCGGGAGCAATACCCTAACAAACAAGTCATGGACTGCACGTCAACTTTCCTTCCTCTTCTATGCCCTATTGATTGATTGTTAATGATTCCGGGCGCGTCAACTGCTAGGGTCATTAGTCTCTACGTGTAGTGCAAGTTTTTTCTCTGGAGATTGCGGTGATCTTCCCCCATTTGATGACGAGATCCGACGTCGACCTCCCATCGGTTAGAGGAGTTTTCCCCAACAAGGTGTCTCCCACTAGCGGGGTACCGCCCCAGCCAGGACAAGCTCTAAGCTCCGGACCGGTCTTCGGGATTATGTGGTAGTGTAGTGTATGATAGTGTAAGTATGTGTGTAAGGGGAGAGGATAGAACAAGGACGAGGTTGGAATGATAGCGCGCGGTCTGTGGCCTATTTGATAGGGTACTGCTCCGGCATTCGCCGGGTGTTGATCGGAGAAACCATTGAAAACTATCGATTACAGCCGCTAGATTTCTCCTCCAGACAGCGAGTTTATTCGACCTAGCTGACAAGCTAGGTCGAAACTCCTGCCACCGTCGGGACTGGAACTTAGGACCTCCTGGTCAGAGGGACTGCAGTGACATCAGTTGATACCTTGAGCCATCTCTACCGGTCTATGCCCTATTGAGACCACTTATGTACAGACGCTTACAATTACATGCACTTCACTACCATACATATTAAAGACAAATCTGAATCTTAGAGCTTGTCCCGGCTGGGGGCGGTGCCCCGCTGGTGGGAGATGCCTGCAAGAGTAAATATGTGTATATATGTGTATATATCTTGCAAGCCGACGTGTAGGTCGACACCGGATCTCACCGTCAAACAGAGTTAGATCACCACTACCTCCTGCGGTAAAAAAAACACACTAATGGAGCAAATAACCATGTCAGTAAACATGCCTATGCGAATAGCGGTTTGGAAACACGAAACAATCAATCAATGCAGTAGATACTTAATAGGCGGGTGTCCGTGCGTGTATCAGGTGCACCACGTGTCGACGGAGACGTGGGTGGTGATGGCGGTGCTGATGGCGCTGGCGGCGGCGGTGTGGCGGCTGGCCGGCGCGCGCGCCCGGACGCTGCCCGCCTCCGCCGCCGCCGTGCTGCACTTCTTCCTGACGGCGCCCAAGGCCGCCTTGTGGAAGGAGACGGCGGCGGCCGCGCGCCTGCTCGTCGCCGTCACTTGTTTCTACGCGCTCGTCATCACCAGTCTCTTCCAGGCCATCATGGTCGACAACCTCACTGAGGTGAGCGGGCGCACTTATCAATACTTCAATAGAGATAAATAAATATGAAGGGTCTTTTTCGAATTTGTCGCTTTTAAATTAATTTTTAACTAGCTAATTGGATTACATAAATGAATCTCGCGTACAATCCATTGCCGTTCTGTTGAATGGGCTGTTTTGATGTAGGAGCGTTGCTCGAAAGGGTTGCATTCATCTCACACCGCGGTAGTGAGGGGAAAGAATTCACATTACTCTGAGCTAACAGAGACATTTAATGAACCATATGTTGTTGTTAACACACACTAGTACTGCATTTCTATCACGTGAAAAATGAAATTATGTAATCCGATAATATTTCTTTTAAAAAAAGCAAGTTTTCATGACTTCTGTCCCAATCCTCGAGACCTAATGGTCTCGAGAGATATTAATTTATGAGAAATTAGCGAAACCCGGCAGACGATGTTTTGTCCTTCATCTCCCTCTTTCTCCTTCCCTTTCTCTTTCCTTCTCCTTCCCTTTCCCTTTCTGTCTATCTCCCGTCTCTCTCTCTCTCTCTCTCTCTCCCCATCTTTATCTCTCCGTTTCTCTGTGGTGGGATTCCCTCTGTCCCTTTCATTCACATTTACTTGCAAATACTGCACAGTTCTGAGCAGGTGGGGTAATATCGTTAAGTGTCGGACCAGCAACAATGTAATAGAACGTTCAAGAAGATTTCATCTTGTACACTATAGTGTGGAAAACGTTCCTTGATGCCTGCGGTTTCAATATTTTAGTTTTCAGTGTCCTCGAACGCTTCGATTAAAAGTCATTTAACGATATAGATTCGAAAAATCTGGCAGTGTGTGTTGCTGGTTGCATTTTTGCATGAAATTTTAGTTTTGTTCTACAGCAACATTTGGTGAATTTTCTCAATATGTTAATAGTTATTAAATCTTATACATTTATATTATATATTCAATAGTTAAAATTGGTCCTGCGTTTTTGAGTTATAAATTCTGTAACTAACCCGACTTGTTTTATACAGGGTGGGGCAGAATGGACTCCCTAGTTTCAAACACTCACTGTAGAGCGCCCAGGTGGGTTAGCGGAGTGAGTGGAGATAGTGGCGTTAGGTCGGGGAAACGATGCCATTTTCATTTCAGTAGTCGCCATGCAGTGGTCTGGTGAGCATATAGGCTTTGGCGTTGAAACGTTCTTTAAAAACAATGATAATGTGGTGGCGACACAGAGGGCTTTTCGTAGGCGGTTTGGTTTCGCTCGTCATGATAAGGTTCCTGATGCTAAAAGCATTAGGAAATGGATTAATAGTGTACGGGCGACAGGATCTGCACTTCTTAAAAAAACACCTGGGCGACCTAAAAGTGTGAGAACACTTGAAAACATCGTGGCAGTGAGAGCGTTCATTGAACAGTCTCCATCCCGCTCTGCGCGGAAACATGCTGCTGCCCTTGGAATACCGTCCAGAACGGTAAGGCGAATTTTACACACTGACCTTCATTTACACCCCTACAAGATGATGGTCGTTCAAGAATTGAGTCCACAAGACTGGGTGAAACGTACAAATGCTTGTACTGCAATTTTAACCTCCGTGCAAACTGACGCTATTCCGTGGTGCAGCAATGAAGCGCATTTTCACCTCACCGGCATAGTAAATAAGCAAAATTTTTGTTACTGGGCAACTGAAAATCCTCGTGAACTCCACCAAAGACCTCTGCATAGCCCCAAAGTGACAGTTTGGTGCGCCGTGTCCTCCGTAGGCATAATTGGTCCTTACTTTTTTGAATCTCAAGGTCTAACAGTTACTGTTACCTCTGAGCGTTATTGTGACATGCTAGAGAACTTTTTTCAACCTAAATTGGAAGAGTATGGTCAGCAATATGACACACAAGCCTTTTGGTTTCAACAGGACGGTGCTACGGGTCATACCGCCCTTCGTCCACGGCAAATCCTGCAAAGACTGTTTCCCGGCCGCCTTATCTCCTTACGTGACGATGTTCCATGGCCCCCTCGCTCCCCGGATTTGAGCCCATGCGATATTTTTCTTTGGGGTTATCTCAATGCTGAGGTTTACAAAGTGCGACCAAGTACCTTGGAAGTCCTTAAGGAGGCAATTACATATGTCGTCGCTGGAATATCAGAAGATATGCTGAGAAGAGTTTTCGGAAACTTTTTTGAACGACTCAACATGTGCATCGCTCGTCAAAGTCGTCACCGTATCTTTATTTGTTCTTTCACAATTCATCCTTCAAATCAGGGAGTCCATTCCGCCCCACCTTGTATATAGCTGAAAATGGCGGGAAATTGGTAAGTGACCGACACGGTAATTGCGCACGAGTCCACGGAAACCATGAGAGAGAAAACAGGTCAAAACTGCAGAAGCGCGCGGACCGGGGCTGAAAGAAAGAACGTGGCGAGTGAACCTGTTACAATTTAGAAGCTGCGAAAGAACGTTGGTACAATAGCGAGAATAAGCAAATAACCGATGCCGTGATAGTGATAGAAAAATATGAGTGGTCAGTGTGCAGGAGGTGAGAAAAGGGTGAACTCGTGGACTGATCATGGACAGTAGAGTAAATATTTGATTAGTGGTATCAATATTATTATATATTAGTGCATGTTGACCACTTACGATGGTGTAATTGGTTATAAGTGACAGTATTACTGGATACTAATGTTATATTGAAATTCATAAAAATTGTGAGATTTCCTGTTATGTAAAGAGTTCATAACTGTTTTGTAATTTAAAATTTAATGTGATAAAATCAAGTTGGTAAGCGATAAGGGATTATTCTCATTGGGGCAAAGATTTAATTGTATTTGCCATTTCA
The DNA here is from genome assembly GCA_964035755.1 of Teleogryllus oceanicus. NCBI lineage: Eukaryota > Metazoa > Arthropoda > Insecta > Orthoptera > Gryllidae > Teleogryllus > Teleogryllus oceanicus. Next base: position 29,788,947 of record CAXIVR010000003.1, read on the forward strand.
ATTCAAGTTCACGTTCACTTTTTTTGATTTTTTAAAAACATTTTCACGTTCAATTTTTTTGTTCAATCAGTAAAATATATGTTGTTTTATTAAAAAGGATTTATACCAGTTTTATGCTTCTGACATCCTCAAACATAGAGCGAGCGAAAGAGAGATCGAGAGAGCAAGCGAAAGAGAGAGTGAGTTAGAGAGCGAGAGAGGGAGAGCGAGCGAGAGGAGAGCGAGAGAAAGAGAGCGTGAGAGTCAGGGAGCGAGAGCGAGAGAGCAGGGAGAGAGAGAGAGAGAGCAAGAGCGAGGGAGAGAGGAGAGAGAGAGCGAAAGAGAGATCGAGGGAGCAAGCAAAGAGAGAGTGAGAGTCAGGGAGTAAGGGAGAGAGAGAGGGAGAGCAAGCGAGAGGAGAGCGAGAGAAAGAGAGCGTGGGAGAGAGATTGTATATTACATTGTATTTAATTGAACACATTCAATGCACCCACACTCAATGTATAATTACCTTCAATATTTTTTTTCAGTTATAATTGTTTGGCAATGCAAATTCAGAATATAGAAAACATGAAAGTTACAAATCAATTCACAAATGATAGTCGTTTCTATGATATTTATTTATTTTTACCCCGTCATAGAAGATAAGATTACACTGTTCGTTTAGAGTACGTTACATTTAGAGTACGAGCAATGCCAATTTATTTGAAAAAAAAAAATGTGAACGTATCTCAGCTTTAGAGTATGCTACATAAAACCCCTAATAGAATAACGTAATGTGGATTTTCTCCGTTAATGTGCTCTTCCGACTATTAATGTTCTACTCCTAGAGATGAATAAGAGATACGGAAGAACATACTAAATGGCAATAAAGACACAAAATTGTCATTTGAGAGACGGAGACGACACACAAAATTGAGTTTTGTGCGTTATCCTCTTTGTGACTGAGATAAATAGTCGGTGTTTCTAAATAGGAATAAATTTTCATGAAAACGAAGTTTAACAGAACTTCTGCGATTAGCGCCGTGTCAAAGATAGTAAACAGCCAACTCTTAAGACCACAGGGATCTTGTCCTCCTTGCAACAAACTATTAAAATTGCTAGGCGGAAATCAGAATATAAAACAAAAATAATTAAATTATTTCACATAGAGAAATGTAATTTGAGATGCCACGCAAAACTTCTCATATGAAGAACTCAATGAAAGACCATCCATACTAATACTAATACTAAGACCTTCCATACTAATACAATTTTAAAATGCATCTTATTTAAAGTTTGGTAGATCTTGTAGATAAATTTGAGTAAAAAATGACTCGCACGAATATCAGTCAAGTGCAAATGTGGCATATAAAAAAATGGAAACTTTAAAACTGAAAGTAAGAGAATTAGTGAGAGTACACTAACTAAATTCAATACTCAATTTGATTACCTCCAAAGTTGAAGCATACGGCTCTTACTCACCCCTCTATAAGTACTGATATTAACCTATTAACAAACTATCTGGTTAACAAAAACATCGTGTTGCAGCCTTAAGTCATTGGTGATCAAGGCTTTAGCGCGCACTCGACATTACTGAGCCCCCGGTCTCAAAACGGTCATATAGACCCCGAACCCTACAACCCCGAAATGTATCTTATTGGCCCTGCAAATGGTCCCGGGTTCGTTTGCCAAAGGGGACAACAGAAAGCTGTATCTTCTGCAGAGCGGCATCTTGTAGCTGACCGTGTGACACGAAGAAGATGGTGACTGTATACGTTGTTGTGATGTGATGTGTATTGTGTTAATTGTACTGTCGGTGGGTACTTTCACTCTCCCTGGCTGAGTGAGGAGGGCAACGGCAAACTACATCCTTTCCTCCACGTGAGTAGTATATTGTTGTATGTCTCGTACTTAGTCCAGGTGTACCGAGAATCCAAACCACCTCGGAGGATAGTTGGTTGTACAGACAGACATATCCATCCCCAGCAGAAAAGCAATCTCAGTGAGAGACGTAAAATAAGACGTGATGCTTTCAGACGTGATGCTTTCTGAACGTCGTAAACTCGAGATGCTTCAGTAAGGATCGTCCTTTATAGCAGCGCTGGACATGTTGCCTTTACACCCCTTGCTACTGGCGTTAATATCCGTCACGAAATGGGGAACTTTTGTTGAGGGAACGGGTCCTCGTGAGTTTTTTTCTGGAACATTCCCGTTTCCTTTGTCATTGCGTCATTGGTTTATTATGCATCTCAACATCTATCATGATTTTTGTGCGTTTTTGAGTGAAGTTACGGAAAAAAATCTAGGTAAATAAATAAAAGATATATACTGCTTATTCATTAATATGTACACATAATACTTCTGAATAAAATATATTTTAATTTTAATCCTCGAAGGTTAAATTTCACTTTACGAGGACTGCTGAGGTACATTTTGAATCCCAATTTTGGGGAATATCCTATAAATATTTTCACTGCAATTGAATTCTAATATTTGTTTTCAATATTTACTTAACATATTTTCTGTTAAGTTATTGAATAACGGCGAAACAAATTTTGCATTTTCACAATTGAAAGCTCCCAAATATACACTAACAGTAATAAGGTTGCGAATGAGCAATATTTGATCTGCCGGGAAAAAGGTTTTATGAGAGGTACTTGGTTGAATTCATAGTGTGTGTCTAAATGAATGGTGAAATAGAGTATAGAATATTTCTGTACACTTGGACAAAGGTTAGAACCTGCTAGATTTTCCTTTTTTTTTTTTTTTAATTTGTTGCGTCCACTCCTTGACGCAACGCGTCTCCAAGCCCCTTAAGGGGCGTTGAGCGCTTTTGCCCTTGGGAGTAATCCTCCATTAATGGGCATTATTATTTTTTAATATTAGTCCAGTCTCGTCACGCCGCAGTCAGTCAGTGCCTTTTATCCCTTCGGCCAGGGGCTCGACGCCGTTAGATCCCGGGGTTCCTGGCCGGTCTCCCAACCACGAACCCGCGTCTCGAATGCGCTTAACCTTCGTGACTTCACGGAGCGTAGTAAACGCATTCGGCTAGCGCCGCCGGCTTTCAGCGCAAACGCTGTATTTAGGCAGCGCACTAGTTTCTCATCATAATAAGAAGTCTTCGAATATAGGTAAGAAGTGGGAGAGGTCAAGGTTTGGGCCATACATCTGCAAATACGTCTTCAGGAGTTTTTGTCAAAAGGGAAAACTCTGAAAACGACAATTACAAGGACTGTTAGCAGACCTTGGTATTAGAATCTGCTTTCAACATCAAATATTGATGAAAATATACGTTGTCTCTACGTCTAGGCGAAAGCAATTCGGTTACCTTTCATGTTTTATTCCATTATTCAATGTGTGTATGAAGCAAGCATTTTTCGCTGTGGTGCGACGCGCCAAAAAATGCGGGTACACGGAGAATATAGCAGCATGGAGCTTCGAAATCGCGACACCGAGCTCACATCAACGATTTAACTCCAAGTACAGTAGAAACTCGTGTATTCCTCTGTTTTCATGCGCGAGGCAAACCGCCACGCAAATGGCTCGGGTGTTGAGTTTCAGACAATGTGCACTAGCAGCGTCTTAGGGGAAGCGAGCTAATTTCTTCCAATGTCGACAATTGAAAACTTTGCTGTCACGCGGTCTCTATCGCCGTCCGGAAGATGGTGCGCTCTCACGGCCATCTTTGAAAGTAGCTCGAGAGAATAATCACAGACAAATTATTTTTTCTCTCTGTAATGGAATTGGCGGTTCTTGAAGGAAAAGGAAATTATCTCGAACGCGAAATGTTTGAAAAGTACGCCCTTTGCTGTTAGTTCATCCCAAATAATTGTTTTATTGTTTTCTATTCCCGATTACACGCCATTTTAATTAATTTGGCCGCCTATGAGCAAACAATGATTCGAGGGTCGTACCCCCCTCCCAATGAAAATTTAGAAATGGGCTCTCTATCCCTACGTATTTTATTTACTTAAACATTTACAATGTCTTATTTCCCCCCTTTTATTTTGATAATTTGGGGAATTGAAGTAAATGTATCAACTGGAAATCAATTGTATTTTTTAATTTTTTCTTAAAAGTTATATTTTCATTTTTCTCGAAGTACTTAATTTATTTAATGATAAAATAAAAAACCTAAATAAAAAGGTTTCATGCGGGAAGGGGTCTTAAAGAGGCGCAGAAGTACAGATGTCCCCCTCTCGTTTTATTTTGTAGTCTGGCATCAGTGGCGCCTGCACGTCAGAGGTCTTGTTATAAAAAAAGGGGGAGGGGCAGCATGGGTCGGATTTAACTGGGACCCCATAACTTTTTTTATTCAAAATATATGGCATTTATTTACTTTTAATTTGAATTAACTGCAGTAGGTTATTTTTGTTGCATGGATAGACGGATTATGTTTATTGGGGCAGCGTGACGTTTGTTTCAGATAAGGGGCTCCCATGATTCTGCTACTCCAGGTCCCTTGTTTACTCTGTGCCCCTGTTTTTCTTGATCGTTGAAACAAACCTGAGTTGAGAAACAAACAGGAGTGACGGCATGTGGCAGGAGTGAAGTAGAAGAGCAAATCGATAAGCGAAAAGAAACCACACGTGGGTTAGATATCTTGAGAGCTTAAGGAAATTATTTTTGTCTGTCGTACTTGCAATCACATGTGAAGTAATTGTTTCTGGGGTTTTTGACGTATTTTTCCATGACAGCAGAGTTGATCGGTATAATGAATACGTGCTCATGTTTTACTGTTCGGTTTGATTTGCTAGATAGCTAAATTGTCAATTGAATTTTTTACATAATAATTATATTCTTATTATTATTGAACCAACGTTGCCATCATGTATAATTCGAAAGTGGGCCGTTCTAGATTGTTACAACTGAAGTTTCGATTCCCTGATTCAAGTTGTCTCTTAGGTCGTAGATTACAAAATGATAGATTTTTAACCTACCAGTCTGTTTTGGAAGTGTTTGTCTCGGTACCTCTACACTGAAACAAGGGTGGCCAATAACATACAGAATTCGAAATGTTTCTAAAATTAAGATTGACATATGTTGTTCTCTGCAATTTAATTGCTGGCCTAAATTTTTCATTTAGTTAATTAACACGCAGAATTAAAATGTTCATCCCCGCACTGAGCCTAAATGATGCTTACGTTTATTCTCTTACTTAGTGTTGGCCGTTGAAAGTTTTTCATTTATAAAACTATTTAACTTTTGAAAGAATATTCCCAAGGGTCCCATTAGTACTATACTGTAGTTTTTACAGAGCGGCCTCTCAATTCTACTCAAAGCCCATCTCTACAGTGACATTATGGCACGGTTATTCGCGTCATTCTCTGTCGTTCCGCTAGAGACGCTTCATCCGCAGCACTGCTTGGTACGGTCGCGATCATGCAACACCTAGCGGCACGACTGAGAATGACGCGAAAACCCGTGCCATAATGCCACCGTGGTGACGAGCCTCGAGTGGAATTGAGAGGCAACTCTGTAAAATCCGCAGTATAATTGGGAGGCGCCCACACCATACTTCCTCAGCACCGAGCAGTTGAATGAATCAGGTCTCTCGGAAACCGCCCGGGCGTTTCAGCCAGTCTTCCGAAGCACGGAGAAGAGAAAGTACGGAAAGGGATCAACAAAAACAGTTCACAACAATTATGTCATCAGAAACGGATATCACAATAAAACGAAAACTACGATGGTTCCATGGATAATATCTATACTTTTTTTAAAACGTGTTTGAATTCTATGTCGGTAGATTCCGTAGTTTTTAACGGTTTAAAACGTTTAAAATAGGTCAACATACTTATTGGGTATTTTGGAATAAAACATAAAAATATGTCGACAGAATACATCAGGCAGAAGGAAAAAAGACGAATAAAAATAAACTGAAATGAGGCATACGGGACGTAAGGTGTTGTTAAACAGCAAGAAAGTTGAGTTCGAGTAGATGTTTAAAATATTAGAAAAAAATTAATAAGTTGTATTTAATAAAAGCGACATTATTAGGATAGACAAGAGAATTCCGATAGCTTAGTTACAGAGGGAAAGTTAGCATCGGACCCAGGCAGTAACAATTAGAATGCGTGAAGAGCAGAAACAAGCTGGGTTGATAGAAGAAAGTTTTGCTTCAGATTTTGTGTATATCTGGTAGAAGTAGGACGAGTGGCCGTGACTGTCAGAAGAAATTGTTTGTAAACAAACTTTCAAGTTAGAATAGGTCGTGATTCGCTATAGATCCTATCCTCGACCTATATAAAGTTACAAGTAGAAACCGGTACGTGATTACAGATGCAAAACTAAGTCGCGAAGGTTGATTACAAACAGAAGTAAACGACGGACGGTGGAGAAACGTGTGCTGACACGAAATTAATGTGGATCTTAAGAAATGGTGGAATGGACGACGCTTAATAGACGAATGATTCTTCTTACCGCCAAGAGAGCAGTGTTTCGTCAGCAATTGGGAATTTTTGTACGTAAACATTAAACTACTTTGCAGTATTGAATTGTTCAAGCCCAAGAATGACTTATTTAAATTAAGAGATTAATTAATTAAGTATCACAATGTTTCGATGGTCATCATTAATTAAGTGAGAAAAAGTAAATTTAAATAAAAACTTAGTTTAATTTTAAAAAAATATTCGAAAAGAAGGATAAAAAGATTTACATAATTGAATTACAGCCGACACTTCATTTAGGTGGGATACTAATTCAGTATAGAAGGTGTTATTATTTCTAAATTAATTAACCAGCAAATTAGTAAATTCCTAACATAACTATAGGTATTCACCAACCAAATCCTCGTAGAGCGGTATATTTCCAGCACACGAGAAAGAAACAGATGCAACCCCCTGAGATAGTAAGTATAACAGCATCTAATTATACAACCAAAACCGAGCTAACCAACCAAATTAATTAAATAGGAGTAAAAAATAAATTGAGAGGGAGTACTGGGCACCGTGACAGTATAGATAGAAAAAATCTAATAAATACCTGTCACAATAAATCATTATTAGTTGTTTTTGATTAATTTATGATAACGGGGATGCTAATATCTGTCGTACAAATATAAATCATTTATGTAAACTAAACATTGTTTGCATTAACTCGATTTCGATTAATAATTAAACGCAATAAAATAATTTGTAATATTTTGTGTGTACTGGTATTATATATAATTATACACATAATTTAATTTGTAAATAATGGTAATTTGTAATTCTTTAAAGTCAAAGGGAATATCGTCTCCAATATTATTTCAGTTTTATGGATATTTTTTGCGGCTCTCATACGCAACTAATCTTTATAAATGAGGTCTCTAAAAAAGAAAATTTCACGGAGACGAGACGAAATGCACTTTCACTTTAACAATACGAAGGATTTGTTAAAAAACACATCTAAATATTCATGTCAACTGCAATCCGCAACACTTGTACTGAAAAGAAACGTTTCTGGCTTAATTATCTACAGAATGAGATCTTTCTGGACATTCTACTACATTTTTGTCAATTTTCGGCGTTTCTCCTTGCTACCTCAGCATACTTATCACACAGTGGCGCAGCTCCATGTTAAATGCCCTTTGACAATATGTTGAAAAGCGACACTAGCGTTCCCTGCAGCGACAAAGAAACGCTAAGCCGATTACATTCGATATTGCAGTCGTAACACAGCTTCGTTCTGCTAAATATGAACGAAGAGAAAACGTTTACAAGTTTTAATTTCTGAATTAAAATCTCGAATAAAAAGGTAACATTTTTAATTATTTTTTAAATAAAAGAAATTATTTAAATGTATTAATGTCTCCATTAAATTTTAATAATGTATTTAATAATAATTATTTCTTTATTTTTCATGAAAGGTCTAGAACATGCACATCAAAATAAGTACAAAGATTACACAAATTAAAAACGAGACTCTGAATGTATGAAGAAGGGTTTATTGAGAGAAGAAAATTTATATTTAGACTGACAAATAAAAACTAGGATGTTCGTGATTGTTATATTTTATTTTGCAGTACTACAAATTGTTTTCAAAATTACATCTAAACTATTTTCTATTTTTTCTTATTTATTAAAAAGTAACATCACAAATGCTGGAATTTAAATATTCTATCTTGGTTTTGTCTTGGTGAACTTCAACAAGTAGTAAATTCTTACTATCACAAAATTTCCATAACTATCTTCTTTACTTCAAATTAACCAATCGCATAATTAATTTCTGAGGCTTTGTGTATTTGCTGAGTAGCAATATTTTGATCAGCAATTAATTTTCCAAATTCTGACATTAAAACTGCTTCACATTTTGACAGATATTTATTAAAACTGGCAGACATAAACAAGTTTGAAATTATTTTAATCATTTTCAAAGCAATAAACTTTTTTGTCATCTCTTCTTCTAGGCTCCCCCTTAACAAGTATTTGATTAATCCGGGTTTACAGTAAACCTTGACCTTCGCTGTCACGGCCCCTTAATACTACTGTATGCATCATTTATTTCTGATTCTTGGGTTGTGAACGATGACTGATTCATCATTAACGTGAAAAATTTAAACACTAGTTTTAGAAAATTTGTTTTGGTAGAAAAACAGTTTGTGATCCATTTCGTTCACGCGCGCAGAATTTTGACGCTTCGGAATTGTGTTGTTGGAATTGTGAAGTTGAGGACGAGGCTCGGACCTTTGGCCCTAGCGTTAACATAAAACATCCTTGAGTCTGTCTAAAGCACCAACCCGTTTTATGCGAATAATCTTTAAAAATCATATGGGGTGTGTATGTTCTTTGTATTCTCCACATATACACGAATACATTTATTTATTCGTATCTTATTATAAGAGAATACTCGCTTTTAAGAGAACGTCTTTTAAAATGATTCTCAAAATAATATAAACGTTTCCTGTCTGGTCAACGATAACATTCCTTCGCACTGATTGGAAGAGAATCGAATAACGTCAAGGCACAGTAATCGAGGAAGCCTAGGCTAAGGTGCACCGTAAACCCGGAATCAGCCCAATTTTGTATTTTTCTCAAGAATGCAACTCCGTAACTTTCATACCACACCCAAAACATATTGCTTGTCATTCATTTCTGTTAAATGCATATTTAATTCCCCCACGCTTATTTCTGCTAGGGCTAGAGGTGAAGCATTTTTTCTACTAAATGTGACGCTGATATTTTGTTTGAAAAGTTCTGAGCGTCATTTAAGAAAATATACAGAAGTAATCACAATTATTTTTTAAATGCATAACATGTTCTTAAAAATGCAACTTCGCAAACAATAGAGATGTCCAGGATGACGTCACAACGTTTGGCGGGGAACTGTTGGGTGGCAACCTCTGCTGAGCGCCTAAGCGATTTCTAGAGAATTACTCAGTTTTTGGTTGTATTATGAAGTTGCCGAGGTGCGTGTGTCTTATTGCATTTGTTATTTACAATGTCGTTTGCTTTCTTTCGTATTATTTAGGTACTGATTGCGAATTTCGTGGACAAATTGGATTTAAAAAAGCACCATTTTATCACATCAAGTCGCTATATTTTCTTTTTGAAAACAGTTCGAAGTAACTATTATCATGACCTTAGTGATGATGGTAAGGTGTTTTTTAATAATAAAATGAAATGTATGAAACATTTGGTTCCACGTGCCTTTTCATTGATTATAAAAATTGCTAGCGAATTTCTAGTCCCTATGCTATTTGGGTAAAAGTAATTCCTTCCGTATGTGTCTGTAAACTGTCGGATGTTTAAATATTTATTTTAGAAATTTGTATTAATAATTATCATCGAGAGAAATATTACCTACATGAAACTTTAATAATCGTTTGGAAAAATCCAGAATGTTCATAAACATTATATCAAAACTATTTGATAATTCTTGACCCGTTTTAATTATATGCCTAATGGTTCTTTAGTTTAGGTCTAACACATGCTAACAGAAGCGGATGCACAACACGTGCAAAATGCCCATCACAATTGAATCCTATATAATTTATGTGAGAGGGAACTACGACGTACATTATTCATAACCTTACAGGTGAAAAGCAAACAAACTATACTGTTAATAAACCAACTGTAATTTTAGCCCTAAATGGTGCACTGTACACATTTTGGTATATAAATGTGTTATCTGTTCTGTATCTCTGATGAAGGCCAAATATATGGCCGAAACGTCGGCAATGTAAATTGTCTGTTTTCTTCTCAAGAACCATTAGACATATAATATCATAAAAGTTCGTGATTTTTTAGGGAGTGGAGAAACTTTTCAACACTAAGTTAATCCGAATTGAATATAATTTAACTATTAATTTTTCAATGCATTAATTGTAATAAATATACGGTTATTTTAAAATATAAATAAATATTTCACTTTTTATCATTGTTATAAAATGTTTGCAGTTTTCTGTGCTATATTCAAATTTTGATGACTGAATTTCAATATTTAAGGCACGCGTTTAAAATATTACTTGATATCCCCACTATTTTAATGTCAACAATTTTATGAAACCTATTTTCAACATCTTCTTTGGCAAGTTTTAATGAACATTTGATGCTATTTCTTGCAATGTAGTTGAGACACGACTTGGAAGGCAGAAACAAACAGTTGATTTGGTTACCTACGTAATATTTGGGCTTAGCTTGTAAACAAATTGAGTCTTGAAGTTGACTTTGCCTTTACACAAATAAAGCCTTGAAGATTCACAAACTTTTCGGGGCTCATACGTAGGCCTATTATGTTTCTTCATCACTTTCAGGCAATGCAAGTAAATGACAACTAACAATTTATTGAGACGTGTGTTCTTCAGTTCTTTATATTATTGCAAAAATGTGGAAAATCTACATACTATTTCACGTGAAACACCTGAGAATGACAGGAAATGTTTAGACGTGTGAATTGTGAATTGCGAATTGCGAAAATGGGCGGAACCTGAAAGTGGGCATCATTGACTTGAAATAACCATGTAACTTTGCAGGCTTCAAAGTATAAACCTCCTTTTGTCATTTTTGTACCGAGAGTGCTATATTTTAACCTTCCTGATTTCTGGGAACAATGGAGCATTTAAAAAAAGCGTATTCTACCTCTCCTGCCCCTTTTGCGCCAGTCCACTATCGAACACAATTTGGTTATCGTGAAAATAGGGAAGAATCGAGGAAGAACATATCACTGCGAGAAAGTGTACCTAAACAAAACAAAAACGTTTTTAAACCATTGTAGGTAGAGGAAAACTCTGAACAAAGAATTATCACGACGTTTTAAAAGAAAATCGACGCTTATGTTTTATCCATAAGCTTACAGGTTCTTGCAGCCTGCCGCTTGCCACCCAGATGTGACGGTACTGCCCACCGAACTACGAAAAGTCACGTGTTCCGGACATCTCTATTCAGTGTACTTTAGTAACACCCTCTGGAAAGTCCAACGGAGTTGACTCAACACACCATGGATAATATTCAGGGGGAGGTTGGTTGACTTCACGGTTATGGGCGTGAATTCCAGACGGCGTTGAGTTCAGCTAGCCGTAGTTTTACGTTACGGACAGTAGGGTGGCACTGATTCGATCATACATTTCCGCATGGACAAATTTACGTAGCTTTCTCAAGACTAAAAATGTTTTTGCGAAAGGAAAGCAAAAAGGAGTCAAAAGGAAGACTGTATAATTACTTCAAATGTTTTAAGTAAGTGTCGTGTGTTGTTAAAAGAACATCTGTCTAAAATACTGAATAAACCTTCACTAAAAATTTGTTTTACAAATCAATTGCACAGTTTTTTATTTTCATTTGATATTCTGCAAGTACATTAAAAGATACCGTTGAACATTTTATAAACAAATAAACAGATTTTGTTTACAACTTTTCCCCTTAATATGGAATTGAAAGAATAAGGAAGAGGGTGGAATTTTACATGCGACATATCTCGCACGGGTATCATTAATGTTGTAATCATACATGACATTTCTGACATATTATAAATAATACATTCACAATTATTTCATCAGCATTACAAAATAAGTGTGATGTTTTCTATTGTTATTAAAATTACATCATATTTATCTTTCGAGTTAGACAAAATATGCTGCCAGACGAAAGAACGAGTGGTCACTGATGAGAGCTACTTAAACAAGGAATTTTATTGAAAATATTCGGAACTGGAGGGTTGTTTATTGTGCCCGCATAGTTGAAATGCTCTTGCTTTAAACCACTTGTGAAATACCAACTATGATTGGCACGCGTTGTTTAAATAGCCCTTCAAGAGATTACATTTGTATACCACCAAAGTAGGTCGAGAGAACGCAAAAGTAGGAAAGAAAAATTCAAAATATGCTTACATAGAATACACATCATACGAGTTAACTCTCATAATTTTGCAGACACCATCGTTCGCCCATTGGGACCATTTATTCATTATTCTCTTTAATTTCTGTGAATTGCTGTTTAAAATAAACGGAAGCAAATGAAATCTATAAACAATACAATACGTAGAATATGTCTTCTCTTTATAATGCTTTAAAACTGCATTTAATCTTTTAAATGAACTTTACATTTGCGATTGCGTAGTTCTTGCATTTTGAATGTTATTAATTAAGATATTATTGAAGCGTTGTATGTTATTATATGTTGTCAATTGCAATAATATGTTGAAATGCAAAGGAAATAATTTCGAAAATGTGGATAATCGAATTGTTTGAATATTTTTGCTTTATAATGCAAAGCATTATTTTGTCTTAATAACAAATGCTATCAATTATTTAACTGGAAAATTGGCATCTGCTTTCTCATGTAATCGTGCCAAGGGAATATTCAGCGATAGCAGAAAGTGTAATTAATACATTACATTGTATTATAAACACACTAACTTACTAACACACTAACTATAAACACACTATATAAAAACACTTTAGATTTCAGTTACTATCGTTAGGATGCTACTCTATGATTTTAAGTTATTTTTGCTGGACCTCTGCAAAAGCTCTTCACTTTGTAAATAATAATTGTTTTGAAACGGAAAATTTCTTCATAGTAGAACCGAACTTTGAACCGCCTGCCTCTGGACAGTGCGCTCCCTCATTATGTGCGTTGTTAGCGCTGAATTATCTAATCATCGTTGGTTGTAAAGCTGAATATACCATTGGCAGAATCACAGGAGAAATCCAAGGTCAACATTACTGTTAAAGAATTGAAATCCTTGATTGCTAAGACAACAATAATACATTGAGTTTTTTTTTTTTTTTTAATATTACTTCTTCGGCATTTCTGCCTTTCAAAGGCATTTATACATGATTTCAGTAACTATAGGATGAACCATCCTCAGGTCTAAATGTCAATATAATAAAACGAACTAGAGGTGCTAGTGAATGGCACAGACTTTCTCGTAGTAAAGTTTTATAATTTCCGTTTTGTGGACTGATACTGTACAGTTTTGCCCCTCCTTCTTGCCTGCTGCCATATATCGCCGCCCAAATTACATTTTTTTAAACAATTTTCTTAACTTTTCGGTTTCCAAGAAGCGGAACCAAAATATTAATTTCAGAATATTAAATAATTCACATCCTATACGGCAAACTAAAACCACATCCTATATGGCAATTTTGATTGAAAAAGTTGGACCCGTTTTTAAGAAAATGACGTTAAGGGTTACTGTAAATGCTCAACGCCATTTCGAAGCTCTTTTCCACAAGAATCTATTGCGGTTTTGGAAAACTTCATTTGAAGCACGTACACTCACAAATGTAATAATGTATACAAACCCATTGAAATGTGAGTATTAACGGCGAAACAGATACTAAAAATGTGTGTAAATTTGTGTAAATTTTTAAAAAACAAAAGAGTACACCGAAATGAACTTTACGTCATATTAAAAAATTTGGAGCAATTTTTTGAGAAAACGGTTGAATTTTCGAGAAACTTTAATTTACATTATATAAAGCACATGTACTCATAAATATAATATTGTAAATAAATTGCCTTTAATGTAAATTTTACCGACGTGAGAGGCAAGTCAAAAAAATTTCATATTTACAATTTTTGTGAAAACAAAACAATAGACCAATATGGCGTTTATATCATGGGACAGGGTTTCTTTGCCACTAACCCTACCAAAAATTTAAAGAAAAAAATTGGAGGCGTTTTTAAGAAAAAAATGTTTATGTAATTTTTTTAAATTGCAAATATTGCATACACTATTGCACGAAAACTACTAAAACTTCCGAAACAATGTACATGTCCTTATTGAAAGTGTTATTTATGCACAAAAAATTTTCATTTGAAGGAAAAGTTTCTGTCTTCAGGCTTGTAGTTGTAGGATGACACCGAAAAAAATGCAAACTTTTGCAGTTTTCAAAAATTCAAAGTTAACGGTAAAAATAAGACCTATGCCACCTTAATAAATGTATTTTACTCTATTATTACAAGAAATGTAAAGAAAAAATTTGGAGCTGTTTTTGAGAAAATTTTGAAAATGTCCGTGAGGCTTCATGTAAATCCCCCTATTTTCAAAGAATGTTTCTCAAAATGTCGAAGCTTCAACTAGAGCCAGATCGACTGGGGATTCTTCAATTTGGAAAATATCGTACGTGCAGTTTAGGCGCTGTGCAGTGTTGACAGACGGCGACAGACAGACGGACAGGACAGACAGACGGACGGACGCCAGACGGAGACAGACGAACGACGACAGACGACAGACGAGACAGACGAACAGACGACGAACAGACAGACGAACGAACAGACAGACGACGAGACAGACAGACGAACGAACAGACGAACGACGACAACGAACAGACAGACGACGACGAACGACAGACGAACGGCAGACAGAACAGACGAACGACAGACGACGAACACGAACGAACGAACGAACGAACGACAGACGAAGACAGACAGACGAACAGACAGACAGACAGACAGACGCAACAGACGAACGACGAACAGACGAACGAACGCAGACGAGACAGACGAACGAACGACAGACAGACGAACGAACGAACCAGACGAACGAACGAGACGACGACGACGAACGAACAGACGAGACGAACGGGCAGACGAACGAGACAGACAACGAACAGACAGACAGACGACAGACGGCAGACAGACGACAGACGAACGGGCGACGGCAGACAGACAGACGCAGACACGAACGAACGAACAGACGAACGAACGAACAGACAGACAGACGACAGACAGACAGACGCAGACAGACGAACGAACAGACAACGAACAGACAGACAGCAGACGACAGACAACGACGTGAACAGAACGAACCTGAACGGACAGAACGAACAGACGAACGAACGACGACGAACAGACGAACAGACAGGACAGACAGACAGACGAACTGAACGAGACAGACAGCGAGACAGACAGACGAACGACGGGCAGACAGACAGACAGACGGAGCAGACGAACGAACGAACGAACGAACGACAGAACGAACGAACAGACGAACGACGAACAGACGACGAACGAACGAACGAACGAACGAACAGACAGACGAACGCAGACGGGCAGACCAGACAGACGACGAACAGACAGAACGCAGACAGACGAACGAACAGACGACGACAGACGAACAGACAGACAGACAGACGCAGACGAACAGACAGCAGACGAACGAACCAGACAGACGGGCAGACGAACGACAGACGAACGCAACAGACAGACGGGCGACGCAGACAGACAGACAGACAACAGACGAACGGGCAGACGAACGGGCAGACAGACAGACGAACGAACAGAACAGAACGCAGACAGACAGACAGACGAGACGAACAGACGACGAGACAGACAGACAGACGCGACAGACAGACGAACGAACGAGACGAACGAACAAAACAGACAGACAGCAGACAGACGAACGAGACAGACAACAGACAGACAGACGCAGACAGACGGAGACAGACGAACGAACAGACGAGCAGACGGGCAGACAGACAGACAGACGGAACGCAGACGAACAGACGAGACAGACAGACGAACGGAGACAGACGAACGAGGCAGACGCAACGAACGAACGAACAGAACGAACGAACGACAGACAACGAACAGACGAGACCGGCAGACAGACAGACGGCAGACAGCGAACGAACGAACGAACAGACAGACAGACAGACAGACAGACAGACGCAGACAGACAGACAGACAGACGGAACAGACAGACAGACAGACGAACGGAACAGACGAACAGACAGACAGACCTGACGAACGAACGAACAGACAGACGAACGAACAGACAGACAGAAGCGGCAGACAGACGAACAGACAGACGGGCAGACGAACGAACGAACGAACGAACAGACAGACGAACGAACGAACGACGAACGAACAGACAGACGAACAGACAGACAGACGAGACAGACAGACAGACAGACGGCAGACGGAGACAGACGAACGAACAGACAACAGACAGCAGACGACAGACGAGACAGACAGACAGACGAACAGACAGACGACGAACGAACGAACGAACAGACGAACAGACAACGACAGACGAACGAGCAGACGAACGACAGACAGACGAGCAGACGAACAGACGAACGAACGAACGAACGACGGAGATGACAGACAGACGGAGCAGACGACACGAACGACAGACAGACGAACTTGAACTGAGACAGACGAACGCGAACGAACAGACAACGAACAGACGAACGCGACGAAGACGGCAGACAGACGACAGACGAACAGACAGACAGACAGACAGACAGCAGACGAACGAACGACAGACAGACGGAACAGACGAACCAGACGAGACGAGACGAACAGACGAACAGACGAACGACGACGGAGCAGACGAGAACGACGACAGACAGACAGACGAACGAACGACGAACAGACAGACGAACAGACAGACGAACAACGACGAACAGACAGACAGACAGACGACGACCGCGAACAGACAGACAGACAGACGCGAGCAGACGACGAACAGACAGACGAACAGACGAGACGAGACGAACGAGACGAACGAACGGGCAGACAGACGAGACAGACAGAACGGGCAGACAGACAGACGAACGAGACAACGACGAACGCGAACAGACAGACGAACGAACAGACGGAGCAGACAGACAGACGAGCAGACGAGCAGACAGACAGACAGACGAACGACGAGACAGACGAACGAAGACAGACAGACAGACGAACGAACAGACAACGAACAGACGAACGAACGAACAGACAGACGAACGAACGAACGAACAGACAGACGAACGCAGACGAACGAACGAACGACAGACAGACGACAGACAGACGAACGAACGAACGACGAACAGCAGAACGAACGAACGAACAGACGAACAGACAGACGAACAGACGAGACAGACAGACAGACGAACGAGACAGACCAGACAGACGAACAGACAGACAGACAGACAGACAGACGGACGAACAGACAGCAGACGAACAGACAGACAGACAGACAGACAGACAGACGAGACGAACAGACAGACATTTGCTTCAATTATTTTCAGCATCAGAGCCACAAAGATGGATTCTAGCTACACCACGTGTTAGAGGATTTTTTCTCTCTTAATTTAGAGACTGGTTTAATACACTTTTTTGTCACCAGAGCCCGGCAATGAATTTTTTCCGCCAAAAATCTGCCGTTTTCAATACAATACAAATTTCAATAACCTACAGAAACTCACATATTTCTTACCCAACCTTAACCTTAACGACTTAAGCCTCACTGGTCTTCAAAAAACTCGTGATTGAGAGTCACGGAAACCTGGTTTTCGCGGCAGCATCTATTACCTAGAACTATGTCCTAGGGTGCGGCTTTTGCGCAATCATAATACAGCGAAATTATGTGTGTTGCAATAATTAGTTGAGTATTACTCATTCATGTCTGGTCGTGCCGCAAGCAATCAATGC
The DNA here is from genome assembly GCA_964035755.1 of Teleogryllus oceanicus. Classification (NCBI taxonomy): domain Eukaryota; kingdom Metazoa; phylum Arthropoda; class Insecta; order Orthoptera; family Gryllidae; genus Teleogryllus; species Teleogryllus oceanicus. The sequence goes on from CAXIVR010000003.1 coordinate 29,806,748, forward strand.
TAAGGAAGAATATATTCAAATTACACCCATCCCAGATGTGTATCGCCATGTTATTATCACTTTGTTTACCTTTTTCACTCCGCTGTAATCCCTTTGTTTAGCTTTTTAAGATAAAGATAGCAATTGTCTTTGGTTAATAATAGTATGTGAGCATCAATGTAATATTAAATTAGGATAGTTTGGTAATGTTTAAGACTCTGAAATAAAATCTATTATTAAAGATTTAGTGCCGAAAAACAGCAAAAAAACAAAAAAGATGGAACAACTTCAAAATTTTTGTAAACAAATAAAATACAAATACAACAAAAAAAAAAAGAAATTATACATTTTTTGGCTTTTAAAGATAAAAAATTAGATGATGAAATACAAAATATTATAATACAGGGAGACAAAAATTATTATAAAATACTTTAAGATTACACGGGGTCCATTGACAATTAAAGATCCCTGATAAATCAACTTATATATCTTATATTTCAAATACTTCCACCGGAATACCGGAATACCAAGACATGGAAAATTCAACTTTCTACAACTTTAATAATTGTATTTTTAACAAATGTTCTTAAGTACTTTTTATAATATTTTATAATTGGAAGTTACCATAAAATCGAAACATATTTGAAATTATTTTCTGTATTATACTGTAATTAATGTTTTACCTGATTATGTGATACGGAGACAGTGAAAACTCGGAGCTGAATGAAAGTTTCACATATTCCGGTAGCAATTTTGAGTAATATTGCTCTTTTTCGTAATTTCTGTGATTTTAATTTTGCATTCGATTCATATAATAATTGAATTTGTGAAATAGTCACAGAAAATATCACTCGATCTGTAATTTCTTGATAAAATTCCCAAAAAAATTTAAAATTTTTCATAAATCTCTTGGACGTAGGGCGGTAGTGTGATTTTAGAAGTAGCACATCTACAGGGTTTTGTACCGATGGTTTCTTACAAATTGCTAAAAATCCGTAATCTAAAGATATAACCTTCAAGTATTAAATACTTTATTTAAACTAATATAATAATCATGTAAACATAATTACAGGATAATTTAAAAAAAAAAATAAAAAACATAAAAACTAACCATGCAATAATGGTCTCTTCGTGTGTACCGTGTTATACTTCTCCCTCATGCGACAGACTATGTTTTTTGACGAAAATGAAATGAAATTCAAATGAAAGTGGCTTCTGTCATGCAAAACCGTTTCAAGTAATACAGATTTTACACCTTTATACCAGCTTTCACTTTCCACTTTTCTCGCCTCTAACTATATATGTGAAACCTGTAATTATATGAGTGCAATAAATAATGAGCTATGTGCCAAAATGAACCCTTTATAGAGCAAAAAAGTGTTTACTATCTTTGAATTGCCTCTCTACCAGAGAAAAGTTATAATTGTATTCACAAACAAGTTCTAGTATTACAACGTTAAATTTTATTCAACAAGCTATTTTGGAATTCATTCTTAGAAATGAAAATGTAATTTGACATAAGTAAACCAGATTTTACTTCAATATTAATATATTTTTATTAATAACAAAAAGTAATAAGATATACGAACCCAAGTAATGGAGAAAATGTGAAAATACTAAAGCAACGTGTATCTTTACAAAGCTACATACATGAAGATTCACTCTTTTTACTTTCTCGCTACCTCTTACTCAGTAGAGAGAAAGTTGTGAAATGCAGCGCAAAGAAGCGGCGAATGTTCGGCAGACAAACTCTTATTACAGGGCCCTGGCAACGAAAAAGTGGATAAAGCCAGTTACTAAATTTTTAAAAAGTCCTATAACAGGTGGTGTAACCAGAATACATGATTTTTGGGGTCCTTGATACTGAAAAATCGAATGACGGCAAGTATCTCCGTCCGTTCGACTATGAACAACGATAAACCATTCAGCCGAATTTCTCCAAAATTAATATTCCTTAATGGATGTGGCTGATGTCGCGGCACTTTGAATTTGAAACCGATATTTTAATTTTGGGATTACCTTACATGAAACCTCTGGGACATTTTCAAAATAAATGGCACCATCGTTTTTAAATAGATTTTGTTGGATAGTGTGAAGAACGTTTCAGAATAGTGTAGATCTCAAGTTCGTTAAAAACTCTGATTTTTCAAAAATTTCAAAAATTCAAGATTTTTTCGGTGTCTTCCTACAGTTATGAAGGTAAGATTCTTCCCTTAATGAAAAGTCAGATTTGAAATAAGGCCATGTACAATGTTTCAAAAATTTGAGTACTATTCAGATAACTTTTCGTGAAAATATGGACGAAAAAGTACGTGCTATTTTAGCTCCACTCGTTACGTAAGTTTTAATAAAATTCCCAGCTGCCAAATGATACAGCTTTTGAGTCCTTCGTCATTTGTGTTTTGAAAATTAGTTTTTCATATTTCAATTAACGAATCTGGAATCATTTTTCAGGAAGTGCATTATCTATCATTATAGAAATGTCTACCAAATCTATATTAGTGTTAAGGTGTCTTTTAACTTGTACAATTTCAGACCTCTCCTTCGAAATTCTGATTCTCTCTGCAAGGGTGATACGCAAACCACAGAGATGCAATGAAATCATGTAGTGAATATGCAACACATTTGAAGATTTCAGGGAATTAAAATTGATTTCAAAATTAGAAGAGATAAAATACTCCCTTCTACCCTCACTAGACAATACATACTCATTTCAAAATTTCTCTGTCACATGATCACAACAAACATGCCCAATATTTTGAATGATACATATTAACGAACAAACATTTGAGTACAAGGTCTTCAACACGAATACACGCTAAACATTCGACTGCAATACCCTTCACGCACAGTCGACACTCAAATATTTTGATTGATAGATTCTTTCGTGTTTCCAAACGTGCCGACTATGAACATAACTCTCAAGCATGGTGGAATAACGTGGGCGACATACTCCGGCGCATCGGTTTTTACTCGTTCTGCGCAGCACCTGTTTGCGTCACGAAGGACGTGACCACAGCACGGGCACTTCGCTTGAAAAGACAGGTCAGACAGTGGGCGACATACTCCGGCGCATCGGTTTTTACTCGTTCTGCGCAGCACCTGTTTGCGTCAAGAAGGACGTGACCACAGCACGGGCACTTCGCTTGAAAAGACAGGTCAGACAGTGGGCGACATACTCCGGCGCATCGGTTTTTACTCGTTCTGCGCAGCACCTGTTTGCGTCACGAAGGACGTGACCACAGCACGGGCACTTCGCTTGAAAAGACAGGTCCGACGCTGGCTGCCACGTTGCATGGCGAGCGACAAGAGTTGAGAAAAATTTTGAAAGTGGTACAAAGTGACGATTTTCAACGAAAAAACAACAACAAAAAACAATCAAAGAAACAAACACGATGAAAGTGTAGAAAAAACAAAAATTTAAAAGAAATGCTTCATAAATCTGTCTCAATGTATTGTATCGAGGTAATAATTTTGGTACCTGGTTACATTTAAAATTCCGGCTAATATTGTGACGCAACGGGTGTCTGAAGCTCATTGGCTGAAGAAGAATACGATACCCAAGAGCCCCTCTTCCCTCTGGTCTCAACCAAAACAAAATAGTCACTACATATACCGGCATAAGTTTATCTCTGTGTTTTATGTATTATAAACAGTTATTGGTGACATTATTGGTTTCATTAATTTGAACTTTAATTTTGTATTTATTTAAGAAGAATCCTTAAGAAACAAAGAATTGGTATTCCGTGACAAGACAGGTGAGTTTTCGCACACAACATTCATTCTGTCGGATCGGGCGTTGCCTCGTTGAGGTGAGATACATAGTCGGGGAAAACCTCGCAAGCCGACGACAGGGTCGGCGGCGGAGCTGGCCAGGCAGTGGGGGGAAAATCACCGCCACCTCTCGCGAAAGAAGCATGTATTACACTTACGGGACTAGTGATCTCAGTAGTTGACGAGCTCGGAGTCAATCAGACCACGAGACTGTCGCGGGGAATTGGAGACATTCGGGACTGGGTTGCCATCTTAATTGATTGATTGATTGTTAGTGATTTCGGACGCGTCAGCTACATAAGCATTAGTCCCGTAAGTGTAGTGTGTGTTTTTCTCAGGCGGTGGCGGTGGTCTTCCCTCGCTGGATGGCCAGATCCGGTGCCAACCTACCGTCAACTAACGGGGTTTTCCCCAACCAGCGAGTCACCGCCCCAGCCGGAACAAGTTCTAAGTCCCTGAACTGTCCCCCGGCATGCGTGGTAATGTCCTACGTTGTAGTGTAGTATGTAAGGGGTGAGGATAGGACAAGGAAGAGGAAGGAAAGATCGCGCGCGGTCAGTAGCCCGTTTAGGGAATCACATTTTTTTTGCAACCGCTCCTTGAGGTATTAAGTCGCACACGTGTTTTCCTCCTCCTCAACCGCAGATCCACTACCACGACGAGCTGGGCACGCTGGACGACCTGGCATCGTCGGGCATGCAGCTGGTGGCGGCGGACGCGCGCCTGGAGGCGATGGTGCTGCGGCAGCGCGGCGGCGAGTGGGAGCGGCTGCGCCGACACTTGCGCCGGGCGCCGCCCCCGCCCCTTCCGCCGGACGGGGAGGCGGAGGAGGGCCGGAACGGGCCGCGTGGGGCGCTGGCGGCGGCGGCGCAGCGGCGGGCGCTGGGCGAACGTCTCGCGCGAGACAAGGACCTCGCTCTGCTCCTCGACGAGGAGACGAGGGCGTGGCTGGTGTACGAGCTGCAGCTGCAGATGGGCGACGAGGCGCAGGATCACGTGGTTACCATGGGTACGGTCGCTTTAACGGTTTCTGCTGAATACTTATTACAGAAAATATCGTCGCTTTGCCCAAGTTCTGTTGAAAAATCAAAAACCTGTTTTGTACAAGAATGCTCGATTTAATTTTTTTACGTATTTCATTTGTTTTCCATCAAGAGTCGATAAGTAATATTTCCTTGCAAGTTATATCAGAAAATTGTTTACGTATTTGCTTAATGTAGTAAATATCGGCTAGATTGCAGCGTCTGCGGCATCGAAGTCGTATGCCTACTACTCTGATGAGAGGTTTTCCTTGCTTTGCCTGAAGCATTCCAGACGAAAGCCGCGGCAATTCTTTAGAATACGGACCACGGCTTCCTACGGCCATTCCACTGATCTAGGAAACCTCCGATAAGTGCCGGAGTATGCCATGGCCTGAATCGGGCTGAAGAACAATAAAATATTCAAGAACCAATATTCAAAGTCTAGGAAATGTATACTGAAACGTTGTTATTTAAACTACATTACATAAAGCTTAATAAATATGTTTTCATTAATTTGAAATATTCATTGCACAAAAGGTAAACATAAAGTTTAAGGCGATGAAGAAGCATATTATAGAACTAGCGGTGCTACAGAACGGCACTCTCTCGTTGTAAAGTTTCCTCATTTTCTTGGCATGGACTGGCTTTACGGTCTTGTTCCATCCTCTTGCCAGCTGCCCTCAATCGCCGCCCAAGTACATTTTTTGACATTTTCTAAATTTTTCGGCTTCCCAATAGTAGAGCCAAAACATTACTTTAAGACTATTAAAGGAGAGTAAAAGCTCGTCCTAAATAGAAATTTTTCTACTAATTCTAACTACTAATTATTTTTAAAAATGTACATGAACTTAACGAAAGAACTATTTATGGACATCTGATTTTATTTGCAGGAAAAACCTCTCTCATCAATTTCATAATTGTAAGAAGCCGCAGAGAAAAACCAAACTTTTTCTATTTTCGAAAATTCAAAGTAAACCATGTAAATCGGCACTATGCTACCTTAATGAGTTTAGTTTACTCAATTCTTACAATGAATTTAAAGAAAGAATTGGAACAGCTTTTGAGAAAAAATTTAAAATGTCCAGGGCCTTATGTAAAGTACCTCCAAATTTTAAAGAATGTTTTTCAAAATTCCAAGTTTCAACTAGAGCCAGATTAACACTAGTTTCTTCAATTTGGAAACTATTGTACGCATGGGATAAGCGCTAGTGGTGTTCATAGACGGACAGACACGGGATGTGCCGACCATTCACAGTTGTTTGGTGCTCCGTAGACGAAGCGGTGGCGACGTTCCTGACGGCGAACGTGGTGAGCTCAGGGCGTGCCGACCATTCATTGTCTTTTGGTGCTCCGTAGACGAAGCGGTGGCGACGTTCCTGACGGCGAACGTGGTGCGCTCCGGGTGTGCCGACCCTTCCTTGTCTCTTGGGGCTCCGTAGACGAAGCGGTGGCGACGTTCCTGACGGCGAACGTGGTGAGCTCAGGGCGTGCCGACCATTCATTGTCTTTGGTGCTCCGTAGACGAAGCGGTGGCGACGTTCTGACGGCGAACGTGGTGAGCTCAGGGTGTGCCGACCATTCATTGTCTTTTGGTGCTCCGTAGACGAAGCGGTGGCGACGTTCCTGACGGCGAACGTGGTGAGCTCAGGGCGTGCCGACCATTCATTGTCTTTTGGTGCTCCGTAGACGAAGCGGTGGCGACGTTCCTGACGGCGAACGTGGTGAGCTCAGGGCGTGCCGACCATTCATTGTCTTTTGGTGCTCCGTAGACGAAGCGGTGGCGACGTTCCTGACGGCTTCTTGCTTTTGGTGCTCCGTAGACGAAGCGTGGCGACGTTCCTGACGGCGTACGTGGTGCGAGCGGAGTCACCGCTGGCGGAGGGCGTGAGCGCCGTGATTGGCCACCTGGCGCAAGCCGGGCTGTTGCGCCACTGGCACCAGCAGAGCGCGCTGCCGCCGCACATGCCCGCCGCCGCCGCCTTCCCGGTCTCCGCCATCGTCCTCAGCGACCTGCCCGTCGTCTTCTCCGGCCTCCTCTTCCTCTACGCAGCCGCTGGCGTGCTGTTCCTGGGGGAACTGGTGGTGGCCGCGATGGCGAGACGCCCCAGGCTGGCCCGTGTATGGAGGAAGAGCGGATCCTGGAAAAACTGGCAACATCCACCTAGTACTTTGATCATGCCCATTCCTCGATTGGTCCGGACGAGGAAGATCATGTTTGACGCGCTTCCCGATGTGTGGTGACCGGGCTGTTGGTGATATGAATCGTAGTTGTTGATTTTGCAGCTTTAGCAATAACAGTCGTTAAACCGTAGCAAGGTTTAGGACATGTAGGTAAGAAATACGCTCCCTTACGCTCGCACTACCAAAATCGGTTACCACAAAACCACATACGCCACCATTTACAACTATTTAATTGCTAATTAATTTTGCAAAAAATAATTTAATTGCTCTTCAAACTTCCGGGCAAATAATTAAAAACTAGTACTTTTGGTTTCTGCTGGAACTACCAAAAACGGTTACCAGAAAACCACATACGCCATCTTGTAGAGCGATTTAATTGCTAATTAATAACGCAAAAATTAATTTTTTTGCTCTTCAAACTTCCGAGTAATTAATTGTGAACGGCCGCAGCCGGTCGGCCGACTGGCTGGCCGTGTGACGTCACGGGTGAGGGGTATCCAGCGAGCGCGCCAGGCCGCCGCCGACCACCCGGCTGACTGACAAATTTAAACGAAATACACGAACTGGCGGAGAACTGACTTCAGTATTGAAAATTATACCAATATTTTGTTATGTTCATGAAGGTCCTCGAAGTACATTGCAGATGATCACTGAATGACCATAAGCGTGTACGGTATGATGGAAAAGAATTGATTCAATCGTAGTACGTTAAACAACTGTGGTATCGAGTTACATTTTTGTTGAAACTGTATTGTTTGAATTGTGTCGGGCTATATCGCAAAACATTGCCTATGTAATCAAGGTTTGAGTTTTTGACATTTTTTTGTAGCATCTGCTAGAGTTTTAAATCGCTAATGCGATCGACGACTCTTTGGATATGTGTCAATATTTAATTATTATGGAGGATAAATATTCTCTTTGGAACAGTTATTCCATTACTATTTGGCTCATGTCCTCAAATATTGACTGGTTTTTGTAGGTCCTCATCACTAGAGACCGTATTTTAATATAATTACATATTTTTTGTATTTATACTTGCCGCTTTCAAAAAAAGGCCAACATATTTAATACTTAATTTAATATTTGACTTTCATTTTTATGTATATTTTTTGGTTATAATATTTTTACTTTACTCATCTTAATATTTTACTAGATTCACAGCAGTGAAGATTTTCATTCTTCTACTTCTTTGAAAAAATTGGTTTATTTATTAAGGCTTTATAACATTGCCAACGATTCAAAAATGCCTAATTGACCTTATCAGGGCTCAAACCTGATCTTTATTTTGTTGATTACGCACATCAACTCAAATTAGTTAAAACTACAGTGATTTCAAAAAACAAATATTTCGACAACACTGTCATTACACGTATTTAAGAAATAAGGAAGACTATTTGGAAAAGGGGATGACAGATTGTTTGACATTTAATATTTTAAAGGAATATGGATATAGATATTTCTTGTCAACAATGTCATGAGATCAACAAACATATGTAATGAGGACCTACAAAAATTAGTCAACATTTGAGGACAGGAGTCAAATAGTAATGGAACAAATGTTTTCAATATCAAAGTGAGCTCCCGGCCTGTTCGTGTATTTCATTTCAATTTGTCAGTTAGCCGAGCGGGCGGCGCGGCGCCAGCGGTCTGGCGCGCTCGCTGTCTACCCTTACCCGTGACGTCACACGGCCAACAGGTTGACCGGCAGGCCGGCCGGCCGGCCGACCTGCTGACTGCGGGCGCGCCCGGCAGTTCACAATTAATTACTCGGAAGTTGTGAAGAACAATTTATTTTATTTATGCGTAATTAATTAGCAATTAAATCGCACTACAAGATGGCATATTTGGTTTTGTGGTAACTAATTGTGGTAGATCCAGGGTAATCTTCCGCTAGCTCACCATTTATTACGCAAAAATTTGAAGAGCAAACAAATTAATTTTTGCGTAATTAATTAGCAATTAAATAGTTCTAAATGGTGGTGTATGTGGTTTTGTGGTAACCAATTTTGGTAGTGTCAGCGTAAGAGAGGTTAAGAAATACTGTCTTACGACAATTTTCTCTATTTTTAGAAGCCCTGTTAAATGGTTTGTAGTCACGGGTTCAAGCCGAAGAATACGAAGGGCATTCAATAATTAAAGATACAAATTCGTCTGGAAAATAAACGTTTATGTTTCCAAAACAGGACTTTTCCTACTTTTCAGTATAATTCCCATAATCATTTACACACTTGTCCCAACGGGTTACCAGCTGTTTTACGTCGGCTGCTATTACCTCTTTATCTCGGAGTTTCAATCACTTTACCACCAATTTTTTGACATCTTGGTTATCCTAGAACGTCTTCTCTCGTAATACATCCTTTAGTGGAGCAAACAAATTAAAATAAAATGGTGATAAAAAGGGGCTGTAAGGGAGATGAGACAATATATCCCAACCCATTTAGTCCATTGTTTTACAGCTATGTTGAGCAATGTGAGGACGTGCGTTTTCTTGCTGGAGAATTACACCTCTCCTCTCAGTTCCAAGACGTTTCTCTCTTATGGCTAGCTTAATCTTGTTCAATAGCAATATGTGTAGTATTGGCTGTTAATTGTACGCTGATCATCAAAATAATCACACAAAGATGCACTTAGAGGGTCTCCATACACCGTCAACATGGCTTTTCTTGCTGATGTGGCCAGAACGGTATTCGTCAGTCACTGAGTCTTGACCACTTTTGATCTGCTCTACTCACTTGTAAAAATTCCAGTGGTTCATACAACTTTCACCATACACTTAAGTAATTCTAGAGAATATATTAGCTGTTTTTCACATTCAGCAAGTGAAAAAAGGATCACAGAACGTTGTTCAATCAATGTGGAATTTTCAGGTTGTCTCGCCATCGTTCAACTTAGTTTTGAGGTTATGAACACTATAATTCTGTTCACCCAGGATCAGGGCTCATCACAGTGATGCCAACTTAAAGTAATAAAATTAACAAACTTGTCCTACCTACAGTTTTTTCTCCATACCAATTTGTCTCTTTAATTATTGAATGACATACGTATTAATAAATTTAGTATTATAGAAAATTATGACCACCTGTTTTTACTTTTTTTTACTTTCTTGTACCTACGTGGCATCGCATTCTCGGGACCCCTCTTCCTCACCTAGCCGCTGGCGTCCTGTTCTTTGGGGAGCTGGCGGTGTCCACGGTGGTTCGCCGCCCTAGGCTGGCAAGTGTGTGGAAGAGGGGCGGATTCCGAAGGAACTGCCAACGTCCACTACGTTGATTATGGCCATTCCTAGATTGCTTTGCTCGCAGAACGTATTGTTTGATGCGCTTCCCGATGTATGGTGTTGGTAATGTGATATGTAGTCGTGTGTTTTGTAGCTTGAGCAATAACGAAAGTTATACCCTAGCTACGTCTGAAACAAACAGATCGGTTATATTATTGTCTTCACTTAATAATATTTAGAAGCCCTAATAAAAAGCTTGAGCATCATAAAGTTAGTATTGTACATAATTATTTCGAGCACTTGTTATCATTTTCTTCTCTCTTGCTCTCTCTCCACCTGCCTAGTTTCTTATTCTCCTACCTTTTCTTCCTCGATGCAGCACTGATGTACTGTTCCTGGAGGAGCAGAGTGTGTTGGCGTTGGCGCGCCGCCCCAGGCTTGCCTGTGTGTGGTGGAGCTGATTTCCGAAGCACTAGTGATCACCTCGCAGTACACTGATCAAACCCACTTCTAGATTGGTTCGCGCGAACATTTGCCATGGATTCTGTTATGTTTAGAAATAAACATGAAATACAAATTCATATTAATATTTATATCGCCTCCGGAAAGTCAGGATAGCTTCTGAGTAACAATCAGAGCAGCCACTTCTGATGTTATGAATTGGTAGTATCTGCTATTCTTACTCAAAATTGTTGAACTTGCGTTTGGTATGAGTTAACACCAATAATGTTTACAAAAACCTAATCATTATCATTATACTAGCCTACATTATTATTTTTTAGTCTTTTCAAATTGAACTATGTTCATTTGTATAAATTCAGTTCTATTTCACTTTTTTTATTTATTACACACTTTAAACATTACAAATTGTTGCTCTTTTTAAATACATATATCAATAGTTAATTGATGATGTCTTCAGACCGTTCTTTGCAACCACGCTTCATTCTTAATTACAGTACAGCTCACCACATTCCAATAGTCAGAATACAGGGCACTGTTCACGTACCGTGTATTGTGAACAAAAGGAATAAAAAATTATTCAATGCGAACACCGCGACGTTTGAAAAATATTGGAACGATTAAACCCACTCTTGTTCACACGCGTACATTGTTTTTTAATTTTAGCATGAGCCATACATTACCCTATCCGCATATTATTCCTTAATGTATCACCCTTTAAATCTCACTCTTGCTTTCACATGGAAAGAAGTAACATTCTATCGAGTAAATTATCTGTGCGAGTGAGAAGATATAATAGTGTGACAAGAACATGTCATATCAATTTGTATTCACACTAGCTTTATAAACTCTAACAATCATATCTGTATATCCTGTTTATTTGTACTTTAATGTATGTAGAGTATAGATAAAGTTATGGAATATTGCAGGGAAATGTATCGGTTTTTCGACAGAAAAACGTTTTGTATGTTCTTGTCAACAACAAAACTGTTGGTACTAAAACAGCAAGCGCTTTCTTTTATTAGTAACGGTTACGTAATTCTGAGTCATAACATTGATTCTGAGTGATAACGTGTTGGAAGTATCACGTTACTACATTTTGGAACAAGATGAAGTTGTATGAGCTTATAAAATGGCGCACGCTTTATTTTCATTTAAACATTTGATCTTTCGAAAATTGCAAATTTATACTTTTTTGAGCCTCTCTCCTAGAACTACATTATCAAAGTTAGAGCCATCTGTTTCCTTTCACGTTTCCACAAAACCGCAACGTACCCCTACTGGTCCCTCATCCCTTCCCCACCTGTCACTCCAAAACATTTTGTCTCCATGACAGTCACCCGGCCTCCTAAAATTCGTGTCTCTTTAAGTTATAAAAACAAATCTGTTTTTAAGAACTTAGGATGCATCATTTCTAAGTTATGTGCGATTATAACATGTATCGACCTGCTTTGTACAACATAATCCGCAAACCTATATATTTCGCCTTAAAGCGATTGAGTCTTGATGTAATTCCTTATTTAGCAGAGACACGCTTTCAGAGCATGATGTCGGCAGTTTCTTGTAATGTTCCAAAAATCGGCATCAATGTTTAGCATTATATATATATATATATATATATATATATATATATAATCTTATATAAATACTCGATGAACCAGAACTAAATATAATATTGTTACGAAAATGAGAAAATTGTACGAGGGTTCATATAACAATTGATTTAAGCGCGAAACCGTGCATATCTAGTTGTAAGAGCAAATGCAGAGAATTTCTTTCCATTAGATCTTTAAAATAGTACAGTTTTGAGAAAGGAGAGTAAAAACTAAATGAAAGAATTGAGACAATAATTTGCAGTTCGAAATTTCTCTTCACCAAAAGCACCCCCGAATTTCAAACGTCGGGCATTTCTTTCGCTCCGTTTTTCGTGGCCTCCGCTGCAACTCCCCGCGTGGCCCCCGGAGCGAGCCCGTTCCCTGGTGCCCTGTTTCCGCACGGTGCTCCCAGTCTCTCATCGCGTCCCAATTTTCCGGCCCGCCGCCAGCGAGGCTATCGGCCAGCGGTTGCCGGGATAAGCGACGGTGGCGCGCCTTGGCGAGCGGACGCCAGAAGGACTAACGCCGTTGCTCCAGCACTCTGGCGGTGAGAGCTCCACAACTTCTGTGCCTTATGGAGTAGCAACCTAACAGTGGCAAGGTCTCCACTTGGCTTAGTTGGAGTTTTTTGAGGCGAAAGAATTTGGGCGTTGTATCAATATTCTTTGGATTTAGGTTTTTTTTTTGGCATTATGATCAGATTGTTATTTTGTTTGTAATTGGTTTGGGGTTACTTTTTGATGATTAGTGTCTATTTTTATATTCTCTACGATATGTTTGCGAATTCCTTTAACATAGAATATTTGATATATTGTCCATTCAATCATATTTGGATTTTATTAAATATACCTTATACTTTTACTTGTAAGAGATTACCAAGTTTATGAATTGTACAGTCACGTGAACTAAACCACTGCATATTCATTTAAATAATCGTCTTCAACGTTTGAGGAAAAGAGGGTTTTATCTTATGGAATTTCTAGCTCATGAATTACAGAGGCTAACGCAAACTTAGATTGATTGTCTGATTTATTGATTAGTAATTGTGAGCGCGTCAACTGCTAAGATCATTAGTTCCGTAAGTGTAGTGCATGTTTTCCCCTCGGGAGATGGTTATCTTTTCCCGATGGATGATGGGTTCCGCCGCCGACCTACCTGTCGGCTAGCCGGGTTTTCCCACAACCAGGTATCTCCCACCAGCGGGGCACCGCCCGGGGCAAGTTCTAAGATCCCGGTCGGTTTCCCGGCATGTGTTGTAGTATGGTGCATGCAAGTATAAGTGTATGTCATTAAGGGGTGAGTATACGACGAGGAAAAGGAAGGAAAGATTGCATGCGCTACCTGACCCGTTTGTTACGGCATAGCCCTCTAGTATGCATATATGCCTCGGCGCTTCAACGTGGTTCTTGTTAGAGATGGGCTTAACAGTTTTTGTTCAATAACTGTTATCACAAAAACAGCGTACTCGTAATAGTTGTTATTAATAACAGTTGAAAAATAACAGGTCCATGACCAGCAACCTAACATGGCCGACTGCTAAGAGTTAAATCAGTTGTATCGACTGCTAAGAGTTAAACAACGCAAAACGAATAATGTTGGTAGCACCGTAAAGCTTGTGCAGCTACCTTACGGCGCTTCCTTGTACTACTTTCCCTAACATGTTCGGACAGAGAAGCAGCTGATATGAACGAGACTGGATGAACTGCCAAGAATGAATAGTAATTCATATAATGTGTAGTGAATGTGTATAGAATATAGAATATTACTAAAATGAAAGTGATTCGGGTTCAGATTGCAAATATTTTTTCAAATATGCAACTTGTGCATAGTGAAGTGACGAATGCCAAATATAATGAGGAGAAACAGTGTTTTTGCTTACCTAAAGTGTTAATGACTGTCGAATATCAAGTATTATAACGTGAGTTATTTGACCGTAACTCATTTTATTTTGTCGGACCTAGGGAAATGTTAGTTGATCTCACATAAGCAGCAATGGGACAGAAATAAGTTAACATATTGGACGGACTTAATTTTGTTGTAGTGTATACAATAAAATATAAAACTATTGTGGCACATGGTGTGTAATAATGACGAATTACGTATTAATGAATATCATTTGAACACTGGCAAATCATGATTGTTTAGCGGCAGTGAAGCTGTTATCGTACAAACTGGTTGCCACAAAAGCTTGTAGTAGTTCGGATTGGGCCCAGTAGGTTGCAGTTCTATGCATTTGAACTGATAACTGCCAATAACAGGATAAACGAAATAACTGTTATTTCGCGTAGCAGTTACGAAACGTTAATGGTAAAGAAATAACAGTTTACCTGTTAAGAGCACATCCCTAGTTCTTGTTATAGCTAAACGTCCTACAACTGACTGCTGGCGCGCTGCTCACCGACCATAGCTCGATCGTCTGCTACATGCAAATATACATAGATCCGCATTACCAACACAGAAAGTTTTGACTTAGAGGCTTTGAATTCAAGTATTTAGGTATTTCAATTACTTCATTAGTAACAGCAGCAATGTTCTTCACGACCACTTACACAAAATGTTTACATATTATGTCAATGTCGTTTTCAATTGTATTGCGCTCTCGTCACACGCAAGGAAACTCCTTGTTTGCGAAGCTGACTTAATATATTTTGACGGTTTCTTTTCACAACAAACCTTGGAAGTTGTGATACGGCTTTCACAATAAATGTCTTTACCACCGATGACCTTCAGGGTTATTTAAAGATGGGATAGATTTATGTAACTCGTCAAAACTACCCATGCTAATTATATTTATTTATTAAATAAATATTAACATACTTTTTTTAATTTTTCTAGACGTTAATAAAATATATAACTCTTACTTTTGCTACCTAACAATTCAGTTTATTCTCTAAATTCGATACAAAATATAAAAAAAACGTCACAAATAGCACAAACATTTTATGTTTACGTTAAATGAGAACACGCTGGCTCAAGTACTGGGAATGATCGTTTGAGACAGCTTTGGATGTTCCTCACATTCCAACATCTTGCAATCAAAAGGTGCTATATTTTCACACAAACTTCGTTCGGGATCGCGAGATGCCTGATTGTTGATTTTTATTTCTGATATATGATATATGAATCTATCACTGATGTGGAATTTGGAAGCAGCCTACGCAAAGGATTAAGATTAATTTCTACATTGTATTTCAGTTGCTCTTATTGAAAATTTGTGATAGTTTCTTTTTGTAGGTCCGTGAGAGCCCAAATATGAATTTCGCTTGTAAGTAACTTTCTGATTTTATCTCTAGATGAATACGTTTTTACCAGGGCAATAGTGATTTGGAGTGCTTTTTGATGAATGAACTTTTCTTCGTGTTATTTATAGCAGCGTTAGTCATCCGTTTTAGAACGAGTTTCTTCCAGTTATTTAGCGATTTTTAACTTCAAACACAAACTCTTCCTCTATTTTGAATTTGCACGTTTTTGGCCGTGTAAAATTGATAAATGAATCAATACAGTTGAAAATATAAACATAGATAGTCTAAAACCTGATAAAATAATACTTTGAATTTTGTTTAATTTTCATCCATTGTCTTTAAACGTTTAAAGACATTATGCGCATTATAGTTCTCTATAAAACCTGCAAATTCAAGTAAAATCAGAAATAATTAAAAATAAATATTGTATTTTATACGTCAAAAGAATTACTGCTGTCTCACCAAGCAGGTAGATTCGTCACATGCTTTATGTGAGTTAATTTAAAGTATGCACTTCACACTTTAGTAAATCAATATTTCTTTCAAAATCAATATTTTCAGAGGTAATTCAATGGGATAGTAGTTCCTTCACTAAGGTGAGTCTCTATTTGGTATTGTATTGATTTTGTTTTTGTTTTGTTGTTTTGTATAAAAATTAAGTTTAAAAGGATCTCTTTTGTAGTAGATATGTTTGATTTTGAGATAATTTTACTCAATAGACTTATACTTTTGAGACAATTGTAGTGTTTATAAACTAAACTGGTAATTACACTAATTGATATGTAGAATAACGATTTCTGTGTCCCATGATTTTAACACCTGATGATGTAACAAAACTAGTTACGAAACGTTGTGCAATTGCTGAAATAAATGATGTGTTGCATTTCACATTTTTTTTAAGCAAACTCCACACAGAGATACATAAATTTTAGGATTCTTTAGTATTACCATTAACATGCTTTTGTAATGCCTCGTATCACTGTGACCAAAATTGGTCCGAAGTGCGGGCATTTCCCCATGTACTAAAAGAGGCCCGAAGGTCTCGCGAATGGTCGGCGTCCAGCACTCCAGCGGCCACAATGTGAAACTTCCTCCGTTCGCTGGCTTCCACAAGCATCGGCGAAGTGCCGCGGCTGTTTGGCATACTAGCGGGCTATGGTTAGGATACTGCTCCGGCTTTCGCCTGGTACTGATCAGAGAAACCATGGAAAACTACATATAAGAGCAGCCGACCGCTTGAATTCTCCTCTAGAGATGGAAAATTAGAAATAAAGAATTTCAGGTACAGCGATTTTCGAATAAAAATAATCAATTTAAAATGAATTGATCACAAGTCTGGCATTTAATAAACGTTAAGTGTGAAATGTGTGGTTTTCTTTTAGATATCATAGTTATTTTCTTTCGTACGAAAAGTTCAAATTCTACCAGGCATCTGTAATCTAATAGTGATAATTTCTCGAAGTAAACTGCTTAATTTATCCCAAAATTGTTCATTTTATAAAGAAACGTATGTCTACTTGTATATTTATATATTAATAGAAAGCAAGATTTTTCTACACATTTCGCGAAAACTATAGCCTAAACACTGACCATGAAATGATCATAAATTGAAGATCGTGGTATTCAGGCGTACAGAAACCACTTCAAACACAAATATTTTAGCTATAAATATTAATCATTTACTCTTTAAAAAATGCAATTTCGACACGCCTGCTAGCGGCTTTCTGTTCTGCGTTCTGTGGCGAGCAGCAAAAGCATCCCCTCTACTCCGGGCGGGTTATGTGTCAACGTATGAGGGGTTAGTCGCAGTCTACGCATATGGTGCGAGGGGAGTGGGGTCGGGTCTTTGGAGTCTGGGGCCGGGGGTGGCGAAGCGACGTTCCGACAGGGTGGCGGGCTAGAATGGGCTCGAGTGTCGGAGCTGAGCCGTCAGGGCTATAGTAGCGGACCCAGAAAATTATTTAAGGGAGGAAGCAATTTCCGTTCGAAGAACCCATATAAATCTTTGATTTTTTTTTAAATTGTAGTTTGAAAAATCAAAATGTACGAGTATATTCTTAACGGGAATACTGTTTTGAATGTGATATCTGTATGGTGATTATTTTGAATAAATTGCGTAAAATTACAAAGCATTGAGGGTAGAGGGCAGGGGTAAAATGTTCCCCTGCACTCTGGTTCCGCCACAAAGTAGTCACGTGACTTGTCCACATGAATATACGATGAATAGGATGAATATGAAGATACACACCGTCGAGGCTCCATGGAACGACCGTATTCGTCTTTCTGGTAGGTTTATGAGCTATAAAAGTGTGTAAAGTGAACAATAGCGCTTAAACCGTACACAGCGTATTCAGCATGAATGAATACCAACCGATCTAGTTTTCGGGGCTCCTTGAATTTGATAGGGATCTTCCCTTTGGGGGGAGAGAGTTACCTGAAAATGTTAAACACTTCGAGTTCGTACAAGCCAAAGATCTATTTTTAAATAAATATATTAAATACATTGCGCATTGTACATCCAAGCACATCGTGTTTCATGATGCAAGGTTGGAAGGCCCTACCATTTTATTTAAATCAAAACGTGTGTATTCTCTTTGTAATAAGTTATTAAAATATTCAATGCTATTGGTCAGTGCGGGCAGTTGGCGCCCAACGCCTAACGCCTCAGCCGCTTCACGAACAAGCAAACAGTTACGAGTTGAAGCTCGTCCTAGCACGTTGTGCATGGGCCTTGCTCCAAACCGTCTGTTACGTGTTTGCACATGGCTCCTTGAAGTTACGCCAGTTAACGCTAATTACTTCAACCAATTGCTTATGCACTTTAGTTTTTACACGGTTATACAGTTTTCATCTCTATACGACTCACATCACATGCACTGTGTGAGTATTCACAAGTTTATTTTAATGTGGCGTCATTTTAGTACAGCCACGTGTTAATTCTAAATAACTATATCACAAACTGTTTTACAACACGTGCATTCTTTCAAACGGTGCATTATAATAATAATAATAATAATAATAATAATAATAATAATTATTATTATTATTATTATTATTATTATTATTATTATTATTATTATTATTATTGGAATGTTTCAATTGACTGAAACCACTTAAACAGTTTATCCTGTCCCAAGAAATTAATTATTATGCACGTGCCTACAATCACTTCATGCGAGAATCCGTTCTGCGAGACATTATTTCAACCTGTGACAGTTTTTTGCGCTCAAATTCTATATTCAGCGCACAGTGTAGTTCGTACGACTGTCAGAGTGTGTACGTGCGTAGCGGTAGTCGTGTGTGGCAGTCAGTTTTAACGCCACATGTGCCAACGGGCATCCATGAGTAATTGCATGACTGTTTCAAGGCTACCATTTTCTTTGCCCCGGTGCAAGGGTACTCCGCCGTTAGCGTTTCGCTAGCACCGTCAACAACATCTAGCATCGACGCCTAGCTCTATGTCATCCATGCAACCTACAAGGCCGCTCCCTGGTGAGATCATGCCTCACCACAACTTCGTATGATGTATTGCAAGTTGATTTTATGTATTTTTCATAACATATCAAACGTCTTGAAGGTGATATCTTCTCATCAAATTAACAACCGAAGGCAATTGCTCACATTGTCATCACTATTATTGATTTTGTTTTATAAGAGAACAATTCATTAGTCTCTTTAATTGCCAATTCTAAATTAAAGTTAATTTTTTTCGTTGTATTTACTGCGTTCCTTTTCCTTGTGACAGAGTGTTCTTCAATCATATTTGTCTATAATTCTTTTTTAATTATATGAATTCAATTTGCCATGCACTTTCTAATTAACCTCGGTAATGGCAACACTTCCTGTGATTTACCAATTTCAGGCAGAGGTTCGGTGACACCTTAAAAGCCACCTGGTCCTTCGAGTGAGTGAGTGAGTGTGAGAGTGAGTGTGAGAGAGAGTGTGAGAGTGAGTGTGAGAGTGTGTGAAAGAGAGAGAGAGTGTGTGTGTGTGTGGGAGAGAGAGAGAGAGAGAGAGAGATTTTGTCAGTTTCTTTAAAACTTGTGGATTTTGAAAAATGAAAGACGTGTGGTTTTGAGAGCTACGTTTGGTTATGCAAACTGTTTATCAATCTGGCGACTGAATATTTTGCGAACTGACCGCAGAAATCTACGATCTCTGTTTAATACGCCAGCTTGAGCAAATACTGCACGAGACGGGACGATTCGCGAAATCATTTGAGAGTTAATTAATTGATCCTCAAGTGAAGTAACACTTCAATGGCCGTCAAAATATGCAAAAGACTTTGAGTGTGCGAATTTTTTGCACGGTATCATTGGCAAAGTAAAACAGAAACAGTGCTCGCTCAAGAAACATTCATTATAGTACACACCAAGTACAACAAACTATCATTAATTAAAAAAGGACGCTTGGATGAGTTTGGGAACTGAGTCAAAGCTTTTCAAGTATTGGCTATACAAATTTATGAATTCCTAAAAACTTAATTGTCATCTGCAACATGCGAGAATTGGATCATATCCAGTTCTTTTTCCAATCATTTAAAACATTTCTCCTTGCTATTAAACAGACACCCAATTTAAACATTCTCCAACTCAATCATCTCTCAAACCTTAAATAAAAATCATTCATGAAAGTTGTTCCGAAATCGACAAACACACTTCGTTACGTGAGTAAGTGCGACTAAAGGAAGTCCTCGAGTTTTTCAGGTTTTGAACCTCGTCTTCACCGTAGGAAACAAGAGCGAAAGCAGAAAAACGAGAGCAAAATTAAACGCATTCCCAACTTAAGTGCCACCATCAGCGGCAAACTTACTAGCAAACGAAGGCGCGCGTGAGACAATATATTTTCCTGACTTAACATCCTAATTACTCTCGACGCAGAAAAGCGTCATGGACTGCAGAGCAAACAGTCGTAATGAGGACGTCTTCAACCGTGCTCGGCTCATTGTCCCCCTGCGATCCGCTTAATGTCGCGGAAGTGCTTATTCCGCGCTCCGGAGCTTCATTGCCGCACGTGCAGAACGCGCGGCGGCCGCTCGGCGAAGGAGTGCTCAACGAGCGGGGCCAGTGTTGCCACATGCTGCGCAATTCCGGGTTAAAACCCTTCGACTACCCACTTGGGTAACAGGGTAATTCACTATTACTATTATTATTATTATTATTATTATTATTATTATTATTATTATTATGTTATCCTATTAAATTTAGAGACAGTGAATTATAATCTTGTTGTATTTAATTAACTGAATGTATATTTAATGGGATAATTTAATAATAATAATAATAATAATAATAATAATAATAATAATAATAATAAGTTAATTATTAGACAGTTACAACTAAAACATCAACTGGAAAATTCGGTGACGGAAAAAAAATTAACCAATTTAAATAATATTCATCTTTATAACAAATTTTTATACGGAGAGCTAACTGTACAAGTATTTCTAAATAATTCATCAAACTGTATTCTGAAGTACTTCCGTCTTCAATCGGTTTAAAAAT
Organism: Teleogryllus oceanicus; assembly: GCA_964035755.1. Lineage (NCBI taxonomy): Eukaryota > Metazoa > Arthropoda > Insecta > Orthoptera > Gryllidae > Teleogryllus > Teleogryllus oceanicus. Next base: position 29,827,721 of record CAXIVR010000003.1, read on the forward strand.
ATTGTGAAGTGTTTGGCAAGGCATTCGGCCTTTTGGGATATGAAATTGATGTAAAGTTCAATATGTTTTCATTGACAATCACCTTGTAAGTGTATTAGTTACAAAACATTACATAACGTTTTGGAGATCGATTATCTTCATCTTCAGATGCTGCAAACAAAACACATTTTATAATTAAAACGTTACACGTTGTACTTTTACAACTATTATCTAAAGCACATACATACATAATGCATTATAGTAGTTAACCTTCAGTCTCGGTTGGGCAATATCCATTACTGTAGTATAGAATGATAGTAGTAGAAACCACAAAAGTTAACATCTATCGGTTATACATACATATACAACATCTATAATGTTATATCCCATAACGAATTGAATTACAATCTGTATCTTATGTATATTACAACATTCGGCTTTTTCTTCTGCACATCTTGCCCACGTGCCGTTGTTTTTCATATTTCGCATTACACTTATTTAATATAGAGAAAGACGTATGAAGCTGTAAAGTATGGTGATTTTTCGTACCTGAAAACATATTTTTAAAAAAACGTTGAAAGTAATCATTTTACAGTTTCAATTTATACTTATTTAATCCTCTTAACATCGTGTTTTTGTAATGTGATTTGACGCTATGTTTACATAAGGAGTTTGAGCGTCTCGTTGTGTACTTTTCATTAGTTTATTATCGTATCTAAACTGTTACAATTTTCAAAAATATATCGATAACTCAAATTATTGAACACTTAACTGGCGTGATGAGCTCTACGAGATCCTCTCGATTGTTTTCTTTCTCATAACTCGTGTTATCTTCAAAACTGGGATGAGCCATCTCGCCTACCTTTAACTTAAATGGCTATCAGTGTTCACAGGAAGTGGCATATCAGAAGCTCTCACTTTGAAAGTCGATTATTTTTCCGGAAAGGTCTTACGGACATACCGTACAGTTGGTTGAGTGTGCGTTCGTGTACTACAGTTCAAATTCCGGCCGACAAATGTGGAATTTGTGGCAAAAAAGACACAGATTGCAGTAGATTTTATGGGAAATATCTCTATTCCCTCGTCTCTCATTTCACGGTTCATAAACCATTGTTAGTCATATGCAGTGAAACCTTCTAAAACAATGACCTTGACTTAATAGCTGAACTCGTGGCTCATTGCTAAGTCGCTAGCCTTTCACCACTGAGATCCGGGTTTGAATTCCGTCGAATCTCATGTAAAATTAGTTCCAACAAAACGAGATTGGCTGCTTCACAAGGGCTAGTCCAACCCCTGTAAAGTGGCCTAAAGCCCTACCCCTATCCTTATTCCTTCATAATTCTGGCCGCTGAGTAGTGACGCAGGAGCGCGTGGTGGGAGGCACGTACGCGGAGATGCTACCTGGCGGTCCTCTTGACAACTGACTGCGACGAGACGCGACAGACACAATATTAACGGAGGATTACTCCAAAAAAACGCTGTTAGTAATAGAGGAATACTCGGAAAAGCGCAAAGCGCTTAACGCCCCCCAAGGGGCTTGGAGACGCGTTGCGTCACAGTAGATGCAACAAATATACACTTTAATTAATGTCCATTTTTTGTTGGAACCGAGTATTTTTTCCAGAAGACTCGTAGATGTTAATGTACATGACCCGCGGACAGATATACTTCGTTAACGAACGTATATGATCACTCGATCACCTCTAGCAATTTTGAACTGTAATAAAATAAATGGCAGAGCAGTGGAGATTATTATTAGTCCCACATTTTCCTACGCCATTGTTAGATTAATTAGGGCAGTAATAGTTTGCTGTGTAATTGTTATTTTGAGACAAAACAATGTTTTCAAACAGGTCTACAAGGTCCGTATTTACAAAATTTCAAAGTTTGCACTTCGCCCGCACCGTAGCAATCATGTTGAGTATGATATTGCTTTCTTTCCTTAGTGGGAACGGTTTGCGAAGAACGTTGCGTTTCCGAAACCGATCTGATGAACAGTCCTGATTTCCTGCCCTGCTTTAAAATTTTTACAGGACAGGAACCGCATTTTCAAGTGAATCTTGCATATGAATTCGGCTTAGTGAAGGACGAAAGGGAGTTTATAGAGTAACAGAATGAGTAACAATGTGATCGACAGTAGCTAAGAGAAGGCAAGTAATCTTAGAAAACGAGAAGAAAGTTTCAACAAGAAAACTTCGACCATATTTAAATGAGAAGGATACAAATTAATGAAAACTAGCGTACCCGTAAGAGAACTCTCACATGTACCCACCCTCTCCCCTATTTTTCCATTTCCTATTAAGCTTGTAATATATCCTCCGTCATTTGTTCTATATGTCTCGTAATTGATAACAATACAATACACCCTTGTCAATACAAACTATACTTATTTAACTTTATTACCGTACAGAGAGGTACACCCATATAATTAAGTCGCGTAAAATATCAAGTGATTAATTTAATATCACATTCAGTTGCAGATTCTGCATGTTTCTAAGCAGATGGGGTAATATCGAGAAGCGCCGGAACAGCAAAAATGCAATAGAATGTTGAAAAGGTTCTCATCCTGTAGATTACTTTGAGGCCTTCGTCCTCATCATTTTATTTTTCAAGGCCCTAAAAACTTTGTTTAGGAGTAATTTAATGAAATATATTTAAATAAATGTGTATTTTAATGTTTTGTTTAAGGAAGTTCTTTACTACCAACACATTTACCCTTTCCCCTACGAATGGGATATATCACGATGCGATCACGCGATGGAGTATTTTGAAAACTCAGACATCAATATTAGGTTTTCCGCCATTACTCACATCACTTTCCTTCATCGCGAGCAATGAAAATAATTAATCAATTCACAATGATTTTGTGCTTTTTATGAACGTCAATAATTGCAAGTTTCGTGATATATCTAAATTTTTACCTATTCCATCCTAGCTCTGTCTGTTCAGTAACAGTTTTGACTTTAAATTTGAAGTGAGCTTTATATTTAATATCTGAAATATTCTTGACTTTAATGTAACTCTCAATAATTAACTTAGTTTAGATAGTTTGAATGCAAATTTCAAAATTTATAAATATTTCTTAGAATTATGCAACAAGTGGGATCTAATCTAATGTAATATAAACGATAGTTTACTGTACTTTGCAAACGGGACTGCTCTCCGTAAGATATCTCCCGGAATCAAACGCTTTTCTAAGGAACCGAAAGTGATCAACAGTTCTGTACTCATAGCTTACAACAAGGACCTAACATAGGTATTTATATCAATATAGAAATACCGTTACATCTATTATACCTTTATTCAAGTTATATAAATCATATTAATTCATAAAACACTGTTTTCTCAGTAGAATCAGTATTTTTCGGGAGATTATTGTGGTTGTTACCACTGTGATGACGCACTTTTGACATAACAGATTTTCTGACTGGGAAGTCCTAGGATTTGAATTTCAAAGGTGGCGGATTTTCGACATTAGCCATATTCTAGCTACTATGTCGTGTATTGCCGATGGCGGTGAAAGAATTCCAGTGGTCGGGTAGTCTGAACGGTAGTTTTACGTGGTTTCTCTGTTCAGTGCCAGTCGAACGCCGGAGTAATACCTCAACAAACGGCCACGGATCACGCGTGATCCATCTTTCTTCATCCACACTCATTCATGTACTACCCTACTAGACACCTCGTGAGATCACTCGGAACCTAACCATTGTCCCGGCTGATCGGGAATAATCTGGAGGGGGAATCCCCTGAAGCCAACAAATAGTTGTATGCCACATTTCATTTAGTAACGGGACGGAAAGTCGCATTTTCTGTTTGTTGATTGATTGGTTTATTGAAGCTTCCGACCATTTTCACGTCAACTGTCATTAAAACTGTTAGCGTAGTGCATGTTTTATCCCGGGAGATGGCGAAGCTCCCCCATCTGGATAGTGTTTTCCGACGCCGAGCCAGAACAAGCTTAAGTTTTCGACTGGTTTCCAGGCATGTGTGGGAGGGGAGTGCATGTTTGTGTAAGGGGAGAAAATAAGTGAAGGTAGAGGAAGGAAAGGTTGCGTACGGTTTATGGACTGTTAGATTGGGTACTGTTATGGCATTGGCCTGATATTTATCGTAGAAATCATGGAAAACTACCGATGAGACCACCCGGCCTCTAGAATTCTTCTCCAATTAGTGGTTCAATTCGACCTAGCTTTATTAAGTGGGCGTCAAAATTTCGCCACCATTGGGACTCAAACCCTAGACTGAGACTAGAACCTCCCGGTGATAGTCACTGCAGAGGCTGCGGGATTGCTGGCTCTGAGGCAACACAACCACCTCTTGAAATACAACACACTTACAGAACTTATTATCGTAGCAGTTGCTGCACCAGAAAATAATCGATCAGACCATCAATTGAGATTTTTCTAATAGTTGTTCATCTGTACATTTCATGCAATGTCCTTCACAATTTTACAACGTATTCTTTACCTGCTAAATAAGTCTAACCATAAATTAAAAAGAGCCAAAGAGATGTATGAAACATAATATTTCTTTATATTATGTTTCATACATTATATACATTACATAATCTCCAGTTCTGTATTTTTGTACAGTATATCAGTACATCTTAAGAGTGTTAAGGCCGGCCATTCTCAATTGTGCTAACATCCGAATTTGTGCCACGGATAGACAAAACTTTAAGTAGGATTGACAGGCTAGCATGTTAGTATTTTTTTAGAATTTTGTATAAGGGGATGTATTTTGAGTTCTGGATCATAACTGCATCTTCGTCAAATATTAGTTTTGCATAGTTTATAACCACTTGTGGAGTGTCTCTATCAATCAAGCTCGAGTTTTCCAGTTCTAGTTTTAACCTTGAACCAATCGTTTCAAGTTTTTTTAAAAGCATTGGTGTACCAGTTGTATTTGTTTAATTTTTCTTGACGGTCTAATTCTTTTAGCAACTTATAGCATTTTTTAGATATCTGACATATTTAATAACCTAATCCAATATTTTATCGTTCTTTGAATTTTCAGTTTGCTTAAAGTCAAGGATCCTGTTTCCATTCTTAGGATGTAGCCTGGAGTAAATTTTGGAAGTCCTAACAACAGTTTGAAGAAGCTCACTTGTAACTTATCTGCAGTATCCTTATGTTGTAGTCCGCCTATTGCTGATGCATACAAAAAGGAGAACTCACAACGGCTTTAAATAGTTTCAATCTTGAGTCCCAACTGGTAACTTTACCTGGCATCAGGATCTGCCAGATGGACCTCATAGGTTGTCTTGCTTTCCTCAGGACGTTATCTGCAACTTTGCCAAATAGTCCGGACCTTGTGAATGGTACACCTAAGTACGTATAAGTTGAAACAAATTCAATCAGTTTGTTATTATACTTGATACTACGAGTTCTTTTTGTACGTCCTCTATACAATTCGAGAATCTTTGTTTTACTCACATTCACTTCCAGAGAATTTATTTGGCATTATTCATGTAAGGTATTTAACTTTTCTTGTTTTATCTATAACATTGTTTGGTAGTATTATCAAGTAATCTGCAAATGAAAGAATCTCCATTTTACTGTCTACATTATTGGCACCTCTCATCCAAAAGAATTGGACAATATCATGAATCAGTAGAGAAAATAAAGTTGGGAAGATTTAGTCACCCTGGAGCACTCCTTGGGTCACTTCTATATCAACTGTTTCTTGTTCATTGACTAGTATCTAGGTACAAGCTTTATTATAATTATAATACTAGTTTGTAAGTACCCGTATAGTATTTGCACTTATTCCAGCTTGGTAAAGTTTTCTACACAAGACAGTATCCTCCACTGAGTCTACTGAGTCTACTGAGTCTACTGAGTCCACTGATATCCACCGAGTCCAAGGTTCATCTGCTGTCTATGAAAGCCGCATGTAGTCTTCCTCCCGGATCTGCCAGGCTCAGTGCAATTTTTCCAGTGAGACAAAAAATATTGTCTTCGCACGATCGGTTCGACCTAAAACCACACTGCGCTTCAGATAGAATATTTCTTGATTCACTAAGTCACTTTCTCTAGAATGTCTGAAATTGATCATTTTTGCTAAAATTCTCATCATTGCACATGATTATGTACTTTTCAGTGTTCCAAGGATAGTAAATTTACTATGTCAAACAATTATAGTCACGTTAAAAGCAATTCATTGGAAAATAATTTTTTTTAATAATTTATTTATATAATGCAGTGTTAATGCAAATTTGTTAATGCTATTTTTTAGTGAATAAGTTTAGTTGTAGTTTGTATTTTGTGGTAGGTGTGTGTTAAGTGTTTTACAGGAATGCAGGCTCCCACATGGTCCTCGATCGATTTATTTGCACTAATTTTCAATGCTTTTTACATGTGCTCGGTTGCATGTTAGCATACCGCACGCGTTCTAACTTCAGGCCCTTAAATAATTATTAATCATAGTTAAACCCAAGCAGTTAACATGGCAGAAAAGGGAGACAAAGAACAATATTGCAAAAAGGTGTATACAGAAACAGTCGTGCTCTCCAGACGGACGGTATATTATAGCCCTGCCTTTCAAACAAGACGCACCGAAGCTAGAAAGTTCACGATCGCGTGCTTTATCCCAATGTTAAGCACTCGAATCAAAACTTGCAAAGGATAATGTCCTTGCAACGCAATATAGGGAATGTATGCAGGAGTACATAAGCATGGGCCACATGCAAAAGGCTCCGCAATCTCAGGTGAATTCCCTTGTTTATTATATACCACTCCATGGTGTGGTGAAACCCAATTCCAGTACGTCACGGTTACGAGTTGTGTTCAATGCGAGTTCATAGACCTCTACAGGTTCCTTGCACTGTCTGTCGGCGCAATAATTCAACCGGATACTTTCTCTTTAACTTTACGGTTTGTTGCCCTCTCTGCATACATTGCTAAGATGTATCGCCAGATTCAGATGTACTGTAAGTTTTATGATTGCCAACGGATTTTTTTGCGCCCGGAGCCACAGCAACCAGTCTAATAGTATCAGCTTAAAACAAACACGTATGGTACCGCCAGAGCACCGTTCATTGCCGTGCGCACTTTGAAACAATTAGCTGTAGATGAAGCATCCCATCTTCCGCGCATTCAGGAGAACATTACATCACAGTTCTACGTCGACAACTTGCTTACCGGAGCTGATTCGACACAAGCGGCATTAGAAGTTGTAAATTCACTAGTAAATGTTCTGAATAAAGGAGGACACGCCCTTACGTAACTGGCAGAGCAACGACCCTAATGTCCTCGATGAAATTCCAGTAGAAATTAGGGAACAACAGTCTGAATCTGTGTCAGCGTGTTCGGAGGAACGTGGGATGCATTTCACGACACTCTCAAGCTCACTTCCAATCTTGATAATTTTCAAGAAATTCAACATTTTTCGAAACGACAAATTCTAGCGTGTATTTCTTCAATTTTCGACCCCCTAAGCACTGTAGCACCGCTAGTAATCTCGGCCAAAACCTTTTGCAAGTGTTATGGAAAACTAATCTTCAGTGGGACGAGCTAGTGTCACAAGACATAACTTGTAAGTTCAAAACTATGATTTCCCAACTCGAAGAAGCGGTAACTATCTCGGTACCTAGGTGTGTATGCACCGCGCCAAGTTCGCAGTCCATAGAGGTTCATGGTTTTGCGGATGACTCTCAAAAGGCCTTCGGCGCTTGTATTTCTGTTAGGACTGTCACGTCAAATACTTGTGTCACTACTTTACTTTGTGCTAAGTCTCGTGTGGCGCCGCTGCGCCCACGCCCTATTGCTCAACTCGAATTATGGGCTTCCGTTCAACTATCGCGACTTGTAACAAAAGCGGTAGGTTCATTGAAACGCAAAATTAGTTATGTGCATCTCTATACAGATTCTACAACTGTTTGCACCTGGATAAAAACGCCACCTGCAAAACGTAATGTATTTGTTTCTCTCCGCGTCGCGGAGATTCAAGAATTAACTGCTAATTTCAGTTGGTTTCATGTCCCGTCAAAGGAAAATCCAGCAGATTTCTCTCTCGCGGGATTTCTCTTCCTGACCTGACGGCCTCAGCGTTGTTGTGGTCTGGCCCGGCCTGGCTTTCGACACCTAACGGGTTCGCTGACAGGCGAGCGGAACCCACCCCGGCGGCCCGGACGGCAGCCACCCTACCCCAATTTGTGACAAACATAACCATTACGCAAGCTGCTGAGAACAGAGCACACTTGCCGCCCCCACTCACGCAAGATTTCTGCCTCATGTTAATGTCGGTTATCCAGAAATATTCAAAGTATTCTGATATCATCCGGACTATAGGCTAGTGTTTTCGATTTATTCACAACTGCCGCCACAAGGAAACTAGACGAACCAACAGTCAAGTAGTTATTGAAATAGAACAAGCTGAACTGTTCGTAGCCAGAGTCGTACAAGCAGAATCTTTCGCATCCGAATTGCACTCCTTGCAGACCGGAAAGGAAGTATCAGTAAAGAGCCCCCTAGTCCTACTAGCACCTGCATTGTAGGTGGACGGCTTAATCACAACTAGGGGGCGTCTATCCGCGTCGAATCTGCCATTCGATCAAAAGCCCAAATCCTTTTGCCGTCTAAACATCACTTTACTAAGTCACTCATTCTGCATGTTCATCAGAAATTACTTCACGCAGGCACGCAATCGGTTATGGCGAGTATTAGGCAGAAGTACTGGATACCAAGTACAAGGCAAACAATACGAAATGTATTGAAGAAATGCATCACATGTTTTAGGGAAAAGAAACTGTTCGCGGCAAAGCAAATGAGTCAGCTTCCTAGTGCCCGGGTTATGCCATCTTCGGCATTTGAAATCACCGGCATCGATTACATGGGTCCTATGGTCGCCCGCCTCGGAGGGCCTATATCACGTGTTACTACAAAGGTCTACATTGCTATATTCGTCTGCATGTGTACTAAGGCAGTCTATTGCGATGTCGTTTCAGACCTTACCACCGCCGCATTTCTTGCAGCATTAGATCCATTCTCTAGTCGTAGGGGTCTCCCGCGAGCAATCTACTCGGACAATGCTAGTACATTCAAGGGAGCGGACAGGGAACTTGCACAAGTGTACAAATTTCTCGCAAACCCTGAGGTACAAACTACATTACAGAAAGCCGGTGCAACACGCCAAATCCAATAGCATTTCATACCACCGCGGACTCCTCACATGGGTGGTCTCTGGGAGTCAACAAACAAATCGTTCAAGACAATTCTGAGAAAAACAGTCTAAAATCGAATTTTCACGTGTGCGGAGTGCATCGCCTATGCCCACTCCCATTAGAAAACTAACTCGGACGTTCGTGTCGCGTACGGACCAATCAATTCACTCCACTTTTCATTCTCGCCTTCGGCTTCGAGCCCGGGAGCCTATGTTCCGTCCACGCCACAAACGCCCTTGGCGGCAGGTCATTGTTTGCTCCTTTAGAGGCTGGACGCACCCACCGCGAGCATCCGGCACTCCCAACGCTGGCCACCCTCACCGCCGCCTCCCCCACCCCGGCTGCTGCCAACGCGTCCCCCAAAGGACCGGGAGGTTCTACTCCCAAAACGGCACTCGCCGACAGGTCGCCGTCTCTGCCGGAACAAAAAATCTCTCCGCGACAGACAACGCAAGCCCGGTTCGGATAGGCGCCATCTGGTTCCTTGCGAATGTAACTGCCTTTAGCAGGCGTGCAGTCGGCATACATAGGTGCTCGTCCAGCAACAATTCTGCCTTCGGCAAACCGACTGCATTCAACGCAGACAGACTTTCATTCCGTACGTGAGTTCCGGCTGACCAACGCGAGCCAGATTCTGTGCTGTGCTCCCAATGAGGCGCTGCATTCGCACCCTACCGTCGACGGACCTTGTGGGAGCGCGCATTCATTTGCACCCCGCCAGTGCAACGCGTCGGGCACACCGCCTCACGCACCGCGTCTCGCCCCCGCCCAGCCCCGCTGCAGGCACACCGCCCATACCCCGCCTCACGCACCCCGCCTCAGGCACCCCGCCTCAGGCACACCGCCTCAGGCACACCGCCTCAGGCACACCGCCTCAGGCACACCGCCTCAGGCACACCGCATCAGGGACACCGCCGTCGGCACACTACTGCAGGCAGACCGCCTCACATCTCATGGTCATTGCAAGTGTAAATAGTGTAAACTTAATATTAAATAGTATGTGCAATGTGAGTAAGTTGAATTCAGACAACCCCTTCTTCTTCCCTCATCCAGCGCCATCCCTCTCTCCCCCTCCGGGCAGCTCACGGTCCGGCGCGGCGTGAGCTTGTTATTGTACAGAGAAGGTCCCGTTCAGTCCGCGAATGCAACCCCCTCCCTTCCTGGCCATTCTTCCCTTTCTCTGTGCACTCTTCGTTGGCATTACTGCGCGCAAAAGCATTCGTGTGAGCCTCGTCCACTTACCCATGTAAATTGCTTTCCATCTATCGCCAGTTTATTAAAACCCACGATTACTTCATGACCCTTTTTGGCATCTTCATCTACCTTGTTATTCCACCCTGTGCTGCTCATTCGGTTGCTGTCCATTGTGATGAAGTATTTGGTCCACTTTGGTCTTGGATTTAGTCACATTTATCTTTCCGGTTAGATTTGCATCTTATTAGCAATACGCTGCACTCTTTTTTGCCAATTTTCCTAACCTCTTTAAGTTCGCCATTTACCTCTAATTTCTCCTGTAGGAGCTGCGATACACTTTGCAGTCTATTAAGTAATTTGTATCAGGCCTGTCAATGTGAAGCTGTTCTTTCTTCTCTCTTTTCTAAGTGCTCAATTACCTTCGTTAGGACGCTTCGTCTTCTGCCCATTTTTCTTCTTTAGCTTTCATTTTTTATTCAAAGTCTCGTATTCGTTGAGCATCGCCTGAATTGAGTTGTTTGGCTTTGTCACTTCTGACATATTTTGTCACTGCTATCATTTTACTCAAGAAGATTGACAATATATCAGTATTTTCTAATTTCCCATCGACAACATTTAGTCTTGCAATGCTCTGAATGTTACCGGATTTTTCAACATATTACTTAGTGAGAATTTGTTGGCTTTGTTTTATTTCCAGAACTACCGCCTCTCTTAATGATTAACGAATATATTCACAACTAGTGGTGCTACAGAAAGGCTGGCATCAACTTTCTCGTAGTAGTTTTAAATTTTTTTTGGTATGGATGAGCTATTCTGACTTTGAACGTACTCTTCTGGCTGCCATCAATCGTCGCTCAAAGAACACTATTTTGAACTTATCTCAATTTTTCGGTTTCCAAATAGTAGAATTGAAATATTACTTTAAGAAAATAAAATGTTGCCGTGTCGCTAAAATCAGCGTGGGCACGTGGCGCGTGGTGGACACCGGATGCGTAGACAAAGGCAGAAGCTATGACGCACTGGGTGTTTCTGACAGGGTGTGCGCATCGTTAGGGCGGAGGCAATGGAGGCGGCGGGCAGCGTCGCGAGGGCTATTTAAGTGCCGTGAGAACAATAGCTCCTTGTTCTTGTGATTCTCGCCGCAGCAGCGTAGGTCATCCGTGAGAGGTGCGAACGTGCACGCGGCGCAAGAAGCCGACAGTTATTGTCGTGACTAGTGAGACATGCATAACACAAAATATACGTGACAAAATATACGTGAGTCTACAAGTGTTTTATTCTGTAGTTTAGAATTGTTTATTGTCTTTAGTTATAAAGTGACGAAAGTTTAGGAGCTGGAACCCCAAGTAAGAAAAATATAATTTCTTGTGAAAAAGTGAGTGAGGTAGATCGAAAGTTTCCAAATGAGGATGAAGATTAATAAAACGATAACAATTTTTACTCGCTTACTGGCGCCGATTCAATGCTCATTTCGAATTTGTTGGTTTGACATATTATGAATTTAAATATTAATTTCTTAATTAAATATGAATAATGCAAGTGTAATGTAATATCGGTCATGTAAAAAACAATCCAATTTAATTACCCGACATGTAAACTAATTCCTCACAAACTCAAAGAAGCATGATTTTCTTCTCATCATACAAATGTCCATTTGTGTCATTAAAACTTCACTGGAGATTGTTAGAAGTCTTTAATGCGCAACTCTAATGTACGAGACAAGGTCCACTTTCGCTTTGAATACTAAGCAGAGACCTACGAAAAGTCACCTCAAGAAGATGAAAGGGACTGCACAAATACCCTCCGGAAATAGATAGCTGCTCTGCAGAATTTAAAGCCGAAAGATCAGAGTAGTTACTCGCTGGGAAAAGATCGGCGGTTTCCAGTCAAAAAAATATAAAGGAAAATCGTAATAGGGAAGGAACATTTCACCTTCTTTTTTAACATTAAATTGTTCTCAAAACTGATTTCAAAAATATTTATCAAATATATCAAAAGTTATTGATTTTTTATCAGTTGTTAAAGTTACTCCGGCTGGAAACGTGTAACTACGAAAAATCTAATCATGGAAACGAAAGATTGAAATCAATAAGCAAATTAACGAAAATATAATAAAGTACTAGTGTGAAATGCTGGAAACCAGAGTGAAATGAAAACACATTTATTATCAAATAATGCTTGCATGATTGCTTAGATTGTGGAAATTACTAATGTAATTAAGTCAGTGGCGGTGTAATCACTCTTACACGTTACTGCACAAACAGTTAGATAATATTATTCTGTGAAAGTCATTAAACAAAAGTCTTATTTCAAGTTAATACAGTAGGGTTGATGGAGGAGAACATCTTTCTATATTTTTAGGAACACGCAAACAAGCAGTACAATGAGAAAATAACAATCGTATAGATCACATGAGATAACAATCGTAATGTATGAGGTCCCACCAGCTGCGATGTATGTTATGTGTCGAAGTAGTTCCTAAAACACTCACATACACTTTACTTGGTAGTAACTGGCAATTGTCGAGTCAAAAACAGTTGCATTTTTAAATTAGTTCAGAAACGATTCGATGCGCAAAAAACTGGAATTATTGTATAGATTGAAGAAACGATTAAATTAAACATTGTCCCTTGAAAAAAATGGAAAAAATAATGAAAACTCAAAGGAGTTAGTTGACAAAGTCAACTAACGACAGGTCTAACGCAAGGTCAGTCGCCGACAGTCAACTAACGCCAGGTCCAACAGGCAAGGGGAAAAAAATACTGAGAAAAATAAACAAAGTAACATAACAAAATAAGGCTAAGAGAGAACGGAGGAAACTACGAATGGGGCCAACATTTTCAGGAAATGAAACCGGCTTAGGTGACAAAGGGCATCAATCGCTCATTACAGTCTACCGTGAGGTCTTAAGATGCGAGTCCCGATGGTGGCAGGATTTGTAACTCAAGCTTCATAGCTAGGTGGAAATCAGCCGCCGCTGTCTGGAGGGAAGTCTAGCAACGTTATTGCTCCGTTCAGCGGTTTCCCGTGGTGGTCGCCAGGCGAATGCCGGAGCAGTACTCTAACACACGGGCTGCCGACCACGCGCGATCTTTCCTTCCTCTTCCTTGTCCTATCCCCACTCGTTACATACCCAAGCACTCTTACACGCACTATACTACCACACAAGCTGAGAGATAAGTCGCGAGCATGGAGCCTCAACCAGCCGGGGCAGAGCCCCGCTAGTGGGAGGTACCTGGTTAGAGATATTCCTGCAAAACGACGGCTATGTTGTCGCCGGATATCACCGCCACCTCCCGCAACAGAAACATGCACTACACTCAGGAGACTAATGACCTTAGATGGTGCGCCCGGAATCAGTAATCAATCAGTGCAGGAAATGAATATCAAAATCGCAATATGGCACAGGGATATTGGGGAATAACATCACAGAGTACAGAAAGTTGTTGTCGCGGCAGGAAGTATTATTCCGATGGACAACATGGATAAGAGGCGAAATTTAGTGCCTTTTTATCCTTGAAAATATATTTTATTACATGGGAGAGTTTTTTTTTTATAATTTAAGTAGTATATGACTTAGTGTAGGGATCACGGAATTTTGAAAATGTGCACACTATTCACTTTTCCCCATAGCACGTCATACGCAGTTTTTAACTGTTTTTGATGTATAAATAAATAAAAGTATGAAATAACCTGGAAATGGCATAATGAGAAGCAAAATACCCGATGACCCAGACTATGTCCGGACGCTCTTCCGGAAGTGTAGGTTAATACGTGGCAGTGCCGGTGAGTAGTATACACACGAGTGATGCAGAACCGGGGAGGAAATGAGGGTAACGGACGGAGGGACATGGGCATGGGCGGGCAGGTGAGGCAGCAAGGGGATTTACACAAACGGTGCATGGAAGCAGTAGAGCTTCCCTTCTACCCTGATTCCACCCCCAGTAATGAATTTGCAACCCACAATCTGCTCATTGGAGCCCGAACTCCCCGCGCCACTGCAGGCAGCGGAGCGCCCTCGGTGCTCCCACATGCATATGGATGGCAGCGATAGAGAAGGCGTTAGCGGCGGCTGTGACGAACACGACGGCGGCAGCGATGGTAGGAGCTGCGGAAAGCAACCCAGGGCGGAGACGGAAGCGGCAACAACGGGGGACGGAGCGACCGGGGGTCGAGGAGGGGATGTCGGGGACGGCGGAAGCGGCAGGGGCGTCGAGGATGGCAGAAGTGGCGGAGACAAAGCCGACCGGGGAGGCGGCGAGTGGTGAACAGGGGGTGGCGGGTGGGGAGGGGGGGGGGGGGCGGGGGGAAGGGTGGTGGTGGCTGTGATGATGAAGACGACGGGGGGGGGGGGGGGGGGGACGCGTGGCGGTGGAGTGGTACGACGGCAGGGTTGGAGGTAACGGTCAAAGGGTTCCCGGACGTCGAGCGTGCTCTCCGACGCGCAGATTTCATGCCAGTTCCTCGGTGGCTTGCTCCGAAAACATTGTTTTTCGGCCATTAGAGTATTTGCCGAGGTGCGTGATCCTTCTGGTTGGCGGATAAGGTAAATTGATTGTTGACAAACAAGATTAAAAGGAACGATTGAAATTAAGTGAATTAGGGTTTAACACAATTAATATGAACAGAGAGGGAGATAGACAGAAACAGAGAGGGGAAAGCCTTCAGCGGACTCTCGTTAAAGCAGTTCTAGTCACAAATTTTTAACTAGTTTTTCAACAACAACACATTTTTTGTCTGATTATTGGTAACGGTTCTGTAATATTTCAATATTGCAACTTCTACCCTACAATCCTTTCCGCTATAGACTAAAAAATCCAAATTATTCGAAGCGTGAGAGGCAATACTTCTCCCAGGAATTGTCAACTGGACTGTGGATCAAAACTTTAGAGTTGTGAGAAATATTTAGGTCTCGAAAAAGTCATTACATAAATTTCCATAAATAACGCATTTATTAATAAACTAAATACGTTTTGTGAGTTTAAATGCACAGACGTGATCAAGAGCGCATTTCCTTCCTCTGGACAAAACAAATACATCGGCACACTTTTTACCTGCTCATCTCTAAGGTATTCAAAGAAAATATAGTTAAACATTTGGTTCAGACCGTTTCAATTCACCTTAGGAGAAACCCTGTGAATTACTATACGGTATTTCTGACATTTACTTGAATCGCTACGATTTCATTAATGAGATTGCCGATAATTTATGTGATTAATTTCTAATGTTCGCCAAAAATAAAAGGAAACTATGCAGCCTTCGGAATCGTGTAAGGTGCGTATGGTTTTGTTAGATACCAAAGAAGCCGAGAAAAATCTCAAAACAATACAAATAGGATTAGAATTTGTCTGAAAGATGAAACTATCGTATTGAGCTAGTTTGTCTGTTCTCATACAGCGCGAAACCGCCTGAATATGGACATTCAAAGCGACACAGCTGACGTCATGCGACAGCAAGGCTTCAAAGAAGAGGCGCGATAAATTTGCTATTCACGTTCTGCATTATAGAAGAGCATTTTTTATTAATCTTATTTGTAAAGAACTGTTGTACTGTATATCCGTAAATACAACCCTCTGTTATTGTAGTATTCGTGAAGACTGATTTTGTTAAATTATTTAATTTATTTCAGTGTTATGAGAGTGTTTAATGATCAGTCTTTGAGCAGTGTGCGTTCTACGTGTTTGGACATCATTTTTGTGACTCTGTTCAGCGAATGCCACCTAGGCACAAGGCCTGTCAACTAAATACAAGATAGCGTCGAGAATAGTCAATTGTCATCTATGTACTCTCAAAGGCTTGTATTGACACCCTTATTTGACAAAGTTTTATAGCACTCTTTTAAGGAGCCGTTTTATTTTTGCTGGAAAGGATATTGTGAAAAGAATGGAAAGTCATTTAAAAATATGAATTTTATTATTATTATTATCATTATTATTATTATTATTATTATTATTTATTAATCTTTTAATTTGAGATATCTTTTTTCCTCACCATATTGTTTCCATTTTTAATGTAATTTGTAAGCAAAACATTACTTGTTATACTGAATAAATATTTTGCAATTGAGTTTGCATTGTGGAATTGCAGTGGTAATCAGAAAAAAAATTTCTTGCTAAATTATTCACAGTAATAGAAATTAGAGTTTGTTTTTGATGAGATAAATGGACTAAAATATCTTCAGATTGGTTTTTATTAACTTATCTATTGCAATATACATATATACAACAAACTTTACAGCATCAAAGCTGGGATAGCATAAGATGCCTCGATCGTTTTCGGGAATAAAAGTGTCTGACAAATTGTCACCTTCAGACTTCGTCAAAAACATCTTAAAATATTAATGTTTAAAATGATTAATAATAGAAAATGAATAATATCCTGCAATGTATGTTAAAAGGAGGAACAATCATACTAAAGTATGATTGTTTAACTCAATAATTTCATCCGCATCAAGTAATATATTTTGAAAAGAAGTATTTAAAAACTACCTTCATCCAAATCAACAGCCAAATATAGTTTTGTAATGTAAATATGAATTGACAAGTCGGTTGTAATGGAGAATTAGAGGCATAGTAAATGACTCAAAACTTTGATTCTGTTACAAACATTTGTCACCTGGAAATGTGATAATGAACCCCACATAATTGACCATATTTGCCAAAACAGTCCTCTGAACAGTTTGTACCTTACCACCGAAAAAGTATACATATCCCTTTTATTGAAGGCAATAAAGAGACATTTCTAATTTTGCTTTTGTTAAGCGTTTCAATGCCACATGTGTTTCTCTTGTTCACCCTTCACTATTATTCCCCAATTTCTAACCAATGCAAAACCAATTTTATCAATACTTACTCTTGAAGTTTTAGATGGCAGAATATATTGTAGGTGTGTTCCATGCAACATTTTTTGTTTTCACTCCTCGTCACGTGGAAATTTAAAAACAATCACATTTGCCCCTTTACGATAATTCCCTCTGCACGGTTGTATGCCACAACGATACGGCATATTGTACCAATCAGAAATACTTAAAATAATACGTTTTGTATGTCGCATGATATTTATCACCGATGAGAATGACCAGGTACACATCCACTACCAGCAGCTCATCACAACAAAACTATTTTCGCCGCCATATTGACTCCTATGACGCCAACAGGACTCAATAACCTAGATGCTGTTAGTTCAGTACCATTTTTGCTGTTGCAAGACACAAATCTATATTACTAATTTTTAATGCACGCAGAAACTGAAAAATGCCATGCAGCTTCCGACTGTGTGAATGGGTTTCATTATGCAGGATGTGTCACGTAACTTTAGCACCTCCTGCAGTTTTTGAACGGTTGGAGGTATTGCAATGCAGTTTTTTAAAAAAATGTATTGAAACGCCTGTAATAAATACTTATAATTTGGGCGGCAGAAAAAGGTTACACTTGAATTCCTGATTATCAATTATTGTCTTCGGATATATTACAAATAAATCCTACTAGCTCGGTCGACGGTTTCTTATGAAATAATTGTTGCTACTTACTCCGCAACCAATTACTTAATCTGCCATCCATACGGAGTGGCGAGGAGTCTGAAAATAAATCTAAAATGTCCACTCTAGGTTTGCACGTAATGGCGAATGAGAATCAGCTTTCTTTCAAACTATGAATTATATCTTATTATGCATGCCAAAAATATTAACTATCATCAATTATTACAATTAATCGTTAGGAAATGATCATTTTTCTCGTTATTGCAATAACAGCGTTATAGAACCCTTTTATCCTTTCTTGCCTCTTCGCGCGCACGTCGATCGATGTCACCACGTAGGGTAGACCAATCTTCCTTCTTGTTGAAGTCTACGATGATCAGCGACCAAGTCGAAACTTCCACCAATCATTTCACAAGCCTTTACTCTTCGTCTTGCGCCTCAGGTGGGCACCTATTTCAACCTGATTACATTTTCCAAGTTGGAATGATATCCTTCTAATATTATTTTCTATCACCTAACCTGGCAATTCACAATTCACTGGTAAAATTTCTAACTCAAATAATGTAACTCCATCGCGAAAATATTCTAAGTTCACTTTCCGGTTCACTCACGAAAATATTACAAGTGCGAGTTTGCAATGGTAGTACAACTGAATCAATATTTCAAGAATATTAAATAAGAGTAAAAACTCGTCCTAAATGGAAGTTTACTTGAAAAATTTAAGCCGTTTTTTTGGAAAATGGCATTAAGCATTACTGTAAATGAGGAATTTAAGCTCTGTCTCGCAGGAATCTATTGAATTTTCAAAAACCTTCATTTGAAGTCATTTGAAGCGATTCTACTCACAAATTTAACAATCAAAGGAAAGCACCATATTAACGGCGTGAGAGGTATTTCAAGAAAATTACATTTGTGTAATTTTTGAAAAAATATATTAATACACCAAAACAAACTTTACGCCATAACAAGTAGTGCAATTATCACTATCTATTGGAAAAAAATGAAAAAAAAATTGGATGAATTTTAGAGAAAATGGATTAATTTTTAGCGTTTCTGAAAATGCCGAATTTTGTGCTCATTTTTACATAAAACTGTTGAGTTTTCGAGAAACTTTATTTAACATTACTTAAGGCATACGTGCTCATAAATATAATAATGTAATGAAATGGCTTTAATGTAAGTTTTACAGACCTGAGAGACAAGTCAAAAAATTTCATCTTAAAAATGAAAAAAAACAACAACTAAAGAATACAGCAATATGGAGTTTATGTCACGGCATGGGGTTTGTTTGGCAATATCCTTACCAAAAATTTAAAGAAAAACTTTGGAGCCGTTTTTGAAAAAATC
The DNA here is from genome assembly GCA_964035755.1 of Teleogryllus oceanicus. NCBI lineage: Eukaryota > Metazoa > Arthropoda > Insecta > Orthoptera > Gryllidae > Teleogryllus > Teleogryllus oceanicus. The sequence goes on from CAXIVR010000003.1 coordinate 29,846,881, forward strand.
TTGTATTTGTTACTTTTTAAAATTGCAAATATTGCACGCACTATTGCACGAAAACTACTAAAATTTCCAAAAAATACATCAAATCCATAAAAAATCTGCAAAAAATTTGAATAAAAGAAATAATCCATGTCTTGAGTTTAGTACTTGTAGAAAGACGCTGGAAGAAATTCAGACTTTTGCAATTTTCGAAGATTCAGAGTTAACCATGATATTCCGACCTATGCCACAAGTGTATTTTGCTCGTATCTTACAAGAAATTTAAAGAAAAAATTTTGAGCAATTTTTGAGAAAATTTTGAAAATGTCCGGGGGGCTTCATGTAAAGTACATCCAAATTTTAAACAATGTTTTTCAAATCTTCGAAGCTGCAACTAGAGCCAGAGAGGCAGGGGATTCTTCAATTTGGAGAAAATTGTATGAATGGTCAAGACGCTAGGAGTGTTCACAGGTGAACGGAGTGACGGACGTTTTGCTTCGAATTGTTTTTCTAGCACTCACAAAACAGGGGTTTTGGCCTGTGTTAGATGATTTTTTTTTATTTAGCAGCTGGTTTTATGCACTTTTTCGCCCTCAGTACCCGGCAATGATTTTTTTCCGCCAAAAATCCGCCGTTTCTTCGCGCAGCATTACATAACCTTCTCTATATTACGTACATACGTACGTATACGAGAAAGTAAAAAGTTATGTAATGCTCCGCGAAAAAACGGCGAATTTTTGGTAGAAAATTCATATTAAAGGGCCCAGGTAAAGTAAAGTAGATAAATCCAGTTGCAAAATTTGAAAAAATCCTCTATCACATGGTTCAGCCAGAATTCATGTTTTGTGGGTCCTTGATATCGAAAAATTGATTGACTGCAAAACGTGTCTCTGCGTGTTTATCTGTCTGTGAACACTGCTTCAAGCTAAACCATTCCGCCAATTTTCTCCAAAATGCATGTTTCCCAATCGATATGGCTGATGTTGCGGTTTCTTGAATTTCAAAAATATATTTTAATTTATCGGGGTAATTTTCACGAAGCCCTTGGGACATTAAAAAAATCGCTCTTTCTGTATTCGGAGCAGGGATTGGATCACTCGAAAGGAAAAGGTTCTTTGTTAGCTTAGGCACCCCAAGATTATTATCGTTTAAAGAAAAATGTTATGTGTAACTTGTACGATAATGCCAACGGAAAAATCCGAAAAATCATCTCATAGATTTAACTATATCATCTCATAGATTTAACTATTTTCATCTCATAGATAAAACTATCTCATAGATTGAAACCAAACAGTTGCATGTCTAAAGTTTCATTTTATTTAGAACTTGTGTAAAAATGTTCACTATTTGGAAATATTTTTGAAACGGTTTAAGGAGTCGGCGACGCCACATGCTGCTAATGTTACAAATAATTTTGTCGAAATCAGTTGTGGAATGTGCGAGGAAAAATCCGCGTAATGATAAGATTTTAGAAATTGTTTAAGAATATTATTCTAAACATAATAAAAATTGTTAATTTAATCATGAAATGAAATTAACGATGTTACAAATTATGTAATTCTGCTGTACTTATGTAATTGTTGCAGTATTTCAGGCTTGGAAGATGGTATCTCAATCCTAAATCTAAAATGTCATGTACTTCTTTGTGGGTAAATTTTCATTTTTTAAAGACCTAGCTTTCATTTGTCACGAGTGATTAAGGGGAAATCGCAAACAAGGGCACAAAGAAGAGAAAATGATTTTTTTCTCTGTGCCCTAAATACATTTATCATTTTGTGAATTCTATTAATTTAATGACGAAAGTAATTCAACTCATTTCACTCCCAAATTATCACACACAAGTTACATTATTACGCGCAAGTTATTAACAATGGGCAATGAAATGCATTTGTGAAGTTACGTACTACATTACAATAATGCTCACACGTTTGGCAAACATGCAACATTCTATTTTAATATCCTCCCTGGCGGAATGTTTCTTCTCCGTTTATATCAAACTTAATTAACTGGAACATCAGGTTTCTTTATTAATTTTTTCGAAAACGTGTGATGAAAACGGAATGTCCTACAACTGAATATAGTGTAATTTCCATACGTAATCGTATAAGTCGCTTTAATGTGTTCAAGACACCCAAAGTATGAACAAAAATACATATTGTAACATGAAGTTAGTTCTGTTTCTCCTTTTCCGTATCATTGCGCTGGAGATAGCAATACGAACTTTCTTCGATTTCATGGTGACCTAGCTGTTACAGCGAATAAACAATCACCAAAACAATTATGAATTATGTCTGTTTCGGATAAACGCGCGGGGGATGCTCACTTAGTACGAATCAAAAGACAACTGAGTCGGGGACCATTTGGATGCTTTATGTGAGCCCTAGATTGGGAAAATGAGTGCCAGCTGTTGTCTCAATAGCGACATTGTTTACCCAGCAGTGGCAATGCTGCCTCTGCTGTCATTACACAGTCGGTGTAATGTTAATATCTACGATGAACTTAACAGTTCTCTTATTCGATTAATAACAGTTTTCGGAAGTATTTTCGGAATTGCAAGCGTTCTCTGAGCCAAAATAACCAAAATTCCACATTAGTTGAAATACTCTGGTCATTACTTGCGTTCAGATGCGGTTCGTGGCGGGGCTAGGCGTGGGCGGACAAGTGAGCGACACCCGACCACCACCGGAAAAGGAGCGTGCGTGAGGCAGCGTGTCGTTTCCGCCCGAAGACTAAACGCAGCGCTCAATTCAATTAGGCCGACGTCTACATGGAGGGGGTGTCTCTAGAGTGGCTGAGAAGCCCCGAGGGTGGGTGGGGGGGTCGTAGAGAACATAGCAAAAGGCGTGATAAGTGGTTGGGAGAGGGTCGTGGCGTATCGCAAGGCGATTGACTCGGTGAATGAGCCGGCGAGTTTCGCGAGTGATGTGTCGAGTCGCGAGTGTCGAGAGTTTGTGAGGAGTGACCTGACGAATAGCATGGCAAGTAGTTAGGTGAATGTCGTGGCGAGAGGCGCCTCTTGAGTGGGGTGGCAGTGGGTGGCGGGGGTGGAAGTGGCGTGGCGAGTGGCGTGGCGAGTGGCGTGGCGAGTGGTGTGGCGTGGCGAATAGCGTCGAGTGGAGCGGCGAATGGCGTGGGAGTGGCGTGGCGAGTGGCGTGGCGAGTGGCGTGGCAGTGGCGTGGCGAGTGGCGTGGCGAGTGGCGTGGCGAGTGGCGTGGCGAGTGGCGTGGCAGTGGCGTGGCGATGGGCAAATACCGTTGTAGTATATGGTAGGTCTGAATGACGAGATTTCAAAACAATCAGCGGTCAGGCCGGGTGGAACGGACCAGGGGCGTTGGACGAGGCGATGTGCTGGGAGCAGGGTGTGGGTCGATGCAAGGTGAGTCGAGTCTAGACTTCAAGTGATAAGGTTGCCGGGTGGGGTGGGGCGGTTATGAAATTTGTTGTAGAGCGGGGTAGAATGCTGATGGAGGTCATCGCTGTGCAGTTCTTCAAGCAGATGCGTGAATTTTATAGAAAATAATTATATATTATTCTTTGGTCATTTTAGTGTTGTTAATGGTACACAATACGAATAGGAAAATTCATTGAGTTGCTAAAACTGCGTCCAACTTTGACAATTTAAATAATCTCAAATACAACTACATTAAACCCTGTGATTACAAAATTAAAGGGAAAACTTTCAGAGTAATTCTTCGGGATAATGAAATCGGGAATTCTTCGGGAAATGAGCATACATTATTACTTAACCTTGAGTTAATTACTGTTCCTCCATATACGTTAGTAGTATGGACAAGTATTGGAATTATCTCAACAACACGGTGCGAATTTTTTATCGTACAATTCATTTTTAAGCTGAAATACTGTTGAGCTGTAACTTGGCGCCCACGTCAGGAGGAAAATATATTAGTACGGTTCTAAAGAGGGTTAAAATTGTTTCAGGCAGCGAGGTGATACACGTCATTTGTTTTATGATGTCTCTATGGGTCGATGGATGTGTCAAACATAAATCCGACTTATTAGAAGCCTTGAGGTTAAACCTCTGATAATGAATTATATAAAAAACACGTTTTTCTATTATGCAATTACGTGATTATATAAACACAATTTTCAATATAATATTGACTTTAATATAAATAAGTGATTTATATCTACTTAATATTTTCTTATCGTGTGAATACTTTCTTCTCTCAGAAATATCGTAATCAAAAGTAATGAATATAACAATAAAACTTTATTTCAAAATCATGAAAATGCTAGGTAGTTTGTAGGTGATACATAATATTTTACATATTTTCTTGGAGATTTGTAATGATTCTTAATTAAAGTTTGAAAAATGGTGAGTATGATTGGGAGTTGAAACGAATAAAAAAGAAAATCGTAACCTAATTTTGTAAAATGATATTACTATGACAATTTATTAAGTATTTAATATTTTCGTTTGTGAACATGATCATTTATTGTGACTATTCCACCTGTGAAATTAAAACCAATATTTTTAACTACTAATACAAAATGCTCCAATCAGAGCGGTATATTCCAAAAATTTAATCGCTTTCTCTATCCAACATTTCTGACCACTTCTCCCTACTCGCCAATCATAAACTGTGACTCATCTATCTTAGGAGGCGGTATACATCGACGCTATGTCGATGTTCATTAAACCGCGTATGAACTATACATAACATCATTGATTTTAACATAGCTTTCGGTTATTTTCAATATTTGGCGCATTTTCGAACTTTGTTGGACATGATTTCAATCGTGGAATAGTCCTATTAAATACCAATCGTTCTTTGGAAATTCTCAGATAAATCCCCTCCTTGATTCATGAGTCAGGGATTTATCGACAATTTCCAAACACTCGTGAAATTACCTTTGATATATGTTTTAATAATAAAATTATGACAATCGTTAAAATATTCTCAATATGGAGGAATACCATTTCACTGTATTGAGAAATTTGGGAAATAACTACTTAGTAAAGGAACGCTTTACACGCGCATTTTAGCATCGTGTATTCAAACAAGTATTCAAACGTAGTGATAAGTATTTTTGCCACAGATGTATGCAATACGGCGGATATAGAAACTAAAAGAAATGTATCAGCAGTTCATAGCGGAACAGTCTCTCGCCAGTCGCAGAGCCGAGCGGACGTGTTTTACTAAGCGCTCTACCTGCTGCAGGATGGTGTCGACGGAGCAGTGGCGCGCGGCTATCGGCCGATGGGTGAGGGGCTACCTGCCGCGCGGTGGCGGTGCCCGGGGGACAGCGCAGGGGCTGGGGCTCCTTGCGAGCGTGTTGGGCGCGGCGGTGATGGCGGTGCTATTGGCGATCGGTGGGGTGGGCTGAATCCCGGCCCCCCTACTAACGTCGATATCATCGAGACTATCAATAGGAACCATAAGGAACTTATTGATAGAATCGATGTGTTGCAGGCCAGGGTTACGTCGGCAGAGACTTCAGTGCAGTCACTGCAGACAGCCAACGAGCGGCTGGTTCGCAAGGTGGATTACCTTGAGAACCAGTCGCGACGTAACAATATCATTGTTACTGGCATCCCAGAGAAGCGGAACGAGTCTTGGGCGGACTCGGAGAGGTGTATCCTGGATCTTGCGGAGCAGCTGGGGTCAGGTTGGAGCTCCAGGATATCGAGCGCGCACCGGACCGGCGGCGGCGCGAGGGACAGCCACGTATGATTGTGGCCAAGCTGGCCTCTTTCAGGAAGCGGGAGGAGCTGCTGCGTGCAGCCCGGAGTATCTCTCCCGGAATGGCGGGTGCGCGTCCGTGAGGACTTCAGCTGGCAGTGCGGCAAACGCGTAAGGCGTTAATTCCGCATTTGCAGGAGGCGAAAGCGAGCGGAAAGCAGGCGTCGATTCGTTTCGACAAGCTTGTCGTGTCAGGGCGCAGCTACGTGTTGGCTGAGCTGGCGGCCGTCCGCGGGCGTGGGAGGGGCGGGGCGACGGGGTCCCGTGAACTCGGCGAGGGGTGAACCCCAGTAGGGCGGAAACCCTTCCGGGCAAGCGGGCGCCGCTCGCGGCGCCCCGCCCGCGCCTTCGGCCGGCCGCGGCCGCGCCTGCGGCTGCGCCTCGTGCTGGGGCGGCGCGGACGACCTCTGACCCCGCGGCATCGCGGCGGAGGCGGTCTCGTTCGCGTTCGCGTCGGCGGTCGCGTTCACGTTCCCGCCGGAGCACACGGCACTCGGCGAGTCCCGGACGCTTTGCGGCTGACAGCCTGGAGCGAGGACCTCTTACGAGGGCGATGGCTGCGGCAAACGCAGCAGCAGGAAGCTCGCGGTGAGTCGGGACCCAGCAGGTCGCAAATAGGCAGGAATAGGCTTTAAGAATAGGATGTTGGAACATCAAAGGTCTAGGCTCTAAGCTCGGAAATCAAGACTTCCATGGGTACATAAACACATTTGATATTGTCGGTCTCGTAGAAACTTGGTGGAAGGAGGTGAGACTTTAAATGTGTCTGGTTTTACAGCCATGATCAAAACTAAAAACGTAGAGGGAAAGGGTAGGTACCGGGAGGTGTTGTGCATATTTCAGGATAGGTTAGTGCAATTTATTTATGAAATTACAACAAACTCGACAATTTTCTTTGTATTAGACTAGTAATGCAAAATACAGACCTCGCAATTGTATTTATATACCGTCACCCACAGGGCTCGCGTTATTATTCTCCAGAAGCTTTTGGTGAAATCAATAATTTCTTAGACTCGTTGAAGCAAAGGTATCCGAATACTGATTTACTAGTCTTAGGTGACATGAATGCTAGAATTGGTCATGAGCAGGAAGTATTTTCGGAGTTCGATCGGCAAGAAGCGAGAGCTAATTCTAGAAAAAGCAAAGACTCAGTCATCAATAATGAGGGTCAGGAATTGTTAGAATTATGCGAGAGATTTAATCTCGAAATCTTAAATGGCAACTATGGACAGGATACTGAAGGGGAACTAACTTTTCATCACTAATGAGGGCAGAATCGACCATTTGCCTGTGTGCGTTCATTTAGCAGTAAATGCTACTGAACTGCCACAGGCAGTGCACGGCGGGAGCAACAAACTTCACAATAGCAAGACGACGGTTTATATGGAAAGAGGAAAAGGACAGGAATTTGCAGAGGCTATTCTTAACTCGTTAGGGTGGGCACCGGGCGGAGCGTTCCCCGGAAAGGCAAGCAAAGAATTTAGAAAGGAGACTCTTTCGCGCAGGAGGGCATGCGAATGTGGGGAGAGGAGGAAGGGTACTGACCAAGGATGGTTTAGCGAGGAGTGTCGGGTGAGCAGGCGTGAAGCAATAGTAGCCTTAAGAATGTTCAGAAACAGTGGAACTGCTGGAAGCGAGAAATAGTTACTTGTTACTACGTAGGCAATACGAGGCCACAATTAAGAAATCGAAGAAATCTTGGCAGGAGAGTGAGACAGCAAGAATAGAGGCAATTTAAGAAACAATCATAATAAATCAATTTGGGACGTTATAAGATCACTGCGTAATAAAAGAAATGTAAGTAATGCAATTTCATCAGACGCGTGGGAGCAGTACTTTTCACGGGCGCTCGAAATAGCGAATATTGAAACAGGGATATATATTATCACGGACCGGGATGTCCCTGAATTAGACGAACCGATAACCTGGAATGAAGTGAATAGGGCTATGCTAGCCATGAATAATAAGAAGGCAGGCGGCGCGGACGGCATTCCGACACAATTTATTTCGGAATGTGGCACATAGACCCGAGAGTATTCTAAATTTATTTAATGCAATAGTTGATTCTGGATCGTATCCAGAAACGTGGAGTACAGCGATCCTCCAACAGTCTTTAAGAATAAAGGTAATACGAATTGCCTCGCAAAATTATCGCGGAATTAGTCTTTTACCAGCGCTGAGCAAGCTATTTTGTAAAATACTCAACGGGCGACTGAGTGAATGGGCGGAAAAGCACAGTAAAATATCAGAATTGCAAGCAGGCTTTAGGAGAGGCTTCGCGACTACCGACAATATCTTGTGTTAGATACCTAGTAAAGCAGGCGCTTGCGTAAACGGGCCACTTATATTGCAGTTTTGTAGATTTCGAAATGGCTTTTGACTCTATAAATAGAAAGCTTTATGGCAAAAACTTAATGAGCTAGGCGTCTCACGTAAAGTTTTAAAAGTGTTGCAGAGCATATACGAAGACGTAAATTTCTGTGTCAGGTGCGGTGATGGAAGTACAACCGAAAATAAAATCGACAGTAGGAGTAAGACAGGCTGTCTCTCTCACCGCTATTGTTTATCTTGTTTATAAACGATTTATTGACGTGGTTAGGATGCGGATACATCTGCGCCGAAATTGAGGGCCTGAACATTCCCGGACTACTATATGCTGATGATTTAGTTTTATGTTCGGAGACTATTGACGGCTTACAAAAAGTTTAAATATCCTAGAAACGTATAGTGAAACATGGGGATTAAAAGTAAATATTCAAAACCAAAGTAGTTGTCTTCAAGAATGGATTTATCTGGGGTAACAAGGAGAAATGGTTTTACGCTCAGGAGGAGATTGACCGGGTAAAAACATTTACATATCTTAGGGCAAAATTTTCCATGAATGGTGGATGGAGTAATCACATAGTGGCGGCGCACAGTAAGGAAGAATTGCGCTCAAAGAAATCGTTTGCGCAGTGCGCAGGGTTCGGAATTGCCTTTAAAGGTGCGAGACGATGTTTAAATCGCTAGTTCTCCAGCAATGAATTATGGGGCAGAAATTTGGGGAGTGGATAGGATAGATCGACTAGAAAGCGTCGAAACAGATTATTTCAAATTAATTCTCGAGTCTCTAGATTCGCAGCAAATGCCGGAGTCCTAAGAGAGGTCGGTAGTGTAGGAATTTGGAAAGATTTTAAATGAAACCCATTAAACTTTGGATTAAATTAGAGTGAACAGACTGACTCACTATAAATAGATGTTTTCGGGTGCAGTTACAGGAAGCAACCAACGCTACTGGTCGTATAAAATTAAACTGCTACTGGAACGTTCAGGTCTGGGAGACGTTTCTCCGGAAATGGTGGAGATAGGGGAACACGTGACATAGAACGGTTAATTTCGATAGACTTGCGGATATTAAAAGGCAAGAGATCCTGGCAGCAACGGCCGAAAAACGTTCGCTAGTTGCGCAAATTCACGCGAGTCCGTTATGGGGTTGCAACGTTACGTAAACACACTGCAAAAGGACGCAAGAGGGGATACGCTTGGTTCAGGGTCGGGGGTGGATGCAACGTAGATTAAAGGACTGAATGGTAATGGCATCTGTGTGCTTTGCGGTGATAGGGAAGACTGGATCCATATCCTTTTAATTTGCAGTGCGACCGAAACTTGGAGAGGAAAATGGATGGAATGGAAATTACTACTCAACATAGGAACGTAACGCTCGCCCAAAACATTCTAGGGATAAAGAGCTAACTTCATGAAAGAATTAGGAAAATTTCTCGGAAAGGTTCGGACCACTAGAGAAACGGAAATTAAGGATGGAAAACAGCAGTGGTTAGTACGAGCAGAGCCTAGACTGGAGAGAAATATGTAATAAATCAATAAACTAACAATAATTAAGTTAGTCAGTAAGTTATGTTAGGTTAGTAAACAGTACAAAAAATAAATTTAAAAAAAAAAACAAAATAAAATAAAAGTTATCAATTGTAGTCAATTGTTAAGTATAAGTAGATAAATAAGTCAATAAAATATATATATATATATATATAATATATATATATATATATATATATTAACTTAAAATAATTAAAATAAGTTAAATAAATTAAAATTAAATTAATTTAAAACAAGTTAAATAAATTAAAATAAGTTATATAAATTAAAATTAAATTAATTAAAATAAGTTAAATAAATTAAATTAAAATAAAATAAAAGGAAACGGCTAAAAAAAGCACATTAGGGGCGAAGGAAGTGGGAATCGGAAATGTTAGGCAGAGGCGTTGGTGCGGACGATTTTCTGTGGTGCTGTTTGTTTTCAGGTGCGTGGAGGCCAAACACTGGAAGGAGAATGCCTGACGCCCGCGCCAAATAAATAAATAGTCTAAAAACCGGATAGAGTAGCATGTACTGGCTTCTGACGGCAGGTTTTTCCCTTCAGGGTTTTTCCCTCAGCGTACCTTATGGTCTCGTTTCTGCGGCTTTGAGGCGATGGAGAGACCATTGGGAGTGAATACCAGAAGGCGAAAGGTTAGAACTCGGTAGAATGTAGGTATTGTAATGGCTTAAAGGCCTTCGGCCTAGCCACATTGGATCAAGTTTCTAATTTGTCTGTAATAATTACCTATTAAATAAAAAAAAATAGCGGAACAAATTAAAAAAACAAAATATCATTTGTTTACTTACTTTTTTTCCGTACGGTGCTCTAAAATATCTGTTTCATTTTCTTACTTGATGTCGATAGTATGTACTTCGTTGGTAGATGTCTTACCTGAAAAAGAAAAAATAATGAATAAATAAGTAATCATTTCAGATTGATACAATATTTGTAATGGAGTAATTGTGATCTCCAGAATCGCAAAATGATAAAAAAATTGTATTTAATTTTTTTACGATACAAAATAGAATATTACCTCCAACAGCCAGCCCAATAAATAAAAAAGCCATAACATAAATAAAAATGCCACCAACCTCATCAGCCCAATAAATAAATAAAATTGTCAATAAATATGTATTCAGAATGTTTTCAGAAAATTATGTTTACAAATTGAAAATATTTGTTTTTCTCAAAACTTGTCTCCAACTGTTGACAATATTAGCACCTCAAACCTTCACAGAAATTTATTCCCAAAGCGCAGTCTCCAATCCATCAGTTCGCTCTCGTGACCCTGCATATTGGCAAATGGACCTTCTTACTCTTTATTAAGAATATACCTTGCCTGTACGATTGATCCACCCCTCTTGCTGAGACTGGTGCATTGTCTCCCGGTCACCCTTGCCCGATTCCCATTTGTCTCATTGACGCAGCCCGTAGGATCATATTTCTCTACCGCGTGCACTTGTCACTTGTGAAGCACGCGAGCTCACGAGTTAAAGGGTAGGAATCAGTCCTTACCCGTGGGACGGTATTACTTAGCCCACTCTGTGCGGCCTGCATAGTTTAGTTCAGACACAACATTGACCCTGTTTCTTGTAGCGATTCTGACCGTGAGGTCTTAGAGTATCACGGATGACTGTGATGGGATTTTCAAAAATTGCTGTATAGCTAGGTCGCATTCAGCCGCTGTCAGGAGAATTATAGCGGCTGGTTGCCCTTTTCGGTAGTTTTCCGTGGTTCCTCCAATCAATAGTACGCAAATGCCGGAGCGGTATCCGAACAAACAGACTATTCCCCTCCCCTTCCACACAGGTAACCTCCTAATCTGAACGTAGGAAGTTTATGCACTTATTGAATTCTTGAGTAAACGTGATTACGGAACCTAGATTTTTTAAATTCATAATATTTAATTTTATTCTTAGTAGAGACTTTCAACTATTACTGATGTATTTAATTTCAATGGGCCTTTTCATTGCTTTAATAGAGAATTAAAATTAATACCCTTTTGGGGCAATAACTGTCAACTGACTTGAAAGAAAAACTGTAGGTCAGTTATTAATGTATTGTCAGTCTTGAGTACCCTTAGTTTTAAACTACGAGCCAGTCGCTCTGAACCCAGTGCCCGCAATCTCTGGGAAAGATATTTACCTTCTCTGCGACCTTGATATCTGTCGTTTACGGAAATCCATTATTAAATTGGCACTTAGTTCGGTTTTATTTTTTTAGTCTGATACAAAGTTACTGGTCACGTTTCTTTTAATACCCTTGATAACATTGTTTACATTAAAAAGAAGAAAATAAGAGTAATTTTAGCCGAAGAATTGTCCAGTTTGATTTTCACTAAGATATTCAAATACAGGAAGTGCAAAATGTGATCGTACACTTACAACACTAAAAGTAAATGTCTGTTAGTACAAAACAAGAGATTTAATAATTGTGTTAAGTCTGAAATGTAAATTGATATCAAATTTCATGTACATGAAAAACTCAAAAGACTAGTTTTATATCATAAAACTGCCGATCGCAAAATACGTTCGATGGCACAAGCTAGGGACAGAAAGTTGAGTTAACAAAGCAAAACCAAGTAGCTAAAAGTGGATTTACCAACACTGTGATCCATCCAATTCGGTGTAGTACTAATAAAGAGCAGATCATGATTAACCCTCAGTAAAATGATGTCAGTACAATTCTAGGAGGTGAAAATGGCCAGCAACCGCACTGAAACTAGGAACCCTACAAGATAAGTAATTACAAAATTTCAGTGTGTGAAAAGTAGTTACAAAATTTCATAAGGACAAAGCTTTGAGAAAGATAATTGAACTTGAAAATAGACTTCGTTCCGCAGTTAAACCAATATTAATAAGTTTTCTGTTCATAAAACCATAATAAATCATTCTTAAACAGAAAAATCAAAAGTATTTGGTGAGGCAGTTAAATTTTAATAATTTATTAATATTTTACATGGCGGGACTCGGGCCATCAGGCCCGCTCTTCCGCCTAACCACGCAAATTTTGCTACGCTCCTTTCACCAGCTAGCGGAGAAAGGAGGTATTATTTTGGGCGACGAAACAGGCGGATCTCAATGTCATCAAAACGTAACGATATCCAGAGGAAAGCAAATCTTTTTTGTGACATTGCACTTTGAATAAAATGAATCCCTAGTACATCTTTTTCCCAAATTTCACTAAGATTTAAGTTTCTGGATTTCATTACTTCCATGAGAAACAATAAACCCACAACAACAGTTATTTCTTCTTTCGTTGTCTCCTTGGCACCGCTTTCTCTACTATAATTTTGTTGTATCGAGCGAATGTAAATATTTGTGTTTTCTGTAATCAAGCACAAAATGTCATCACTCAAAAACAATTGGAAACAGTCTGTTTCACATTTTGCACTTTTAGCACTTTTGTTTTACTCCCGGCAGATGGCAAATATTATTGATGGTCCGAGTTTTGAACATTCTGGGGCGGCGGTTCTTTACACCATTTGGAACTCCCGTCTCTACCTACGTACCATACGTCTTATTTACAATTACCGCCGGCTAATACAAAACTAAGACTCTGACGAGTCTAAATTGTCCACACTTTCATGATCACTATTGTTATCTTCCTCCGTATCTGTGTTGTGGTCCGAAATTAAAATACTGTCATTCTCACTGTCATCTGAATCGCAGGTCTCTTCATCATTAGACTGCAGTACAATCTCACGAATTTTCTCCTTGTCACATATAGTAAGAAAACTCTTACATTATACAATACATTTACATATAGTAAGAAAAAGAATTACCACTAGATTGAAATATAATTTTAATGACAAGCTAGAGTGAATAAAAACACCTAAATAACTCTTACCATGGTTTGTGATCGCCAGAAGAATCACATACTGTGCGTCTAGATTGGCAACTACAGTGAAATGCGTGGCAAGCAGCTGCCACAAAAGGAGACGCGGGGTGACTGAGTGACCCCACGGCGCGTCAGATTTCGTTCGAGCTACAATTACTGGGAGAGGATAGGAAGCCGTTGAATGATAAGCCGACACACACGTGCACAAGGCTTTCCTGGAAAGGTACTGAGAGACTCGGAAGATTGTAAATAAATATGAATGCACAGTGGTCTTCTAAACAGAGCTGGGGAGACTTATTCACCCCAGCCCTGTTTAAATAATAATATTGAATTGATATTTTTATAGTAGAAGAGGTAAATTGAGTTAAATTGCATTGTTTGAGTCGGTTGCGATCTAATAGGCATAAAACCTAACAAAACTATTATATTTAGCCAGTGTTGAATTAGAAATATTTAAACTTCTAGATAAAAGTTCATATCCTAAATATTTTCGAAGCTCTCGCAAATTTCCATAGTTGGTATATACTCAATATCTACTCGACTTTTCTTGAATCTTTTCCAACAGATGGTGCAAATTGCACTGTCTAATATGACGTAAAGTTCATTTTAGTGTATTCACCTGTTTTTCAGAAATTCAACGTAGAATTACCATAGTTTTGCTACAGATAGTTCTTTATAATAGAATGGTAAAAGTAACATTTTACCACGTGTTCATATTTTTTATAACCACGTGTGCCACATTTTACTTTCTCGTAAGGTATATACGGAAGTAATATGCGTAGTATAAGAAAATTATGTAATGCTGCGAAAAATCGATTTCGATATTTCAAAGTAAATACACGTTTTGGGGTCCCCTGATACCGAAAAAGTGTTGTTTTCATTCACAACGTCCGTCCGTTCGTCTGTCGTATGTGAACAAACCTATTGCTCTACCACTCTCAAAAAAACCTTCCTCTGCGCATGCCCGAACATGGCCTCTCCCTCCAAAGCGCCTAATATTTCCCCGCCTGCCTGCGCTCTTTGTCACAACATAGCTCTCCCTCTGTCTTTCTCTCGTGAGTCGCGCGGTAATTCAACACTGCGAGCTTGGTGATAACAAACTGATGAGTGAGAAGGATCAGACGGAAGGCGGCTTACGTGTTTCTACAGTAGGGGTTGTCCAAACCATCAACAGAAAATAAGCCGTGTCTTGGAGAGTTTCGGTCTCGAGTCCCTGGTTCACCGTGGCTAGTGAGCAGTGACAGTGTCCTTTACACAGTAGCTGCTGTTATTCACAAAAAACCAATTATTACAAATAATTCAAAGTATATCCGCTGAAAAACGATAGGTCGTTGATCAAATAATCATTGAACATGGCCACATTCCTCTCCGTCTTCCACCGTACCATCCAGATCTAAATCCAATAGAACTTGTTTGGGGATTTACAAAAGGGCGCGAGGCAGCAAAACTATTGGTGCATCCTTAAAAGAAAAGGAAATGTTTTGCAAAGAAGCGTTTGGGAATAGAGGCGTCATAATAATTCAGATAATGTGATGGACCAACACATCTCTAAATCCGTCATTTCTTTGGACACTCCTGGGAGTGCGAGTTTTTCTCCTGAGGACGGGGGCTGTGATGGCGATTGGCGGTCAGTGCGATCGCTGCGTCTCGCAGTCGCCTCTCCTTCTCGCCTACGCGCTTCCTTATCGCCGAGAGGGGAAATCTCAGATGCCGCAGGGTGGGGGCAGCCTCCGAGACTTTACCAAAGGTACGTCCGCCATGATGGTTTTTTTGCGAGCGGTTCAGCTATAGTTCCTAAACCACACGCACAATCTTTTCCTAATTGAAGAAACCCCTGTCTATTTGACTATAGTTGAAGTTTTGAAAAACATTCTTTAAGATTTGGGGGTACTTTACCTGAAGATCCCCGGACATTTCCAAAATTTTCTCAAACACGGTTTCACATTTTTCCTTTTAATTCCTTGTAAGAAGAGTAAAATACACTAAAAAAGTAGCATAGGTTCGATTTTCACCATTAACTGAGAATTTTTGAAAATTGTAAAAATTTGAGTTTTTTTCGGCGTCTTCCTAAAACAACAAAATTAAAGATTGAGATTTTTGCTTCAAATGAAATTAGTTGCTCATAATCAGTTCTATTAATAACGCCAGGCCGATTGTTTTGAAAATTGTAGTTGTTGTAGCGCAATATGGCGTGCAATATTTGCAACATTAAAAAATTACAAAAATAAAAGCTTTTCTCAAAAACGTCTTCAAATTTTTCTTTAAATTTTTGGTTGGTAGTGCTAAATGCAGGTATAGATAACATAAACGCATATGCTTTATTATTTTTTTTAAAAATAAAAACTTTATGTGTACTTATGAGTAGATATGCTTAAAGTAATGCAATTCAGTTCTGAAAACTCAACAGCGTTCTGTTAAAAAAATTTTAAACCCTAAAGGGATTTTCTCAAAAATTGCTCCAAATTTTTTCTTCAGTTTTTTCCAACAGATAGTGCAATTTGCACTGTTTAATATGACGTAAAGTTCATTTTAGTGTATTCTCCTGTTTTTCAAAAATAACAAATGTATTTTTTAAATATCTCTCACACCGTTAATATGCACATTTCCAGCAATTTGTATACATTATATTTGTGAGTAGAAGTTTTTTAAATGACTTAAACGAGTTTCTTGAAAACTCAATAGATTCCTATGAGAAAAGTTCAAATTTTGCATTTATAGTAATCTTACCGCCATTTTCTTAAAGATGGCTCCAAATTTTTCAATGAAAATTGCTATTTAGCACAAGGTTTTAGTATTCTTTAATATTCTTAAAATAATATTTCGGTTCACTATTTGGAAACCGAAAAATTTCAAAAAAGCATACTTTGGGGGCGATTGATGGCTCTGGCAAGAAGGAAGACAAGATTGTGAAGTACCAGCCCAAACCAAGGAGAAAACTTTACTACGAGAAAGTCTGTGCCACCTCTGTAACACTTCTAGTTTTTGACTATCATACCGACTTTTAAATATACAGATCATTTAATGATGCATTAAGGTCAATAATAGCTGATATGGTCAGCCAATATTATTTTGTTTTCTTTGTTGCATTCACAAATTCATCTGAACAGTTGAGCGTCGTCTCACTTTTGGTGCTATTACTGAAAGTTGAAGTTTCGGCTCTTCTGTGTGTCCTGAAATACTTTTTCTAGTGTCTGTCGAAAAACAATTATTTTTGCGTACATTGTTTAGTCACTTTTGCCCACTTTCAAACAACACTTTCCTTCTAATTATTACTTCAATAATTAATAAAGTTAAAAATAAATTAGCCAGGTGTTCTATTCAATGATAATCTATTTTTTCACTTATCGTAAGTCACTCTTTGCTAAACACTTTCAAATAAAATTCATCACTGTACTTTCATTGGCTACTTTAGAAACCCTCACTTGTCAGTAATCGGATTCTACGTTGTAAATAGGCTAAAGTATAAGAATCAAAATCATGTGTATCATATTAATTTGAATACAAGACTCAATTACTACGTGAACGAGTTCAAATACAAAATCTTGAGCAATTTCACAGCTGGTCCACTTCAGAAATTCCTTCCATGCAACCCACCAAACGCGAAGCTAACTTTTGTTCCTCCCACGCCCACAGATTCCCTCTTTTTTCCAACTGCACGGTTTTTTTTTCGACACTCCGCCCGAGAGGCGACGGTGGCGCTCCCACATGAGGCGGCGAGCGCATGATGTGACCAAACGGCAAAATCTTGGACAAAACCTCGAAAATGAAAACT
Source organism: Teleogryllus oceanicus (assembly GCA_964035755.1). Classification (NCBI taxonomy): domain Eukaryota; kingdom Metazoa; phylum Arthropoda; class Insecta; order Orthoptera; family Gryllidae; genus Teleogryllus; species Teleogryllus oceanicus. The sequence goes on from CAXIVR010000003.1 coordinate 29,864,031, forward strand.
AAAACCCGAACATAACTTTCATGTTATAGTCCGAGAGGTGGCGGTGTTCCTCTGCCTATAGAATGTGAGATCCGGCTACAGACCGACTCGCACATTCTCCCTCTCAAGGTGCATTCCCTCTGGGGGCAGCGTCGCAGTTGGGACAAGCCCTAAGTACCCAACTGGTCTTCGAACATGTGAGGTAGTATAGTGCATCTAAGTGCACTACACTATCTCACATGCGTTTAAGGGGAGAGGTGGGGACGAGAGATTGAGGAAGGGAAGAACGACTGTATTTTGGGAGAGGTGGCTCAGTGCATCAAGTGGTCACATTTTGTGCCTCTGACCGGGAGCTCCTAGGTTCGAGTCCCGACAGCGGCACTAGTCTGTCAGCTAGGTCGAATTCAGTCGCCGTGTGCAGGCGAATTCTAGCGGCCGGCTGCTATGATTTCCGTGATATCTCCGATCAACACCAGGCGAATACCGGTGCAAAACCCTAACAAACGGTCCACGGATCGCGCGCGATCTTTCCTTCCTTTTCCTATCCTCACCCCTTACACACACTAACATGCACTACACTATCACACATGCCGGGAGACCAGTTGGAGGCTTAGAGCTTGTCCCGGCTGGGGTGGTGCCGCGCTGGTGAGTGTCACCTGGTTGACGAAAATCCCGCTAGTCGACGGTATATTGGCACCGCATCTCGCTATCCAGCTCGACTCCACCATTTTCCTCCAGATAGCGGATGAATGCGACCTATTAGTGGTATCACGTAGTGTTCAGAAGTCCTCTTCCATGGGAACTCGAATTCTAGGACATCCCAATGAGAGGCTCTGCAGTAACAACATTTGTATCTCTGAATTAACTCAGCTAGTAATACAAAAAACAAGAAAACTGAAAACGTATTTTCCGCCTAGTGATGGGTAGTCAATGTTGAAGATTATTCTTGCGCGATTGAAAAGTGAATTTATGATAATAAATATATAATGATAATACATGCTAGTGCGTCAGATGATCATGCCTTGGAAGTTCAGTTAGAAATGTGGAGGTTAGAAATACTTTTCACAAGAGATTTATTTTGTTCCGATATCACCAGAGGAACATACATAAAACAAAAAAGCAGATCCCATGGAGCCCAACAGTTCAAATCAAAGTCACCCCATTTATTACGATTGTTGTCGATATTATTATTACTGTTCTACATACATTTTAAAACTAATTATGCTTCAACTACAGCTAAATTACCTTTTAATGGAAGAAAATAAATTTTAAATTCCTTTTCGCACCTGTGACAAGTTGCCCCAGCTTTTCCATCCTCTGTGTGCTCCTGACTATCATCACTAAATATACAAGTGTAATAACTGGGACATATAATATAGAAAAGTACGTGAAAATATTAATAAGAAATCTCTGAACGAGAAATCCAAAATAAGGCCATAGTTAAAGGGCCCTAAACGAAAGCTCATAATGGGAAAAGAGCCCAAACACTTTACTTTCAATACGCTAATAAATTAAGTTCGCAAATATGCCGTCTCTTAACGAAATAATAATATGCATAAGTAATACATCATTAAAGAGGTTAGTTGTGTACTGTTCTTCCATTCTAGCTACATGAATACATTAATTACATGCATACATTCAGTAATTGGCTCAATGCCAAAAGTAATACGGAATACCACTAATCCAGTACAAGTTAACCATCATTTGGAATCATTTCGTCTGACCACGCTCTCAATATTTGGTATAAACGAGTGTCAAAATACCAGCTATTATGACTAGACCGAGTATTGAAAGACAGGATGTACGTGGATTGGGTACCACTTCGAATCATCAGAGAATTTCTCTTAGTCAATAGCGATCGAGAAAAAGTAAGAACCTTGCCACTTACAGCATTTTCGTACCTTTATTACAGCAGGAAAATGACTCCTTACTTGTTTTCTATTAACGTAACTATAACGGTTAATGAAATTTGTGTTTAAAGTTTTATTTTCAATACCTATGTTGAAAAATCATAGATCGAAGATAATTATATTCATGTCCAACTAGACCATGACAATGTCATAAAAAGTAATACATTTTCTTAGTGTTAGTGAATAATTTGTTATAGTGATATAGTTAGTGTGTTATCTCTCTCTCTCTCTCTCTCTCTCTCTCTCTCTCTCTCTCTCCACACACTCACACACACACACACACACGCACGCGCGCGCATGTGTGTGTGCCCCCGTGTGTGTGTAGGTCGCGGCCTGCCGTTGGGCCAGTTGGCATCCACGCGGCCAGTTGGGACGGGTCATTGGTAAAAAAAAGTTCATTAACTCCTTAATGTGTTGGAATTAGGTGTACTTTCTGTGTTATGACAGATATTTGTGTGAAATTTGCAACCGGAAGCATGAACTGATGCTTTACGTTTGCAAAACAAGATCACACCGAATATCCATGCACAGCATTTGTGCTGTCCAAAAACGGCTGCTTTTATAATAAGTATTAGTTATATTAATAATATAAAAGTGTTACGTTTTAAAGTAACACGTGGGGTGTGAAAGAGTTTTGCAACTACGTTCATTCGTGCGAGAAAACTGAATCATGAGAGTTTGCGATCACGACAAACGTGATAGGCAGTGATAATTAGGAATGGAAGAAATACTGTTAACTTGGATTTGATTTTCATCTTAAGATACATACACTAGTAGAAGTATTTAGTAAGTTATGATATCAATGTAGATCACAGCACAACCAAAACATAGAATGCAATGTGAGTACACATATATAACGATACTATCCTATTTTTGTATTTGTAAATTGTATTCCTGTATAACAATGCTATTTTTTAGGTTCTTTATCGTGTACTCAATGAAAACTCCAATAAAAACTTAAAACGTTGTATACTATGATGTGTGTATATCACATTGGGTCTGTTTTAGTACAGTCACTCATAATTTATACAGTGTTTTGGGTTCCCATGGCTATCCCACTGTCCCACTGTGCTGCGGGTGCCTTCCATTTCCGCCGGTGCGCCAGCAGAACGCGAAGCGCTACGAGAGCGCGCGGGGGCGTCCTCGCCACGCCCACGGACGCACGCCCCGCACACAGTCCTCGCTCGCCGCCTCAGCGCCGCCGACGCCCAATGTAAAAAGAGCGAGTTCCATTAAAGAGATACGATTCCCGCCGTGGCGCGCACTCACGCGGCGCCGCCTGGAAACTTTGATAACCGGCAAAAAATGGGGAAAAAATATTTCGCATCTACTTTAAAGCAAAACTTGGCGGAAACGATCTCCGTGCGTCACCGCCATTCGTGCTCGGTTGCCGAGTGTCCGTTGCGGAGTCTGTCCCTAATGAAATAAAGTCCTCGCATGTAAAATGGCGTATGGAAATGGCACCGAACGAAGTTGGGCCATACGCAATCAAGAGGCCATTTGAATATCGTGCCGACCAACTGGGGGTGAAGTAGAACGCTTTGTGTGGGCAACGATGGCGGTGGAAAAAGGGGGCGGAAGCCAAGTGGGTGTGGGCGAGGTGAGGGATGAAGGGAGAATGGCTCCAACTGGCCGTAGAGCTTCTCTCGTGAACTGTGAGAGAGGTCTGTACCTGTGTTGATGGGAATGAAAGGAAATGAGCGTGGTGGGTTTTATTGGGTTTGCGAGGTAAAGCCAATCACTGGAACAACTGAACTACGAAATTATAGATGAGAGTATATAGTACGTGTTAAGTGAACGATAATATTCGAAACTTCATTACTCACGTTTCAGGTGCATTAACACTGGAGGTCAATTCACGCATATCGTGTCACACGAGTTTTAGAACTGAACGACATCTACAAGTTCTTTCCAGGAAAATGCATATATATCTTACTTATACCAGGTCCCTGTACTATGGACCTCTTGCGTATCACAGAGAAGCGAGAGCCAAAAATTGTAACCTAGTGCCCATCAATTGGAAACCTCGACAATCCGTCCGTGATATGAATATTTGTATTTTGTGCATTCTGAAAATGAACTTTTTTTCTGAAAATAAAATATTTTGTTCTGCAATAACTACAATATAAATCCCGAATTATCACCGCTATACTCATGTCGGATGGTGAATGGGTTTCATGTAAGATGATCATGTTTGTTAGTAAAGAGCACGGTGCGAGTAGTTTTGAATTTTGTATAAAGTGTAGATGTCATTGTGAGTCTTGTTACATTTTAAGAAAATTTTGTGGAATAATGTATTTTCATTCATGTGTTTATTTTGTTTTATTATACGTTTGTTATTATTTAGTTTTGTTATATGTCACTGCAGCGCCTCTGACCGGGAGGTCCTAGGTTCGAGTCCTGACGGCGGCAGGATTTTCAGCTAGGTCGAATTCAGTCGCTGTCTGGAAGAGAATTCTAGTGACCGGCTGCTCTGATCGGTAGTTTTCCGTGGTTTCTCCGATCAACACCAGGCGAATGCCGGAGCAGTACCCTACCAAACGGCCACGGACCGCGCGCGATTTGTCCTTCCTCTTCCTTGTCCTATCCTCTCCTCTTACACACACACACTGACACTAACATGCACTACACTACCACATATTCTGGGAGACCGATCGGGAGCTTGTCCCGACTGGGGCGGTGCCCCGCTGGTGGGAGAGTCCTGGTTAGGGGGAAACCCCACTAGCCGACGGTAGGTCGGCGCCGGATCTCGCCATCCGGCGGGGGAAGATCACCGCCAACTCCCGAGAAAAAACATGCACTATACTAACGGGACTAATGACCGAAGCAGTTGACGCGCCCGGAAACACGAAAAAATCTATCAATCAATTAATCAATCAAACTACTGAAGTTTAACGTTTATTATATGCATTATAACTTTGAGTAGGGGAAGTTCTAGCTCGCAAACGAGAACCATTACATTTAAACGTGGCATGGAATTGTTTCGAGAACTAAGGTATTCTTAGAACTTCAAGAAGTCCAATTTCAGTAAAGCTCTCTTGATTAACTCGAGGAAGTTTCATAATCGCGTACGTTCTCTACGCGCAAATAATGTTTCCTTCTCGGGATAATAGTTCGTAGAAAGCGGAGTATCTTGTGTAATAGAAGCTCACGCAAAAAGTAATATTATGGAGCAGGTATTGTAGGTACCCGAGTCATGATTTTTTCTTATATTTGTGTATTTGTAATATTAATTTTGGAATTGTATATTTGAAATATAGATGAAAAAATTACTCTTCAAAACCTTAATAAATTATTAAACCCACTGCGGTGGAACAAAATTTGATTTTCCTGTATACGAGTATAGACTCGTATATATGTATTTTTTATGAATGAAATCTTAAAATATTGTGAAGTGTGTATTCATAGAATCTTTAATGGTTGTCTGCAATCAACTAATACTGTTAGTTACTAGCAAATACTCATAAAACATATGGGAGTTTCTCGCATAACGAGTCTCATAAAACGCATCGAATCGCCAAAGGTCGTATAGTATACCGACAGTAAAACTGTTCATATAAATAGTACTAAACAATATCCTGAATTACAAATTGATATTTGGATGTTTCTCTATTGCATAGCTGTTCAACGGGACAACTGAAGGGCACTGTTCTTCAGCCGAATTACGCTTTTTACTTTCTCTCCTTTACGAAGGTACATTAAAGAAGGTAGGTCTTACGAAGATATTCTTAGGATGATGTTTCGTAAGAAGAGAAAGTTACGTAATCGTGCATCAGAAAACGGCAAATTTTCGGCAAAGAAAATTATTGCCGGGCCGTGGTAACGAAAAAGTGAATAAATTATGTTGCTAAATACAGAAAAAATATTGCTCTAACACTCGTGTAGCCAGAATCAATGTTTTGTGGGACCTCAATACCGAAAACTGGATTGATGTCAAAACGTCGGAATGTCCGTCTGTGATCAACGCTAGCGCCTATACCATGCAAACAATTGATTAAAAATTGATATTCCGTAACTGATTTAAATGAAATTGAGGCTTTGAGAGTTTCAAACGAATATTTGGATTTTTGAGAGTACTTTTCATGAGGCTTTAAAAATATTTCCAAAATTTCCTCAAAAATGGCACTAAATTTTCCGATCAAACGTTGTCTCCTGACGGCGTAAGTGACGCTTAAGAGTGCAGGTCTCATATTCATTGAAACCCCACACCCATATCGATCAGGTTTTTCGTCCAGTTTACCTGATTCTTTGAGCAAATGCTGAGATGGCCTCTTGTTTTGCTTCTGGACATAAATGTAACTTCATTATGTCTTGTAGAATTCAGTGGGAAATATAGTTATTCAAATTATCGTTCTCCGTGATGTCGTTGCAGGAAGTATTATTCCTTGACGAAGGAGATGACGAGGTATAAGAGCCCAAATTAATTTCTGATTTACTCTTAGAATATGTCCTACGGTATTGATCACAATTTTGAAAACACGGAGTTCACTTCCCTCATAGCACGTCACACACAGTGTTTAAGATTTTTTTGACGTAAAATAAATAAATAAATAAATAAATAAATAAATAAATAAATAAATAAATAAATAAATAAATAAATAAATAAATAAATAAATAAATAAATAAATAAATAAATAAATAAATAAATAAATAAATAAATAAATAAATAAATAAATAAATCCCCCACCAATCACGACGTTAGTAGTGTTTTATGAGAGTCAATTTACCACTGGAATTCAGTTTTTTGTTCTGTGTAGGGAATGTTTTGGGTGTCTATTGTGTGGACACTTTTGCGCGTCTAATATCCCTTCGTTTATCTAATTGGTTTCTACTACGCAAATCGGATTTTCACGTTAAAGGGCCGAAGTTCAGCAGTGTTGCTTTCTCATCTCCACAACTGAGTGACGGGAGATCTCTCTCAGCTGTGCACGAGAGAGCAATGGGGATTAATTACCCAACAAGTGTAATACAGCCCTGAAACGACCTCTCGAATAGAAGCACCATTCACGGAGATGTAAATAATTTAATTTCTTCTTTTCCCGGTTTGGGGTCGAATCCCCTCGATGCTCTCGTAACGTAGCCGCTCTAGGTTCGAGCTCCAAAGGGTCGAGAGCGCGGAGAATGAGCTCGAGCAGGCGAGGGGCGTCACGAGCTCTGATCAGTCTCGTGTTTCGGAGGTCGTTTGTCTGCAGCCCCATGCAGCGCCACTCGCTTGCAGGGACGGGCGGGCGATACAAAGCGGAATCCCTGAATGGCTGAGAGGGAGATCCGAAGCGACCGGTCGTCGACGAAGGGCGATGGGTAGAGGGTGAAGGATGGATTGTAGGGAGCAGAGGTCCCAAAGAAAAAGGTGGTCTTTCAAAACATGCGGAAATCTATGACACTAAGAGTTTTCGTTATGGAACGTATTTGTTCTTTCTACTCAACCAAATTTTTTTTTTTTTAATGACAGGTTATCACTTGCTATTATTGACTGGTTTTATAGTTGAAATACTAAATTTTAATAATATCTTAAAATTAATAGAATGAACCGCTTATCTCCCGTCACTTGTTCATTACGTCATTTTCAAGTCAAACACAGAAGATAAGAGTTTTAAGTTCGAAGGTTTACTGCTTTTAAATGAAAACATTAGTGAGTGTATACAATTAAACGCAATGTACTGCAATAGTATGACACACGTGTCCCCGTAAACACACATTTTAGTGATTACACTTAGTTATGTATTTAGTTTTTAACTGAGAGTGGATAGCAAAACATCCTTTAACATTGATGTACTACATATCTAGGTAAAGATATACTCGAATTACAATTACATTTTCAGAAAGCTATTTTCAGTCTATGATTTCAAAGACTGTATTGTTTCAGAATTTAAAAATTTTCCTCGTTTCATCATTTTTGGGGAATAAAAATCTTAAGAAACAATATTTTAGTTTTCGTACATACATTTTTCCTTGCTACTTTTCTGAGTTCTTCATTTTGTGCGAGGTATTCGAGGTATTCGTTCGAGTATTAATTTATTTCATTCGTTTACACAAGTTGTTTTGTTCATCACGTCCCTCTCTCTTTCTCTCTCTGCATATCTATCTCAGTGTGGTCGGCTCGCAATATTTGCCGTGTTGTTTTAGTACCTCAACTTCATGGCATTTTCCACACCGTTAATTTGTACCTGCCGTTGTTGGCGGCAGGTACTGAGCGGAAAACCTGTCATTGTTGGCGTTGAAAATGCCGAATCAGAAAAGACCTTGCATGTTTTACAGCAATTGTAGTGTACTTAGGAGACCAGAATTACATGATTATGGAATATTACGGAATTATTAGAAAACACTAAAATACTTTACAAAATATTAAAGTTTGGCGAAGGGTAGCATGAATGGCAGTGGACCTTTGAATATCTGTAAAATGGAGCTGCATATTGCAAACTGTTAAAATGACATATATCAATTCCATTTTAATAAACATATTAATAATACCTTGGAAGCACTCTCGTACACAATTGAAAAATAGGAACTGAAGTTCTGTTGACCGAATGTGCTACTTAATGGCACTGATAATAAATGATTTTTCGGCCTCGAATAAGTAACTGCGGTGTAAATAATCGTTCATTGTTTAGTGTAAACAATCTTTCTACATCGTGATAGACAGTCTAGTCTCACATTCGAGTATTGTTAGTATTACCGGAGCCTTTCAAAATTTGCAGATAGATCATACGAAAGTGGTGGGTGAGCGTATAATTGCATCACTCCGTGAAAGCAACCAGAATTTTTGCTATTTTATGTCGATTAACTCTGAATATATTCAAGTCATACAGTTTTAATTACGCTAAAATTTATGTTCCAGTTTAGAGTAAGACACGAGAAGAAAATAATCAATGTTTGCACCTTGCCCAATTTTTGATACCTCACGTCTATTCTTGCCGTCCAATTCCGTCGAAAATACGTTTTGCACAGTATCGCTATTCCACAATGTGACCACGCTACTGCATAACAAGGCTATTCATTATTTAAAATTGAAGAGTTCGAGTGTAAAATATGATAACCAATATGGAAAGTTTTCGAGATAATAGTAAGTAAACATTCAGGTTGAAGGGTTACATAAATCATACACAGTTACATAAAAATAACAGCTATCTGGGGACGCACCTAAGCCGTTTAGTGAATTAGTTGAGTAGTACCACACATCATAGGCCGACAAGTATATCACAAAATCTACTATATTGAAAGTTGTACTTCTTACACCCGAGTCCTTCAAGCGTTTTGAATTTTGGTTCCCAAAACTGATTTACGTTTTCGGGGACGACAATTACTATTGTCATTGTCCCCGTTAGTGCAGTGAACGTATTATTGCAGGTGAACGCACTATTCCCCCCCCCTGAAGAGTTGAATCCGACACCGTCCTACACAACGGTTTAAGGGGAGCTACCCTCTCCAGGTGCAACGCCATAGCCGGGTAAGGTAATAAGCTCTCAACTTGTTTCCTGACATATGAGGTACTGGTGTTGTATTATGCATGTAAATGTACGTGTGTGTGCGTGTGTGTGTGAGGGGAAAGGATATGATCAGAAAAGGGAAGGAAAGATCGCACGAGGTCTAGGGCCCGTTTTTAGGGTACTATTCAACGCTCATCTGGTATAGAACGGTAAAACAGGTCCGATCAAAGCAGCCAGCCGCAAAAATTCTCCTCCTGACTGCGGCTAAATTCGACCTAGCTAGTATAAAAATTCGCCACCATCGGTTGATTGATGTTTTCGTGTTTCCGGGCTCAAATTCTTAGGTAATTTGTCCCATAAGTGTAGTGGTTTTAGGGAGATGGCGGTGATCTTTTCGCGCTGGATGGCGAGATCCGGCAACGACCTACAGTCGGCTAACGGGGTTTCCTCCTAACCAGGACTCTCTCACTAGCGGGACACCGCCCCAGCCGGGACAAGCTCTAAGCTCTCGACCGGTCTCCCAGAATATGTGGTAGTGTAGTGCATGTTAGTGTAAGTGTGTGTGTAAGGGGAGAGGATAGGAAAAGGAAGAGGAAGAAAAGATCGCGCGCGGTCCGTGGTCCGTTTGGTAGGGTACTGCTCCCGCATTCGTCTGGTGTTGATCGGAGAAATCAAGGAAAACTACCAATCAGAGCAGCCGGCCGCTATCATTTTCCACCAGACTTCGACCTAGCTGAAAAGGTAGTATAGAAAATCCTGCCGTCGTCCGGACTCAAACCTAGGACCTCCTGGTCAGAGGTGCTGCAGTGACATCAGTTGATGCACTGATTCAGCGCTCCCGGTGCCATCATCGGCACCCCCTAAGATATCTCGATCAGAGTCGCTGCAGGAGCAGCTCATTGCTGGCTCGTTCGTGAAATTGGACGTTCTGTAAACAGCGCCAGCAGCGTTTCGATTTCCGTTGCTCATGGGGGCTCACGGAATACAAGCATGCTCGTTGGAAGCTCACGCTCAAGTGATAATACCCGGTTTAGTTATGTGTCCGATTATTTTCACACTCATGTCTGCCAAATCGTATTGAGACGCGTGGTCTACGAGTAACAAGTAGAAATGTTTCCCATTGATGTCACAAAGATTGAGCAATTTCACTGGGGTTGATATATTCCCTGTTATTTTGATCTGAAAAATGTTTGCATGAAACCGATTCACTTATGTTGTTACACTAAAAGAAAACTGAAAACATTTTACTTAATGAACCACACTCACTGAAGTGACACTTCTAGGACAATATCAGCTGGCGCCGATTCAGAGTGACGGAAGAATTAATTTTAAAGATTGACGCTCAACTTCTTTAGAACCAGCCAAAACATCGTCCACTGACCTGGACAAAGCATATCTAAAGGAAATTCCCATTATAAAATATCCTGGATATTGGAGATATCAACCATAATAATAGGCTACATAAATTTACTTTGCAGAAAATTCAGCCATACACGTGTTTCGGGAATTTTTTCCCATCATCAGTGGCTCTAAAATATAAAATTAAATTTACAAATTAACATATGAATAGCTAAATCTTACAAGGAAGTACATAATCTACTTGAACATTAAATTATTTAGAGTACTTACCCAAGTAACATGGATTAAACACATTAATTAACCACGGTGAACTGTCCTGTTTAGAATTTATTCAGAAATTCCCATTTTTTAAGGTCCTAATAGACACGTGTTGGTAAATAGTATCTGCTATTCGCCGAGTAATGCGATCTTCAGCGATGGTCACCTGTTGTAGTCAAAATAATCGTCCGTCCGGAACGCAATTACCTAGGTTAATTGATTGATGTTTGCAGGCACTTCAACTGCTTTGGGCATTAATTCCGTTAGTGTTGTGAATATTTTAATACTGAGAGGTGGCGGCATTCCTCCCCCGCTGGATGGTGAGATCCGGTGGCGAACAGACGTCGGCTTGGGGGGGATTTCCTTTTCTAGGTATCTGCCTCCAGCAGGTACCATCCCAGCCGGGTTAAGCTCCAAGCACCCGTCATGTGTAGTAGTGTTGTGCGTGTAAAGGTGTGTGTATGTGTAGGGGAGAAGATTGGGTAAGGAAAAGAAGTTCGCGGTTTATTTGTTAGGGTACTGCTCCGGCATATGCTTGCTGTGGATTAGAGCAACCGCGGAAAACTACCGATCAAAACAGCATACTGTTAGAATTCTACTCCAGACAGCGCGTGAATTCGACCTAGCCAATGCTTGTTTGGAAAACCCGCCACCATTAGGACTCGAACTCTAGGTCATTACAGTCGGAGTCGCTGGAGAGACAGCAACACCGCCGGCTCTGAGATAATCTCAACCGGTCCCAATGTCTCTGGCGACCGTGTGACTCGTAATCAGCGTTGCCTGATAATTTATAGTCTAAGTCGTGATTTTTAACACATCTCAGTGACAAAAGGGTAATTTGTTGACAAAAACGGAACAAAATAAAAAACTAATAATAAGTAATATTTTAATTGTAAGTTCATCAAAACATACATTTATATAGATTTCAATCAGAAACAAGGTAATCAGTAGGTAATCAAATTTCAGCAGCTGATATTTTATTTTTCGTAATAGTAGGAAAACTAACCTGGCTTTGCGAAATAGTCTATTAATTTATTTTGAAGCGTGAGAGCTTCTTTTCGACTGCTTTGCGATATCATTTAGTCCTCCATGAGAAACGATCCCCTCTTTCTTAAACGGCCGACAAGTTTTATTCTCATATGACTTTACCTCGCACAGCTAGTTATATTCACGTTCCCATTTAATGTTGTATTTTGTTAACCGACGTTTTCCTAGTTTAATTTTCTTAATGGGTGAGTATTTCAAACAAAGCATGAAGAAATACCAGCACAAAAGCACAATTTATTTTCCAAGTACAGTGTTTGAAATATCCTGCATGCGAAGTGAGCACACAATATTTCGTTTACATAATGAATAGTGCGTTGCAATCTGCGATGGCGTCGACACCGCTAGCTAGATGATGCTGCAATGCGACGACCATATTACCAGACGATTGGACTCACCCCATTACATCATGCGACGACCGACACACCCGCTACTGTCGCTTAGATTTCGTGAGCATACCTTTTTCTTGTTTTCTTTCTGTTGAATTTATTTCGCATTGGATAATTCAAATCGGGAGATTTAAAAAAACACCTGATTTTGGCTGTACCGCGAGGGGCATGCAATTTTAGTCTTAAAAAGAAGGATGTCCCGCCAAAAGCTGGACGTCTGGCTACGCTGTGCGGTTGGGGAGGGCGGAGGGCAGGTCAAAATGGCGCTGCCCCGCGCCCTTCCTCGTGATGGAACACGTGATCGCGGCCAGCGCCTCGAATGGAAACTCCGCGTGATGGAGCGGCCTCTGGCAAGGAGCCAGGGAGGGAGAGACGCGAAGAGCGGGTTGCGGACTGGTGGGTATCCAGATGGACGAGGAACTGGCAGTGATGAGAGAGGGATGGAGGTGATTGGAGCGGAAAACAGTATACAGAAAGGGAACAGGGATAAAAGACGGAAAATATGTGCATTTTTGAGAAAAATCAAAGACTTAATATTAATAGAAATGCAACAGTTAACGTGGTCGAACTCAATAAATGAAAGTGAAAAACTTTTTTATTCATAGGTTATTTCTTCATTCTTCTCTTCATTGAACAGGATTCTTACCAGGTACATACTGTTTTAAAGTATCTTTTAAACACAAAGATTGCGTAAATCACTTTAACACTTTTTTGTTGACATGAATTAGACATGTTATGAGGACATTAGGTTAGTTGAACAGAGCTTTGCAAGGAAATGAGATGCCAAATAATAACAATAATGATAAAACATGACGAAATATATAATTTACTTTACCGAATTATGAAAATAAATACTGGGATCATAAATTATAAAAATGTTTGCCATCGCGGATAGCTCATTGGTCAGCGTGCACGCTTTTCACGGAACCTCCCCGGATCGATTCCTGTTCGGGCAAGATTATAATATGCGTTTTCCTTACAATGTCTTTACTTTCCTCCTTACAAAGTCTCAGCATATGTTGCTGTTTGAGTAAGAGAAAGCTCACTTCTTAGGCTGAGACAACCAGAACACGGCGTAGGGATGTCTACGTACTAACCACACGTACCCCGTAACCCGTGGCTCAAGGCCGGTGCGCCGCCCAGGCATCATCAGAGTCAACAGCGCAAAAGTATACATACGCACAGCGGTAGCTCAGTGCATCAACTGATGTCACTGCAGCGCCTCTGACCGGGAGGTCCTAAGTTCGAGTTCTGACGGTCGCAGGATTTTCGACACTAGCTTTTCAGCTAGGTCGAATTCAGTCGGTGACTGGAGGAGAATTCTAGCGGCCAGCTGCTCTCATCGGTAGTTTTCCGTAGTTTCTCCGATCAACACCAGGCGAATGCCGGAGCAGTACCCTACCAAACGGGCCACGGACCGCGCGCGATCTGTCCTTCCTCTTCCTTGTCCTGTCCTCGCCTCTTACACACGCACTTACACTAACATGCACTACACTACCACATATTCCGGGAGACCGGTCGGGAGCTTAGAGCTTGTCCCGGCTGGGGCGGTGCCCCGCTGATGGGAGAGTCCAAGTTAGGGGGAAACCCCATTGACGGTAGGCCGGTGCCGGATCTCGCCATCCAGCGAGGAGAAAATCACCATCTCCCGAGAAAAAACACGCACTACTCTAACGGGACTAATGACCGAAGCAGTTGACGCGCCCGGAAACACGAAAAAATCAATCAATGATACCGCAAAACAAAACAAAACAAAAATCACCGCACAATTTGTCGAAGTACTCGAGACAAGCCAATGGAAGTGAAGTCCTGCTAACCATCCGTGCGTGAAGCTACTTCTCTGCTGCCCGTGACAGGGTGGGGGAGAGAAAGGTCGCTAAGGGAATGGTGGAAGCCAGGTATAGAGATGGGTCGGAAAACAACGGAAGGTTTCGCACACCTCGGCCATCAGGGGGCCACCTGCTACGTTCTCGAGGCAGTGAAAGTGGAGTAGGGGTACGATTTCACGTGAAAAGGGACGTACGACTCAATGGACAGTAGATGTGATTCAATATTACAGCACGTTGAAGAAGAATGTTTAAGACTAAAATGTAGAGAATCATTGTACTTAATTATACGTCAGAATTATTAATTAAGTAGATGGTGATGAGAACAATAAATTTGACTAATTACAATAAAGTACAGGATGTTCATGGAGAAGTTTAAAAAAATCAATATTAAATATTGAAACTAGAGCAAGGAAGAAAACTAAAAGCGAAAAAAGGCACTGAAGGCAATAGCAACTCAGGTACATTCGATAATTTCAATAAATCAATTTCCAACTTCCATCATAATTCCAAAAGGTCATTTCAAGAACACAAGTCCATGCTTTCGTTTTCAGATTCTAGATAGCCGAAATCCTAATTCATGATGACAGTTTCTAATTCATCTCTTATATAATACTGATTAGACTACTTCGAACAGATTTGACATTATTTGTAAAATAAGTAAAAAAATAGTTGATTTTATTTTCAAAGTGATGTATCTCCAATTCATTTTTTTTTTTAGTTTTGCGGTTCAAAATATTTTTAAGACACTTATGCATCTTTATTCAAAATATTGTGTTAAAATTGCGTGACGTTTTAATCTATACCAGAAAACCATTGACTCCCATCCAGAACTTAAGGGCTGGATGTGAATTCTTATTCTTCTAGCCGGCATTTCTTGAAAAAGTGTTTCATGGAAATTCGACACTTCGGAAATAAGCTCATCAATTGGTTCTTGGAATGTTGTTTCTTATCGAACGCCAAGTTCTGGAAATTCCGGCTTCCTTTCACCCTCAACTTCTCTTCCCTCGGCTCTGTGAATACCTGCGACGGCACATTGCCCAGAGAGCAAGAAACATCATATGTGCTCAGCTGCCGGTTTCACAAGGTCTGGAGCCACGTCGCGCGTTTGAAAGGAAAACGGATGGGAGCGGTCAGCCGCTATTAGCTTCTTCCATCGCCTTCCGCCTTCAGTGGACCGCGCTCTCCTCTGCATCCCTCTTCGTAGTTTAAAGCCCTTTCGACCGGTAGAGTTTAGCCCAGAGCCACCATTGCCGCTGACTCTGCAGCGCCTCTGGCCGGCAGGTCCTAGAGTTAGTCCCCAAGGTGACGGATTTTCTACACTAGCTAGATAGCTAGGTCGAATGATGCCGCTGAAGGAGAATTTGGGTGTCTGGCTACTTTGATCGGTAGACTTCCGTGATATCTATCAACACCAGATGAATACCGGGGGTGTTCCCGTTATAAACGGGCCATGAATCGAACGTGGTCTTTCTTTTCCCTTCCTTGTCTTATCCTCACTCCTTACACATCATCCATATATAACTGGAAAACAACCGAAAGAAGTAGCTCAGGGCATCAACTGATATTACTGCAGTGCCTCAGATTGGGCGGTCCTAGGTTCAAGTTCCGCCCGTGGCAGAATTTTTCGACACTAGCTTGATAGCTAGGTCGAGTTCTGTTGCTGTCTGGAGAAATCTAGCGGCCGGCTGCTGAGGTTGGTAGTTATCCATGGTTTCTCCGATCAATAGCAGACAAATGCCAAAGCAGTGAACTAGCAAACGGGCAGTGGACCGCTCGCGATCTTTCCTTCCCCTTCCTTGTTCTATCCTCACCCTTACTTACACTAACATACACTACATTACCACACATGCCGGGAGACCGGTTAGGAGTCGTGTCTCGGCTGGGGCGGTGCCCCGCAGGTGAGAGATTCCTGGTTGAGGAAAACCCTGTTAGCTGACAGGTAGGACTGCGCCGAATCTCCCCATCCATTGGGGGAAGATCACTGCCCGAGGAATGATATTAACGGCAGAGCTAAGAGCATATCCCGTCTGGAACAGCTCCCCGCTAGAGGGAGGTACTTAGAAAGGGAAATCTCAAATCTCCCGTACGCATGAAAGTGGACGCTGGTTCTCACAATACAATGGAGAGGTTGATTGATTGATTGATTTTTTCGTGTTTCCGGGCGCGTCAACTGCTTCGGTCATTAGTCCCGTTAGTGTAGTGCATGTTTTTTCTCGGGAGAATGAGGTGATCTTCCCCCACTGGATGGCGAGATCCGGCGTCAACCTACCGTCGGCTAGAGGGGGTTTCCCCCTAACCAGGACTCTCCCACCAACCAGCGGGGCACCGCCCCAGTCGGGACAAGCTCTAAGCTCCCGATCGGTCTCCCGGAATATGTGGTAGTGTAGTGCACGTTAGTGTAAGGAGAGGATAGGACAAGGAAGAGGAAGGACAGATCGCGCGCGGTCCGTGGCCCGTTTGGTAGGGTACTGCTCTGGCATTCGCCTGGCGTTGATCGGAGAAACCACGGAAAACTACCGATCAGAGCAGCCGGCCGCTAGAATTCTCCTCCAGACAGCGACTGAATTCGACCTAGCTGAAAAGCTAGTGTCGAAAATCCTGCCGCCATCAGCACTCGAACCTAGGACCTCCCGGACAGAAGCGCTGCAGTGACATCAGTTGATGCACTGAGCTACCGCTACCGGTCAATGGAGAGGAATACTGCCACCTCCCAGGGTACAATATTTACTACACAACGGGACTAATGATCATAATAGTTGTGTTGTGCCCGAAAACATAATTAACTAAGCCCGCCGAAGTCCGTGGATTTTCCATTCAACACCATCCATTCCATTCCATTCCAGAAAACACAATTCTCAACAACGCCCGTCGAGTGTCAGATGATTGATGATGATATGCCATTTTGATTTATGTGCGTATTAGACAGAATAGATTTACTCCTAAATAATAGTGTTTCAGCGCAGGTGATAACAATAGGGCATTTCGTTTGCTTTCTACTATACGCATGATGTTAAGGTGGCCATTAGGGATTATCAATAATAATAGGTGGATGATTGTGAATGGGATTATGTTTAGATGTGAATCGTGGTTGTATAAGAATCCAAAGCTCCGCCTCAAAAGTATGGTGAAAACGCCCACGTCTTAGGCGGGATTTTAGCCCGCTGGCTTGGATTCTGGGATCTTGGACGATACTCGAAACTGATGTGTCACCACAATTTAGATACTCACTATAAAAAAGTAATATCAAAGTTCTTGAAGGAGAGTTCGTTGAAAATACACATGCAAGGATGACGCTTCAAAATTGTAACACAAAAAAGCCACAGAAATGAGTAATAAAACTACGTCCTACATAGTCGAATTTATCATTCATGTTTTGATAGCTGAGTTCATTTTATCTTTAATAACGAATCATCAATTAGAACGGGCAACAGTTTTTCTCTTGCTTTTAACGTTGTTGCATTAGCTAAACTGCTGTTTGTTTTCTAGGTAATATAGGCAACAGATGGATACTAAATATCCTAAGAAAAAAAATGTTTCGGTAGGAAAGTAAAGATATTGTGGTTTGAAAAGTGAAATGAAAACTTGTTCAAATTCAAGTGATCTTAAAGGGAAGAATACTCTTGCTTCTTCATAACTATCAGCACATTATTTAATACTTACATATCTCTATATTCGACACAATTCTTTCCAGATTCTGTTGTTTCCGATCCTCTTTTCACGCTACTTTATCATTCTTCATTGTTTGTAACTGGATTCGATGGTGAGGCAAGGATAGGAAATTGTCCTCTCCCCAAAATTAGGGAAAATGAAAAAAATGTTTCAGTTTACTATTTGTTTCAAAATAATTAAAATTTATATTACGGTTCCTAACATAGAATTATAAATATTTTATAAAAACTCAAACTATATTTTAATTATCTTTTCGTTAATTTGTTTTTTCTAATATAAAACCCATTTTAAAGTAAAGCTGTTTTGATAAAAATAGAACTTGATTTTCTAAAAGCAGAAATACCGCTATTGTTAGCTATTATTACCTCTCTGTTATAAAGTACTAGTCCGAGGTCTCTCAAATTCCATTCACATTCACCCAACACCATTTTCTGTTGTCATTATTAGGAATCGAATACAATAATATCAACTACAATACTCTCATAATGTTCCTCATTAGTTAACTATGTGCTCATGTCATTTCTTCTTTATTTTACTCTTTTTTCGATCTTTCTACAATTACTACTTGCGCAATTAATCCATCACTTCCTTGGGACAATTAATCCCTTCTTCTTAAAATATATAATTATGTATAATGATATACTTTTTTCTTTTGCTCGCGAATAGGCCACCTTGGACCACGCAGGACATGCACTTGCACGGGCTCAGTATCATTTTATCACGTTGCAAGTCTTGCATGTAACTAATTAGAGGGATCAGCATTAGGCTTAATCCGATTTTTATACCCCCAGGGTTGTTAGTCCTGGGGGATGGAAGATGAAATGATGATGATAATGAAGGATGAATGGACGGCACACACAAACAGACATTCACAAGCACACCCATGCCCGAGGCGGAACTGGAACCCGCGAACCTTTCGTCCGAGATCGCCACGAAACTACTGCCTTAGCGATCTCGGCTATCCGGACTGGCAATATATTACAATATTATATATAATTATATTATATCCTAATTGGTGTGTTGTTTTATTTTCTTACATTTTTCAATGAATATTATTTCCTTTCCTTTCTGAAGAAACATAAGTTCTGAATAAGCGAAATTATTATTATTATTATTATTATTATTATTATTATTATTATTATTATTATTATTATTATTATTACAAAATAATAAAATGCTTCGCAAAATGTAAAAACGTTTTCTAGACTTTGGAACACAAAACTGAGCAACACTGCATCCACCATTGTCACCATCACCGTCACATTCATCTTCTCCACTGTCTGTTCCATTCGAATTCTTTACTGTTGCATTCAACAGCTTCCAGAACCGCCATCGTCAGCTTGAGCGTCGCCGCTTGCCAGGCTGGCGCAGCTCGCAGCCACAGCCGCTGCCGGCGTCCCATGGGACCTGCCGGCCTTTTGCTTGCCTCTCAACCTCCGCTCCCTCCCGCCCCGCTACGCCCCGCCTATGATTACGTGGAGCTTTATGGAGGCCGGGGACGCTGTTATAGGACCCACTCTGCCGCGCGATAAAAAAGAACGGCAGCGACTTAGGTGAGAAAATAAAACCGGAATAGAAAATGTGCAATAATATCGAAGAGGTGACAACGGTGTGGGAAGAGTCTCTGCCACCCTCCCACCTCCATTCAGCCTTGCTTCAACCCCCTCCCCTCTCTGTCACATCCCGCCTAGCTAGTGTGCTCCATTTCGTCCCGTTATCCCCCCATCCACACTTTTTCATTCTCTTCCTACCCGTGCCTAGACCTCTTTCACCAACCCGCCCGGCTCGCCCTTCCTGTCTCGCCCCACCCATTGAGCAAGCCCTCTCCAATTTTCCCCTTCATCTCCCAGCCTCTCCCATTCCCCATTCTCTTCCTCCCACGAGCCAAATCCTCCTCCCCATCCTGTCCTGCCGCATACACCACCCACCAAACGAGCTCTCTTCATTTTGCCCTATCATTTTCTCCCTCCCAATCTCCCATTATCTTCCTTGTGCCAAATTCTCCTTCCCGCCCGCCCCCCGCCCAGCGAGTTTTTTCCACTCCACTCCGTCATTCCCCCCACTACCCTCTCTCTCACTTCCTAGTCCTCCTCCTCCGCGCCGCTCCGTCACGTTCGTCTCACCCCCGCCGGCCGCAGCGTGCCTCATTCCGCCCAAGCACCCCCCCCCGGCCGTTCGGTCCGGTACCGCGTTTGCCCACGCCGGTATTTTATTGGTTTTTCTCCTGAGCCGAAGGGCTTCCGCAGGGAAGAAAGCCCTACGAGGGAAGGCGGAAGGGTGGTCGCCAAAGAAGCAAAAGCAAGTTGCGAACGAGGAGATAAAAAACACACCAGGAAGAAGCGATTTGATGGGAGGCAAGGAAACAAGACAATAAAACGAAGAGTGAAGCCGGCATAAAATGAGTAATAACATGTTCAGAATCGAAGAACAAAGGGAGAAGAGCGTGTTTTTTCACATTCTTTTTTTCAGGAAAGGATTGGCGTTTTGTAAGGGTTCATCAATTGGTGGAGTGTGTACGAGAACAAGTAACGAAAGTAAAAGCGTAACTTGTGTGCAGTGGACGTTGAGAAAGTGTTTTGAAAGGCTGGAAGAAGTTCATTACAGGGTTTTTTTCTCAGACTGCAATAAATCATGCTAGGTATCAAACGACCCCATCCCAAACAATACACAATAAATATTCCGTCAATTCAACTTTATGTTCGCATATGCTCCACGTCAGAGAGTTAATCCAGAAAATAAATATTCAATGCGCTTTCAGAACTGCACTGCGTAGATTGAACCGTGAGCCCGACGGCAATTTTCGTTTACGCCGCCATGAATGTCTTCGCAACATCGCTGAATGTCTTCCCGGGCAAGAAGACGGATGAGCTTGGCTCACGCCCAAGTGTTCGCGTCGCGCCTTATGAAAAGCGCAGCGGGAGCGCCACCCTCGCCCTGGCGAGATTGATCAAGACAAGGAAGTGGCATCGGCTCACGAAAGTCTACATTCACCCCGCGACCCAATTTCGCGCTCGTTCATTCGCCTTAATCCCGAAAGCTCGCTTTTGAAACGGCCACCGACGACTCGGAGTTTGAACGGTTTTCTTTCTGACATCTTTTGAACCTCTATTGATGATTCCGGGGTTGTTGTCTTAGAGTTTCTCGTTATGTTGCAGTGGTGAAGGTATACGGGTGTTTCAGAATAAATGTTAAAAAAATTCTAAGGCACGGAGAGAGATTCGGGAGTCCGGTCGGGGACTTAGAACTTGTCCCGGTTGCGGCGGTGCCCCGTTGGATGGAAGATACTTGGTTGGGGGAAAATCCCGCTAGTCGACGGTGGGTCGGCGCCGGATCTCATCATGCAGTGAGAGAAGATCACCGCCATCTCCCGATGAAAATATGCACGACACTTGTGGGATGAATGGCGTCAGTAGTTGACACGCCTGGAACCACTAATCAATCAATCAAAAACGATGAGGTTTCGAAATTGTTCTCTTTCTCTCAAAAAAAGTATGGTGATAAACTTGATATCACGAAGTTATGCGTAAGACATTTTTAGCTGATAGGCAACAGCTCGTACAATGTATATAATCTGATTATTTCTCTCAGAACGTGTCTTACTAAAAGGGATGAGAAATACTGCAATGGAAGTGAAATTATAACACTATTAATAGAATTAATGAATGCAATTGACTTTATGTTTTCCAGTTGCCAGATTGTTTGGAGAGCCTTAATGCCAAAATCGTATCAAAATCACAAAAACTGTTAGGATAACAAAGAGGAAAGTTAGAGATTAAAGGAATGAAAGAAATAATACAAGTTATTACGTAAGGTTTCGAGACGCCTTTAAAAAATTCCAGGGACGCCACGCTCTCCTTACCTCCTTTTGTGCATGCCTATGAAACTTACTTTTGCCACTGTACATTTAGCTTAATGATTCATTGCGAGAGTTTTGAAACAGGAACCTCCTTTGCGGCGGTAACTGTGCCAGCATTGAATAAGATCTTTTCAGCAAACGCAGACCTGTTATTCTTAAAAAAATCACTGGAAAATAATCGAGATGTAATACATCGCACTATTACACACAATATTTATTTATTTATTTTTTAATTTATTTATTTATTTCTTTCTTCGTTCGTTCGTTCGTTCATTCTTTCAGTTTCCTTGTTGTACCATCTCTGACTCTCATGCACCTGCTGCATCTGCAGACACTCGTAATAATCAATGTGCATCACAATCTGAACTTCACTGTCTTTGAACTTTTTTTGGAGTTCAGTGGGATATATTGTTAGTGAAATTATAGTTCACCATTCTCTCGCGATAGTAAGTAGCTTAATTCATAAAGGGCACGATAAGGAATAATGGACAAAATCAATAGCTGATTTGTATTTGCAGATAGATTTCATTACATGAGAGCGAATATTTATCAATTCTTGCCAAAAATGCTCGTTTCCATTTGTATTCATAATTCAAGTTGTATATCTATGTATCAATGAGCAAGGGTCTCAAACCGTGGGCGCGACCCTCACGTGGGGCGCAATGGCTGCAGAAGATCTGCGCAAGACAGTTTGAAAAATCAATATAGTATTTATTGGTAAATTATTAAGAAAACATCAAGACTACAATATTTTATTTTTAAACTTATTGAACTAAAGACATAAATCTGTTAGGTATTCAATATCAATTTTTTATTTTTTTTGAACGTTCGCTAATAATCATATATTTGTTCGTAAATTATGTTTTATTTTATTTTAATTTCGATTTTTAATGTTTTTAAACTATAAAAATAAAAGAAATTTAATTGATTTGTTTGAATTTTACTTGTTTTACATGAAAAAATGCCAACAGGTATATTGTAACAAAATATACGTAATATATGATACAATACATAATAAAGGGCGCGGTCGTGTGGTACACCAAGGTGGGGGAGGGTCCCGCGAGCTTAAAAGTTCGAGAACCTCTGGATTAGAGTACATATCTCACATTTTAAGAAAACAAGCCCATATCCCTAGAATGTCACACTCGGTTTTAACTGCTTTTGACGTTACATAATTAAGTAAACATCGGGCTAGCCGCGCGGCGTGTCGGCGTCTGCTGGCGCTTGTCCAAGGGCCGCGAGTTAATCCAGCAAATGGCGCCAACGTGAGCAACAAGTCGCCGAGGGCGCGCTTGAGCGTTGCTCCGTCTGAGGCGCTAGCGTCGCGGGTTCCTGTCTGCGCGCACTGGGAAGGAACTGAGCCCGGCAATTGGGACGCGGACGATGGCGTCGCCTCAAACACAAGGTGGCTGCGCGGCAGGTGGCGGTTCACATCTGCAGATCCTAGCGGCACTGGCCGGCAAGTTCTAGGGTTTGTGTGACGACACTGCCGGATTCTGTGAACTAGGTAGATGGCTGGATTGAATTCAATCACGCTCTAGAGGAGACTTCTAGTGTTCGGCTGCTCTGATCGGTAGGTTTCCGCGGTTACTCATATCAACATAGGAAGTCGGGGAAGTATCTTAACAAAGGATCCACAGACGCGTGCGGTCTTCTTTTCACCGCTCTTTTCCCATCCTTACAAATATACACGCACTCATGTCAGTATACCAGTCGGGAGCTTTGAGGTTGTACCGGCTGAGGCATTGCCTTCCTGTCATAATAATACCTGGAGGCGAAAATGTTTCAAGCCAAGTTGAAGATAGACACAGATATCACGTTTTAGCGGTCGAAAAACATCGACACTTTCTGGTATATACCAGACTTTTCAGAATTAAAGACCATAATAGTTGATATGTTCATATCAACTATTAAATAATGAATACCATTAAATAATCAATTGGGACATGTACAGTGCGCGGCAGGCAAGAAAAAGATAATGCAACTCCTATAAACTTACTGAATGCTTTGTACAATAGATCTAGCATACGTGAGTGTGACATGTAAGAGTAGATAAGGGCTTTTAGAATGCGTCAATCTCAGCGACATAATTGGTCTATGCTACCGTACGTCTTTGTTCATCGGAGTGTGAGCGGTTAGTTTGAACACGAAAGAGTGAGTGAATACATATGTCTATTGCATGTATGGACATTGCTAAACTACAGGACAGACGAGTAACACAAAATTAACAGTTTATATGGGAACATCAGTTGTATGATTTCAAATATCGTCAATCCTCCACGGATGAACAGCAGCCACTGGGTAGATCCCGCCCAATAAGGGCCAATTAATGAGTAGGGCATTAACTTTGAATATGATTCAAATATTTCTTCATGAATTCAATATTAAACTTTCATATTATAATTCATATTATAACATGTACATATTTTCAACTTAACTTTGAAGTAAAACGGCTCTTATAAATAATATTATAAATATGTAATTGATATTCACGTTAGGGTTTCGAATTCTTACTGACTGATTTTGTAAAATTAAATTAAATACATTATGATCTATACGAGTTTATGAGATATGTTGCAATACAATATACTCTGTTTTGTTGTGCTGGGCATTGCTTCATCTTCAAGTAAAAATGTGCTCAGAACTGATTTCTCTACAAAATAAATATCGTACGTCATCTAGAAAAATTATCAAAATTCCGCGGACAAGTGATTTTCAAGTAACATTTCATAACGTTCCAAATTTATCCAACATTAATTTAAAAGTTTGCGGCCAATCAAACCGAGGATATATATATATATATATATATATATATATATATATATATATATATAATTGTAACGTCACACCCGAGCATGACAAACGATCAATGCCCCGGACCGCCCGTCCGCTCCCGCCCCCAGGGACAGGCAGCCGGTGCCGCGGCGACAGCCGACTAACGCCGCCGCCGCCATTTGCCGCCTTGGGCACTTGACATAGCGAACATGGATTTACGACTCCGCAGAAATCTGTTGTAATTCATGCTCGAGATGACGAGCGCGTGCCACGTCGCACAGCCCTCGGAATGGCATAAGAGGCAACGTTTTATTTCACTTAACACAGACCCACCCCGCTTAGCGTCAGCGTTCAGAAAAGAAACGCACGGGGGACAGACGCCGAGTAACGGAGGGCCGCCCCTTTGGCAAGTACGCGAGACGTGATGCCATGAAACGCTACGCGATTTGCCATGGACGCACGTGTGAAGGAGCAACCGATCGACCCTTACATCGCAGGGGCTAACGATTCGCTATGCGCGCCGGCCAAGGGTTATCTGGGCAGTAAATAATGTTACAAAGATAGAAGCCAGCTGCACTGCATTCCTCCGACCGTAGCGTACCCACCCCGCAGGGACCGGGCAGGTAACTTTCACGCCAAAAATGCAACGGAAATTTCTTCTTTGTATCACATGAGCTCGCGAGCAATTGGCCCGAGTGCCGCCCCCGCCACCGCTCCCAATGGCTAATGCTAAACGAATCACGGTAAAGCAGTCCGATCAGAGGTGGTAGATCAAAGCCGTCTGGAAGCGCGCGAGGCCTCAATATCACCTATCTGATTCACATCATTTTGACTTCTACACATGATTTCATTACTCAAATTCGCATCTTTCAACTTACAACGTCGGAATTGTTACTCCAGTGTAACACTCTGAAAATTACTAGGATTTTAATCTTTCAACTCGCCACTTCAATATTGCCATTCCGATATCGGACTAGCAGCTCGAGGCATTTTACACTTACGAGCTTGCATTAGTTAAGATTTATGTTTTGTGCCTTGAACATGGAACCACTGAGCCATAATAAGTGGGACCACTAATGCATTAAGAAGGCAATTATTATTTTCATTTCGGCAATGAACTTGAGTGGGAAACAGCCGGCTGTTATCACGTATACTTCTGCGACGCAAAAACATCACAATGGGTCTGACGGTAGCGCGCTGTAAATCCGCCTGGCTGCAGAACGGGTGAAACTGGGTCTGTGCTGCTGTGCTCACTGGGCCACCGCCGCTATGCTGAGGAAAGCTCGCCGCCGACCTCTCGCTGTGAGGATGAATTCATCACGTCGGTACCATAAGATAAGTTATAAATGACATGTAATCGGGTGGCGCTCAGCTTATTTTCCCGCCGAGGAGCGGAAGGACTCTAATAAGCGAAGCTGGGAGCATGAATGGCGATAGTCTGGCATGTTATTGCAGCGGCTCATTGTATTTGTTTGCTTGTTAAAAAATCTAATTAAAATAGGAAGCCGCAGTCAAATTGCTAAATGTTTGTAAAACTTATGCAAGAATCATTTTGCATGCTCTCATCATCATCATCATCACCTTAAGTTAATTAAATGTGTTATAAGTTCATTTTGTGTTTTTTATTGAACATACAAAACCCGAATTCACAACAAGAACGGTTACAAAATGCGTGCGTGCGTGTGTGTGTGTGTGTGTGTGTGTGTGTGTACAGTTTGAATCCCGAAGTGGGCAGGATTTTCGATAGCTAGGTCGAGTTCAACCACTGTCTGGAAGAGAACTCTCACTGGGTTACTTTAATTCGTAGTTTTCCCTGGTTTCTCGGATTAAAACCAGGCGAAAGCCAGAGTGTTACCCTATCAAACAGGCCTTGGCTGAGCTCAGCCCTGCCGGAGGAAATACCTCAACGGAGAAAACTCCTAAGCCGACGTGTAAGTAGGCGACTAATTTCATCATCTAGCAGGGGAAGAACGCCGCCACTACCCGTGATGAAAAATGCATTACACTAACGGGACTATTGACCATAGCAGTTGACGCACAAGGAAACACGAAATAATCAATTATTCCAATTTTCCTTGCTATTAGTGACTCAGCGCCGAAAAATGATGTTTTCGAAAGAGCACAACTATTGAAAATGAGGACATCTAGTTAAGAATGAACCATTTGAACGCATTGAGTCTATGGGCTGAAGATAAATGAGTCTTTGCCAGAAAGGTATTAAGATGTATCGAAATTTGTGCATTCACAATGGTAAAGGCAATTGCTTTTCTCCGCTTTCACCCTCTCTGCCATCAGTGGCTGTCACGTTAGAGTAAGTGGGTGAGCATATGTACTCCACCTTTTTGAACATGTAAAATCATAATTACAAATATGAATAGAAAAATAGCACCCAGAATATAGTTATTTAATGTTGATATTGGCAACATAACAGCATACTCTTTAACTATTCTCCTCCCACACAATGCCACTAGTCAGGATGTAATAGCTATAGCGACGTCTTCACACCCACGTAATTATTTCAAACGCAGACGTAATCCTCGCAAGTACGACATCTGGAGCTTATAGGTTCTAGATGAACAAATAATCTTCGTCCCAAACATGAGATTACCAGATTGCGACATTTGCTCCTCCACGACGACAAAGCCAAACTCGTCCTTCCTGCCACCACCGGCGACGCCAGTGCTGCGGGGTGCTTGTAGGAGGGCGGCAGACGGCGGGCGGGAGGCGGTGGATGGGCCTTTGTGCGTTTGAGGCCGCTCTGCTGTGTCTAAACACGCGCGCATTGTTTGCCTTGCAGACGCAGCAGCGGCGCAGGCGGGCGAGCGTGTAGAGGCAGTCCGCGCCGCTAAGTCAGCCCGGGCGGCCGGAGAAGGAGACGTCAGGGGCTCAGAACGGTCCCTCGCGTATAAACGCCGCGTTCGCTCTTCCGGAAAGGACGGGTGGCTATCTTTGCAATGGCGGCTTGTGCTATAATTTGTTGGTGGTTTTAGTTATGGACTATAAAACTGACATATTGAAATAGAACTCCAAACCAGTTAATGAAGATTAAACCTCAACTAGGTATATAAAACTAGCGGAACCCAGTAGACGTTGTTCTGCTCTTTATCTCCCTCTTTCTCTCTCCATCTCTCTCTCGTCTCTCTCATTGTCTGTCTGACTTTCTCTGTCTCCCTCTCATTCACATTTAGTTGCAGATTTTGCACGTTTCTGAGCAGGTGGGGGTGCAAAAATAGTGCTGGTTCAGCAAAAATGTAATAGAATATTTAAGATCTCATCATGTAGATTATGGTTTGAGAATCCTTTCTTACAATGCTTTTTTCTCCAAGTTTTAGCGTTTAGTTTTAACGCTTCGTTTAGGAGGTATTTAACGATGTAGATTCAAAAACACTGCCGAGTGTTGCAGGTTGCATTTGACCAGAATATTAGTTTTGTTCTACAGCGCCATCTAGTGAAGTTACAAGAAATTTAAGAGCTAAAAAATCTTGTGGGTGAAAAAGTACATGTGCCAACTTTCATATATATATATATATATATATATATATATATATATATATATTGTGACGTCACGGGGTTATACGAACCCGTAACGCCACCATAAGTCACTAGACAAGACCAAAGAACTGAGAAATAGGGTACGCGGCGGAGCGATGGTCCGAGAAGGCGACATCTACCCGCAGGTTTCCGCACTCCGATGTCCAAAGTTAGCGGATAATATTTTCTCGAGAGGGCGCGAAGGAGGAGAAAATTCACCCCTCCAGAAATTTTTCCCCAGGCGGAGTTGCATAAATACCGTGACGCACTTCGGTAGAGCTCTCTTACGACTTCGACAGCGACGGCGACTCAACTAAATTCTTCAGCGGTAGTAATCGGTTAGTGCAGGAGTATAATTTTACTTGCTTTAGTAAAGCTGATTTAAGAAACGCGGTGATAAGTGATAGAATTCAGAAGCAAAGTGCATGTACAGCATTTGCACTAACATTACGCGAGTAAGCAAGCGTTGTGACTGCTCGAACTTGAAATAGTTTCATCATCGAAGTAAATTCGCGCAGAAGGACTCTGAACGAAATCCAGTGTTTAATTTTGTACGCCACGACCACGCACGCTCAAAGTGTGGTATGTCGGCCGAGTGCTAGAAGTAGTCAATTCAAGCACGTTGGTTATTTAAAACTGGTAGCGCGAGCAACGGGTACGCGGCAGGCGGCAGAAGGACGACTCCAACACTCAAGCGTAGGCGAGAAAGACTTGGACCAATCCGTAGACGGTACGAGCCTGAGAACGAGAGAAGGGTTTGGAATTTGTACGTGTGGCGTCATCCTGAGATCGAGCGAAAGAAGAGGTGCGACCGCGGGACATCAAACCAGTCGAGTGACGTGGCGAGGACTGCGAGCGGCCGAACCCCCAAGGTTAACTGACGGCGAGCGGGAAGGAAATGTCGAGGTAAAGAACTGGCAACTTCTATGCGACAATTTGTTGGGAAACTGTGTAGCGTTAAACACCAGGCGTAGCGTCCTAAAATAGGTGAAAGTTACAAATAGTTACTGGGGAAATATTTCGAACGTATGAGCGGCAGTTTTGATTTCATTCGCTGTACGCACCAGTAAATTCGTTTGAATGCCATACCTTGTACAACTTTTCTAAAGTAAATTATAATTTTTCATGTAATGTAAAAGTAATCTTATTAAAAGTATTGTTTCCATTGTATATGTCAGGAATAATCAGTTGCTATAATTTGGTAAAGGGTACGATGTAGTAACGTGTGTGTCACGTTTATTCTTGTGCTAGAGTTAACAGCATTGTAATAAATGCGCAGCTCAAGGCTGACCTCTGAAGTCTATAATAGAATAATTGTAGAGAATCACTTAAAGGGCCGTGCACGGAGAAAACTTTAGATTAACAAAAGTTAAATGAGGTACATAAAATAATTGAGAAGGAGGTCAAAGCAAAAGTATTGTAAATAGTGCGTATTGAAGTAATCAGGCAGTCAAGGAGACGCCTATACATTCTCTTATGGTTGTGTTATTTCTGTTCTTTTGTTTCTGTTTTCTTTGCAGTGACCATCTACGTAAAATACATACTTATTGTATATTTGTGCCACCGTGTAATTTGTTTACTGAATATATGCTCATTTTACCAGAATTGTATATAATGCATTGTGTCAAGGGTTCAGACCTTTCTCATACCCGAAAGATCCTGCTTCCTGAGAATTCAAAGCTCGCTTCACTAGCATTCATAGTTTCACGCTTCATCGCCACCGGCTGGAAGGTAGTAGGTGGGCGTGTTATAATATAATATATATATATATATATATATATATATATATATATATTGTAACCGCTTGTCATCGGCTACACTCATGACAAAAGAAATACTGAAGTGACAATACCCGACATCTTGCCCTACAAATAGTTCCTAGAGTAGCGAAGAGATGGCGTTACCTAGAAACAAATTTCTGAACGTACTTTCGCCCTAGCCAATCAGAACTGTTGTAGAAATGCGAATATGGCATGAGGCTTGACTCGGACGAGATTGTCTTTCTTTCCGGATCGAGACGCTGAAGTGAGTAGATGGGTACTATTCCACCACACAACCGACGAGGGACACGTGGAAAATACCAGAAATGAAGCTTTATTAAAAGGTAATTGTCTAAGTATTTTTCATGGGATTAATCACTGTGATATGTGAAGATTACGTAAAATTCGATAGGAATATTAAACAAGTAATGCAACGAATGTAAGAATAACGGTGGTAGTGGACTAAAATGAATTTATAAAACCACGTTGCTACATTCTTGTTGCTGGAATATAGAAGAGAGTTTTTGTAACATAGGACGTGTTTCTGTTTCTTTGTTACAGCTTTTTCAGTTTTTTCAGTTTTTTCAGTTTTAGTTTTGAGCAGTTACTTACTCTACTTTTATTCTATTTCATTTTTATTTATGGGATTTCATTTCGAAAATTCTATTGGAGAATTTTGATAATTCCGAAAATCATAATTTATTCAACAACTGGCTCAACTTTCACTAAAAACAAAGTTATAATTTGGAGTTTTGGACTCGCATTCTAACGCGACCATCACCTTCGTGTATGCTGTGATTTAACTGGGCTGTACAACGAGGAGAAGGCGTACGGAAATACTCCGATTCCATCGCGGTAGGCAGCGCACAAACCGTCGCAGGACAACGACGACCTTGGGGCGTGAACGTCGCTCGACAGCCGTCTACGCAGCGCGGGATGGGATCAGCTTGGAAAATTCGCCTGTCGTGAGTCACAGAAAAGCAGAAAGAATATTTACTAAATTGCAGCTTGGAAAACTTTCAAGATAGAATTATGATTGCACAAATTAAAACGTTGTAATATGAGCTTCCTCAGTAACAGACATTGATCGGACAAGTTTTTACTAAATATTAGTCTTGATAACCAGTAAATTTATTTTTGCAGTCGTAAGAGAAATCAGATCTAAATAATTTTTATGTTTATTGATAAAAGTCGTCCTTGTGTATAATTCTTTATCTAAATTCATACATAATTGACTTGATGTTATTTGAAATCATTTAAGAGGAATTGTCTATGTAAAAAAGGTTTTGAACATGAATGAAAGCTGTTAAATTGTTTCTGGTAAAATGTTATTTCATGAACAGCCAAGAGACTTTGTAAAACAGAATTTTGCACTGCGAGGTCACGCAGAAGCTGAATATAGTGTAAATATTGAGTGTAGTATTATTTAAGATTGAAAAGGTATTAGTGAATTTTGGTATATTGTTTGTATGTATTTTTTTTACAGGATGGTTATTTAAATTGTGAATTGTGGGTTTCATTAAGAGATAATTTGTTTTGAGAAGTGTACATAAGTATTTACTGTTTGTTTCGTGTAAAATGTAGATCAGAGTCACTATTATTCTACAGAAAACTGCAGTTTAGGTAGGGAGTTAGCTACCATTGTGTAATCAAAAGGAAAAGTAATCACGTAGGAGAATATGTGAATGTGAGTGTACGAAGGATCATATTGGAAAGAATATATGTTACTTGTTCTTTAAAACTGTGAAATTGTGTTTGTTTGTTAAATGAATATTAGTTAGCAAAGACGAACCCACCACCGATAGGGAATTATCCATAATTTGAGGTATTCCCAGATTTGCGTGACGGTGTAATCACACGTCACGAAACAAGTAAATAATAGATTTACTTCTGTAATTCGGCGTACTACGAAATAGTTAGGTAGATACGTGACGGTTACAATATATATATATATATATATATATATATATATATAGTGACATACCAGATTGTCACCAAGATGAAATTCAGCGAATTGCATTAAAAATAACACTTTATTAGCAAAAAGACGCTGGTTGCCATGGTACCGAAGTGCAACATATAAACAATGCCCATTAGTTCAAAAGCGGACGATAAGTATCATCCTGGTTTTGCCTACGAAGAAAGATAAACAAACTTAAGAGATGCTTAGTTACACGAATGAGAAAATCCATTCTAATATACTGAAAGTGTAGTGAGAATGTGAAAAAGTGAGTTATTGGTAAAAAATAATTACGTAGATGACGCCGCGAGGTAGATCACATAATTTTATTTGAAACAATAGAGTAAAAGATGAAGAAAGTTGACATGTTGAAGAAGGATACAAAAATATTCATTCGAACTTTCGACACGATAGTGATCGGATCAGGGTGCTAGATACGTAGTAGTTTATTTGAACATAAAACATTTACGCGAGTTCGGACGTAGTGATTTGTCGTTGTTAGTATTCAAAAGATAGAATTTGTTTTATACGAAGTGAACTGTGAATGCTAAAAGTGGAACTTATAAATTTCATTAAGCGGATAATAATAATTGAGCTTAGTCTTCGATGATAGGAACCCGGGTCCGAGGCTTATATAAATTTCATCAACGTAATTTGTAACTTCGTGAACTTATATGCTAATATTTTAACAGCACTTAAGATTTTGCTGAGGGAATGAACAATAAGGAGTGTAGCAATGTAACATGTAGCAATGCAAGCAGGTGAATGGGGATGGAAAACCAAAGGATAAACAGTGTATATAGAGGTTTATGAAAAGAAACGACAAGATACGGATTAGGCCGGTAGCAAGAAAGAAGATTGGACGAGGCCCATTGCTGAAGTCTACGGGGAAACATCCTTTTCCATCCTCGCCCACGATTGTCATGGATAACAGGTTCTATAGCGCTATAGTAAAGGTCATGATAAAAAATAATGTTATACTTTGTTTAATTTAAAAGAAGTTGCTCAAATTTATAAATAAATTTGTTATTTTCTATTGATGATAACTGATTATCATATGCCGTCACGTGCAATCCAGTAGGATATTTAAATTTTGCATTTCAGATTCCACGCTTCTTCGTATGGAGGACGAATTAAGTAATCGTAAGTATTCAGGATTATTTCGGTAAAGAACCCGCCGACTGAGTCAGCAACAATTTTGGAGCTCATTCTCGTATGCATTTCCTGGCGCCCATATATTTATTAGAAATTCGGAAACAAGTTACAGGAATTTCAGGGCAGTAAGCCGGGTATATGGATGGGTATATATATATATATATATATATATATATATATATATATATATACCCAGATGGTCCGAGAAGGCGACATCTACCCGCAGGTTTCCGCACTCCGATGTCCAAAGTTAGCGGATAATGTTTTCTCGAGAGGGCGCGAAGGAGGAGAAAATTCACCCCTCCAGAAATTTTTTCCCCAGGCGGAGTTGCATAAATACCGTGACGCACTTCAGTAGAGTTCTCTTACGACTTCGACAGCGACGGCGACTCAACTAAATTCTTCAGCGGTAGTAATTGGTTAGTGCAGGAGTATAATTTTACTTGCTTTAGTAAAGCTGATTTAAGGAACGCGGTGATAAGTGATAGAATTCAGAAGCAAAGTGCATGTACGGCATTTGCACTAACATTACGCGAGTAAGCAAGCGTTGTGACTGCTCGAACTTGAAATAGTTTCATCATCGAAGTAAATTCGCGCAGAAGAACTCTGAACGAAATCCAGTATTTAATTTTGTACGCCACGACCACGCACGGTCAAAGTGTGGTATGTCGGCCGAGTGCTAGAAGTAGTCAATTCAAGCACGTTAGTTATTTAAAACTGGAAGCGCGAGCAACGGGTACGCGGCAGCCGGCAGAAGGACGACTCAACACTCAAGCGTAGGCGAGAAGGACTTGGACCAATTCATGGTGTGTACGAGTCCGAGGACGAGGAAAGGTTTGGAATTTGGACGTGTGGCGTCATCCTGAGATCGAGCGAAAGAAGAGGTGCAACCGCGAGACATCAAACCAGTCGAGTGACGTGGCGAGGACTGCGAGCGGCCGAACCCCCAAGGTTAACTGACGGCGAGCGGGAAGGAAATGTCGAGGTAAAGAACTGGCAACTTCTATGCGACAATTTGTTGGGAAACTGTGTAGCGTTAAACACCAGGCGTAGCGTCCTAAAATAGGTGAAAGTTACAAATAGTTACTGGGGAAATATTTCGAACGTATGAGCGGCAGTTTTGATTTCATTCGCTGTACGCACCAGTAAATTCGTTTGAATGCCATACCTTGTACAACTTTTTTAAAGTAAATTATAATTTTTCGTGTAATGTAAAAGTAATCTTATTGAAAGTATTGTTTCCATTGTATGATGTCAGGAATAATCAGTTGCTATAATTTGGTAAAGGGTACGATTTGGTAACGTGTGTGTCACGTTTATTCTTGTGCTAGAGTTAACAGCATTGTAATAAATGCGCAGCTCAAGGCTGACCTCTGAGGTCTATAATAGAATAATTGTAGAGAATCACTTAAAGGGCCATGCACGGGAAAACTTTAGATTAACAAAAGTTAAATGAGGTACATAAAATAATTGAGAAGGAGGTCAAAGCAAAAGTATTGTAAATAGTGCGTATTGAAGTAATCAGGCAGTCAAGGAGACGCCTATACATTCTCTTATGGTTGTGTTATTTCTGTTCTTTTGTTTCTGTTTTCTTTGCAGTGACCATCTACGTAAAATACATACTTATTGTATATTTGTGCCACTGTGTAATTTGTTTACTGAATATATGCTCATTTTACCAGAATTGTATATAATTCATTGTGTCAAGGGTTCAGACCTTTCTCATACCCGAAAGATCCTGCTTCCTGAGAATTCAAAGCTCGCTTCACTAGCATTCATAGTTTCACGCTTCATCGCCACCGGCTGGAAGGTAGTAGGTGGGCGTGTTATAATATATATATATATATATATATATATATATATATATATATATATATATATATATATTGTGAGCTTCTGCCCTGTCCAACGTGGGCTGACTGCTTGCCCGGCTGCCAGTGTTAGTGAGAACTCACCTGCGTAGCCACTTATAGACGCTGGCAGAGGATTCGGGAGACATGCATGACTGGATTCTGGTTTTCAGTCATTAAACGAGCTGATTATATAATAAATATTACTTTAATTACTAATACCCACCCAAGATAAACAATTATGCCCCATACATCATATCAGTATTAAATTATAAGTTACGCCTACTGCGCTCTGACGATTTATTCCTCTCTCTCTCTCTCTCAACCGTCCTTCTCTCCACTTTTAAATGTTCGTGGGCGGTTGCCCTATTTGGCGATCTCACCCGAATGCTCCGTGATCGGCGCTGGTAGGTGGTGGTCTCCGGTGGCAGCGAGGCTCAGTCAGCTCCAGTCTCCCTCGCAACTCGCTGAAGTGGCGGCGTGGTGAGAGCGATGCCTCAGGGAAGGCGCCTTCCGTCTTGCGTTTCTTCGGGTGGTGTCCGCACATGTGGGGCGGACACGATTGCGTGCGTACACGCGGTAACGTCCACGCTTGCACCAGTTCACGTTCGGCGAGACACTGATAGCGGCACTCGGCAGCCATACGGCGACGCGATACCCAGAGGAGCCGAGCCAGTTCCGACACAGAAAAGCAGAAGCTCGCACACCGAAGATTTTCAAATAAGAAGAAGGTGGAAGCTCTTCTCTCCCTATTTATTGCACGCGCCATTCCCTCTCCCGTCATGATGACGCGGTGGCTCTCCGCCAATCACGCATCGGGTTGTGCGTCACGTGACTTGTCTCATCTATTAACCGCCCTGTGACGTAGGCCTTCGCGCCCTTTCACCAGACGAGGCGCGCCCTTCCCATGACGTCAGGGGTTTTCCTTGGCGTGGGTTTGACAAGCCGTTGGGCATTTCCGTCCCTTTGTTTGATTTCCTGTGGCTGCAAGGGATTATGGCCGAAATACCTCGTGGTGGTCTGTGCCGCTACAATATATATATATATATATATATATATATATATATATATATATATATATATATAGCTTCACTAGAAGCGCAAAGAAACCCGCCGCATCGTCAAGTATTGAGCACTGCATATTCCGCCCCTGCGTTTGAAAAAATATTATCTGGAATTTATGACGATTTGAACGTTATCTCGAGCAAGTAAATCAAATTTTTCCAAGGCAGAGTGATAGTGAACGCATGGATAAACTGTAGGGAGAAACATCTAGTGTTTGTTATTCTTAGGTATATCACAAATATAACTTTTTCAGTATGTTAAAGGCCACTGCTCAGTATACAAAGAAAATTGCTGCTGGGGTTCCACAAGACTAACCACTTTCCCCCTTGTTTTTGATTATAGTATACACTGCAGATATCCCTACTTCAGCACAAATAAACACCGCTCAATTTGCCGATGACTCTGCACTCTACGGTGCATCGCAGGGAACTCTTCAACAACTCTTCAAACACAGCTTCAAAATTATTTAAATTTGCTTGCAAATTAGGCAATTTGAAAAATAAAGTTCAACCCAACAAAATCTTTTTCAAAATATTCACATTAAAACTATTCACACACTCTCTTCTATTCTTAATAAATAACGACGCGATCAATTTGATACCAACAAAGAAAATAATAAAATACTTGAGCTTAAACTTCGATACTCGACTCAACAGGAAGCAACACACAGAGGTAAAACTCAGCAAGCCAAAACTAAACTAATCAAACTACGACTTTTACTGAATCAACATAGTCAACTCTCCACATCTAGTGCTCTGTTACTCTACAAACAATATTCCGATCGACACTTCTAAATCCTTATCCCACCTGAACCAATGCTGCGAATACGAACCTAAACAAAATGTAAATGGTGCGAAATAAATTCTCAAGATTAATTACAAAAGCACCTTGGTTAATCAGTAACAATCAACTGCATAATGATTTAAATATAAAGACAATAAAAAACAAATAGAATACCTCGCACACAATTTTTACACAAACCATCCCCAAATATAAGCATAATTCTCCTACAAACGGCCAATTATCAATCGGGAATTAAAAACATATCCCCTTCATTTATTCTATAAAATATCTGCAAGCCTGGAATACTATTTACGTGATTCCTGCTTCCTCTCCCGCTTAATGTTTTAAATATTATTTTTATATAATTGTAATGTGTGTAATTTAAAGTTAGTTTAAGTTAGTATAAGATAGATTAAGACCATCAAACATTTGTACAGTTAATACGTAAACAGAAAAACGTAATGATGCCAAAAATTAAATTACAATAAAAAACTTGGCGGAGAACGTTTTCACAATACTTCACAACCATATCCAAATGTGGACATAGAATAAACCCATAATCGTGAGAAAGTTATTCATCTATTAGAATTTTTATAGAGCGTAGCATAAAACGTTATTAACTATCATGTGACCACTAGTGTGTGAAGTATAAAAAGAGTGTTTACACTTTTTGTACAAAAGGAAAGTACTTCCTAACTGTGATGGCAGAGCGTACGCAAAATGTCCGTAATACTTCATCCTTTTCATTGGCATTTCTCTGCCTACAATTGCTCTGTTTACATAACTACAAAATATATTCTGATGCATATGTCTGTCGCGTATAGATGCAAAATTACTCGACCGATTTCGCTGAAATTTTACATGTTAACTCTTATTAGTATTGGGAGTATTTAAAGAGTGGTTTTAATTAAATTGAACATTTGGAGATGTTGTTTCTCAAAAGTTAATCAACGAGGTGGGATGTGGGCTGTACCAAGAGAACCTTACGTGACGTGAGATCTATGGATATCTTTTTTACTATACGCCTCGCTTAAACTTATAACATCAAATGACATCTAAGTTGCGATCTAGAAAGCAGTATATCTAAACTAAATATTGGCGGTGCACATTAATCGAATATTTAATTTTGAAAGTGTTATGTAATATAGTAAAATGTAGTTAATATGTAGTTAAAGTGCGTTAGTACCTATTTTGAGTGTAGTTAATATGTAAACTTATATGAATAAAGTGATTTTGAACTTGAATTGTATTTATTTAATATACTGCAATAGCGAAGCATGGCCGGGTGCGCTAGTTAATAAATAAAATAATATCGGGGAAATGTTTTCTTCGTTAAAACATTTTTTGGGATATTAGGGATACCGAAAAGAAAGTTTATAAAACGCTAATAGTCGGAAAAAATAATTCATGCTCATTCACACAAGAGTTAGTCATGCACTAATTATTCATTCTGGCATACGACTATAGTAACCAATACTGTAGAAACGAAAGTATTTGTAGTAGGAGCAGAAACAAGATTGAAAAATATTCCGTTTTTATTCGCACCGGCCAGGAGGTTTGTAGACGTACCCTTAACTGATATTCTTAACTGTTGTACATACATAGTTACTATACTAGTTGTACTTACATGCTTTACGTCAAAAATAAAAAAAAATTGTAGGACATACCATGGGGAGAATTGCCCCATGTGCATGGTTTCTTAAGCTAATTTAAACGTAGCTCGAACACTTAATTTAAAAGATATTTGTTCAAGTAATAGTTTTAAACTTGTCTTTCTCATTGATCTATCTGCATATTAACTACGCACTTTGACAAGCATTCGTGACATGGTTACTATTCGATAGATCGAAATACTATTCGATTGATTGATTGATTTTTTCGTGTTTCCGGGAACGTCAACTGCTTTAGTCATTAGTTTCGTAAATGTAGCGCATGTTGTTTCAAGAGATGGCTGTCATCTTCCCATACTGGATGGCGAGATCCAGTACCGACCTACTGTTGGCTAGTGGGGTATCCCCCTAACCAGGATTCTTCCACCAGCGGGGCACCACCCCATCCGGGACAAGCGCTAATCTCCCGACCGGTAGCCCGCAATATGCAACGCCCGCAACAGGACGTTCAGGACACAAACTGTTGGGTAACAAGAGACAACCCGATGACGGGTGGTCCAACAGGTCCCCCCCAAAAAAAGGAACCGCATTCATTAATACCAATTATGTTTGAAAATAATTTTTTTGCCTTAGATTGTGACACTGAGCCTCCTTGCCGTCCCAGCCCTCACTACTCCCTCCACTCGACACGTCCGTTCACACAACTCTACAAAACATGTTGAATTGCGCAGCCTGGCCTACCAATGAGCTAGTATATTCCCAGAGATTTCACTAAAAACGCACTAATTTTGGCAGATTGCTATGGACGACAAAGGTCCTCCTTGTTCAGTGGGAAACTTCCATCGAATTTCTCTGTAACGGATGTCTTTAATCATAATGGGTGGTTTGCCGACGTGATCATTGGCACTCACACAAAAATACCCACCAAATGGGGCACAGTCAACATTATAGCTGGTCAGAATGACATAAATTGCGATCACTTAACATCGGACCAACTCGTCGAAAAAATTAAATTTGCTACCCCTAAACACGAATATCATAATCTTGACTCTTCTATTCAGGTAAAACAAACCAATACTGGAAAATGAAATTAAACAATCAGTTGAAACTCCTCAGAGAGACATAAATGTGAAACTATTTGAAACAGACGTTGTCTCAAAAAAAAAAAAAAAAATCTATTATCTTTACCTGAACCTTGCCGGATACCATACAATCCGTTGTGAGTCTGCAAAACATTTCTCTACATCTCCGCCAGTACTCTCTGTCCATTTTTATTCCCAATTCACACCTATTTCTCTTTCATAACCCACTCTTCCTTCTGCCCCATTTTCCTTACTCCCTGAACTTAGTCTTTCTGTTACCTCTCCTATTATTCATTCCCCTCTACCTGTCTCTCAACCTCCCCCGTTCATAAAATGAACCGTATTTTCTAATGATATCTTCAGCATATTATGCATTACGAATATATTTCATAGTGTTACATTTTGAAAAGATGTGTCACTGGAGCAATATGTGAAGATGACATATTTAACGGTATAAAAATAGTATGTTGCTTTATTTAAGATTTGTTTCAATTACCACACCTGCTCTCGCAATACATTTCGTACTCTATAGCAAATATTTTTTGTTAGAAATATATTAGTTTTTAGACTAGTTGCTGTATGTGAAATGTTTCCATCGATCCACAAGTTATTCTATTCTTTTAAATCAATACTACTGAATGTCACACTCTAAACTTTCTAATTATTTGTTCTTAGTTTTCACTGTTGTCTTTGTTAAACGAACGAAAGCGATATCTTAATATTTCGTGCTAAGAATTGTTGTTATTGTTAGTAAAAGATTTGATTGGTAGAGATAATTTGCAGTTTTTTCACTACTACGTTTGGTTTCTTAAACACTCGATTTAGGCTACTGATGTAATGAATTGCGCCTCGTTCATCAACATGAAGACAAACCAGGAATACAAAAATTGTAGGTTTTCTCTAAACCTACCGTCTATGTTATACGCCCTTCCCTATATTTCCATTTCCATATTAAGACTATATTATATCTTTTTCTTCACGACCTTCTTATCCTCCGTCTATTGTTCTATATATCTACTTGTAATTGATATCAATACAATACACCCTTGTCAATAAAAACTATTCTTATTTAATATTATTGTCGAACACAGAGGTACACCCGTGTAATTCAATACCTTAGACTATGAAGTAATTAGTTAAATTTCACATACAGTTGCAGATTATACATGTTCTAAGCTGGTGGAACAGAATCGAGAAGCTGCGAACCAGGAAAAATATAATAAAATGTTCAAGAAGACTCTTCCTTCAGATTACGGCGTGGAGAATGTTTCTTTGAGGCCTTCGGGCTCAACATTTTAGTTTTTAAGATTTGTATAACGCTTCGTTTAAGTTATTTAACAAAATAGAATAAAATATGCGACCGAGTGACGCGGGTTGCATTTGACATAAGCATTTAAATGCGATTTTTTTAAAAAAAATCCTTCATATTTTTAAACTCAAAGTGTAATTCGTCACATCTCTGTGCAATTATCTTTCTTTAGAGACTTCATGTATAAAGATCGGTGGCGTGTGAGAGCCACAAAAGATACGGATACGACTGAAATAACAGAGGAGACGATTAACAACAGTATCTACTCATGATGCCATGTCCCGCTGCTGCTGGAATAGCTTTCGAAAGGCTGTTAAAAGTCATGCCGTACGGAAAACCGCTTACATCACGATTATATTATTATTATTATTATTATTATTATTATTATTATTATTATTAAGTCTGTACATCCCTTGCAGGGCAGGATTTTCGACACTAGCTTTTCAGCTAGGTCGAATTCAGTCGCTGCCTGGAGCTGAATTCTAGCGGCCGGCTGCTCTGATCGGTAGTTTTCCGTGGTTTCTCCGATCAACACCAGGCGAATGCCGGAGCAGTACCCTAACAAACGGGCCACGGACCGCGCGCGATCTATCCTTCCTCTTCCTTGTCCTATCCTCTCCCCCTTACACTAGCTTGCACACACACTTACACTAGCATGCACTACACTACCAAATATTCTGGGAGACCGGTCGGGAGCTTAGAGCTTGTCCCGGCTGGGGCGGTGCCCCGCTGGTGGGAGAGTCCTGGTTAGGGGGAAACCCCACTAGCCGACGGTAGGTCGGCGCCGGATCTCGCCATCCAACGGGGAAAGATCACCGCCATCTCCGGAGAAAAAACATGCACTACACTAACGGGACTAATGACCAATGCAGTTGACGCGCCCGGAAACACGAAAAAACCAAACCAAACCAAACCAAACCTTGTGGGCAAAGACCTCCTGCTTAGGACAGGGAGGTTTTACATTACCTGAATGTTTATTAAGCTTGCAAGAAAAGTATATTGATATTTTCCACTGTTCACGGTCCTTCGCCACTCTAGTCCACTCTACGCCCACTGCCTTCTAGAAGTAGTCAGACCATCAGATTTCCTGCAGGGCTTGTCGTCTCCAATCCACTCCCGGATCCCATACTGTTGCTACATGGGTCTAGTTTTGGTGCTCGAGTCTCATCAAGTGTTCACTCTATTTCCATTTATTACACATTGCTTGTTCTGTCGCATCTAGAATGTCACTTTTTCTTCTAATAACCGAATTTCGTATTCTATCTTTTATAGAAATGTAGAGCATCTTTCTTTTCATCTTAAGTTGACATATCTCACCATATTCTTCTGTTTTTGCGTTAGTGATCACGTTTGGGATCCATACAATAAAATCGGTATTATACAAGAGTCCATTACTTCCTGTTTGGTGCTGATCTTTAGTTTTTATCCAGGAGAATAAAAACCAGATTCCAAAACTTCTTCCATGCTAGCGATATTCTACGATTTATTTCTTTTGTACCTCTGTTTTTAAAGCATACATTCTGTTCTAGATAAGTACAACAACAACAACAGTTCTTCAACATATTATACTTGTTTTTAATCTATTGCTGTTGGTACTTCCTAATGATTGGTCATAACTTTTGTTTTAGAAATATTAATTCTGCTTCGTCCTGGATCGATACTCTGAATTTTCTGTAATTTCTTGTGCCGATTTGGTAAATGCCATTACATAATCTGCGAAATGAAGATTTCTTAGCCTTCTTCCATCAATAAGAATACCGGAGTTGGTCTTCCAGTTCAATTTTCTAAAAATATCTTCTAGGACACTAGGACACATCTCGGGTGAGATTGGGTCTCCTTGTCTGACTCATCTTTTTAAAGGGAAAGATTATAATATAATGATAATTAATTTGTATCTAGTGGCTCTACAACAGCATATACTTTCTCGCATTATTTCTAAATTCGCAATTTTCGAAAATTCAGAGAGCATTGCATGCTGCTTTTTTTGTCGTTTTAAAGAAAATTCATCAGGCGTACCTGAAGACAACATAAATGAATTGTCGAAACGTTTTAAGTAATGTGCACAAGAAATTACTTTTCATTTGTATTAGAAGATGTGACAAAAATACCTCCGATATACAATTCCACGTCCAAAGAATCATTTTAATGTTATCGTTAAAAAAACTGTGTGAACAATAAAGTGTTATGAAGTATAAAGAGGAATTCATGTAATTTTGACCGCTTTGTTTAGCGGTGGAGACAGAGACGGGTACGAGGATGGGGGAGACCAACGAACAAGCCAACATTAAACGCAACGTTTCACCTCGTTTATGGGTGGATGTACGGGAAACAAGATAAACGCGCCCAGAAATGCTGAGTTAATTCAGAGAGAGAGGGAGACAAAGGGAGGGAGATGTTATGTGCCGTTTAAAAACAATAAAGGCTCTTTTTACCTGCCTTTTTTATATGCGCTTTAATGCGGCTGACCATATTAAACATTGTGCAAAGGCAAGGTAAATTTTCATAATTGCTGAGCGAGTATAATTTTGCAAGTGTTGCGTACCTTTCGTGGTTCAGTGTATATGAATGCATACAAATAAACGTTCTCTGCGATTCTTTCATGTTCTATTTCACAAGCGTCATACATTTTCCCATTTAAAATACAGAGTTCTCACAAATACCTTCCTACATTCCACTTATTCACCTCTTTAAAAAATATATGATTTACAGGATTCAGAATAAATAATTTTGTTCTCGAATCCACGTTATGGGAGTACCATCGAGAATGTAGCAAGATAGCCATAATGAAATATTTTTGTTGATAATGATTCATTATTTCATCAAGGATTATTCATGGAATGCATTATTAAAAATTTTTTCAATTCTTGGAAAGCTATACGTAACAGGAAATAGGGTACAAATAGATTGGTATATAATATGTAAATAACTGAAGAGATAAAATAATCTAACTAAATTATTTTTATAACATAAAACAACATCATCCTATTCTAGTTGCACTGCATAGAGGTA
Source organism: Teleogryllus oceanicus (assembly GCA_964035755.1). Classification (NCBI taxonomy): domain Eukaryota; kingdom Metazoa; phylum Arthropoda; class Insecta; order Orthoptera; family Gryllidae; genus Teleogryllus; species Teleogryllus oceanicus. The sequence continues at coordinate 29,907,640 of CAXIVR010000003.1, forward strand.
CTAATTGTATAAAACGTATTATAAAACACATTGTTTTCTGCAAATGAAGATAAAATATTTTAAGAAAGCTTGTATTTTATCGTTGGTTAAGAAAATAAGTAGTGTACTCATAAACGGGACAATAAATAATAATTTCACGTAGAAAGTTGTGTCTTCATTTCCCTCATCCTTCATTTGTTACAATAATTAGTGCTCTCATATTTTCTTACACTCCACTTGCTTACACGACCCCTTGAATATCTGCGACTCAATGTAGTCGACGTTACTTAACCAAATTGCCCCATCTGAGCGCTGCTAACATATACCGCCTGAAGGCAGATTCGGGTTAATGTAGCAAGCAAATACTTATCCCAAACCACCTCTAAGACGACTCCTCTCAAGTCTTGCGACAAAGGACAGAAACGTTCTTGCCCCTAGGGAAATGCTGGTCGACCAACATTAATAGTTACTCTCTTAGATCAAAATGTGTTTCTGAAAGTTACGTTGAGAATCATAACTATATCCCTCAAAACTCTCTATTCCTAAACCGAGGGTGATACGGAGGATCTCTAGGAATAGTAGAATATCCCTTCTTAAATAACTATTCATTTTAAAAATATTTTAAAGTATTTTACTAAGTGTGTTTTAGAATTTTGTAATAATTTTGAAAAGGTAGTATTTTTCTTTTTTTGACTTCTCCACTTCACTGCAATTTCAATGAAACCAAAAAGGGAATTAAATTTTCTCGGTATTTAACAATGTTATTCTGTGACAAGTACACGCTTTTTCTAGAATCTGAGACTGAAAGTGTGTACATGTTTTTTGAAGAGCCTTGCCTTGGGATAAAGAAAACAATGTTTTCAGACACAAATAATATTTTTTTAACAAAAATATTCTCGAAAATATGGCTGTTTTGAGTTGTTTCTCGGCAGGCAAAATGACGATGTGATTACCGAGAATTCTGCGGCAGTATGTTGCGGCAGCAGTACTTCAACACTCCGCTAAAAAAGTAAAAATAGCTAAGAAGAAGAATCGGTACAAACTCTTACACCAGAAAAGTCGCACTGGGGATTAGTGGATTGAGGGGAAAATTTTCCTCCACAAAGGCTTTTCGTTTAAGAGCCGTTTATTGTAACGAGCGCCCATTCCCACCCATCAAATACATTCTATTAATCAATCAATATTTGAATAAGTTACAGAAACTCAATTCTTAATCAAATTGCTGCATGAAGTGAAAAATGTCCAATTCCGCATTAAAAGAACGTTCATCAAGCTTCGTTCTTTTTTGTGGGTTTGAGAAAGTAGACGCCATATTATCACTTTCCTCTTCGTCATCATCTGGTTCTTCTTCGTTTTCTTTGTGAAAGAAGGTACCTGCTAACATTTCTAAAACAAAATGATATTTTTATTAAATGTACTTGTTTTTGAGATCAATGAGCTAGAGGCAGTCAAATCACATACTTACGATCTAGAGCAGAGACGTTTAAATTGAGTTCTTGCTGATTGATAGCTTCTTCTGGCTCTGTAGTTAACGAGGGAAAGTTTTGTCTTAATGTTGTGTGCTTGGGATCAAGGTTTAGTCCGTCTAACATGCTTTCTAATTGTAAATGTTCTATCTGTACAAACACAATGAAAACACAACAAAACATTACAATTATAAATACTAATCTAAAATGTGTGGATGTTTTATAATGAATTTTATAATCAATACAAATATATAAAACTGAAGTGTCTTTTGTGATTTTCGGTTTCTCACCTTTTAAATACTTTTTCAACTTACGTATTAGATTAGTAAAAGGAATCTCACGTCAAATCATTGTTGTCTCTCTATACAAAGCGATTTAAGTGAAGTGAAATCAACTGAATTTATCAACATGAAATTTAAACACATTATAGATGCTACAAACGGGACAAAACTAGTTTGTCTTAATATCCTCAAAGGCATCAAAGATATGATTTTTTGTTGATACCCCTCCCAACGCATTACATTGCTTCGCTTCGTGCTCCTGTTAAATCAAAGTGACGGTATGTACCACAAAACCTTTAGAAATTTTGGAGTGGTTGATCCCAAATTTGGCACGAATACTTTTGATGGGCCAACGATGAATAATGAAGTGACTACCATTCAAATCTGTTACCTCAAAATGTTTTTTAATATTCAGTTAAAGTGAAAGGGAAGCAAAGGACAGGTGAAGCAGAATAGAAGAGAGAGAGAAAGTGAGAGAAAGAGAAAGTTAGAGAAAGAGTGAAAGAAGAGAGAGAGAAGCCACCGGCGCAAAACGAATGGGCGTGGCGGAAAGGTAGAAGAAGCGGCAGGTGCATGATGAGCGGCAGCAACAGACATAAAGGGGATTGATGTGTGGGGGAGATGTCAGCAAATGGCCACTGAAGCCCGTTAGTGCGTGCAGGGGACGGTGGGACGTAGAGCGGAATTGGAGGGATGAGAGGGGTGGGAGGTGTAAAATGGTGGAATGGGGACGAAGTGTGATGGTCGAAGTGTGGGTGGAAGTGAGAGGGAGGAATAGATAGAGCGGAAGGGACTGGACGGGCGGCTGGGAATTGGAATGAAGGCAGCAATGGCAGGAACGGTAAGGCGCTCGGAGCTGGCGAGGCTGCTGAATAGAAGATTAAGTGAAATAAATATTTAAATATATAAAAAGTTCAATGCTAATACATCTGTAATTATTAACGTATTATAGCCAATTTTTTCTTAGGCAAATTTTTTTAATCAAAATACAAAATAAAATTTATCTCCTACGTAATATTACTTGTCTTTGTACGGTGAATTTATTAATTACTTCAGAATGTTAGAATGAAGTACAGTATTTAATCCAAAATTACATGATAGCAGTTAAATCAAGTGTGAGTTAAATGTCATTACTCTTTACATTATATTTAATGTTTTCATAAAACGTTGAAAGAAGAACTGCCTAATAATTTCTAGTGTCAGAGACAGTTTTACGCACATGTACTCTTACAAGTCCATTAAGGTGTGGAATAATTAGAAAATAAATTATTTTTTTATTTTTCAGAGTATATGTATTAAGGAACATATTAATACAAAATATATGTTTTCATTTCTATTAGCAACTGTAAATCTATTTTAACCAACCCTCATCAATGAAGTAACAAGTCAGTTAATTCCACTAGACTTGCAAACTATCAAAAGTAGATGTATTATGGGAAATTCAGAAAAAAGTTTAATACTTAATTCAATTAATAAAATCCTTCTAAACCTTGCTCGTCATGTGCCAATCTCACATTAAGTACATATTAGTATAATTTTCATTACAGTTAACAGTAAAACTTGAACGTAACTCACAAAGTTACGCAATAAATACCTGAAATGTATTACTCCATGGCAACCTTTAACAAGGCCTAGCCCAGAGCAAAGCGGCAACATTGCGCGTAGGTCCTTAAGCCGGAGTAGTTGTCTGTATGTTTCAAAGGCGCGATCCGTGAATCACCAGATAAAAGTTAGAATAATGATAACTTCATTTGTTTGGTGATCTGTGACACTACAAAAAGATCTGGGAGTGTGCAGCCATCGTCTATTAAACATCAAAAGTTTAACACTGGTTGTTTTTTTGTTCATATGTATTAATAACCCAATACAGAGTCATTCTTTGCCTTAACTCCTCATTTATATTAATTTGTTACAATTCTACCGATATAATCAGGAATGTTTTTAATGTTGTTTAAAACATTAACCAGTTCATTTAAACGCGAATCGTGTCTAATGTAAATATCTTTAGTGAATATCGTTCAATTTATATTCGCAATCTAATCTGAAACTTACCAACTTGTTTGTTGCAGCTGATATTATTTTGTGAATTTTATGTTTTAAAAATATAATCTTCGGATGATACAGCAAGTGATACATACCATTAATGTTGTCACTATATGAATTACAAGCAGTAGAGAAATCCTAATCTCTTAGACTGTGCTGATATAAATGACGTTGAGCTTGTAGAAAATGGCAATAATTGCTCTGAAGAAAGTACTTCTAACACATTCTTCAGTATTGTAATGATTTACTAGTGAACAAATCAACAGTATTCGGTAATTACAGTTTTTCATTAGGATAATAAAATGTATACCCAAGAAACAGATGACGGCAGTACCGCGCACGAACAATTCTTTTAAATTAATTAAATGTGCGAAAGAGAAGCAAACCGGACATAAACAATTATTAAAGTGCAATTTTAGGAATCATTTGAAACAAAAATCGTCAAAATCGAGCCAGGGGTTCAGTTAATTTGTGAAATATTCGTAATCATACACTTTCGCTCGATGAAGTAAGCATGGACGTCATTATTGGCAAGCAAGTCAAAGACTAATACCGTTTTTTGTAAATATAAAATGAACGCATTAAAGGATCAGGCTGAGACTTGGTAAAGTACTAAGGAAAAATTGGGGACAATTTTGGAACTGATTCAGATTTTGGGGGACGCCGGGAAGGCGAATTGAATATTTAACATTAAACATTTTAATATAAAAATTATAGAAAAACAAGCGACACGGGGCAATGACGTCACATGAAGGTGATGAAGTATAAATTACGATACTTAATGAAATAAGGCGTTAGAAAATATTTAGACGGTGTACAATGATCAGGAAACTTAAAGATACAATGCGAAACCAAGGGAATACAGAAAAAAAAAAAATAAGAAATTTTTATAGTCGAATTATGCACGGAGCAGAAGATGATGCGCTTTTGTTCAGCCAAGAATATCAAAAGGCTAGGCAACAATGAGCAAAGAAGAAGGAGTATTGCGGTAGACTGACGCGGAGTTCACGCTAGCCGTCGTGACAATTTTAAATATTTTTTTGAATTTAACAAATTTTAAAACATTTTTAATGAGTTGTGTTAATAGTGTGCGGACATTTAAACATAAACTAAAATATAATGGCGCGCGTTTTGTTGAACGGTGACAGTGCGAAGACGTAACTTGTACTAGATCGCGGCATAAACTGGAATGGCGGACATGTTGATATGTAGAACAATGTGTCTTTTTTTCTTAACGCGATAGAGAGGAATTTTGGAACAATTGCAGATTAAATTACATTTTTTATTCTTTTGTTTAAATAATGATACGGAGTATCCGCGCAAAACAATTTTAAGTAATGAACAGTAACGAGATGCCAAGTGTAAATGTGCGATGTTTATGTTGTGACGAATCACGCAAGTTTCGCGGATTGTGTGGCTGCTGAAGATGGTGACAAGTGATACGTAGTGGCGATTGCACCGATGGAGTGTGCGATTCTCTGGAGATCGACCACGAATGCGAATTACGCTGTCTGTCGCGGCGACGATCCAGCAAAAGGGAAGTGAATTGCATGGATTGTTTTAACAACGGTGACGCAATCTGTAGAAGATCAAGTGCTGTTAATTAGCATATAAGTAAATTCATAAAGAGTATACAAATGCGCATTCAGTATGAATGAGATTTACAATTTTAAGTTCAGTGCGAATGATACGTTGTTTTCTTTTTTTTTGTTTTCTTTGTTGTTGTTTTTTTGTTACGTAAAGGGTATTTGCTTATGTATATGTGTTTTCCGAGAGTAACGATGATGGTCATATGTTAGCTATTCAATGTGTTTGGAAAGGAAGAGGGAGAAATAATTTTGGAGATTAAAATAAATGAAGACAAACATAGTTGTATTGTCAGTAAAAATTCTGAAACAATGTGTTATAATTTAGTAGATAGATGCTGACCCGCACGCATGCACACAGGTACCACGCTGTCGCTTCTGTATAGAAGCAACCACAGATTCACGCCAGTAGTGGAATCAGAGTGAGTAATTGGCTAGCAGAGGGCAAAGTTAAAGTCCAACAGGTGCAGAGATGTGTGTTGTTAGCTAGGCGCCCATATTTCTTTGGCAGCAAGGATCAGATAGAGAGGATAGTTGATAAAAGAAGAGGAAGAGAGAGAGAGAGAGAGAGAGAGAGAGAGAGAGAGAGAGAGAGAGAGAGAGTGTGTAAGCAAACGGTTACATTGACGGCCCAACGTGAGAGAGAAATCATTATTCGGCAGCCCAACACAGGTTTAATTCGTTTCAGTATTTTAACAAAATACTTTGATTTTGTTGCATTTGATGAATCAGAACTGTTCTATTTTTGTGGTTACATCACTTTTAATATCAGCAAACATGTCAATTGTCAGGATTGTGCAAGTTTGTTTATAAATTTTAATGAACTATAATGTAAACAAACATTCTTTCATATGTTAAATCGTGGTGAGCTTCCAGTCCCCACAGAGTTTGTAATTCGAGTAGCAAGGCACGTCATTCAGATTAGTTTTAAAAAAATTATGAAAATTTATTTGTATATTTACCAGTGGAAGTCACAAATTTATTTTGTATTCTCCAAGTGAAAAGGGAGTATTGTCAGGTATTGCCACAAATTACATTGCTCATGATGTTTGTGTTTGTGGGTGAAGAAATATTAACTTGGTTAGAATGGCAATAGGAATTGCATCAAATATTATGCTAAATAATTACTCTAAGATGTGAAACGATATGTTAAATGTAAATAAAAAACGCAAGCTGGTAACATCGATATAATGGGTAAATATTTTGTTATTAAAAATAACAACTTGAATAAGCATTTGTTATCATTCAATTCCTATTCTCAATAACTCTCAGTTCCTTTATTAATAAATTAACTTACAAGATGAAATAGTCGTCACGTTCCTGAACGGAGAGAGGTTAGTAGCCAGACGTACGCGAGTACAAATGGGATGTTGCCAGCGCTGCTGGGCCAGGCCTTTACTGAAAGCGGCCATTATCACTCTCAATAGGAAAATGCATGTTCTAATACCATGAAGTAGAGTACTGTCAATTTTAAAATTTTAACTTCAAGTAGTACATACACATTTACTCAGTATTTGTGGTATTATCATGTCCTTCTTGTCTTTCTCCAATTAATTACTCTTATGAAATTATGAGAACAGAGTGTATTTTCTTCCGTGAAGTTGATTCCGATCAACTGACTAATAGTATATCGTGTACAATATTGAAGACGGTAAAACGTTTTCTGCTGACCGTCTATGTAAATTTAATGGAATGTTGTACCTTTATTATAGACCAGTTTAGTGTTAAGGAAATTACTATATAAGATCTTTTGATATTTCCCTTCTAATTTGTAGTAATTCATTGACGCGTTCTAGGTCTTCCTCATTTTATCACCTTTCTGCTGGTGTTATCCCTTCTCCACCTCTACACTACGTAGCCTCTGCGGGTATCATCTGATTTTCATTGTAGAGCTCATTACAATCTAGCTATAACCGCGCTAGGGGACATCATCTCTTGAGCTACTGTTTAAATATACATATATTTGCTCACTGTAATGGTCACAAAACAGCCCAAATAATTAAATGTAGTTGATGTCGAAAATATAGTCATGAAAATACTGGCAGTGTTCTCTTCATCCATAAATAAACGAGAAGAGTTGAGGGAAGCTTTGATTTCTTGAAGAGCAAATACAGATTCATAATTGTCCTCCAAGGTGGCTTATTTTCTTTAAAGTTCTTTCGTCGTGGGGCCACTGAAAAGGTACTTCTTGAAACAAGGTGTTGATAATTGCCCTATGGATCTATATCTTATCAGACCAAGAAAACGAAGTTTTAACTGAAGTTATTCCTACTTACAATGAGCTATTTTTGTATTTCACTCATGACTTTATGGATTATTTTCAATGAATTAGTATATTGTTAGAGAAATACGACAGAATATAATCTGCATTACATGACGATGAAATTTCGGGTACCATTGCAAAGAAAAAACAAACATTTCACAATAATATTCAATATAACATTGATAAACGGGTTCCTTTAACACCACGAATGGGACGAATTTACCTCAAACTATAAATGTTTATCAAAGGGAACTAGCTCGTATAGACATCGTATCTAGAAAGCATTTCATTTGCAAAACCAACAATTTAAACATTTTAGTTGTTTGGATCTTGAAATGCGGAAGATTGATAACGTTGGATCAAATTATCCAATTATGGTCAATACCTCCGTGGAAACTGGAACTGCTCTCCCTGAACATATTTACGAAGAACGTCATTTTAAAGTACTTTTCTTCACATGAAAGCAACTATATTAATGGTATGTGGTGCAATTTTTCAAAAGAAAGAGCATCAAATTTGTTGACAACTGTACAGTTTGTCTATAGTGTTTCTGTATCCAATACTTTCGTGGAACGAACACTTGCGTCATGGGAAATGTATGGACTCATTTCGTGGTAAACATGGTGAAAAGTGAAATGTGCGTTTTTAAAAAATAAAATATAGATGCCCATAATTCAAATATGCCATTCCAAGCAATAAACCTTCAATAAAAGCAGCAAGCGAATGATAAAGACAGCGCGCCAGGAGAGTCTCTCCGCAGTGGCACCTTGGTGCTTTCAACCTAAATTATGTTGGAAGCAGCGTGTAACAAAAGAAAACGTTAATACCGCACTCATCACAATCATAACAGATGCTGAAGCTGTTGTCCCCTTCACTTGTATCCCAGCGCTCTTTTTGATAACATAAATGCAATTTTTAATAAGGGGCCATGACTCCGAGTGCCGAGGGACTTTCCTAGCACACTATATGTAAAAAAGTATATTGTAATTTTTTCATTTTCAGCCATTTTTATGAGCTAATAAAAGAAAAAGCTGGTTGATTTTTCTTACGAACACATATGTTAAGTCTATTAAGACCACTATACTATACTACTATTGAAATCCCATATAATAGAGATTAAGATACTGAATAAGACGATAGAAAAGAAATGCATTCCCTTGTACAGTAAAATGATTTTATTATTATTATTATTATTATTATAACTATTATTATTATTATAAATGCTTTAAAATGAAATAAATTATCTTAGTAACATAACAAAACATGTAGCACAGTTTTTTGAGAGTAATGCACATCGAGAAAATATTGGTAGAACGACTACAAAATCACGATCTTAGTAATGACGTACATTCTCGTTCCATCAGAGGTAATTTGCGTACTAGAGCGCAAAGAGCGGAATTTGTTTCAATTACTGTCAAAAATATGCATGAGCATGCATGCTACTAATTTCTAGTGACTCCCGCAACATCAGGAACAATCATGACATTACACCAGTCATCGAAACAATTAGCGCCATCCAATCGTCTATTAATCTCCTCCAATAACAGGGTGGCCAGCGATCTGGGTTTTTGGAATTCAAGGTTTTTTCCCAGTTTTCCAGGTCCGAGAATACAAATTTTCCAGGTTCTTTTTCGCTCATTACAACACGTTCTTACCTTCTACCGCTTACGCACTACAAAACAGAATGTTATGTAATATGAAGGGAAAGCGACGAATTTTCGGCCGAGAAAGTCTTATTTCTGAGCCCTGGAAACGAAAATGTGGATAAATCCAGTTGCTAAATTTAGGAAAAATCTTCTAACACGTGGTGTATAATCAATGTTTTGTGGGTCCTTGACACCGGAAACTCGGTTGACGGCAAAACGTACATCCGTTCAGTGAACAACGCTAGCGGCTAAACCGTTCAGCCGATTTTTCAAAATTTGTACTCTGTAATCGATTTGGCGATTTCGCCTCCCCTTAAATTTGAAACCGTTATTTTAATTGGGGGGGAGAGATACTTGAACCCCCTGGTCCATTTTCAAAATTTTCAAAGAAATGGCTCCACAGACGTTTTTGATTAAATTTTGTTTTTGTATAGCGTAAAGGCCGTTTATGAGAATGGTGTAGATCTCTTATTCGTTGAAAACTATGATTTTTCGAAAATTGCAAAAATTAACACTTTTTCGGCGTCTTCCTACAATTACAATTAAAGCTAGATTTTGAAACAAAGTAATGTACAATCTTAGAAAATTTGAGTAGTTTTCGCGTATTTTTGTGTAAATATAGGCAATTTTTATTTTTTAAACAATTTGTTTCTCAAAAAAAAAAAATGTATTCAATTTTCACCTCGGATAGCGTATAGAGCGTTCAAGAGTGCAGAGCTCATGTTCGTTGAAAATTTTGACTTTTGAAAATGGGAAAAATTCAAAATTTTTTCGCCGTCTTTCTAGACTTACAATTATGATGAATACTACATTGTCGCGCATAAAACGGAACTTTTTAAGAAGAGAAAGTTATGTAATGCTGCGCGAAAAATTGTGATTTTTCGGCAAAAAAACTCTTTTACAGAGCCGTGCTAACAAAAATGTGGATAAATTCAGTTGATAAATATAGAAATATTTCTCTATCACGTGGTGTAGCCAGAGTCCATGTTTTATGGGTTCTTGATACAGAAAAATCGATTGACGGCAAAATATGTCAACTGTGAACAACGCTAAAGCCTAAACCGTTCAGCTGATTTTCTCCAAACTTAATATTTACTGATTGATCTGGCTGATGTCGCGGCCCCTTGAATTTGAACCCGATATTGTAATTTTGGAGGGTACTTTACATGAAGCCCCTCAGACATTTTCACAATTAAAAAAAATTGCGCCATCGATTTTGATGAAATTTTGTTGTTGGATAGTCTAAAGGACTTTTAATGGAAATGGTGCAGGTCTCACGTTGGTTGAAAATCCTGATTTTTCAACAATTGAAAAAATTCAAAGTGTTTTCGGCGTCTTCCTACAACTACAATTATGAAGATAATTTTTTTAACGAAATTCGTTCATCAAAAACAGATCTTCAAATAAGGCCATGTTCGAAAATATGAGTATTTTTTAGTAAATAGACGTCCAAAATCGGCCGCTCTGAAAATCCTGCGTCTCGTGATCGTAATTTTAGACATGTTTTGAGGCAGTTAGATGCTACGTAAGTTAGAATGTGTATGTTATTTTATATTTCTTCGTTTTTTAAAATTGGAGCTTTTTTATACGTTTACAAATCAATATTTTAGAAATTATTTAAAACCAATTCGAAATAAAGATTGCTAGCCCGCTCCCAACTTACGCAGTTGAATGATACGTAAGTGTGGCTTTGTATATTATTTCATTTTCATTTTATTATTATTTACTATATTTATATTTTACTTGTGTTATTCCATTTTCAATTGCGTCCTTTGTGTTAAATGTGAAAACGAATAGATGAGAGATCATTGGAACTATTTAATTTCCATTACTAATTGCAAGAAAGTACGTGCTGTTTTAACATCACTAGATTTCTTGGTAAAATGAGTTCATCAAAAATATCTTTAAAGAACGTCATGTTCTATATTTCGTAAAATTGTGTCAAAATTACATTTTGTAAACAATTTTTCTTAAAACACGGTAAAATTTTGTTGATTAAATTTTGACCTTAAATAGCGTAAAGGGCGTTGGAGAATGATGCAGGTCTCATGTTGGTTGATATACTCGATTGTTCTGAAAAATGAAAAAATTAAAATTTTCTCTGCGCCTTCTTATAAATTCAATTGTGAAGATACATTTTTTTTCTTAATGAAATACGTTCATCAAAAACAGATTCTCAAATAAGGTCATGATGAATTTTTCGAAAATACAAGTATTTTTTGTGTAATTTTGCATCAAATATTGTGGCGCGTTTCGAATTTATTGCTCTTCGTAAATATAATGCGGCTTTTGGAAACTATTGTAATTCTTATAAAAGAAAGTAGATTGATGGAAGGTCATACAATTAACTTCAAACTAACAAATTACTTCTTTACTTCAAGAAATTTTGATCGCTAATTATGGTGTTTCATTTGTAAAAGTCTGAAATGACTACTGTTCATGGCTATCAAAATGAACGCTGGCATGCACCACAGGCGCTTCGTTTGATTTGATTGGGTTTGGATTATATTAGCATTATTTCTAAAACTTTACATGAAAGAAAAATTGAGTACCATAGATTTGTAACATCATTTTAACTTTAATTTCATATTACTACCTGCGCTGCCTTTAAGAACAACATTGCAACCTGCAATGCGAACAATGGGCAACCCCGTCAATATCACCGCATGTTTATTTTCTTCGTGCTCCCTGTTAATTTGGGCACTGTCACTCTTAATCTCCTTGTAAGTAGGCTATAAGAAAAGATAGCTTTGACTGCGCTCTTCTAGAAAAGAAGTTAAAATTCCCTTTGAATGTCATGAACGAGATAACATGGTCATTGCGATCGGAAAAATAGCAATGTGGTACCGCCCATGTCATCAAAGAAGAGGCGCAACACTAATCGAAACTCAGCGATTGAGTTTCCCAGTGAGACGTTTGTTCCGCAATATCTCGTCCATGCACATGCAGCCCACACGCAACCATATAGGTGCTCTGAGGTGCTAGGTACTCCACCAATGTCGCATCTACACACGGGGCAGGGTTTGAAGTAGTGTTATGCGTGAGTCAAGAACTTCGCGATCCTCAAACAAACATGTGACACTTCTCATATATACTTCGATTTAAACAATCGCCGTTATCATGTACTGAGTTGAATTCTGCGCTTAACTGAACAAGATGACGTATGTGAATTTGTGCTAAATGTTGTACAAAAATCTGAAAATAACGAAAAATCCAGGTTTTAAGTCATATTCCCGGTTCTTCCAGGCTCTTTCAAATTCCGTTTTTTTCGGTTTTCAAGATTTCCAGGTTCGCTGGCCACCCTGAATAAGATAAAGAACTAAGCGCCTATGACAATAAATTATTTCTAGGAGTTCCCGTTCAGATTATTCACAAAGAATTCAATGAAAGTTAACTAATTATACCCCTATTTACAAATTTTCTTTATTTTGCATATTTTTCATTATTTTCAAGAATTTAACGATACTAATGGTAACTGGCGGAGCTTGCTAGGTCTGCAATTCTTATAGCTCGTTTTCGTTTTTTTTAACTTGCTTCTGCGCTTCACGTATTCTTGCCACAAATGTTTATTTCTCAATACCATTTTCATAGTAATACAATGGCAAACGCTGATTAAAATGACAACTATAGTTAATTTTCATAAGTCTTTAACAAGTCTAACACTAGTATTTCTATTCACTCAATGCCTATTGTGTTGCACTTCAGATTTTTAAGTTTCGTTGGCTTTGCTATATACTGTATACTAATTAATCTCTTTATTTTTTACTAATAAGATATAGCTTGTTATTGCCTTCGATGCGGAGCTCGAAGCACACTGCATAACTTACCTGGATCGAAAGGATGGTGGTTACGTGGGAAATACGAAAACAGTTAGTTAGTTAGTTAGTTAGTTAATGCCTTATTTACGTGGCGAGACTCGGGCCATCAGGCCCGCTCTTCCGTCTAACCACGCAAATTTCGCTACGCTCCTTACACCACCTAGTGGAGAAATGAGGTATTATCTCGGGCGACGAAACAGGCGGAACTCAATTTTGCTCAGAGACTTCATTTAGGCTTCAGGATCTTTTAAATGCAGTAAATCTGCTAACATGGGACAGCCGGCTTTAATTCCCCTCCGAAGAAAGGCGTACGAAGGATTTTTTTGCCCTTAAAAATCCACGGCTGCGATCGGGTTTAATCGGGTACGGATACAACAGTCCGGTACGCTGGCCGTTATACCACCGAATCCGCCGATACAGTTGGATCAATGCCACCCAGATGGTGTTGGTTGAATCATGAAGCTATTAATAGTTGCTACATCATGAAGCTATTAATATTTATGTCTATGCTACATGTTCTTTCATGGCTTTTATGGAGGAAAATATGAAAAGACAAACCAACTCAATTAACATCTAGTAATTAGTGAATCTGAATCAATAAAATTAAGTACAAATAAAATTATGCATCCACCACGGGCATACTGTTATGTATGTACCTCGGGCGACAATTTGTCACCGCTAAAACATTAGAACCCTTATAACGCCCTTGGCGTATAAATAACTATTATACTATATAAATAACTGTTTAGAAATATTGTAATATGTTAGTCAACTGTTCACAAATATTACACTATACAATTATTTTTCTTACAAACATCAGCGTATAATATCTGATCCTTACCAGTGTTTTGATTATAATTCTTGTAAGAAAATATAATACAGCCCGGTATCATGAATTATTTGTAAAATATATATACAGACACTGATTACTGTAAACACACACTACCCACACGAAACATAAACAAGTCTGATTGTGGTAAAAATCAAATATACATGCGACACGCTCTTGAACTAACATGAATATACACATGAAATAACATGAATACATTGAGAATACCTTCAGGCATAGTACATTCACATTCGCTGTGACAACGAACTAAAATACCAAAACGCTGAACATATGGCTTCATAAACAATTTTTTTCGTGAGTGACAAGTGCTATCAAATATTTCACGTTCTGCTCATTAAATAACCGACCCTTTGAATACTTCTGAACGCAAATGACGACGTCGCCATACGCAAAGAGAACGTCGCGCAGTGTTGCCAACGTGGAGTATGGATATCGATTGATGTTGAGTAATGCCATCTATATTGTGTAGTAGGTTTTGTACTGAGTAAATTTAAATTTAAAGTAAAATTTAATTATAGGCATGGTCCACAGATTTGGCCATAATTGTCCATCAAGACTTAACAGTCGACTTCGAAGACACTCAGTCACGTCATCAAATGCAGTTTTAATCCCTCGCCAAATGTGTGGAATCTATGCAGTTGCAAAATACCATCACACATACCGTACAATGTGTTAAAATAATGTTAATCTCTGTTGTAATGAAAAATTAAGCTTACGTACTTCCAGTTTCCTTTGTTGATCCTTTATCAAATCCAAGCAATTTCTCAAAGTTTTCTCGTGGGATATTAACTTCACTTGTTTTCTAACTAAAGTTGCCAGTCCTGTGTTGGACGCCATTTGATGAGTCCTTCGCCAACGAAGTAGTTCAATTATTGAATTAGACCTGAACCAATTACCAGAAACGAGCGACGATGTTATCCTGACAGTCATGACACCTTCCCTCTGTATTCCACCCTACACACTCTATTGTCCGTTTTAAATGTAGTGACTTATGACAGATAAATACCTGTGACGTGAGCATCCAATCAGGAACTCCGATATCTAAAATTATAGTCACAACGAAGCACCTGATTGGATAACCGCGACCAGCCAATCATGTCTCACAAATCACAAAATTTAAATTGGACAATGCAGATAGTGTTAGTAATGCCGAGAAAGCAACCTCTATACTTCAGTTTTCATAACGTTGCGCGTGAGGAGCTTATCTTGACGATGGAGTAATATTCTGCTGATGCCATATTATGGCACGGCTTTTCGCGTCTTTCTCGGCCATGCCGCTAATGTAGCTTGATCTGCAGCACTGCTTCATATGGTTGCGATCATGCAACATCTTTCGGCACGACCAAGAAAATCGCAAAACGCCGTGCCATGTTCCATCGTGTATATAAGGTGTGTGTGTGAGGTATCACGCGTGTATGAGATGTTAAAGTTAAATTTGATTAACCTACATACTGCGATTATCTAAATTCTGATTTCATTAAAAAATATATTTAAAACAGTGTATAATAAACAGTGCAATAAGTGAGTCCGGTCGTTTATTCTTTGGCCTCGGCCTGGGCACGATGTCCACTATGGACACAATGGGGTCAACTGATCTATTGAACAACAGCAGCAAATCATCATTCAAAAACAACAAGCAATTAATTCAACAGAAAAGACAACTGCAACAACTACTACATCAACTTCAATTGCTGCAGCAAGCATACCCTCAACTATCGCAGTGATCTTATAAAAACTAGCCTGCCAATCCACAAGTTACGGGTGGATTTCTACATTTACATACAAATCCAGCTAGTGTAAGTACAAATTTATCTAATAATTTGAACGTGCCTGAATCTAAGGAAATCCAAGAGATCATATGGCAGGAAGTGAAACGGAAGCCTAAGAGAAAAAGTGAAGGGGAGCTCGAGCGTCAGGCAAAGGAAAAACCAATTCTCACGTCGAATAGGTTTCAAAGTCTCGACGAGGAACCTGTAGAAGTAACTAAACCTATTAATGACGAAAATGGTTCTGAACACAAACCACCGCCTGTAATTGTACCTGGCGTTACAAATATACAAAATATGATTGTCTCCATTGAAAATGTCATTTCCAAATCTGATTATTGTTTTAAACTCACAAATAACAATGACTGTAGAATAATGCCAAATAATTCAGATGCATATAGAAAGCTAGGGTCACACTTAAGAGAAAAAAATCATGTTTCATACATAACAATTGGAGGGTGAAAAGCCGTTTTGCGTAGTACTAAGACATATGCATAGTTCTACTGACATCATGCCATCTATTGAAGAGAAAGGCCACAAAATACGACAGATCTACAACATTAAACACAGAGTGACAAAAGTTCCTTTGCCAATTTTCTTTATCGATTTAGAACCCAGCGATAGTCATCAAAACATTTATGAAATTGAAAGTCTTTTAAATGTAAAAGAAAAATTTGAAGCTCCACGAAAAACATGATATAGTCCAGTGGCCATTCATATCGTTGTGTTAAATGCGGTAAAGATCACCCATCAAAATGCCCTCTTTGCGAAGGTCAGCACCCAGCTAACTATAAGGGCTGCGAAGTCTACCAGAGATTGTGCAATCGCAAAATGTTAGAAAATTCTACTTCGAGTTCTAGGCAGCTGCAACATAACGAAAAAAGATATCTAAACAGGACGTCAAATGTAGCTCACGAATCTGAATTTCCACCTCTAGGGCATCCGTCAGCAGCAAAATCTCTGAACTCACGTACATTCTCCGAAGCGCTTATCAATGAAAACGCGCCTACAGTTGGAAGCGAACTAATTATTGAGATACGTCAATGTTTTAAGAAACTTGAACTAATTCTAAGTAAACAAGCAGAACAAATGACAAATTTACTCAACCTCATGTCGAAAATAATAACAAGAATATGAGTAACACCTACCGAATCGGAAAGTGGAATGCAAACGGTATTTCTCAAGACACCCTCGAATTAAAAATATTCTTCAGAAATCTTGACATAAAAATAATAATATAATAATAATAAAGCAATTAAACAGCATGCGTGGCCTAATTTCAAAAAAATTATATGCAAGCAGCATCAATAGAAATTGTTGATGCTTTTGAACCCATTACAGTCACAGCATTATACTGCCCTCCAAAATACAAAATAAAGAAAGAAGAATTTAATGAATTTTTCAAACCTTTAGGTCCACGATTCATTGCAGATGGTGTCTACAATGCAAAAAACGAATGGTGGGGATCTACAATTACTCTAACAAAGGGGCGTGAGCTAGAAAAACTATTGTAGAACTACAACTCACACCCTTTTCTTCAGGTCCTCCCACTTACTGGCCTAAAGATAGCAACAAGGTACCGGATCTCATCCTTTTTTTGTGACCAAGGGACTCAAAAAAACTACGTGTCAATAAACTCCTTATTTGATATCAGCTCCGATCACTCCCCTATAATTCTTACCGTTAGCTCTATCATTGAAAAAGACTGCAGTCCTACTCTATCTTCCCACAGAACAAACTGGCAACTCTTTGAACAGTGGATATATGAAAATATTACGGATCACGTACCTCTAAAATCAAATGAAGATATAGATTGCAGTTGAATATCTAACCAGAAATATACAGTAGGCAGCATGGCGCTCTACCCCAGACGAAGTATTTCATAAAAAATCTCAAGACTATTCTTCAGAGGTGAAGCAAAAGGTATTTGAAAAACGGTACCTAAAAGCACTGTGGCAGAAAGATAGAAGCAGAGAAAATAAAAGGAATTTGAACAGAGCTGCGCGCCAACTCAAAAGATTAATACAAAATATAAAAAACACCGAATTAGAAAAATATTCCAACAATCTCTCTCCAACTGCATTAACAGACTACTCTTTGTGGAAAGCATGCAAGAAACTGTGGAAAACAACCAAATCATTTCCACCAATACCCAAGACCGACGGTCAGTGGGCAAAATCAGATAAAGAGAAAGCTGAAATTTTCGCAGTTCATCTAGAAAGTGTGTTTAAGACTAATCTAGTTGAAAATCAACCTCACACTAAAGAAGTTACAGAATTTCCTAAAACACCTCTCCAATTATCTCCACCCATCAAGTTTACTACAGCAACAGAAGTAAAAGAAATCCTACGTGTGATCCCAAACAAGAAAACTCCTGGTCATGAACCCATCATCGAATATATTTTGAAGAACCTGCCACAAAAAGCAATTGCATTGCTAACCTCTATTTTCAATGCCGTTTTCAGATTAGGACACTTTCCATCACAATGGAAAGTATCTCAAATTATAATGATTCATAAACCAGGCAAACCAACGCATGAATCCTCTTCATATAGACCCATTAGCCTACTCCCTGTCTTATCGAAAGTCTAGAAAAACTGCTGTTGAAAAGATTAAACCCACTTTTCCAAGAACTCGAATTGATTCCGAATCACCAATTTGGTTATTGAAAGAAACATTCAACCACGGAATAAATACATCGAGTAGTAGACGTAATTAATAAAACTTTCGAATAACAGCAATACTGCTCAGCTGCTTTTATTGATAAAGTTTGGCATATGGGACTTCTTTACAAAATAAAAAGATGTCTACCTCATAAATGGTACATAATTATCAGCTCCTATCTGACAAACAGACTCTTTCAAGTACAGTTTCATAACGAACTATCCTCATTTCGACCAATAGAATCCGGAGTGCCTCAAGGAAGTGTGTTGGCCCGATCTTGTACTTACTATTAACGCTGATCTACCACAATATGACGGCATCACAACCGCAACCTATGCATACGACACAGCAGTACTGGTTACCATCATTCGATCCTGTTGAAACATCCAACATACTAGAAGATAATCTGAATGAAATTTCCGAGTGGTTTAAGAAACGGAGAATTGAACCAAATTAAACCAAACTTTTTCTCATAACCTTCACCCTAAGGAAAAATTCTTGTCCCCCCTAAAAATGAACGACAAACAATTAACACAAACTGAAGTAGTAAAATATCTTGGTCTGCACCTCAACGAAGACTAACTTGGAGAGCCCACATCTTAAAAAAAACGAAAGAGATGGACCCAAAACTAAAAAAACTCTATTGGATGATCGGCATAAATTCGCCTCTCTCTCTCTCTCTCTCTCTCTCTCTCTCTCTCTCTCTCTCTCTCTTGTATGTATGTATATATATATATATATATATATATATTGTGACGTCACGGGGTTATACGAACCCGTAACGCCACCATAAGCCACTAGAAAAGACCAGAGAACTGAGAAATAGGGTACGAGGCGGAGCGATGGTCCGAGAAGGCGACATCTACCCGCAGGTTTTCGCACTCCGATGTCCAAAGTTAGCGGATAATATTTTCTCGAGAGGGCGCGAAGGAGGAGAAAATTCACCCCTCCAGAAATTTTTCCCCAGGCTGAGTCGCATAAATACCGCGACGCACTTTGGTAGAGCTCTCTTACGATTTCGACAGCGACGGCGACTCAACTAAATTCTTCAGCGGTAGTAATCGGTTAGTGCAGGAGTATAATTTTACTTGCGTTAGTAAAGCTGATTTAAGAAACGCGGTGATAAGTGATAGAATTCAGAAGCAAAGTGCATGTACAGCATTTGCACTAACATTACGCGAGTAAGCAAGCGTTATGACTGCTCGAACTTGAAATAGTTTCATCATCGAAGTAAATGCGCGCAGAAGGACTCTGAACGAAATCCAGTATTTGATTTTGTACGCCACGACCACGCACGCTCAAAGTGTGGTATGTCGGCCGAGTGCTAGAAGTAGTCAATTCAAGCACGTTAGTTATTTAAAACTGGAAGCGCGAGCAACGGGTACGCGGCAGCCGGCAGAAGGACGACTCCAACACTCAAGCGTAGGCGAGAAGGACTTGGACCAATCCATGGTGTGTAAGAGTCCGAGGACGAGAGAAAGGTTTGGAATTTGGACGTGTGGCGGCATCCGAAGATCGAGCGAAGGAAGTGGTGACCGTGGGGCATCGAACCAGTCAAGTGACGTGGCGAAGACTGCGAGCGACCGAACACTCCAAGGTTAACTGACGGCGAGCGGGAAGGAAATGTCGAGGTAAAGAACTGGCAACTCCTATGCGACAATTTGTTGGGAAACTGTGTAGCTTTAAACACCAGGCGTAGCGTCCTAAAATAGGTGAAAGTTCCAAATAGTTACTGGGAAAATATTTCGAACATACGAGTGGCAGTTTGATTTCATTCGCTGTACGCACCAGTAAATTCGTTTAAAGGCCATACCTTGTACAACTTTTCTAAAGTAAATTATAATTTTCATGTAATGTAAAAGTAATCTTATTGAAAGTATTGTTTCCATTGTATGATGTCAGGGATAATCAGTTGCTATAATTTTGTAAAGAGGACGATTTAGTAACGTGTGTGTCACGTTTATTCTTGTGCTAGAGTTAACAGCGTTGTAATAAATGTGCAGCTCAAGGCTGACCTCTGTGAAGTCTATAAAAGAATAATTGTAGAGAATCACTTAAAGGGCCGTGCACGGAGAAACCTTTAGATTAACCACAGTTAAATGAGGTACACGAAATAATTGAGAAGGAGGTCAAAGCAAAAGTATTGTAAACAGTGCGTATTGAAGTAATTAGGCAGTCAAGGTGACGCCTATACATTCTCTTATGGTTGTGTTATTTCTGTTCTTTTTGTTTCTGTTTTCTTTGCAGTGACCATCTACGTAAAATACATACTTATTGTATATTTGTGCCACTGTGTAATTTGTTTTACTGAATATATGCTCATTTTACCAGAATTTTATATAATTCATTGTGTCAAGGGTTCAGACCTTTCTCATACCCGAAAGATCCTGCTTCCTGAGAATTCAAAGCTCGCTTCACGAGCATTCATAGTTTCACGCTTCATCGCCACCGGCTGGAAGGTAGTAGGTGGGCGTGTTATAATATATATATATATATATATATATATATATATATATATATAGTAATATTAAAACCAGTTTGGACCCACGGTATACAACTCTGGGGAACAGCTAGGCATTCGAATGTTGAAATTCTGCAAAGATTTCAGTCGTAAGTCCTACGATACATAACAAATGCACCATGGTATGTATCTAGCAATACATTACATTCGGATTTGCAAATTCCAACTATGACTTAGAATTAGACCATTACAGAATTTAGTAAAAAATATAAACAAAGACTTGAAAACCACCCAAATTACCTTGCAGTGAATACCTGGAAACAGTGAAGACCTCAAAAGATTGAAACGACACCAACCCCTGGATCTCAGCCATAGATATCAATAAAATAGTAACAAAAATGATAATGTAATTGTAATAGTCATTTAAAAATGTAATAGCTGGATTATAATGAAAAAAATCAATTTTTTCTGAGAAGTGCTGTCAAAGGACAAATCTTCACTCAAGTTATTTTTATTTCTAAATAATTCACCGAATGTTCATGCAAAGAACTATTTGTGAATAAACAATTGTTAAAAAAATGTTCCATCGTGAAGAGAAGACCCTTACGCAAGAAAATATTTAAAGCATTACAATGATGGGAACGAGAAGCTATTTTTAAAGGTGTGTCTGCATGAAATAATACATAACTAATACAGTCACACAGTATAACAGTCACACCTGTTCGGTAAACTATCCGCGCCCCTCTGTGACTTATGTGAGATTGAAATGCGTCAAATATAGTAAACGTTTGCTCTAAGTTTCAGAAAGAAAGAGAAAGCCTATCATCAAAGCAACAATTTGAAGCAGTCATCTACTCCAAGCCTTGAGAACAGGCAATCATATACTTTTGACAAAATACAATACATTTTTTTCGTTTAGTTAACTGAATACGTGCATTAATTCCATGAAAACTCGTTGATTATCTCTACTCTCACGGTAGAATTTTAATAGCACGGGTGCAATTAAAATTCTGCCGTGAAATTAAAAATGCATAACTTCCAGTCAGAATTTAGAAAAGGAATGAAATCGTTTAATTAATAAACTATAACAAAGACTATGCCAAGGTATTTGCTGTCAGACGTGAAACACTAACAGAAAATGAACATAATATATTACGTACCTACAACACCTACATATAAACAACAAATGAAAAAATGGGGAAGTAAACGTTAAGGTAGCTGACTTATGGAACAATGTAAAATAATTAACGTGAACAAATTATATGTTTTACATGTAAAACATTCGGTCTTAGTATTACGAATGTAAAAAATGCAAACGTCAGTTGTATCTACCAGATCTAAAAAGTACGCTATTGCTAAACTGTGTCATAATGTCTAGTTTTCCCCCAATATTTATACATGATTAATTCTCTCTCATAACTGTATTTACTTTTCGTGAGAAGTAATGCTTTCTTAACTTTGTCAGCTTCTAATATTTTATCCGCAGTATCATCAGTACCTTCTATATGCAAATATTTCTTGGGAACGAACACAATGCAATGCCCACAAAAATAGATATATTTAAGAAGCAATATGACGTCATCTAACACATACCTCGAATTGTAAATATGTGCTTCAATTTCTCAAAATTTAAATTATTCTTAAATGGAATAAAAAATGTATTGAACTATCATATGTAAAAAATGTATAATTGCACTCGTAGTATATAAGAAAACTCGCTCCTATCGTCGCTCGTTTTCCCGAACATAGCACCGGAAGCGGTAGCTCAGTGCATCAACTGACGGGAGGGCCTAGGTTCATGTCCCGACGGCGGCAGAATTTTCGACGCCGGTTTTGCAAACGTGCACGGAAATCTAATACATTTTAAGGAGAGAAGGACATGAAAATATCGGAAAGAAAACGAAGTAAAACTATTGGAGGAATGAAGAATGGGGGGAAAATGTATATTTTTTAGATATTTGCGAAGTTCGAGGTATTGTTTGCAATACATGGCTGCACTGTTTGCGTCTAGCGTGTTTCCTTTGTATATTCTAAGTCTTCTTCTTCATCCTTTCAGGGATTAGGCATGAATGCCTGTTCCGTCTTCACTTGCACTTCAGCTCCATCTCTTCCTGGGCCTCCCGACATCTCTCCTACCCTTCGGTCGGTATTGCATTACTAAGCGTGGAATTCTTTCTTCACCCATTCTTCCAATGTGATGTCTCCATGATTCTCTGTATTCCTCTATTTTTTCATTTATATTATATATATCCAGTTCTTTACGGATATCTTCGTTTCTTATGTGATCTTGTTTTCTGCAGCCTTTAACTTTCCTGAGAAATCTCATTTCCGCTGCTTGGATTTTACTTTTATCTCTCTCTTTTGTTATCCACGATTCACTTCCATACATAAGAACTGGAGCAGCCATTGTTTTATAAAATTTTATTTGGGTGTCTTTCCTTGTTTTGTTTTGAAGTGTTCGGTTTATTATGCCACATAGTGATTGAAATTTATAGGTCTTGTTTTCTATGTCTTTATCTCTGTCATAACTGATCTCGCAACCAAGATAATTGAAATTAGAAATCTGTTCGATTACTGTATCGTCAATTACTATTTTTGAGCGAACGGGGTGTTTACCATAATGGGCCATAACCTTTGTTTTCTTTTTTGATATCCGGAGATTATATTCGAGCCCTCCCAGTAGATGTTTTTGTAATTCGTCTTCACTTTCTTGCAGTATTGTTATGTCATCTGCATAAAGAAGAACATTTAGATGTTTGTTCTTCTTTAACTGGATTCCAGGGCCCACTATACATTTCCATTTTTTAATAAGATCATCTACATATATATTAAATAGCGTTGGAGATAAACTACATCCTTGTTTGAGTCCTCCATTTGTCAAAATTTCTTCAGTTTTCTTCGTACCAGTATTTATTGTAATTTTGTGCCCGTATATAAACTTTTTATGGTATTTATTAGGTGTTTAGGATATCCACTTTCACTCATTACATTCCACAATTTGACTCGATCTACACTGTCGAAGGCTTTCTCGAAGTCAATAAAGGCTAAATGGGTCTCCATATTGACTTCTCGTCGTTTTTCTAAAATCCTTTTGATACTAAAAATGTTGTCACTGCATGAGCGTCCTTTCCGAAATCCCGACTGTTCTTCTTGTAATTTAACTTCTGTAATGATTTTTAATAGAGCATTAATTATTTTTGCAAATATTTTATAAGCGACATTCATGAGACTAATACCTCTATAGTTCCTGCACTCATTTCTTTGACCCTTTTTAAAGATCGATATAACCTCCGTCGTTTTCCAGCTATTAGGTGTTTTATAACTTTTCCAGCATTCATTGTACAGATGAAGCAACCTAAAATCACATATAGGTCCTGCGTATTTTAAAAGTTCCATGTTAATACCATCAGGGCCACATGCCTTCCTGTTTTTCATTGTTTTTAATGCTAACTGAAATTCTTCCAAGGAGAGGAGGTCCACCGAACTGTTGTAACAGAGCTCTTCCTCTTGAGAATCGATGGTTTCTGTACACCAAAGTTTTCTATAGTGTTCTTTCCATTGTTCTTCATTAATGATTTGTATATCTGCAACATCTTTCTCTGACTTATTTAGATGCCGAAATACCTTATAAGCAAACATTTGCCTTCCATGTATATCGTTTTCTATATTACTTATAAATCTATCCCATGAATCGTTATGTGCAGATCTAATTAAATGTTTAGCATTATTCCTTTTTTGTATGTATTCCTCCCTTGCTTCGGGTGTTTTGTTTTGTAGGAAATTTCTGTACGCTATTTCTTTATCGTTTACCGCCTTTGCTATACAGTCGTTCCATATTCTCAGTCCCTTTCTTTTTTTTTTATATATTCTAAGTAAAACGCATATTGTTGCGAATAACAAGAGAAGTAATTGCATTGTTGTATACGGCAGCTCTCCACTACGGCAGTGCTCCAGTTGGAAGACCTCCATTTAAACCAATGCTTTGCTTCCAGTCGCGCTGTACAGTGGGTCGCAGCAGTTTCTATGTGTGAAGGGGCCCTTTGTCTATGCCTGAGCAACGACCTTGACTCCCCTCTTGCATAGACAACAATGCAATAAATCACTCACCTCATTCTTCTTCACGTCTCACTAACATTTCATTTAATGTTACACTTTGCGTCACTTTTTTCCCAAACATCACAATAAAACTTTAAAAAATGTACATCCCTTTAATTAAACAAATTTTCTTTTATTTCTCTTCTCACCTACATACTTTTAATCTTTCCACTAACTTCTCGTCTTGAGGTATTTTTCTTCTGCGGTCACACATGGCATTTTCACTAACACTTTTACTCATCTTGTTATACACTTTCATTTAAATACTTATATTTACAATCCTTACATGCTAATCGTACCGCTCAGATGCTTAAAACGTCCATTGCTCTCCTATACTAATTTTCTATGGACTATTTCAGTTCACTAACTTTGAAAAAAAATGAATCAATCAATTTTTTTCTTATACTCTTTTGTTGCATTCATTTGTTTTTGTTGTTTTTTTTTCAAAAAATTACACAAATATAATTGTTTTCAAAAACCTGTCAAACCCGTTAATATGCACATTCCTAGCATTTATATGCATAATTGCATTTGTGAGTGTAAGTACTTCAAAGGACTTGAAATGAATATTTTCGAAAACTCAAGCCGGGGGCGGTGGCTCAGTGCATCAACTGATTTCCCTGACCCTGTTTCTGACCGGAAGGTCCTTGTTTCGAGTCGCGACGGCGGCAGGATTTTTGACACAAGCTTTTCAGCTATATCGAATTCCGTCGCTGTCTGGAGGAGAATTCTGGCGTCCGGCTGCTCTGATCGGTAGTTTTGCATGGATTTTCCGATGACACCAGGCGAATGCCGGAGCAGTACCCTAACAAACGGGTCACGGACCGCGCGAGATCTATCCTTCCTTTTCTCTATACTATCATCACGCCTTAGAGAAAACCCCACTAGTCGACGGTATGTCGGCGCCGGATCTCGCCATCTAGTGGCGGAAGATCACCACCTCCCGATGAAGTACATTCACTACACTTACGGAGCAAATGACCTCGGTAGTTGACGGGCCCGGAATCACTAACTATCAA
Organism: Teleogryllus oceanicus; assembly: GCA_964035755.1. Taxonomy (NCBI): domain Eukaryota; kingdom Metazoa; phylum Arthropoda; class Insecta; order Orthoptera; family Gryllidae; genus Teleogryllus; species Teleogryllus oceanicus. The sequence goes on from CAXIVR010000003.1 coordinate 29,933,577, forward strand.
TCAATCGAAAACTCAATTGTTTTCTGGAAATAAGAGCTTGAAACTTCGCATTTACAGTAACGAATAAACACCATTATCTTAAAAACGGCTCCAAATTTTTCACTAAAAATTCCCATTTCCCAAATTCCCATTCTGTAGCACCAGTAGTTAAGCACTCTTTGAACCGTCTGTGGTATATATTTTAATTATCACTATTAATGTAAATATTTATAATAATAATAATAATTATTATTATTATTATTATTATTATTAAATTATACATTTTCTTCTCGGTATTCACCGGATTTTTATTTGACTTTGTGTCGGGTTAATAACCAAGACACCGGTCAATTCATGTTTCGTCGCAATTTAGGAATTTTCACAATCCTGAATGTGTTTAAGATGATCGATTTTTGCATAATTTTAAAGGTATATTTTGGTATTTGAATAAGTTCCAGATTTTTATGAATTTTATTTGGTACAACTCGTGTGCACGAAATGACAAGAGGAACAATATGAACTTTTTGGAGATGCCATAGTGCCTTGACTTCATCTGCTAGTTCTGTATACTTTGTTATTTTTCTGCATGTGCTGTTTGAGGATTAGCTGTTTGTGGAATAGTTATGTCAATCATGAAGCCAATCTTTTGCCGTTTGTCTACGAAAGTTATGACTGGTCTGTTATTATAAATAGTTTTATCTGTAGTAATTTCTTTGTCATAGAACAACTTATAGTTTGAATTTTCAAGTACAGTATCGGAAACATATTTGTAATATGGGCAGGTCATTTCTTGTAGGTTAGATTTCGCTGCCAGTTTCTGGTGAATAATATTTGCAACTTGATTGTGCCTATAGGTGTAATCTATATGGGCCATTAATTTGCATTCTGATGTGATGTGCTGTATGCTCTCAACTGCTGTATGGCATTTTCTACATCTGTCATCTATTGTTTGTTTGAGGATATGCTTCCTGTAATTTTTAGTGTTAATCACTTGATCCTGTATGACGACCATGAACCCTTCTGTTTCGCCAAACAAATCACCGTATTTTAGCCAAGTGTTTGAGGCTTTTGAGTCTACGTGAGGTTGCTTGAGATCATTTGCATGGCGTCCATGGAGTTCCTTTCTTGACCTAATGTCTAGTTTGCAGTTATTGTCTGTTGTTAAATTTAAAAACTAGATTGAACTTGTGTCTCCTCAAGATTCAGCCGAGAAGCAATTATTTGAAGATCAAAACATTGTAAAATCTAGATGTAAGGCTTAGTTTTTAAATTTAAGATTAAGAACCCCATGTATTTTATTTTTTAATCACTTATAAATCAAGATCTGGTGGTTAAAAGCCTACTGATGTAATTCTATGACCATAGAAAAGTGTGAAAAATGCTATGTGATGGTACAGTAAGCTGTAAACAGCAATTTATTCATGATTAATCAAAATTCATAATTTATGACATAAAATTCTGGTATTCAAAAACAGGTTTATGCTCATTGTAAAGAAACCAGCTATAGAAATGGCTTCTACTAACAAAATCCCAAATTTAGATCATTTTTGGGATTGATTGGTACCTTGGATTGCCTTTAAAAAAGTTGAAAAAGCCATTTTTTAGGCAAAAGAAAATTTTTTCCATGTACATGTTAAGTTTCCACTGGCGCCCGCTAGAGTGCACTGGTTGTAAACGCCTGTGTGTAGGCAACCTGCCAGGTGTACATGTTTGGCATTTTGCCTAGTTGTAAAGCGTTAACGGTTACTCTTGTAAGAAAATGAGCATACAACCTCTTTGCAATCGATTGTTACTGCGTCACGCCCTAGTGACGTCTGTTGGCGCCCGCACCTCTCTGGAGAAGCTATATAAGGGCTCTCCGCCCGGAATTTCTTTCCACCCGCCACTCACCCACGAACGTTAGCCACAACTTCTTGCCTGCGTCGGGTGCGCCTCGGCCTTATGCCGATATGTTTCTTTGTTTCTTTTACAGGACTCCATTGTAAGATTGAATTTTTAGAAGGGGATTAATATGCCACATTTTGATGGAATTGGATTGGTTAATTTATGTATAATGTGTTAATGTTTAAACTGTTGTAATTTAACTTCGCCTACTTTTACAGTGCTGTTTTTTGATATGTTTATGGTGCTAATGCACATTTTGTAGGACCTATTTCGCATTGGACCTCTGGAGCATCAACCAGTTGAAGGAAGGGCCCGTACGGCAGTTGAAGTTGTGATTTAATTTGAGTACTTTGTATTTTGGCCCCGTGAGCGGCAAAACAAGGTCGCTCGGGTATCACTTCAGGTGTTCAAACGGCGTTTGCAAAAGGTGGCACTGTAACTGCTTTTTATGGTAAAAGGCGTATTTTGTGTAATCAATCCAATTTCATCATCTACGTTTAATGTTCGTGGCAATGTTGGAGTCTCTGTTTAAGTTTGTCTAATGTTTTAGTGTGTAAACCAGATCCATTGCAGTTTAAAATTCATATTTCGTGTATTGTTTTGTAAAGAAAGGCTGCCGAAACCCGGGCTTTTGTCATGTTGTAAATTCACGTCAGCCGTTTGCAATCCTAAATTGGATTAATTGGCAAATCCAGGTTTGACGTAGTAATTCTGCGTATACAAAATGTTTCTAAAGGCAATTGTTGGCCTTCCATTTTTTCCAAATTTGTGTTAAAATTGTTTACTATTAGTAATTCTGTATTGTTCCTCTTTGAGCTTATACTTGTGCAGCAAGAGGAATGTATATTGTTACAATTGTGGTTTTGTAAGTTATGATTGTAATAAATGTTTGTTATCGAGTGAAGTTGGATTGTATATCTACAGTTTAGATCCCATAGTTGAAACTCACTTGGATATTTCCGAATCATGTGCCTTTTCCTCTAGAAAATAGCACATTCACGAATGTTTGATGCCTAGGAGTTTTTGTATTAATTCCGCTCCCCTTCATTAGGACCATACATGGTCATAATTTCCTTTGATTTGCTGTTTAATACAGCTGGCGACCGTGCTGAGTTAAACTTTTTTTTCGCTTGGTTCATAACATTTGTAACCCGCGACGAAATGTCCAGATGTTTGTTGTTAAAGTTAAGAGGGGTTAATTTAGTATCTGTTTGATCTGGTGATGTCTGAATTTTGTCAAAATTGTGCGGGTAAGTCTCGGATGTCTTCGAGGTCTGTGTCGCTCCAGGGTATAATTGAAAATTAGTACGTATATACTTGTACTGCAAAAGTGTTGATTACTTTTATCATGTTATTACCTGTTAATTTGGTTTTCAGGAGTGCAGTGATTTTTGGTTGGTACAGTTTTGTTAGAGATGTTTGATTGCCTTCTCTGTGATTGCTGATTGATTGAATCCTAAATACTTGTATATTTCTTCATCGCCCATTGCCTGTTTGTCGTTTGATCACTGAGTGTGCTGTCTTCTGTAACTTTCCAGTTTTGTCTACGTGAAGCGTCTTACATTTGTCAATACCAAAACTCAAATGAATGTCTTCGGAAAAAGTTCATGTTATTTCAAGGAGTTATTGAAGCTGTCTGTCGGTTGAACTGTAAAGTTTAATGTCATTCATATACATCAGATGTGATATGGTGTGGTCTTATTTTTACGAATTTGGAAGCCATAGTGAGTACTGTTAAGTTGTGTTGGAAGTGGATTTAGAGACAGACAGAACAGCAATGGGCTTAAGGAAACTCCTTGGAAGATTCCACGTTTTATTATTATTATTATTATTATTATTATTATTATTATTATTATTAAGGTCGCATCAACACCTAGGTCATTAGCAACCACCATTGGAGTTAACGATATGGTAACTGTGAAGATGAAATGATATGGTGATGATAAGGGGTGAAAGGACAAACACAACCAGGCCCGAGGTGGGACTCGAACCCGCAATCCTTCGGTCTCAGATAGCTACGACACTACTGCCTTAACGATCTCGCCACCGGTTCGGTAATGTAAATAATTTGTTCAGTTCTAATTTTGTTTGTGACGTGGCACTGCTTTTCTTTTTATGACTGTTTTTCCTATTTCACAACTTTGTAAGTCCAATTGATTAGTTGCTTATTGTTTTAGAGGGGGTTGAGAGCAAAGTCAGACGTAGAAAGAGCAGCAGTTTGTATAATATAACAATTTGGGTTGAAGGAAAACACGGTTACACCGTACTGGAAAATATTTATCTCTTATCTCATCGCAAGTCGACACATGTAATCGAATTTGGTATGTGCTGATTTTGAAATACTTTATACAATTGGCTTTTTTCCTCTTAGGAAGCATACTGGATCTATCACCGTGAAAAAGTATGTGGAGTTGTAACTCCATTATGTTTATCCTATGATATCTTTAACATGCCACAATAGAATATAACACACCCATTCCTTTCTTCGTACTAATGGTCTCCTTTTGAAAGTACTGTACTGCCAAATGAAAAAAAAACTTCAAGTACAGAGCGTTGTGCGCACTGTAATCAGCCTGGGACAACGCCCTCTTAAAACGAACGCAATTAGAGCTGCGCCGGGGTTCCGGCTGCAACGTAGCCCTCCCCGCGAAGCGCTCTGGTGGAGGACGGAAGGAGGAGCCCGAGAAACGCAATCTCTGGCAACAAGCGGAGATTTGTATCCCAAGTTCCGTAACTCGAATTAGCCCGTTTGCTTCGCTAAGCCTCCCCCGTGCCTCGTCCGGAAGAGGCGCTCCAGGGGCGTTGAGCAGCTACACGCCTCTCGGCGCATGCGCACTCGCGAATATGGCGGTGTCCCACAACTGGCAGCCGTTTCATGCTTTATCTTGGACATTTCTCTGCTTCTTTTGATTTCTTTTCTTTTTTTGATTTCTCCTCTTTCTTACATATTTCTTTATTGTCGGAAAGGATTCGAGTCACCCCCCCCCCATTGCATGTGCACTTGTGGTATACAGATTTATGCTCAGGGCGGGTCACATCTGGCACGCTTTCGTTCTTCTCCCTCTTCTTCTTCTTCTTCTTCTTCTTCTTCTTCTTCTTCTTCTTTCTGTTCTTCTTCGAATTTTTCATTATTTCGTTTTTAATTTACTTTCTTCTCCTTTGTCGTGGTTTTCCTTTTCCCTTTTCTTATTATCGAGTTTCTTATTATAGGCGCAGAATATAAAGTTTAGCAGCACTACAAACCACGCACTCCCGAGACCATGGGATCTTGCGAAATGGAATAGGATGTAATCGACTTAGGTAAACAAAACACCTTTCAAGCTCTTTCTTCGACTTTTCCGTTTTTTCTCTTCCTCTTAATTTTTTTCCTCTTTCTCTCGCAAATCAAACTCCATAAGCAAACTTCCTAGCAACAAGCAGAGAATTGTATCCGAGGCTCTGCAACTCAAAGCAGCATGTCCTTTGGTGCATTAAGTCGCCCTTTCGGAATGGAGATTCGCCGATAAATCATTCAAAAGCAATACCTTAGAAAAACTACAAAAGCCCCAGGATTCGTTTCAAATTTAGAATTGTACAAAATAATTAAATATGTCATACATACCTAATTTCACTTATCCTCTTTCTCTTATCCTACCTCTTTCAACACACTTCACTGCTCTACACTTTTACTTGGGTTTTTCTAACGAGACAGCTGAGCGTTTATCTTCAAGATGGAATATGTCACGGCTTTTCGCGCCTTTGTCGGTCGTGCCGCTAGAGTCACTTGATCTGCAGCACTGCTTGATACGGTCGTAATCACGGGACATCTTGCGGCAGGACCTGAAAGACGCAAAAAGTGGTGCCATATTCCATCTTGGAGGTAATACTCTCCGCTGCCCTCTTAGAAAAGCCCATGTGTACCACACAAGTTGGGAGACCAGTCGGAAGCTTAAGCTTGTCCCAGCTGGGCTCATATTCTACTGGAGGAGATACATGGAACAGCAAATACCCTGCAAGCCGACGTGTAGATAAGTCCCGGATATTACCATCAACGAGAGTGAAACAGCCACATCCCGCAGAAAAACATTCACTACACTCACCGAACTAAAGATAACAGCAGTTGACGTCCTAGGAAACCATGTTGTCCTGAAACTTAAAAGTCGAAGTAAGAACGTTTTGGTTTAAGGCGATCTATTATTCAATGTAATATGTTTAATTTTTTTCATTAAAACTTTTTACAAATAACTGTTGTCTCAGTAATTTTGAGTTAAGATCATGAAGATTTTGTTAGGTTACAGAGTTTGTCACGTATTACCTCCGTTGAGCTAAAGCTAGTGGCTCCCAACTCTCAATGGGACCAAGCGCCATGAGAAATTTAAAAGCTCAATTTAGGAAGCTGAGAAAATCAACCACCAAAACACGCTGCTGCTACGCGCTCCACGCTGTGACAATGTTAGACGACAACCTCTAATCATATTCCCTTTGGATGGTCATTCTCGCGTGCTCTCGTTTTAGATAATGATTAGACAAACAATTCTATCAAGATTAAGTTTCAACGAATACTTACGACATTATTTTTATGACAGAAAATGTTGAATTGTTATAAACCGTGTAAATATATTTATCTAAGCGCTAAATTACAAACTACCAAAAACATGCGTTGCGTTTTATTGTGACATTCTGTAAATAATTCTCATTTGTTTCCATGCATCCTTCGTTATTTATGACAATTAAGAAAAAACTCTAGGAATAAGACATTTCATGACAAACTAAATCATAACCCAATGCATAAAATCCCGAGATAAAAGTGCATTCAATCAAAGCAATAAGAAGCTGGCAAGAATACCTTATTTTCAAGCTATTAGCAACTGCTACACATTTCTCATTGGTGTGGAGTACATGATATCTGTTGAATGATTAGGTATAATGTTTCTTTGGATGAAAGCTTCTAAAGTTGAAGGCAAGGCAAACCCTTTATAATATCTCCAGTTTTAGACAGCAAAATACTATTTCCTTACTCACTTTTAAATGTGAATGAATTATTAGTGCAGAAGCCGTTTGCTTTTCTTCCAAGCGGAACGTAAATTTCGCAATGTCTCGTCAGAAACTGAGCCATCCGAACCTTCATCTCTGCCATTTGTGATCTTGAAAAGTGTTCGTTGAGATGACTGCGCCTTCCGGTCCGATTCCAGCGTTCAGCTCTGATTGCAGCCAGCGTCTCTCCCGAATCATCTTTCTGATGAGACCCGAGTTATACTTCGATTAAAACATTAACTCTGTTCACACTTGAAAAGTTGTGACGGTGTCATCCAATCGGGAGCTTGAACGTCACTATAGAGACTATGACGACGTTCAAGCTTTCGGTCGGAAGACAGCGTCACAGCTACCCAAGAGTCAACGGATTTAATGTTTTAATCGAAGTATACACAATGACTGTATATTAAGAAACGGTTAAGGACGCAGAAGTTAGTATTCCACGCAACTAGTTAAGGGGAGCGACTTAGGAGCTTAAGCGTTGAGGTTCAAGTCCTTAACGAAACCACTTGTTTTACATTTTTGTAAGCAAACAGAATGATACACAGAATGTAATTGCAGAAGGGCAGCTAAAACTAAAAATTTCAAGTTTAAAAGAATTAAAAGGTGTATTTCGGTTCTCCTCCGCGTCGGTTAGTAAAGTGTGGGCTAAAGAGATGTCTGGACGGTTAGTAGGATAGATGTTACCGTACAACCATTGATTGGTTGATTGATTTTTTCGTGATTCCTGGCACGTCAACTGCCGTGGTCATTAGTCCCGTTAGTGTAGTGCATGCTTTTCTCGGGAGATGGCGGTGATCATCCCCCGCTGGATGGTGAGATCCGGCGCCGACCTACCGTCGGCAAGTGGGGTTTCCCCCTAACCAGGACTCTCCCACCAGCGGGGCTCCGCCCCAGCCGGGACAAGCTCTAAGGTCCCGACTGGTCTCCCAGAATATGTGGTAGTGTAGTGCATGTTAGTGTGTGTGTGTGTGTGTGTGTGTAAGGGGAGAGGATAGGGCAAGGAAGAGGAAGGACAGATCGCGCGCGGTCCATGGCCCGTTTGATAGGGTACTGCTCCAGCATTCGCCTGGCGTTGATCGGAGAAACCACGGAAAACTACCGATCAGAGCAGGAGACCGCTAGAATTCTCCTCCCGACAGCGACTGAATTCGACCTATCTGAAAAGCTAGTGTCGAAAATCCTGCCGCCGTCAGGACTCGAACCTACGACCTCCCGGCCAGAGGCGCTGCAGTGACATCAGCTGATACACTGAGCTATCGCTCCCGGTCCGTGCAATCATATTTCGTAACTGTAGCCAATTATGTGAGAAAGTGTCGCAGCACCGCAATATCTGAGTCTCTTCCTTCCCGTCTCCGTGGCGGGGAAGGTTGGGGAGGTGCCCCCGCCGGTGGCCGCTCTCTCGTCGTGATCCAGCGCCTCGAGCAGGCACCGTCGCTCAGCCTGGTGGCGCCTGGTGCACTGTCCATTTTCTCACTGCTCGTGCTCCCGGCGCGACCCGCTGCGGCCATAGTAGGCCGCAACTACACTGTCTGGGACAGTGTGCCCAACTGGGATGTCTCCGTGTGCACAATGCTGTAGTATGTAACATTTACCTAACAACGACCTTGGTACTATCAAGCAACAAAACAATAAAAAACGATGAAGCCATTTTTTTGATAATTATGAAAACGACCTGGGACCTTCTTGTATAATACTCTTCAAAATTAAAATATCGGTTTCAATTTCAAAGGACCGCGACATCAGCCAGATCGATTTGGGAATATAATTTTGGAGATAATCGGTTGAACGCTTTAGCCGCTAGAATTGTTCACAGACGGACAGACAGACGTTTTGCCGTCATTCGATTTTTTTGTTATCACGGACCCACAAAACGAATTATTACTACATCACATGTTTGAGGACTTTTTTCTAAATTTAGGATCGGGAATTTTTCACTTTTTGGTATCAAGGCCCTCAAATAAGAATATTCTGCTAACAATTTGCCGTTTTTCGCGCAGCAGTACATAACTTTCTCTCTACTGCATAAGCGGAAGCGAGAAATTCAAAACAGCAACTCACGGTTAAATTGAAATACAGTACCTTAAAGTAGACGAACAAATATCCAGGCGATGTGCAAAGAAAGACGGCGTTGTTTGCCATAACGAAACGTCAATTTCATAATTTGGGAAACTTAATCTATCTAACTGCGCAAACCGGAAGTCATCTGCAGGTTCTTCTGGCTTCACTATGCGAACATTGTTTTCAGTAATGTACAAGTTTGTGTGGCTGCCACCAAGCAAAAGTAGGCTTCTCAGAACAGAAAAGAATTAAAAGCGGTTACAGGGTATGGGCTTTTTGTTTGTGTAAGAGAATCTACATCATTACATAAAACTATATACATGAAACTATACAGCATTTATTTTTGTAAAATAACTCTAGAAGACTCACCTGAATTACGACTGGAATACATGCTCTGAAGTTAAATGAATATCTTCGTTTCTTAAATAGTACTACTGCCCGACGCGCCACATTTCATTCTCACCTGCAAAAAAGAAAAAAAAACTGAAACAAGATAACTACTGGCCTAACTACTGCCAAGCTATTATAAAACATTCTGATAATTCATATTATCGAAAATACAGAGCTTTCTGTCATCAATAAACTCCAAAAAGTGGGTTGTTATATCAAGAAAACTTAAATTTGGAAGTTAAATATAAGAATTAATATAAATATAGATTCCAATAACCATTGTATATACAAATGAAAATGAACTGTTGTCATGGTTGACTATTTTCAAGACTGAAACTTGTCCACACACACAACAAGATCTGTGATTTTACTTCTGCAGCACATGAGTATTCATAGCCATTTATGTTTTGTTTCCGATGTTGGCCGTAAATAATCGATACCTCAATAGTCACACGTACCCTTTAGATGCGTCGTGCTCTGCTTGTGTGAATTTGAAATCTATTTACGAGGGAAAATGTTCGAATATTTAGTTTTGTCGGACATTTAATTCGTTTGTTTTACATGCCAGGGTTGAATTTTGGCGTTGGGAACAAATGTGCTAACGAGCTTACAACTAGGAAAAAATGGAAATAAAAATTACCAATCGCAAAATGTTGGATGTAAAAAAGATCTGAATTTCTTTGTACATTTTGTGGTATTTTCTAAACAAAATATTATTTCAAAAGTTGGTACTTTAGTTTGGCAGTACACCAAAACTATTCTGAAAAGGAAAACAACACTACCACCTTTAAACACATCATCCGGATCAAATATGCAGCCATGGCAAAAGGAGAAAACTTTGCCGAATCGTTCAACACCCAACAGCATCATACATATGGATATGTCATAATGAGCCTCAGTACCCAACTACATGTTCCACGCAGTATAAATACACATTCCAAATGAAATTAAAGGCTTAACCATGATAAAATAAGCAATATAATATTTACAATATTCCTAGACCATTAATAGCCTAAATTAATAACATTTATAGTTCAGTTCTCAAACCAGAATATTATTCTATTATATGGAAAATCTTCAACAAAATTACTTTACACAAACTCCAAAAAAGCATAACACGGAGAGCTATGCCTATCAGTTTCTTCCCATTTTATCAACGATTTTAGAAACGTTAACATAAAAATATTTAATCAACTCCTTAACAAAAAACCGAGTTCAATTCAAATATCAATTTGGCTTCACCAACACGTTATCCACAACCCATCAGCTACTCAGAATATCGGAACTCTTTCATGCATTTACTTAGGTATATATTTTTCAGTATTATTGCACAAATATTTAGATAGTATAAAATTTTAATGAACATTACAATATATGGAAGAAAATACAACAAATCAAAATAATTTAGTTAAAGCCATCCTTAAATATTTCTTTAAACAATGCCAAAATTCTGCTAATTAATTAAGACTTAAATAACTACATGCCCACCCAATCACCACAAATGTATCAAAAACCAACACTAATCAAATACAAATAATACAAAATAAATTTGTCAGTTTTGCTGTCATGCCTCATGGTTTGTTTCCAATGCTCAACACAAATGGAAATAAATCTTCCATCCACTAATCATTACAACGCTCAACTTTCCTACAATTTGTATTCAAAATTGTCGGAGTCATTTGTGAAAACAAATTGTTTAAACAAAATTTAAAATTCTCTACATTCCACGCAAAATTACTCAAAAAGTACTCACGTTTCCGAAAAATTGTAAATGTCCTTATTTCAAAATCCATCTTTAAAGAACATATTTCATTAAAGGAAAAGTATCTGTCTTTAATACTTTAGTTGTAGGGAAACTCCGGAAAAAGTTTGAACTTTTGCAATTTTCAAAACATCAAGGTATTCAACGAACATGATACCTGGACTAGTGTGTTAAACGTTCTTCATTCTTTCCAATAACAAAGTTTAATCGCAAACGTTGGAACCATGTTTTTGAAAATTTGGAAAACGTCACAGGGGCTCCATGTACAGTATCCCCTTCCAAATTAAAATATCGGTTTCAAAATCAAGGGATCGCAACACCCGCCAGATAGATTAGGAAATAGCAATTTTGTTCAAAATCGGTTGAACAGTTTAGCTGCATGTGTTGTTCACAGACGGACAGTCAGACTGACAGTCGTTTTGTAGTCATTCCATTTTTCGGTATCAAGGGCCCACAAAACATGAATTCTGGCTACACAACATGTTAGAGGAATTTTCATCGATTCACCGAACATGAGACCTGCACGACTCCCTTTAACGTTCTATACGCTATCTGAGGTCAAATTTTAGTCAAAATTATTGGCAAGGTTTTGAGAAAAACTTGTTAACAGAAAATTAAAAATTGCCCATATTTCACGCTAAAAAATGTTGCAATTGTTGAAGATCATATTTCAAAATCTATCTTTATGGAATAGATTCCATGAAGGAAAACCTATCTTAATAATTGCAGTTGTAGGAAGACACCAACCAAATTTTTAATATTTGCAATTTCCGAAAAATCAGGGTTTTCAATGAAAAGAAGATCTGCACCATTCTCTTAAGTGCACACTATCAAAATACAAACACTTCACACTATACAAAAGCAAAATTTCATCAAATACGTTGGAGCCGTTATTTTGAAAACTTTGAGAATGTCCCAAGGGCTTCATGTAAAGTACAGAGAAGGGGGAAGTGGGCACGTGGGCAATAGGGCACGTGTTGATATCGAAGAAAGGAAGGCAGTGTCCGCTGTCAGCTGTCTGCAGATTATTTTATTGTGTTCCTTTAGAGATTAACAGGCAAAGTACCACCGACTTCCCTAATGTAACTGTTCCGGTACTCAATCCGACGGTCGTCGAGAATAAAGAGATAGGCGGAGGTGGAAAGGGCGCTTGGGGAGTGTTTTCACGACTGCGAAACCTTCGTGCGCGGAGACGACGCGCGCACACGTGGGCGTGACGAAATGCTCGGGAGGAGGGCGCCTGCATCGGATAGCAAATTGGTGTGCCAGAGAGCTCGCACTTGCGACTTGTCGCAATACATAACAAGTGAATCCTGCACAGTAAACAATACATTAGTCTACATGAATCAACTGGGTTCCGCCTCACCATTGACAATGATCCCAAGAGTATTCCCTTGTAAGTTTCCATGAATTCATATTAAAATTAACGTACGCAATTCGTACGGAAGTGTCTTTGACTATCTCTTTCCAAAATGAAGGACTCATATCTAATTGTTCCCTCGTTCGTCAACATCGGCAAAGATCTGTTTACATAACTAGTGCAGAGAGTAAATATTCTTGAAATACATTTAGCCCTATAGTTAAGAAAGAAGGTAGAAGAAAATAAATGATGAGACAAAAAGAAATTGAAGAAGGAAGAAAAAGAAACGACCGAAACAAGAAATAAAAGACTGAGAGGAAAAGGGCGAAAAAGGAAAGAAATCACAAAAAGAACGTCAACCAAGATACAAGGGCTGTCGCCGCGGGGGCTGCGTAAACATTGCGAGAGCGCGGAGTGCGGGGCGAGGCGCGGCGTGGCGCTGTGGCTGCGGCTGCGGTTGGGGACGACGGCGGTCGTGACACCTGTCAGCGCGCCCGCGGGGCTCCACCTCCGCGCCGTGCACCTCGCTTGCCGCGCCTCTCGGGCCGCGGACCGCCGCGCCGCCACTCTCGCGGAGTCCAGTACAAAGACATATACAGCATAACAATACATTAGAGTTATTTTCAAGAAAAGTAATTAGCGTCACAAAAATGCTGGTTCAAACAGCTGTCGCCCAGCGGCGCTGGCGCGCGGCGTCATTCAGTCCTCCCGGCCACACCGTGATCTTTGTACTGGACTCCGCGAGAGTGGCGGCGCGGCGGTCCGCGGCCCGAGAGGCGCGGCAAGCGAGGTGCACGGCGCGGAGGTGGAGCCCCGCGGGCGCGCTGACAGGTGTCACGACCGCCGTCGTCCCCAACCGCAGCCGCAGCCACAGCGCCACGCCGCGCCTCGCCCCGCACTCCGCGCTCTCGCAATGTTTACGCAGCCCCCGCGGCGACAGCCCTTGCATCTTGGTTGACGTTATTTTTGTGACTTCTTTCCTTTTTCGCCCTTTTCCCCTCATTCTTTTATTTCTTGCTTCGGTCGTTTCTTTTTCTTCCTTCTTCAATTTCTTTTTGTCTCGTCATTAATTTTCTTCTACTTTCTTTCTTAACTATAGGGCTAAATGTATTTCAAGAATATTTACTCTCTGCACTAGTTATGTAAACAGATCTTTGCCCATGTTGACGAACGAGGGAACAATTAGATATGTGTCCGTCATTTTGGAAAGAGTTAGTCAAAGACACTTCCGTACGAATTGCGTACGTTAATTTTAATATGAATTCTTGGAAACTAACAAGGGAATACCCTTGGGATCATTGTCAATGTTGAGGCGGTAGCCATGTTGATTCATGTAGATTAATGTATTGTTTACTGTGCAGGATTCAGTTGTTATGTATTGCGCCAAGTCGCAAGTGCGAGCTCTCTGGCACGCCAATTTACTACCCGACGCAGGCGCCCTCCTCCCAAGCACTTCGTCACGCCCACGTGTGCGCGCGTCGCCTCCGCGCACGAAGGTTTCGCAGTCGTGAACCCCACCCCCAATCACCCTTTCCACCTCCGCCTATCTCTTTATTCTCGACGATCGTCGGATTGAGTACCAGAACAGTTACATTAGGGAAGTCGGTGGTACTTTGCCTGTTCATCTCTAAAGGAGCATGAGAAAATAATCTGCAGACAGCTGACAGCGGACACTGCCTTCCTTTCTCCGATATCGCCACGTGCCCTATTAAGCACTTCCACCTTCTCTGCCCCAAAAGCCAACGAGCTGCGGCGCATGTATCCCCCTCATGAAAATAAACGGCCGCCCCGCCAGGGCTACTAGTGGAGGGAGAGTTTAAAAATGTCATGGTTTCACAAAGGCGACCAATTTAAAACATAACAAAGTAGGTCTCTAAGTTTCCTGAAGCCTGATGATCGAACCAATCAGAGGCAAAGCATCACGCACGTGACAGCACAGAAATCTCCAAAAAGGGCGGGGAGTAGAAAGCGTGCGAGCAACAGAGAGAGAGAGAGAGAGAGAGAGAGAGAGAGAGAGAGAGAGAGAGAACTGAACAGAAACTGGTGCAAGACACACGAGAGCAACTCTCTGGTTATGGAGACTTGTGTTAGTGGCATGAGAAAGAAGGACTTAATAAGATTAGACTTAGGCAACTTGTGGCGGAGTCAAATATCTACCGGCGTGTGACAGTGGGTGAAGCGATCCGACTATTCATCTTCATTCAATCGGAATTAATTTCGTGTGGTGAATCAGTCGGACCGACACCCTCGAAGTAATTAAAAGGGTAAGTAAACCTGGAGGAAGCGACGAGTGACGTCAGTCACGTTCATCAGTTCGAGTTTGGTTGCCGACGGCTTCTGATTAACCGGACAGTCGACAGGAATACGAGATCCTTTCCTGATAAGTACAGGGGCCACTTCAACAATGCTTCGCTGGAATATCCTACTGAAAATGACCGGTAAATGCCCGCGGAAGTACAATCCCACCGAAGTGAGGTAATCTGATCATCGCCATAATTATTTCTGTGTATTTGCTAATCTCTATCTCATTTAAATAACAGGTTTGGGATGAAGAGTTTAAAAAAACTGGTAAGTGTATATAAGAACTCTCTATTTGTCACTAAACGTGTTTCCACCACTTAAGACAGGTTACATCTTATAAAATTACGTCTCTGAGTATCATTAAAGTAACGAGTAGACGTGATACATCCCTTCGATCCAGAGCACCCAACCCCTGAGGTTCCCAGTGTCGCTGAGGTTCTCAACGCTTGGCGCCCAGTAACCAATTTTAACGTGTTCACCCTGTCATTAATCCATTACCGGTGCACTCCGCGTGGGACAGTATACCCCTTTTTGTAGTGGTTACTGACCGGGTCATTACAGTATATGCTCATGACGTCTTTTCGAAATACATACGAGAAAATAGACTTTGGCGTATTCCATAGCTGTGTCATTGCCATTGTTACATTCTACAGCTATGTCCAACATATCTGCTATCCCTTCAACTAAAATTTCGCATCGTAACTGCCAGAGAGTACTTGTTTATTCTAAAACTATAATGAATATAATTTGGTAAATAAATTACTGGGAAACACTAAGCGCATGAAAAGACATCTCCATGTTCTATCCCGTGGAAACTGTTAGGGGGAAAGTCCACTAGCCGACGATAGGTCGTCGCCGAATCTCGCCATCCAGCGGGAGAAGACCACCGCCATCTCACGAGAAAAAACATACACTACACTAACGGGACTAATTATCAAAGCAGTTGACGCACCAGGAAACACGAAAAAATCTATCAATTAATCAAAAAACCCTCTTTACATTAAAATAGATGAAGTTTAAGAATTTTTTCTAGTAAATTCAGAAATTCAAAATTATTCTAATGAGAATTATTTCAACCCTGATATGCAGAGTAAACTGCCGAGAATAACAATACGGGGTCACGCGGAGATCGCCCGAGTAATGAAAATGTGGCCCGCAATTATATTAAATGTTTTAGTTGTGGCGCCTGAGGCCTCGTAAGTTGGACATCCCTGTGGTAGTTGGTGGGTATTTGAGAAGAGAGATCCCGGAGAGAAGCGGACATTTCTAGTTGTAACAGACCAGATCATTCTGTAACACCTGTTGGCATATACGGCTTTCAAACTGAGCTGGGGATGCCTGTCTCTCTACTCTGAGTCAATTCCAGGTGATGCGAACAGACTGCACTCCGTTTCTCATGTCTGAGAGAACCAACAACAAAACTCACGTACCACAAAGTAGCGCTTTCTAATCAATAAACTGTGAATGTGAGTATTACCCTCCTGACAAAGTGGTAAAAAATAGGTTTTTGTAAAATTTATGAAAAGTAACATGAAAAATAATGAAATACTTAGGTTTTTGCACAGTGCAAATTAGCTGTTCTTTGGAACTCCAAATACCTCAGAATATGCAGAATTCAATGGCAGAAGAGCAGTTTTTATTAAAACGTTTAAATTTAAAAGAAAATGTTTATTTCAGGCCTCTCACACTTCGTTTAATAAAGAGTTTGTTGAAGAAATGGCTGAAAGATCGGTAGGAGAGAAGTTGCCATCATGAAATGTATATGAAGAAAGTATTTGCTGTCGTGGTACCACTAGTTAAACATTTTGCTATTACTTTATATTAACTGACCCCATGCGATTACATTGTGCAAAAGAAAGACCTATAGAAAAGTTAAAACACAAACGTGCAATACATGTTCGATGCAGAGAGCGTCTTTGCTTTTCCTTGGCATGCGAAAACTATTACGGCAGTCGCCTCCCGGACACTGCCAAACTTTCTGATCCCTAATTAGGACCTGAGCCTGCAGTCTCCACGTCTTGCGAGCCCGAGCACAAGTGACATTTACTAATTCCCTCGATAAACCCATTAAAATGATCACGACTATCTTTTCCCATGTTTGTATATAAAATTCCCCGCTAGCGAGATGCAGGAGGAACGGAGGTGCTTTAGATGATTGTTTTGTTTTGGGGGGGGATTCGTTGTTTCCATTGTTTTGAGATTTATTTAGGTAATTACCTGGGATATGTCGTTTTCTTTGCCTAGCAAGTTTTGGAAAAGTTCAAATTCCTCCCAAAACGTTCATATTTCTTGACATTTGAAGAGAGCTACAGTCTTTTTGTTTGTGTCATGCTGCATTCTCGGATATTATTTCACCTATTTTTCTTTGGTTTGTTAATTGTTCAAAAATCTAGAAAGAATTATTTATGCTGAGGGAGATTGCGAATGGAAAATATTTTTCCGAAGAAAGTATCCAATGTAAATATACAATATACAAAATATACAATGTAAATGGAATTAATTTTACCACGCTTCTGGCAACAGAAATGAAACGTAAAAGAGCAAAGAGACTTATAGTGGATCATTCAGAGTCTAGAATAAAATTTCTTATTTAATTGACGGATATTTCGGACGGACTCTCATTTTTTCATGAAACATTGCGAGATTCCTACAACAATTAATACACCAACCTTCGAGTGATTGCACGGGCAGTATAAATGCCGCTTTTCAAAATACGTCGCTGCGCGTTGATGTTTGAACTCCAGTTATGATTTGATTTGATTTTTTCGTGTTTCCGGGCACGTCAAAGGCTTTGGTCATTAGTCTCGTTAGTGTAGTGCATGTTTTTTCTCGGGATATGCGCGGTGATCTTTCCCCGCTGGATGGCGAGATCCGGCGCCAACCTACCCTCGGCTAGTGGAGTTTCCCCCTAACCAGGACTCTCCCACCAGCAGGGCACCGCCCCAGCCGGAACGAGCTCTAAGCTCCCGACCGGAATATGTGGTAGTGTAGTGCATGTTAGTGTTCGTATGTGTTCGTAAGGGGAGAGGAAGAGGAAGGACAGATCGCGCGCGGTCCGTGGTCCGTCTGGTAGGGTACTGCCCCTGCATTCGCCTGGTGTTGATCGGAGAAACCACGGAAAACTACCGATCAGAGCAGCCGGCCGCTGGATTTCTCCTCCAGACAACGACTATTCTCTAGTTGTCTATTGAGGCAAAATATAGCGGTAACGTCATCCCCAAGACCCCATCACATTTGCGCCAAATTCGGACAAAAGTGATCAGCGTCACCAGTGTTTGATCTTTTTTTATTATAATTTTATTTGTGGTTGATATTATATTGCTCAGTTTACATATTAACAGTGCAAATGTTTGATGGTCTTAATCTATCTTACACTAACATAAAATTATACACCTTACAAACATTTTTATTAATATAGCGGGAGAGGAAGTAGAAAGGACCTCATATAAGTATTATTCCAGGTTTGCGAACATTTCACAGAATGAATGAAGTGGATATCTGTTATTAATTCTCGTTGTATAATTGGGTTTTGGCTCAGGATGATGCTTGTACTCGTATTTGGGGAAAATTGGTTTAAAATATGTGTGCGAGGTATTGGTTTTTTATTGTGTTTATATTTAAATCATTATGCATTTTTATTTTGATTGTTACTGATAAACCAAGGTGCTTTTGTAATTAATCTGAAGATTTTGTTCTGGACCAATAACTCGAATAATGAACGAATAACTACAAGAGAACTGATACTTCTACTCATTATGCAACAACTCATTAGTCAACGACAACTGTCTAACTTCTACGCAGAAGTAACAGATGAGCAGAGGCAAAAATGCGACTTTTTTCGAACTTAGACATCAGCCTACATATTGACAGTTGACTTATCTGTCAACAACGGAGTATCAATACTCGCTCCACTAGGCAGACAGCTCGAGAACGAGTCGGTTCTTGCGACGAGCGGCGGCGATGGTGTAACAGCGTATCGGGCTGAGTTCGCGGGTTCAAACCCAATCCAAGCCGTGGATTTTTAAGGGCGAAAAAATCCTTCGTACGCCTTCTTTTAGAAGGGAAGTAGAGCCGGCTCCCATGTTAGTAGATTTACTGTATGTAAAAGATCATCAAGCCTTAGTGAAGCCTCTGAGCTAATTTCAAATTGCCTGTTTCATCGCCCAAGTAATACCTTTTTTTATACCTAGTACCAGAAAGGAGCGTAACGAAATTTGCTCGGTCAGACGGAAGATGAGGCCTCATGACCTGAGTCTCGCCACGTAAAATAAGGCATTCATTCATTCATTCTTTCTACGTCGCCTACGAAGGCTTTGTCAATCAATCAGCGCGGCCAACAAGCCGCTAGCATTAAATTCAAGTCACTCGCGTGCATCAGACGCCACCTAGCCGAATTTACGACAAATTCCGAAACCAGCTCCAGTCAAGCGAGTCCGCGCCTATTCCAGTTCACACCGCCGAATTGTCTGGATTCATCTTGTCTCGATCAATCTCAGCTTTGACAGCATCCACACACTGAGCTGAGTGATTTGGATTTGTGCTTGCAGTGCAACAAATTGTAAGTAAAGTGAACATCAAGAAAAAAGAACATTCATAAACTCTACAAACTTTTACTGGTCCTGCGGCTTACTACCCACTAAAACAAGCAATTTGATATGCAAATATTAAACTACAATTCATTATTATTGCATATTGACTGTCATTCATCCTAAAGGCAAACAATCTCCTGAAACCCGTTCTGATCCCGTATGTAGTCACACTCGCAGCACGGCACCTCCTACGTGTTGCATCTGCTACAAATCTATTCCGCGAATTACCGAACCAAAGTGCAATTTTATTGCTCTACTGAACAGTCATCTCACAATAGCATGCTTTCAATAAATCCAGCAGGAAAATATAAAATTACCCAAATGGAAATACTGTAAAATTTAGAAAAAAAAATATAAACAGTATTAACTTCAAGAGAAAATATAAGGCGATTTTACGTAAGATTTATGGTCGCTACGTGATAATTCTATTTTCTATTAAATAAACTCAATATTATTTCATTCGGTATGTCTTTGGTGTACATCTAGCAAGTGTAAAATATACTAAGAATTCTCTTGAATCAAATTGAAATGAATTGAGATAGGACTCTTGAATACTTAGCCGAGTCCATCTCATTGAATTTTAAGGAAGTAGTATATAAAATCAATACCACTCGAAAGCTCAATTCATCGTTTGATCCTTGGATCCTCAAAATCCATTAATGGTTCAAAAGTTATGAGGGCAGACTCAAAAAGTTCATAGTGAAACACATCCCTTTTCCTTCGTGCCCAAAACTAACATGAATTACCCTTAATAGACGCCTGAATAGAAGGCAGTATTGCAGCGTGATTTGCTGCATTGTGCGCCAGAAAGTGTCTCTCTCCTTGCGTATTGCAGCCCACCGCATGGGCCTGACAAGGCGCCACCCGCGCGTGCTTCACCGTCTGGACTCCCGGCGTCTGTCACTCACACAAGCACCCGCCCCCTGCGAAGGACGAAGCGGCGCACACTGGGCACAGCGTGGATGTAGCTGGGCACAACAGTTACACGAGTGCATTGCACGGGATTACAATTACAATTACACGGGAAAATGATTATCGTAATATCGAAAAAGTTACGGAAAAATCTACGAGACCCGGACTTTAATTTATATGAGATTTTACAAAGTACGGGGGAAGAATTCATTGAGGCAATAGCACAAGTGTAAACGTGACAGAATATTATATGATATACGAGTAATTCTGGTATTATGCTTGTATTGGGACTAGAGTTGGATGCAACAAATGCAGAGAACATTCCTATGCATATCCAGGTGATCAAACTAAGTGAACTCCAGAGGTAAAACTACGTGGATAACTCCTCTAATTTTCACGCAAAAACCGTGAAGATCAGCGATTAAATAACGGTTCTTATTTCGTGGAATAACCAAAGAGAGGAATTATCATCAGAGTAGAAGAATAAAAATATGCAGAAGTTTATATGAAAAGAAAGGATATTTTGCACTCTTCAAGTAAAATTTAGAAACGTGCGTACACAGAGAGTTGGTGAAGGCATGAAGGTTGAAGCGCTTCTGTTCAATATGGGTTTGGCTCCCATCTTGTGTACATATACGTGTGAATTTCGTTCTTGAGACGTGATCAAAGCTAAATGAAGACTTTAATACGTAAATAGTCAAGTGAATGGTAACGATACAAAATCTAATGTAATACAATCCGTATATTGTGATAAAAAATTCTAATTTTTTGATAGCGAACGATGTAATAAAAGATCGTCAATATGACGACAAATGTGTATTAATCAGGTCCTCCATGGTATACTAACTCCGTCCCATTCTTTGTCCGCTATACATTGAAAATGGCCGGTTATAGTTAAGCCAACTAAAGTAATGTTATGCCAGAATACTGTGATGACAAGTTTTAAGATATGTTTCAATTTCACGGGTTATTTTTAATTATAATCATGTCAATCTCAGTATAAAGATAAATATTTATCAATAGATTTTTAACCTAGGGAACGACTTAGAATGTGTAGCTAGTTCCGCGAGGTGAATGGAATGTGTTTCTCTTCGTAACCTGACCAAGATGGACACAGCAGGCGTCACTTCTTAGGATTATTCAACAGACAAATGACGCCCCGCAATTGACGCCCTGTGCTTGCGATGCAACTGTGCTGGATAAGCACCAATTGACCCCGATATCAAAGCATAGTGAAGTGTAACCAAATTGAATTGTAACCGAAACCAAAAGTCCCTCGAGCGACTGAGGCGTAAGTTGTCTATCTGTAGCCGATAATGAGAGTTCCGTGTTTTCAGGAGCATCAATATCTTTGGTTATTGGTATCTTGAACGTGCTGCAAGCCGTAAAGGGACAGAGTTCCTTCCAAACTAAACTATGAAATCCGGTACCGACCAACAGGTTGACTTGCGGGATTTTCCTAGCAGGTATCTCCTCTAACGGGTAACCAACTAGGATAAGTTCGAAGATACCGACTGGTGTCTCAGTTGCTTGACTGTGTAGGGCGTGTAAATGTGAAGTGTTCAAGTAAGGAGAGGCAAAGATGAGAAATAGAAACGGAAGATCGCGTGCACTCCTGTTCCAGCATTCGCCTGGTGTTGACTGGGTTGATTGTTTGATTGATTGTTAGTGATTCCGGGCGCGTTAACTCCTGAGGGCATTAGTCCCGAGAGTGTAGTAAAAGCTTTTTATCTGGAGCTGGTGGTGATCTTCCAATGGCAAGATCCGGTGCCGTCCTACTGTCCACTGCCGGGGATTCCCCCAACCAGATATTTCTCATCAGCGAGGCATCGGTGGGGTACTGTTAGGGATTTGCCTGTGGTTGATCGGAGAAACCATAGAAAACTACCGATCAGAGCAGCCGACTAGTGTTCTCCTTCAGACAGCGACTGAATTCGACCGAGCTAAGTAGCTAGGGTCGAATACCCGTCACCGACCGGAATCGAACCCTAGAACTTCCCAGGAAGAGGCACTGCATCGGTCAAGATTTGCTGTGACTGACAGATCTCCGTCGGCCAACCACATTTTAGCGCACTCACAGTGGAATTGTCTTCTCTCCGCGGTTCAGTAGTAGCTCTGCACTTTAGAACAAATTGAATTTTCTTTATAGCAAATAAGCCTCCGACTTTTTACCAGTTGGAACGGACGTTTACGCCAGAACGGCGTTCTTGCGGGCTCGCTTCTCCGCTGACAGTGGCGTGCACTGCCTCCCCGCCCGCAGTCTTTCACAGCCTCTCCCCGACCTTCAGCTGTCGTCACGCGCCTTCCAGGAAGATCCCTGCTGTCGCCACTAAAACCCGCTGCGAGCACTCCTTTCTTCTGCACTTTGCAGAAACCCCCTTTTGGAGCACAGATGAAATGCCAGTCTTCGTGGTTTAATTGTCGAAAAATTAAAAGGAAGGTGGTAAATGTTAATTTTGA
The DNA here is from genome assembly GCA_964035755.1 of Teleogryllus oceanicus. Classification (NCBI taxonomy): domain Eukaryota; kingdom Metazoa; phylum Arthropoda; class Insecta; order Orthoptera; family Gryllidae; genus Teleogryllus; species Teleogryllus oceanicus. The sequence continues at coordinate 29,956,288 of CAXIVR010000003.1, forward strand.
TGATGATAGGATTATTATTTTGTGCTGATCATAAAGTGTAATATTGGATGGCAAGAATTCATCATTGAAAACTGCATTGCAACATTAGTAATGTCATAAGTCTCATAGTTTTTATTATCTGCAGGGTACCACACCGAGGAAATTTTAGTAAGAATTCCAAAATTTTAAGTTGTATCAATAACGCAAGTTGATAAAAATAAAAAAGAAACCACAGAAGTAACATTGTAATTATGTTTTTTTCTTTTCTTTTTTGACATTTAATTCTGAGGCCATTAGGAAATCTTTCAGCATGATCTTTAGAAAAGAAAAATATCTTAAAAACGATTGTAAAGAAGTAGTACCAAATTTTAAAAAAATATTTTTGAATGTGAAGAAAGTTTAATGGTCGGTCCGGTGGCGAAAATCGTAGTAGAAGGCAATAGTATCGTAGTGATCTCGATCCGAAGGGTCGCAGGTTCGAGTCCCACCTCGGGCATGGTTGTATTTGTGTTCGTCCTTTCACCCCTTATCACCACCATTTCGTTTCATCTTCATAGTTATCAACTCGTTTACTCCGATAGTGGTCGCAAATGACCTAGATGTTGCTGCGACCTTAAATAACCAATAAAAAAGTTAAATGATAAAATACATGACACGTTATATCGAGATTTGAGGCGTTTAATAAAGATCTTTAAAAAAGACTAAGGTCTGCCAGACACCGTGGCTGGGACACGTTTGAACGTGGAAACATCACAATCAATCGCTGTGCTGCCGACGTGACGCCGCTTCATTCGGCGCCCGCAGAGCGCTCTGCCGGAGGCGAGGCACATCGGGCGCGGCCGCCCTGTGCAGGGCGCCTGCGGTAGCTACGTCAACACAGAGCACAGCACGAAATGTGGACTCTTTGATCGCGCAGGTAAATTTCGTGCGTTCGTGCGACAAATGTGTGCTCACGTGCGCCGCGCATCGTTTGTGCTGGTCGCGCGTTCTCGAAACACCGGCTATGAAGATAAACAATCCGAAAGTTGGTGGAATATGCTGAGTGTACTAGTAGAACGGGGTTCGTCCCTATTTTATTTTGATTGCGTTCGCCACTATTGTATGTAGATTTGAGTCCACGTTTTATTAGTAGCTGACCTGACATGGTGCCTAAGTTGTAATGTTTTCCTTTAGAAATATGTCCTTGTTGCATGTGAAATAGTGAATTTTATTCTGTGGAATTATATCTGAATATTTCTTTTTTCTGTGGTATACCTTCAATAGTTTGTCTTTTGAATCTACACGCGTCTAAGGGACAGATTGAGAGAAAATTAATTTTCCTTATTCACAACATTAGCAATTATAAATAAAAAGCTAGTGGAAAATACTGAGTGGATTCTTCCCGCTTCTGGGTCGCCAGTGGCGTGTACTGCCTTCCTACCCGCAGTCTTTCACTGCCTCCTCCCCCTGACCCCAGCTATCGTCAGGCGTCTTCCTGGAAGATCCCTGCTGTCGCCTCTAAAACCTGCTGTTCTTTCGTTCCTATCGAATCCCTATCCTCGCCAGCTTTGAGTCAACATGTTATTAGTCGTTGACCAGAAATCGGACCAAAATTGTATTGTTGTCCTTTAGATTTGTGTTTTTATGCAACTGATTAATTCTGCTCTCAGATATTATACTTCCAAAGTTTTTGTCTTTTGTATACATTCACACCTAATGAACGGTACCAGACAAATTAATTTCCTTTTGTCAAAACACTAGCTAGAATGAATAAATCGAAAGTTAGTGGAAGGCGCTGATTGTTACGGGATGTCATTTTTTATTAAGTTTCTGCCAATATTTCATTAATAGTCATATAAATGTATTGTATTGTTTTCTTGTAGGGAGTAAAACTGAATTTTATTGTCTGATATTAAGTTTTAGAGATTTTATTAGCTATTGACCTAAGATCGTGGCATTAATTAATTTGAATAATGACTTTTATTTTCTAATATTATTTCTCCAATTGTTTATATTTTGTATGTGTGCTGTTAATGGACATTTTCAGATAAATAAAGTTTTATTTTTCCCAAAACTAGCTATGCTGAACATACCGAAAATTAATAGAAACTAATGAGTGTAAACAAACGTCACTGTTTTATTTAGCTTTAGACATTTTATTATTATTCACGGCAACATATTGTTTTGTTTTCTCATGAAATTATGTTCATGTAACGAGTGAAATTGAATTTTATTATCTGATATATTTCCTAATGCTTCAACATAGCAAATAAGCATTTCGAGGAAGATAATTTTCCTTAGTGATTTCTTTGTCAAATAATCTTGAGTGTAAGCAAATGCATCTATTTCATTTATAATTACGAAGTCAACATTCTATTGTTTTTCAAAATATTTTCACTACAGAGTTATATTTTTAGTAAGTATAGTAATGTATTTTATTCTCTGACAATTTAACTACACTTGTTTGTCTGTTAGTATCTATAGAGTAAATGTAAATTACAAAAGAATTCAAATTCTTTAGTTAGTGCAAATGTTTATTTTGTAACAATGCAGAAAATCATTTTCTTTTCCATTGTTTTCTTTCCTTTATATTTTTGTCTAAACATGCACTTTCGCGATGGCTTCCGATTTTACTCACAGAACAGATCACGATAACAGTTCACAGTTAATAAAAACATTTTCATTTTCAATATTTTTAGAATATTTTAATAGTGACCATATGCAGATGTAAGAGTCAAGAATCAATGTTAAGAACTAACTAACGTCCATAGAAAGAGAACAATGCATTGCACAAAAAAATGTTATTTCAAGAGTCATGCTGTCACTTGCCAATGATATTGAAGAGTATTACCTAGATGCACATGTAGGGCTAGTGTAGCGTTACCAATTGAAAGGTGCGCCCTGCGCTATTGTAGGCAAATAGTTCCCTGGCAGGTGCTGACAGGCGTGTTGTGTCAATACGCGACGAGAGCTGAAGGTATTTCTCATGTAAATTATTATTGTGCATTGCTCTGGCTTGCTAGATAAAGGTTTATTTATACATCAATAAATATATTTAATGAGCTGTTCATGGTTTTGCGACATGAGGGCCGAAGTGAAGCAGCTTCATGGTAATAAGTCTCGTAAGAGAAACAAACTTCAGACATGTTTCATTCAGTAATATATGAATATTTTTCATCAAATTGAAACGTATACTTTAATTTGGTCCTAGCACACCTGCACACTGCGTATATAATGTATATTTATATTTTTGAATTAAAGTATTTTATTCATTTGAAAAATTATAAACTCGCATTATTAAAAATTGAAAATTAGATTGCAAGAGTTCTGGTATTTCACAGCGTTCTTAAGAATTAGATTGTTTGTTTGCTAAGCATCACTTCAATATTTTTCACTTTTAATGATCTACTCCATAGAGAATTACACTTACCACTCATCAATCATCACATCGCTCATCTCTTCAACAATTTCTATTCTAATAATCCTCTATAAATCAAATAGCCCACTACATCCTAGTCACTCAACGATTTCCCGACCCCAATCCAAAATAAAAATTAGTTGTATGTCTTCCTCCATATATTCTCCGATGTTAATAAAGCGTTGGTACTCAATGAGTATCCTAAACGAATGTTGTAATTAGAACAGTTTTAGAGAATTAAGGATAAGTATATGTCATTGCAAATACGTGTGAAAAATTAAAAGATACTGAACCATGTACTCATCATTCGAATGATATTTTTTTTTAAAAAATTAAATCAAGTTTAAAGAATCATTTGAATCACTTCCTTTAGATAAAGAAACTGCATTAGCTAAGGAGAGCAACAAAATGATGCAAGAGTGATACAAATATCTTTGTTGACATTTCTTTTGAAATAATATGTTTGATTTGTACAACTGGACTGTTAACTGGAAAAACATCGGGGAGGTGGCTCAGGGAAGCAGTTGATGTCACTGCAGTGTCTCTGACCGGGAAGTTCTAGGATTGAGTTCTGTCGCTGTCTGGAGGAGACGTTTAGTGGCCGGGTGCTCTGATCGATAGTTCTCCGTGATTTCTCCGATCAATATCAGGCAAATCCCGTGATAGTACACTAACAAACGAACCACGGCCCGCGCGTGATCATTCCTTCCTCCTTCTTGTCTTATCCTCACCCCTTACACACACTTACTCTTACATGCATTACACAACCACACTTGCCGGGGAACCTGTCGAGAACTTAGAGCCTCTCGCGGCTGGGGCGGTGCCCCGCTGGTGGGAGATACGTGATAGAGTAAAACATCACTAGCCGGCGGTAGGTCAGCGCCAGATTTCACCATCCAGCTGAGGAATATCACCGCCGCCACTCAAGCAAAAATAATAATATAACATTAATTGGATATGGGTTGAAAGGGTACCAATTGCAAGTCAAACAACACGAGCATTTCCAATTACGTGTTGTTAAAAACACGTTTAAAGTTTTCGTAATTTATTTACCATAGTTGATAAGAACATTTACAATGCGATTTTCGAAGTTTGGAATCTGTAATATCTCGTCAAAAAAAGTTAAGGTACACACTATTATATGACGGCGACCACATTGACCTACAATATGGCGGTGATCGCAATGTTCAATGTGTTATGCTAGTGCTCCCTCTCACCATTGGAGTAGTGGGCTTTAGTCACTAGCTGTTTACTACGTTGCTTTCTATTCTTCAGTGTTTCGTGATTTACTTAATTTATGAAATCATGAAGTAGCTGATTTTCGTCGATTTTTTTCCTGCACTGCATGTAAACTGATGTGAAAGAAGCTGAATATTACCACAAGGTTAAATATTTACTCATATCGAAATAATGTATAAAGTAGTGTCTAATACCACGGTGTTAATTACTAATGAATGGATAAGTTTTTGTTTACTGATATACAATATGGTTCTATTATATACGTGGACCATTGTGCACGGCTGAATTTTTGTCCATGGACAGTGACCAAATCTCGAATCGGTGCAAATGCCTCATAAATATTTAATAATTCTCTAATTTAATGTTACTTTTAAATTAATTGTTAATATTTACCTCCAGATTAGTTGGTTAGAAACCGTAACTAAAACTTTAATTGGCCAGGCACTTTTAGAGCAACTCGATATGATATTTCGGAGTCTGATATTTAATCAAGGGCGTGGCATCCATTAGTCGTCTTTCCTATTAGTGATGGCATCGGCCGCGCACGGCGCTTTGTCGTTCTCGCCGACTAGCGCTACCCATCGACCGAATTTTGTACACGCGCGTTCGCCCGCCGATAGAACGCGCCAGCGAGCGGTGCCCTACATCTGTTTCCACCGAACGCCAACAGAGGCCTCTGCGCCACGCTCTCCGATTCCCACGAGGAACTGATTCCCTTACCAATTTGTTTTTCTACATATTTAGAGCCATTCACTAATTTACAATTTACGGAGTTTGTGTAGTAATTAACGCACAAAAGCAATTAGTACATTTTGAAAACACAGAGACAAATATTTTCTAACATTTACACTTTAAAACGTTGGACTATCAATAAAAAATTATTGTGTGGTGAAATCATTTCAGAATCTGCTCTATCTCTTGTAAATAATGTTATAAATATACATTTAAAAAAAGGTTGCACAGACGCATGGTTTTGACGTAAATTCACACGGTTTTTCAATTATTTTCCATTCTTTTGACAATTTTAACAATTATAAAATTGTTATATAATATCGATTCCTTGTCTGTCCGGGAAGCGGAAGCCTGTGCAGTATAGCTTTGAAGAAGGCCACAACAAGATGGCTGAAACGTCAGTTTCATCGACTCAGACACGGCTCATCCCGAACAGCCTAAAATCCAATGACTCCGGCCGCGGAAGCCTACGAGTCTATCATGATTTATTGATGTCTGGATTCTTTTTTGATTTCTCACAAATATTTAAATATTTTCCTTTAAAATAGTTACAAATAGTAACAGAAGGTTTTTCAAAATCAGTTCATTTTTATACATCGAATGGCGATTTCCCGATTTTTTCAATGGAACAAAAGGCACATTTAACTTTTACTTTATAATTTTGTGTCGGTTGTGATTGCTGTATCACTCTTAAAAAGTCCAATCTGAAAGCAACATTAAAATAACTATTTTTCACATACTTGACAGAAACAGTGTATTCATCGCGCGTTCCTTGAGAAAGCGAGAGAGGCAGGAATCACATCTGCTGTGTTTGCTCGTGATACAAAATGCCAGTAATTCTTCGGCCTTCTGACATTGAGAAATGGGTGATGGACAACATGTAAAAAGGTCGTCTAACAACTACTAGCTCTCCGCTCTTTCTTTCTCAGCCTCTTTGAAAATAGTAACCTCACGTCACTGTGATTTGTGATATTGAGTGACATTTATTACGAAATTAGTTTCCCTAGAGCATATCGGGTAAATCAATTTCTTTCACCTCGAAATCATCTACAAGGTACCACATTTGGTTATGAGGGTAAGGCAGTTCAGTAAACCTGTTCAGTAAGGCAGTTATCGATTACCAAAGCTGTGTTCCTACTATTTACTAATGTTTTATCCATTACGTTTCTTTCAGACACAAGAAAAAGGACGTGATTTGATTTTTCGCAAAAGGCGCAAAGAGAGGGAGTGAACTTGAAGGAATCGGAAGAACAGCTATTCATTTCCAATAATAACAAACAGGCAGTGTATTTTCCTGTCGATGTCAATGATAGTTAAAATAAAAGTTGTAATCCGAGAATAAATTACTAACACAAATTGACGACAGAGAGCGTCGTGCTCACTTTCATGTAGTAGCAACAAAAATGACTTCTAAAAACTGAAAGTGGCAACTGAAACTGGACATGCTCGCGATACGTCCCGAGTATTCATCAACATTTCATGCTTAGGAATCTAGAGGTAGTTTCAAGAATCTCCCACCGCTAATGTATGTATGCATTTATGTACGTATATATTTACATACACGAATAATATACACGTTCGTACATGTATGATCGGACATAGGCGGAATGCACAGCTCGGATATATTAAAAGCTTTTGAACTCAAACTAACCAAGACTAATTTTCGTTGCACCTTTCTAGGAAAAATTCAGATATTTTAATTTTTTAGGGCACAACATAAATTTTCCAATTACGTTTATTTCTTTTCTTAAGTGTCTAATCATTTCTTCACGACTCACAAGAACTACAACACCTCGAGAAGGCATTGCAAGCCAACAGTTACAAGCCCAGCGAAGTAAGAAGAGCTCTACACACGAAGAGGAAGACCAATGAACTTAAACATCATAAGATGCAATATTCGGTGCAGTTTTCCTGCCTTATGTGAAGAAAGTTTCGGACCGCGTAGGGAATTTGCTAACAAGACATTGGGTCAGAACAATCTTTAAACCCACTCAATAACTCCGCAACATATTGCGCCAAAGATCCCCTGGACAGAATTTCCCTAGCCGGAGTTTACAGAATTCCTTGTTTTCGTGGTTCCGTATACATAGGTACTACAGGGAGAAGTTTTAATACACGGATAAAAGAACACAAAAGTAACTTCCGTCTAGAACAAACAGAAAAATCAGCAGTCGCCGATCACGCGCTGTCGGGACGCGGACACGACATGCGCTTTGAAGCAACGGCAGCTCTCTCCACCCCCACACACTACTACAAGACACTCCATATGAAAGCTATCGGATATACAAACATAAAAACAATTTTAACAGAAAATAAGAAGGCGAAGAATTAAATGGTACATGGTACCCAGCACTTCGTAACATCAAATCTCGACAGCCAATCAGTACCGCTGACGTGACCCAACAGCCCAATAGCACCGCCGACGTGACCAAATCATGTGCGAACGCCGCTGACGCGATCCAATCAGACGCGAGTGCGCAAACCTCGCCCAAAAATAGGGATCTCAGAGTCACCGGAATGTCAATCGACACCGTGCTGCCAGAATGTTCCAAATTACATGGAGTAGCTACTTACTCCTGAAAAGTAATTTCCAGCTTTCCCGTACGGTTTGTTCAGCCGTTAGCCACACACGTAACCATAACGAACTGTTACAAAAAGCAAGCTATTCTGAACAAGGCTTTTAAATATTAAAAACAATGCTAAAAAACAAAACTGAACACGAGGACAGCTACAAGCTACAGAGCACTTACACGCAGTTTGTCTATGCAACCAGCTTTCTGGACTCACCAATATGGCGGTGGTGGATTCACGTTTGTGACGTCATGCCAGCTCCATATATTCATAGCTCTATGCCAAGTGCAACGCAAAAACTGTCAACGCCATGATCACTCTAAAAACAACAGTGAACGCAAATCTCGCTGCGTACTTTGCCTTGGCAACCACCATTACGAAGCTTGTCCATTACCAATAAAAGCTTCACCTATGTGCATAAACAGTCTAGGTAAGCACCGGAAAAATTTCAAACAACGTTCAAAATTTCGTAATAAAGGACAAAACATAAGTTATGCAGCCGCGAGCATCGCAAACTTCAAGCAACCTCGACTACCTGTACCACAAGCTATAAGTTCCGCGCCTTCGCCAGTTCTGGGTAACACTAACTTTCCTTCACTACCAACTATCAATAACTTAAGAAGGCCGCAAGCAAGCACCCCTCGTTAGGCGCAGGTGGCATCACCAAACAATCGCATAGATTTCATCTCTAAAATAGTTTAAAATGTTATCTCTCAAGTCATGGCAAATTAGTTCCACAGTTACAATCTTTAATAAATTCAATAATCTCTTCATTATTACCCAATGGCTCAAAATAAATTATACTTGGGTTTATCTAACGCGGCATCTGAGACTAGTATCTTCAAACTGGAATATGGTACGACTTTTTGCGTCTTTTTCGCATGCCGCAAGATGTCGCATGATCGTGACGGTATCAAGCAGTGGTGGAAATCAAGTGACTCTAGTGGCATGACCGAGAAAGACGCGAAAACCCGTGCCATATTCCATCTTGAAGATACTAGATGCCTCGTTAGAAAAATCCAAGTATAAATGGTTTAACACTACTCAACTGAAACTGCAATGGAATTGAAAAACAGTGTGACTATTTTTCTCATTTCTTGTGTTCACATAAGATCGATATTGCCTGCGTAACCGAAATTCATGTCCGCCCTGCCTCAAAATGCTAGCTAAACATCCCGAGATACGTATCCTACAGAAATGACCGGCTATGCGACAAATCTGCCAGGAGAGTAGCAATTACAATCGATAGACGAATTGCGCATTGCAGTTGAAATACTTCATCAGAAAATCTAGAAACAATAGGAAACCAATTAACACAGGCTAAATCAGCCCGACCTTTCGCATAATTGCTGCGTATAGGCTTCCCAATACACGATTTTCAACCGACCTCTTAAAACACCTACTTTCTCTCAAAATTCCAATAATAATTAGTGGCGACCTCAACGAAAAATTGTGAGGTTGTAATACCACCACGCCTCAAGGAAAAATTCTCCACCAAATCGCATCAGAAAAGGTCTGTACAGTAAATGCACCCATCGTGCCTACCTTTTATACAACACATATCAACGTTAAAACTGATATTCTGGATCTGATTTTAACAAAAAATATCAACCTCCCGATAATACAAGGCCCTCAGCCTGAATTAAACTCTGATCACAGACCGGTAATAATAACTTTCAACGTGAATAAAATACCCGTTACACAATGACCACGCATCGTCATAGATACAAGAAATTGGAAAACAATTTCAGGAATACTTGTCCCACCATCTGTTAGTACCAAAAACTTTAACCAATAACATTGGAATAGAAACTGAAATAAAACACTTTACCTCACTCATACACAATGCAATTAAAGAAATGTAGACACCAGTTCCAAGAACAGGCTTCAAGAAACTCACCATCCTAAAGAAACTTTTGTAAATGATTGCCATCAAACGCTAACTAAGAAAGGAAAAGGCGAAGGTTCAGGTTTTCTCACTTAAAAACCCAAACAACGTATGCTATGAAATAAACAAAAGACTTAAAAAATTATATTCGTTAATTTCAGAAATCTATTATCCAGCTTCACATGACCAGTGGTCAGTAATTAGGCATTTAACTAAAGAAAAACTAGCATCCCAACAATAAAATTAGGAAATAGCCAACCATAACTGACAGAGAAAAAAAACATGCATTTTCAAAAGACTACCCCTCGACATTCAGCCACAACGTATCCCTTGACTCGGAATTCACAGATGAAGTCGAAAACGAAAGCATCAAAGATTGGTACACAGTACAGTTACCTACAAAATTTATCTCACGCAAGGAAATTAAAACGGAAATAAAATGCTTACGTCCAAAGATATCCTAAGCCCACGATAAAATACCAAACTTCATTTTAAAAGAACTCTCACATGAAGACATTAGTGTTTTAACAGGTTTAGGTTAATTCCCACGGCAAAAGCTTGCAGAAATATTTCCAGTCCCCCAATCACGGAAGGGTCATACATTAATTTCAAATTACAGACTCATTAGTCTAATTCCTTCAATCAGCAAAATCTTGGAAAAACTCATATTAACCAGACTAACAAAATACCTCAGTGCAATTATCGCAATTCCTAACATCCAATTCGGATTCAAAACAAAATAATTCTCAACGTATCATCCTCTCTGACTTACAAACCATATAGCAAATTCCTTCACAAACTAAAAATACACACTCGCAGTTTTTCTCGACATGTCACAATCCTTCGACCGGGACTGATATGAAGGTGTACTCTACAAACTAAATATATTGGGTATACCTTCACTTATCCATAAAATAATTCAAAGCTTCATCCTAGGTCGGACGTTTACAGTATGGATAAACAACACATCATCCAATATTGAAAATATTTCTGCAGGAGTATCGTAGGGATCGTCGCTTTCTCCTCTGCTATACAACATCTACATAGCAGATTTCCCCCAACAGAAAACTTGCAAATGGCCACCTTTGCTGATCACACCACCTTGTTTACTTCCTCCAGTATACGCAGTGTAATGATTTGCAAGACCCAGAACGTGAAATATATAAAACGAACAGAACTTTACTGGTCAAGGAGAAATTAAGTACGCAAAGAAAACAATAGACGGCAACGCCGCGTGCTTATAATTCTCAGAAGGTAGTAGGAAACGTAAAGGGCGTAAATAGACAACATAAACAATGGGTAGAACCCGATTTTTGAAACGGTTTAAAGCAAAAATCAAGTAATTCGAGCCACGGGTTCAAGAAATATCAGAAAGTGTATGAATTGTATGTAACACATTAAGAACGAAGAAGATGCACCCATTGTTGTGCTGTTGGAAGTGCAAAAGAAACTCAGTTTTTATTGTATATTTCAAGAACGCTTGGACGGATTAACGTCAAACTTTCTGGAATTATAAAACAGAAAATTTGGATTAGGGCAAAATTAGTCACGGCACGGGGGAATTTGTACGGGACTTGAATTATTTCAATATTTACATTTATAACGTGGGGGATTAAGAGAGAAAAGACGGTCGCAAACGATGGAAGTATGAATTTCTAACATGTACCGTGATGGGCGGGTGTTTTGAGAAAAAAGAAAGTTGTCGGATTGTAGACCAACAATGGGAAAAGTAGTAAGAAAGAGAACGAGTAGAGTTTTGGTCGCCTTTTGGACGCGTTATATCGTCGTGCTGAAATTTTTTAGAATTTCTTAAAATATTGAGTGGAAGTGTTTTTCGAGAGTTTTTTCGAGTAAAAGAAGTCATTGGAACATTGTGGAGATAAAATTTAAATTATTTTTTGTTAAATTCACGGGCAAAATTCTGAAAACATTATTTCGCGTAAGTAAGACGTGGGAAAACATTAGCGGGAATGTGATTAGTCGCGAGAAACAATAACCGGGACTGTAAGCAACGGATTTGAAAGTGAAATAGTGGCGTCCAGGAACTGGTGGCAGCCGAATTGGAATTTCGTCCACGGGCGGTGCACGAGACACCGGGCAACGGCGGACGTTGACAGTGCGCGACGCCGCAGCAAAGGGAAATTGCATGAGTTGCATATATACTTTATTTTTTTATGCTGGAGGCAAAAATCCGCCAAGATTCTGTCGAAGATCAAGTTTTGGCAATTAAATTAATTAAAATTATAACCATGAGATGAGGTCACGACAAAATGCGCATTCCTGTGTGAATGAAATGTTTGTTGATGTTTTAAGTGTGAATGGGATTATTTTTATGTTGTTTGTATTTATGTTTTTGCGTTATTTGTTTTTCTTTTTTGCAAGCCAAGTGTTCATTTGTCAATGTGTTGAAATTTGCTTGCAATAAACAAATGAGCATTTAGTATGGCTCATGATTGCCTCGAATACGTGTGTTGTTTCTTAGTAGTTCTATAGATATTGACCCAGGCACGAACGTGAGGTATCCCGTCTTAAGTCCGTATGGAATGAGCACGCGATTCACGCCCAGGTAAGATTGAATAATTATAGTGAGCTAAGCCCAGGTACGGGCGACTGAGCAAGAGCAAGGGCAAGGCAAATGGAGTGGATATAAGAGAAATCGGTTGCATTGTGCGCCCAGAGGTATTAAGAGAAAGGATATTAGGTGTGTGGCGACATTATATTGTGGGCCCAACGTGAGGGCATGAGTGAGTTGGGTAGGTTGGATAGAGAGCGGCGGGTAACACACCACCATTTTCATTACAGCAGTTACTGGAAGAAATAAACAAGGTGGTGCGGTAACTGTAAACGAAGAGCAAAACTCTCATAAGATCTTTTAAAAAAATTAGAACTTGGACACAAAAGGAGAGTAGCTCTAAACGGATATAAAACAGTTTGCAAAGTTTTTACACTAAGAAAATACCCATCTTACCACCACTAAATATTGAAAACGCTCCAATACCCTGGACAGACGAATATAAAACAATCAAATATCATGGTTTACATTTTCATATAAAGTTAACATGGAAATAATATCTGTGACGGTCTGTTCAGATGCGTCCAAAATAAATGCAGAAACATTGAATTAGGACTAAAAAACACATTAATTTCGTATGTAAATGGGAACAAAAACATGTGAAGGTGCATGGGTGGAAGCTGTTTTCTTTAATTTATTAATATGCTAAGGAATTGTACTCAAAGTGGACTATTAGAACGTCAATGAATAAAAGTAGGACATATTTACAAGTAGTGACACGTCGCAACCGTATAATGTTTCGTAAATGATAGGGTTTCCGTGATAGTAAATTAATTTTCCGTATAAGGAATGAGGCAGTCGAAAGTTCTCACAAGCGTGACAAACGATTGCTGATAATATGTTCAAGTAGGAAATAATTTCAAACATTATGAATGCCTTGGGATATATTTGGGAATTCGTGGCAACGCTAAAAGGCTATTAAAGACAATATAATATAAAAAGAGACGAAAAAGAAACAGTCGTATTGTCAGAGAAGAGTTGTCTTTTGTTTTAAACTACGCTGTATAGTAGAATGAAAAACTTCAGAAGTGACGGAGATTCCGTGGTGAGCGCATCGTGTGGTTTTGGTAGTACGGATGTTTACTTATGAGATAATCTCGAGTTACCGTAGTTGGCGGATGCATCGCGTGTTAGTTTCGAAGTTCCAAAATTTTATGAAATTAATTTTGAAGATGTTATGATTTTTTTACATTTTTTTAGTCGGGATGGGTCAGCAATGGCAGCCAGACGTCGTTCAGCAGAAAAAGAAATTTAAAAACATTATATTAAGAAAATACAAAAAACAAAAACAAACAATTGGCAAATTATATCCGCTCATCAACAAAAAGTCTCAATTGAAAGTCTCCTGGGAACATAACAAACGAGAACCGGGAGTGGTAGCTCAGTGCATCAACAGATGTCACTGCAGCGCCTCTGACCGGGAGGTTCTAGGTTCGAGTCCTGACGGCGTCAGGATTTTCTTGCTAGGTCATTTTGCTAGGTCAAATTCAGTCGCTGTCGGGAGGAGAATTCCAGCGGCCGCTGCTCTGATCGGTAGTTTTTCGTGGTTTCTCCGATCAACACCAGGCGAATGCCGGAGCAGTACCCTATCAAATGGGCCACGGATCACGCGCGATCTGTCCATCCTCTTACTTGTCCTATCCTCTCCCCTTACACACACACCTACACTAACATGTACTACACTACCACATATTCCGGGAGACCGGTCGGGAGCTTAGAGCTTGTCCTGGCTGGGGCGGTGCCCCGCTTGTGGGAGAGACCTGGTTAGGGGGAAACCCCACTAGCCGACGGTAGGTCGGTGCCGGATCTCACCATCCAGTGGGGGATGATCACCGCCATCTCCCGAGAAAAAACATGCAATACACTAACGGGACTAATGACAAGCAGTTGACGTGCCCGGAAACACGAAAAAATCAATCATAAGAAACGAGCAAATTCACCATGAATTAAAAATACTGTGGCGTCGTGGCAACGCTTTCTAGCCAGTCGGGCTGGAGGAAACCGTTGCACTTGCACGCTTGAGCCGGACGCTGGCTGGGATGGGGGCGGTTGGTTGCTCATCCCAGATTTGCGTGCCTGGCACCGTGGAGGCGTACCTGCGCTGAATAGAGTGACGCCAGGGGAGGTGGCGTCTGGAAGGAGCCGCTCTAAAATAACCTATTGAGAGAGATTATTGACTAGTCCGGAATGATTGTGCAGGATCCGCGGAGAAGACTAGCCGTCGAGACTTCGAGACGCCGAGAGCATGCATCCACGCGGGATATGTTGAGAGTCTAAAGACTGGGTGATATCTCCTGCGCTCCAAAAGCACGCGGTCTTCCAGGCGTCAGGCCATGAAATAACTGTGGTTATAAGGGACTCAATGTCCGACAGCATGTGGCACCGAGCTGTAGGCCTAGGGACGGTCGCGAGGGTTTTCGCGGCAAAGGGGAAAGAAAAGGTTGCCGGTGACTTTTTTCAATGTTTGTAAATTTTAACTTGTTGTTTCTGTGTTAGTATATGTAACAGTTGTCTGTGTTCATGAATTTCAGTACGTCACAACACCTCTACTCTCTTAATTTCTTATCTTATTCTTATTAATATCTTATCATCAATCAATCTTATCAAAACGTTCTAACAATTTTCTAAGGAACCAATGCTCAAGCACAAACATCTTCCATCTCAATAGAAATGGCCCAACAAACCCTAGAATTAAATCTAAATTTCCCAAAGAAGCTTTACTTACCCTCTAATAAATAAATGATATAAATCAGCTGGCCTATGGAAATCCACACCTCCCTTCCACAAGACATATCACAATGAAGTGAATAACAGTAGTAGTAAATAAAAGTAATTGTAAGAACCAGTGTATTTATATTTATTTTGAATTGTAAATTATTAAATGATCTTATATTTTGTTTCCTTTATTATGAAATTTGTTAGATTCATAATAAAAGAGTGTATATAAAATGTAGAACATGGCAACAAACTAATGTAAAGTAGCAAGCAGATGATGATTTTATTGGGAAAATAAGATAATATCAAGCAGAAAAATTAGCAGATTGGAAATACCTGCTCATGTGTACGGACAATATCTTTTATTACTAATGGAACGATGGATTCAGAAGACGATCTTCACTGTCGGCAATACCAAGTACGTTTCCACAACCAAACTACAACGTAGAATATCCCCCACAATTTAATATCTTGGCGTTGGCGGACATAAATGTGATGATTTACAAAACAGATTTGAAATTCCAATAAGTAGCGAATTTACGACTGCGCGCACACGTGTGCTTCCTTCCGCGTCGCCCCACTCTCCACCCAACCCCGCCCCGCCCCCTGACCATCCCAACCCACCCTCCCCGCCCAATGCCGCCCCGCTCCATCCCAGCCGACCTCGCCTCGCTTGGCCTCGTCCCGCCCCGCCCCGCCCCCTGTCCATCCCAGCCCACCATCCCCGCCTAATCCCGCCCCGCACTTCTCCATCCCAACCCACCCTCCCCGCCCCGCCCCATCCCGGCCGACCTCGCCTCGACCCACCCCACCCTACTCTACTCGCCCCGCCGCTCCCCGCTACGTGTTCTCCCAACGGCCACACGGCTGGCGGGGAAGTGACGTCCATGTTTATGCGATGGAAAACCCATTCTGTGCAACAGCCATAAAAGCCCGGCCGTTCGCAAGGCGAAAAGGTGTCGCGGCGAAGGCAGCGGAGTGGGAAGCGGGCGGTAGATCGGGGGAGGGGCGAAGAGGGCGGGGGCCAGGCTGTGCCCTCGGCGATGAGATCAGCTTGCACGCCTGGCGCCCGCTCAGCAGTAAATCGCCGGCTGCGGCGTAACCGCTGGGGCAAGGCACTCGCTCGCTGCCTCCAGACGCTAACCTATCGTGTCCGGGCGCACAGTGGGAAGGGTAGTCTAAAGTCTCTGGAAAGCCATCCCCCTGAGATGATAAATTAAAGAAGTTTATGAACTTAAAACATTTTAGGACTAGTGATCTGCAGCAGAAAAACACAAATGGTTTTCCCAAAAGTCACCAACACATCGCTGAAGAACAACATATAAAATACTCTCGTGCATTGCAATAAACTCTATATATATATATATATATATATATATATATATATATATATATATATATATAACTTTCTTCTCTTTGGGGTCTTGCTGTCATATGATGGCAGCTGCATCGAAAACAGTGAGATGCTGTATGAGAATTCAGTCGGTACGCGCTGTACGAGAATATGCAAAGGAATACAATTAAATATTTGCATCTTCAGTCAAAATTCAAGCAGTTTCCTTTATTTTTGAAATTTTCCTGAGTTTCTGAGTAGTTAACAAAACCGTAGACATCCCTCATTAGATGATAAGTGGCAGCATGGATTTCTTTTAATTTCGCGCGAATTTATGCGAGACACCATATATTTTATTTAACTTTCTGCGCTAATTGAGAATTAGTGACACGTTATTTCAGGGTTGTTTTTTTATTGCGAGTACCTGGGCAGCTAATGTTAGCATAGACACCTTTCACGCGGCCCGAGGTGCATAGTTTTCTTTCAATTCTGGCACTCGTTCGAAATCAATCACAGAGATTATATTCACTCTCCCTTTTCAGTCTGGTGCTCACAAAATCTTTGTTTGTCTTGGTTTACGCCTGTAACTAAACAAATGTCTGAACGATATTTTATTTTGATAGGCTGAACGTATATTTTATGTTATTACAGTCAAAAAATGCATATATTACTGATAACTTAAATATTCATAAAATAAATACTTGACTGTTTGGGAAGCGACAGCCAATAAATTACTGACTTTGTTTTCAGAATCCTTCGTCTTCAGAAAGAACATTTGTTTTATTTGTATATGATAAATTTAGTGCCCTGGAAATATTTTACAGTTATCTTTAATAATTAGTTGAATCAACGCGATCTTTTTCCACTAACAAAGATAATTCTCACATTATGTTACGAGTATTTTCAAATTTAAAACTCTCAAGAACGTGTCAACATATTATAAAATGACATATTATAATATAACATATAAAATAACAACATATTTTTGCGATTATGCCAAACAAAACATATTTGTTTCAAAACATTATTTTGCTATAAATAATCCAAAAATGGCGTAATATTGGCCGAGCAAAATCATTGTTCAGCCAGTGTGCGAAGAGCCTTTTTGCTATAGTCTCAAGGGTCGTTCTACGTGTCCGCCGTTTGCAATGTCCACCTGTCTGCTCTGCTCCTCGAAGTGCCTGCGTGTCTGAGGCCGCGTCGTTTTCGTTGTTTGTGGTGGTTGCTCTGTCACTTACGTCGATTGACTCTGGCACTTTACTTGCGACGTAGCTCTCGCCAATTCCTTTGTCTTGTGGCAATGGGGTCTCAAGTACTCTCCGTCGAGAGACGCTTCTCGCTGAGTAGTTTGAAGTACACATTCCATGTGCTGTGCGTGATCGTGTGATTTCAGTGAACGTAATTTCAAAAATTGCCTCTCGTGATTCAAACTGACAGTGCTATATTTTTTGTAGTAATATATTTGGCTACCTATAACACACTTTTCTGGGACCTCGAGATGATTGTATCGTGAAATTTGAACAATGGAAATAAGATAGAAACTGGACGATTTTCTTTCATTATTACTTACGAGTTAATGAAAGCTTTTTCAGATAGAACGTCCCCACAAAAAATTAAAAAATAAGTTTTGTCATATTATTTCTAGCACATAACCGATATTTAAATTTAGCTTATATTCTGAACTATTTTCCGCGGTTTATTTCCATTTTATATTCCGCATCGTAAAAAGATCTTTGTCAAGGGACAGGAAGTTGTTTGAATGGCGAATCCTTTCTTTCAGTTTTGTGTGTGTTATGTTTTATTCAATAATCCGGTTATTTGATATGTATAGCAATAATGCGAAGTAAATTAATAAGCCTCAACAAATTTAACTATTCTCGTGTCTGGGTGGAGAGCTCTTTAAACAAACAATCTTTTGTCTGTTAAACTTCCTAAACCAAATGTAGGATGTTGTTCACTTACTGCACTCTTAAGTACCCACTATTGCAGTACTAACGCTTTCAATTCAAAATTCATAATTTGACTCACAATTGAGAATTTGAAATCTGACTGATGTATTACTACATTTTAATGGATAATTCCTTAGCTTAGGTAGAGGAAATGGGAATTAATGTAGCTGAATTTGGGGCAATAACTATCAACTGACTTTTCGAAAACAGTCATCCAGTGATGAACTACCCTCATGTTGACCACTCTTACTTTAAATTCTCGTGCGAGTTCCTCTGGTCGCAGGGCCTGTAAACTCGAGTAAGCTATTTACCTTACCCGCAACCTTGACATGCAAGGGATAGGCTATTAGGTGACAATTACTGAGTTAAGAACGTGATCATTACCAAAACTCTGCAATAAGATCTTCTATATTTGTTCCTTGTAGCTTTACTCTAGCTATTTTATGAAACGCTGATGGAATATCAAGAAAACAAGCAATTACCTTCCCTATCTTTTCTTTTATTTGTTCTTTCGATCACAAAAGTCAAAATATAAACGTTCTCATTTATCTACCAGCCCGATCTAAATTCCGTTTGATTTTTTATCCTTTCCATCTACTTATTTGTCTAACTCTTTTTTAAAAATCTTATGAAATATTCTGAGAAATAAGGGAATCAAAATAATTCCCCTGAAATTCCTGATTTTTACAGCTTCTTTTTTGTGTTCCAGATCCACAATGGCATTTCCTCTGTCTTTTAGGCATTTCATTTCCTCAATTACCATTTCGATCAACTCCCAAGCCATAGTTCTACCCTTACCGTTTATCGTGAATTAAGTAAATATTCCCTCTACTCCCCGAACATTCTCCTCAAGAAATTTCTTTCCTGATTTCTATCATCTCTAAAAATGTATTAATCAGATTTCCAGTCCATGCATTCCATTCTCCACACCTGAACCCTCAAGAATATTATACCTCTATTCTATTAAAACACCGGTTACAAAATAGAAAAAGTTGTCGGACCTAAAGACTTGATACGTTTGTCTATGAATGTCGACGTGCTGAATCCGAATCTGAAGCCAGTATTGCGCTACCAGCCTCCAGTTTTTTTTCAAATCGCTAAAAACCACAGTGAAATTGTATTTATTGTTTTCAGGGGTTATTGTCACCATGAAATTTACAGTTTACAATTTCACGTTGATTTTTTGCGATTAAATAAAACGGGACAATGGTGGCGTTCAGAGCGGATTCAGAGCGTTGACATACATTGAAAAACATGTAGCAAGTTGGTAACTTTCTTTTTTGAGTAATATCTATTGAGAATTCTATACTCTGCCCTTTGGCCGGGAGGTCTTAGGTTCGAGTCCTGACGGCGGTAGGATTTTCGACACTAGCTTTTCAGCTAGATCGAATTCAGTCGCTGTCTGGAGGAGAATTCTAGCGGCCGGCTGCTCTGATCGGTAGTTTCCGAGGTTTCTCCGATCAACGCCAGCGAATGCCGGAGCAGTACCCTAACAAACGGCACGGACCGCGCGCGATCTTCCTTCCTCTTCCTTGTCCTCTCCTCTCACCTAACACACACTTACACTAACATGCACTACACTATCACACATTCCGGAGACCGGTCGGGAGCTTTAGCTTGTCCCGGCTGGGCGGCGTCCCGCTGGTGGGAGAGTCCTGGTTAGGGGGAAACCCCATTAGTCGACGGTAGGTCGGCGCCGGATCTCGCCATCCAGCGAGGGAGGACCACCGCCATTTCCCGAGAAAAACATGCACTACACAAACGGGACTAATGACCAAAGCAGTTGACGCGCCCGGAAACACGACAAAATCAATAATCTATACTCTGCCCTCTTCCTCTGTTTTCGTTTCCCACGCCAACTGTCTGCGCGATCCAGCCGCCATCGTCCCTCGCACTAACATGCACCCACGCACCATTCCACGACCGCAGCCACCAGCGGCGGAGGAACAATCCCAGTAACGATCACCTGGCGGGCCTCTGCGGGGGCGGCGGCGGCGGCGGCGCCTCAGGAATCGTAAATCGGATGGTGCGGTGTAACCGCGCCGCCTCGACATGCTCCGCTCCGCATGCAGGTGGAAGCCGGCCGCCCAGGGACGGCATGGCGACGCCCTACTACCACTCCCGCTGCGGCGTCGGCAGCAAAACACAGCCCCAGGTGGCGCGGCTCGCAGTTGCATCTGGTCGCTCTGACAAGGTCCCTGTGTGCTTGTCTGGGGATCAATCTGCTTGGGGACTCAAGGGTGGTATGAATGACAAGTCAACTACCGATTATGTCACACTTTATCTGAAGATAATAGCAGATGAAATGGCATTAAATGTAGGTTCTCATTTTTACCCTTTCCCTTAAAATTTCGAATTAATATTAATTGCCATGATGAACTGCAAAAATTATTTAAAAGTTCGTAAAAAAATAAAGAAGCAAGGGAAATATAATAAAGACAAACGACCCGACTGGGATACCTCATTAGCAATGTTCTTTGCATGTGCAACGCTGCTGAACAGAAAGAGTTAGGAACAACCTGACACTGACGGAGTTTAGACAGTACATTGCTGTGTTGAACTCAGCCGCTGTCTGGAAACAAATTCTTGCCACCGGTTGCTCTAATTTGTAGATTTCCGTGGTTTCTACGATCAATACCAGCCGATTAGCAGAGCAACAAGCTAAAGGGTCACGAATCGCGAGCGATTTTCCCTGCCCATTACTCTCCCCTTACACACATATTTACACTTTCATGGACTTCACTACCAAACATGACAGGATCTTAGATTTTGTATTTTTTTGGGGGGTGGCTCATAGGGGGAGAGTAGGTACAGATGACGTGTAGATCGGAGCTGAATTTCACGTTCCAGCGGGAAGAAACATTCACCTCCCGGATTATACTACACTCATGGCACTAATGACCATAATAGTCGAATTGCCAGGAAACGCTGGCAATAATAATAAAAAGAAAGGCATTGATAGGTTACCGATGTTCAAAAATCGAATTTGAAATCTGTATAATACTCGCACATGTACACTTTATACTTATCGGAATAGAATAAGACGTAAGAAATATGTTAATTTCTGGACTTTTTTAGTGTTTTCTCCTCTTTCACCTATAGCCGTGTCCCCCTAATATGTTCTACACATTATGCAGATAGCGACCGACCAATGGAAGATGGAAGGACGTACATTCATATTACCAATCTGTGTCGGCAACGGTCTTCCGTGTCGCATCTGGGACCTTGTATATGGTCGTCCTCACAAGGTTTCCGCGTTGAGGTCGGATTCCGTGGTAGTTCGATAAACTTAGCACACAGTTTGCTCTGAGCAGTTCTCGGGAGCATTTCGATATTCTCATGGCAGTTCGTGGTCAACCACGGATCGCCTTACGATGTGCTGTTCTGGTAAAGAGGAATTTATCCAGCGACGTCAACTACCAGTTGCAATTATTTTTAATTATTGTCTGTGAATGCAGTTAAACCGGTTTATGCTTCGACCAAACCATTACAGAGCCATATTAACTATGAATAGAGAGCCATGGACATGTTGAATGACGAAACTTCAGATCAATAGGATAATTCTTTGAAATTTCCGAGAGTAAAGAGAATTGAGCAAAAATGACCCCTGCAGCATTTTGAATCGTCCTTTCTTCTAACTGAGGAAAAACTCAAAGAAAACAATTAAAGCATTTTTTGAGACAATAAATATTGAAAGTTGACCTAAATCTTGACGCAGTTATCAGAAAACTACTTATGTTTTCAAAATATTTTACATAACCTTATTTAAAAAGATATCTTTGAAAAATAGATTTTACTATTAAGGAACGAAGTTTCTGATTTCAATATTGTAGTCGAAGGAAACGTCAAAAAACAGTATATTCATTTCAAACTCACAAGCCTTAAGCTCGTCCAAATGGATGAGGAAATATCAATTTTGAAAAAAATCGTCTGAAAGGATTATTCACAAGCATGTCAAAGAATGCTGTAAATGCAATGTGTCGTAAATGCAAATGCTAAATATTCCCATTTCTTGGGCCTCAATCACTTTGAATTAACACTGTCTCTGACGAATTGAAAACGAATTCACAGTAATTTATTTTACCATTAAAAATTTCTTCATCAGCGAGAACATAAATTGGAACGAGAAATTTTGTTAGTTGAACTGAAGGTAAAGTGAAATTAGTGAGTTGGAAATTAAATAGTAAGGAAACACAAAAAGTCTCAAAAAATTTAGCGAGATGTTCAAAAACAGGATTTTTTCCATTTCACTCTCATTAGTGCTGCTGTAGACAAGCGATGAGAGACATTTTGTGGTAGGTACAGCCTCAGGTACGACCATAAAAGAAAAATATTACGCAGTGCGATGCGTTCATTTCCACACATCAATTTAAAAGAACATTAAATTTTCCTGTCAGTAATGTGTCCATAAATAATACCATATTCTCAATTTAAAGCAGCGGGAACAGAAATTGGAACGAAAAAGATGCATTGCGTTGGAAACGGGTTGCAGCTGAAACGTCTAGGTATTAAACAATAAGGCTACCAGATGCCACAAAAATTAATGACATTAATTCAACGTCTTTCAAAATTTTAAACTCGAGAACATTTTTATGCAGAATAATAAACGTTCATAAATATATTTCTGTTTACAGAATTCAGTCAAAGTATATTGAATGCAGTTTGCTGTGCATTATTACTGTTATGAATGCTATTTTTTGACGAAACTTTTAAATTTAGAATAAAAGAATTTCATATAAAATGCATCTTCTGGTGTAAGTGTGTGCTTTATACATAACATTTCTAATAAAATGTTTGCGTTCGATAATGCGAATTCATATAAACGCCGCGCCGTACGTTCCCTTAAAGCAATTTCAAATCTCCCAATCAACTTCGCGCCTCGTGACGTCTTCGTTCCTCAGCTCTTGAATTCTCTCGTATCAGAGACTCGCCTCCTCGTCGCTTTCTATTGCGAATTTCTCTCCAGCTCTCATGTCCCTCTCCCCCTTTGTCGTGTCCCGCTTCGCTCTGGCTGGCCGCAACCACCTACACAGCCGCAGGGCCGTCTCATAATTCGCGACACACAGTGGGCACAGTTGGCAGTTGGAATTATACTCCACGCGCTTGTTTTTTTTATCGTTGCCATCAAAGAAATTAATTTCAACGAGTTATAATAATGTATGACAAATAAGCACAAAAAGGATATGTAATATATGTTCTATTTCTCGTCAATATATATTTTTTAAATTTCTGTGTAGTTACTTATTTTCATGGCATGGTTCATTTTTGTGTGGTTACTTATTTTTATGATATTCTCATATCACTAACAGTTTATTTTACATTCAGTGGCAAACTTTAGAAAGGTTTTATTTCTTTTTTGTTATTACATTTAATGTAGTTTTACGAGGAAAGTAAGTTTGTCTTTAGCTTATTCAACTCTTATTTAATTTAGCATATTAAGAGATATAATTGATTCCAATTTTTAACTATACTTTTTACCTCAGAACTTCAAAATATCTGTCATCAATGAAAACATGAAAAAGGTCTCGACACAAAACACAGTTGTACAATCAACCACAACTGGAAATAAGAGACGTTAACAAAAATTCCCCATACTTTTCAAGACAGCCGATGTTAATGATTTGTCACCGACTGTATCTGTTTACATAAAAGCAAGAAATATCTTTTTTCAATAAAACGCCAAAACGCGTGACAATAAATCCTCGGACATACATGACAAACTGTAATCAAATATTTAGTTTAGATTTAAATTCAACAAACTAATCAGATTACATTATTTTCATTATTTAATTTATTTATTTATTTATTTATTTATTTATTTATTTATTTATTTATTTATTTATTTATTTATTTATTTATTTATTTATTATTTTATTTATTTATTTATTTATTTATTTATTTATTTATTTATTTATTTATTTATTTATTTATTTATTTATTTATTTATTTATTTATTTATTTATTTATTTATTTATTTATTTATTTATTTATTTATTTATTTATTTATTTATTTATTTATTTATTTATTTATTTATTTATTTGTTTGTTTATTAGTTGTTTATTTATTCATTTATTTATTTACGCCCTGCGACCGTCTTAACCCCAGTGCGCTGGCGTAGCATCCTGGGCGAGCGCCTCGCGCCTCGATACGAGTGCGGGGCTAAGTTCACGCGCCGCGGAGCACAACGGCGCTGGGCTGAGTGGCGGCGGGGCGCGCCCTGACGACGTAGGTGAAGGAGGACGGTCGCGGGGGGGGGGGCCGTCACCGCCGTGCGCGTCGATGGCGCGGGCGACGCCCAGGGACGAGGACGGACGAGGGCGGACAAGGACACTCGGCGAGCCGACTGCAGGTCCTCCACGTGGCGGGTGGGCAAACAAGCGAGCTGCGGCAACAGCAGAAATCAGTTATTTGAAGGTGATCGGGGTTAGAGACCCATCCATTAAAAGTGATTTCAATTATTAAGATCAACATGTGTGAAATGAGCTTCTAGGAAGAACCAGAATTAACGATCTATATTTCTAACGTTCTATTAATGGTCATACCTGTGGTATGACCACGGGTTCGATTTCCGGTCGAAACGAAAAAAACAGTTGTAGCTTTCCTTTAAAAAATGTCACAGTTTATGTAGCTGTGTGACGAAGTGAAAGCTCGTAGACGGAGTTTGCTCCTTACGGTGAAGGGAATACTTCATGTTCGCCACATGTCTCTCTTATCCCTCAAACGTGGGAATTAAACTAGATACAGCCATCGGGGACACCGTTAGCTGGCCGGCAAAGTAGGACAGTCGACCCACAATGCCACATATATAATACGTGTATATATAAATTGATATTTCCCTACTAGCTCTTCCCATAAATTCAGAGCCACGAGCTCCATAAACTCCTTCCTCATCACATCACCTCACACCTGACGATATGGAACATTCGAAAGCTTCCAGAAAAGATGGGCAAATTTGCAGTGACTATAAAGCAGTCCCTTCGCACGCGCGCGGAATAGAACACTCTGAACCGCCGAACCTTTCACGAAAAATGAAAACAATTCGCAGTTTGGCGTATGCAACGAGCGGTCGTGGAAAGATCGACTATGTTCGTCTCACCCTTCACGAACTGAACTAGTGATGTTGACGCATATTCTCGCCCGTATTTTCACGCAAAATAACCCGAAAAGTATTCAAATATTTGAAAAATTGTACCTGACCTTATTTCAAAATCTATCTTTAAGGAACAGATTTCATTAAGAAAAAATCTCTATCTTAATAACAACAGTTGAAGGAATACACCGATAAAATTTTGAATCTTTTCCATTTTCGAATAATCAGAGTTTTCAACGAACATGAGATCTGCCTTGTTCTCTGAAATGTCCTTCACACTAACACAACATTTAATAAGGATGGAGCCATTTTTATTGAAAATATTCCAGTGGAATCTTAGAAAGTATCTCCCGAAATTAAAATATTGATTTCATATTGAAAGGGTCACGATATCAACCAGATCGATTGGAAAATATCACAGTTGGAGAAAATCGGAAGAACGGTTTAGCTGCTAGCGTTGTTCAGAGGCGGACAGACAGAGGTTTTGCTGACATTCGATTTTTCGGCACCAAGGACCCGCCAAACATGGATTCTGATTACACCAAGTTTTAGAGGATTTTTTTCTACATTTAACAACTAGATGTATTCACTCTTTTGTTACCAGAGCCCTATAATAAGAGCTTTCTGCCGAAAATTCGCCGTTTTTTCGCGCAGCAATGCATAAATTTCTCTTTATTCCGTAGCGACAAAGTTAAAGGAACTAGTGATGCTCCAGAGGGCACAGACTTTCTCGCATCAGTCAGTTTTTTAATACCTTTAGTGTATGCTAACTATTCGCTACTTCCCCACCCTCGATCCAGCTGCTACCTATCGACGCCAAAATGACATTTTGTTCACATTTTCTCAATTTTTCGTTACCCTAATAGTAGAATTGAAATATGTATTTAAGAATGTTACTGAAGAATAAAAACTTTTTTGGATACAAAACTTTCATTAAAAATGTTCTGCTGAATAATCGCAGCGTTTCGCCGCAGCATAAGACACGTTTCTTTCTACTGAGTATATAGTATGCGAAGATGGGAAATACATGATACCAAATATGATACATAATTAAGAAATTCTATAAACCTACGTCTATTATTAAAATAAATCATCTAAAAAATGCGTCATTTTTTACCTTATTTGAAAATTAAGCTCATAACTTTGTCATCGGCTGGTAAATCTTTAATTTCAATTTTTCACTCCTTCCTAAAGAAGTCACCTATTTCTTGAACACTCTTGAATTATTTACAGTGTGAATTTACTTGCATACAGCGTCTGAGAGAGTTATTCAATATGTAACATTTTAAATTACATCCTACAAAATTCATTTAATTAAAAACTAACATACACTTATTACATTATTAACTAAAATACACAAGAGTTATTGCGTGACAACTGAAAAAATTACACAAGCTGGCAGAAGGGGCAGTAGGAGGTAGGATACTAGTGCTTTCCGAGAGGTCGTGGCAAAGGGTTTGCGTAAATGGAGAACGGACGGCAACAGATAAGTGAGAACAGAGGATCCATCACGCGCCCAAGTCCCGAGAGCAATGGGTCGGGCGCCACACAACACAGGGATCGTCACATTGAGCACTGGCGCTGTGAGCGAGATCGACGGAAAGGGATTTACGGAGCACGACATTTGCCCAACGCTGAAGGAGTTAGGTCTGAAAACTTCGGATAAACCTTCCAATTCAGATTTGGTTTGATGCAGCCCGCAATGCATCCACGCATTGTCAATTGCGGGCGGGGTATGGTCGCTCCGACGGTGGTTTGGAAGAGAGCGGGGAGAGCGAAATACGGCGGGAGGAGCTGCCATGTGTGCAAATATGGGTGCAGATGGCGGTGGGGGGGGGGTGCAGGGAGCGAGGCTGGGACGGTTTTGATTGGAGAGGGCGAAACGACCGAGATGTCACGGAGCTAAGTGGGTCAAAAAAGCGGGGGGGGGGGCGGAATGGGGAATGGCGAAAGGGAGCGTGGTGGAAGGGTGCGTGGCGAAAGGGAGCGTGGTGGAAGGAGCGTGGTGGAAGGAAGCGTGGTGCAAGGGAGCGTGGCGGTAAGGCGCGTGGAGGAGGGAGAGAGGCGGAATGGGGAATGGCGAAAGGGAGCGTGGTGGAAGGGTGCGTGGTGGAAGGGAGCGTGGTGCAAGGGAGCGTGGCGGTAAGGCGCGTGGAGGAGGGAGAGTGGCTGAATGGGGAATGGCGAAAGAGAGCATGGTGAAAGGGTGTGTGCATTGCAAGGCAATGTATTGTATACACATATTTTTCAGCACAAGTTGAAGGCTACTCGTAAATGCGTTTGAATGCCTTCCTACTCAACAGTATTATACACTTGAAAATGATTAATCAAAATAGTTGCAAGAAGTTTGCCAATAGTGTCGAACATTCGTAATATTAAATCAGATAAAACGTTTTAAAATGTTTTATTGGCAATATAAGATATCATTGGCTGATAAATATTTCAATTATGCAATCATGCTCACTTTTTAACTTTTGCTGATCTTGTGTTTTCAGCTTGATGAATTGTATCACCGTTGACACAGTGAGATTTCTCAAATGTGACTACTCCCGCTTGTATTGACAAACGCGCAACCGGGCTATGCCTCACTAAGCACGAAGCTATATGCGATCGTGTAATCTTGAGTAATCGTCCCTTTAGAGACCTCAACAAAAGATGTTTCATGTCAAAGAGTAAACTTCTTGTAATTAAGGTACTTACAGATTTCATATGCTTGTTGTAATGGTTCCACTTCCTCCCTTCTTACTTCTTACTATCTACTCTCTCCTATCATCTATTCTATTCGCCCCTATTATTCATTGCCCCACCGTTGGGCCGCCACTTGTAATGGGTGGGTTTCACCCTCTACTCCTTTTTTTATATATAATCCTGCACACACGTTGTGCGGCCACTTGTAATGCTCTCTCTACAGCCCGGCACGTTATACTGCTACTTTTAATAAATTGCCCTGCTCTAGCCCTTCTTATGAACAAACCAATAAACACTAGCCTCGCGTTGGGTTGCCACATATAATAACTTTCCCATTCTCCTACTCACAATTGCCCCTCTGCTAGCTTACCTGGCCTTTTTACTCACCTGGGCGTGGTCTGCGGTGCGTCTGTACAGACGCGAGCAAGGTACTGCGCTCACGTGCGTGGATCAGTCTAATGCTACGTGAATGATTGCGAAAAACATATTGATTTTGCGAATCATGACCCCAAAGATGGCCATGGAATTTATTCAAATCGCCTCCTTTATCATATTCCCTTTCAATTTGCACTATTTAGTGCTGCAACAGCACTGGTGCCTCTGACAGCACACATCAACACAACTCAGCAACAAAGAACAACAACAAATCAATATTTCTCTTCCCTCAATACACAATACATGGATATATACTCTCTCATTCACACAAACTATTTACAACAACAAAACAAATACCATTCACACATATAACTAAACCCCAGAATGCATTCTGTCGAGATTTACGTCTTAAAATCTATTAATTACATGACTTGGTCTTCGACAGAGCTTTCTTCAATCAAAAAAAACAAAACAAACAAATGTCAAAATACTTTTGCTCTCGTATGATGTTGCTTCTGCGACGAATCTGCGTGTCTGGTGTGATTATTCACGCCCAACAGCGCCTCCCGTTGTCGCCACCAGTTTCGGAACACTCGCATACGCATCACTATTCACTCATCCTGTCGGAGTTCACGCTGCCATCTTTTTTCATAAACCTTTCAAGTTATTAGAAACTCTCTGGATCCCGAATCGAATTGCGCGCCTCTAATTATCAATGCAACGTCGCGCTCCCCACCGTTGCAAAATTTCTCATACCGCCGTTTGCTCTCGCAAGTCCAACGGGCGTTGCCGAATTTCACAATAATTCCGAAAATTCCCCCTTTTTTTTATGAAATTCCTTTTCACGAACTGTTAAACAAAGTACATAAAGTATTCCCAGTTGCTATTTCGGATTATGTGCATTACTTCCGCACTTTACAAAATTTTCAAACATCGCCTACGCGAACACACATCCTGCCTTCACCAAGTCAGGCACATTCTGGCAAATCTTCCTCAACTTAGCATTGTTATCCTTGCTTCAGCACTTTTCCCGATCGCTCGATAACTGACGATCGCGTCACCTTGGTTCTCTCAAAATATTTAATTTCTAACGTTTTCCGAAACACTTTATTTCCGTTTTAGTTTTAATAATATTCTCCCGGCAATTTCCTAAAATTTGATATTTTCCTCTTCTTTTCCTTTGGTCAAAATCCTTTTATTTTCCCTATTTTCCGTTTTTGAATGTGAAATGGAACGCACTGCAATTGTTCGCTAATCGCTTCTTCTTGCTAAGCTTTTGCTTGAATTAATTTATCTGTTTTATTAAAATTTTGATACTTCCCGTCAAGATATTTAAATGGGATAAATTTTGCATGATGCAGCTAATTTTCTTCTTTTGCCCGCCGAAAGTCTGAATTTGATATCTTATCGCGTTCTCTTGCAGTATTCGAAAAATCCTCTTCTTTATAAGCGTTTCATTGCTCCAACAATGGACTCCATTAATTTTTTCCTTAACACAAATATACGAAATACGAAAATTTCAATAACTTCTTATTGCCTGACGCGATTTCACTGGGATAACTTTTAAAATGTTCCTAAATCAAAGCCGGATCTAATGTCTATGGTCCAAACTCGCACAAGTATCGGGTTCGCTTTATTTTCTTTCTCAATCGGTTTTATTTTTTTACTATGGCGTCTTTGCTGTAAATGTTTTCGAACTGTTCATCATCCAAACGCACACCATCGGGGATCGTGTAAATCATTACATGTAGAGATGTGAATGTTATAACATAGAAGAAAGAGGAAATGTCTTTTTGCAGATTTTATAAAGATTGCCAATTCTGACTCTATGCTCTTAACATATTGTCATTCGTTACGAAAATTTGTACATTGGACTCCACTGTACCAAGAACGAGGTACGCGCGTTGAGAACTGAAGAATGCGAAAGAAAAAGAAAACGAAATATCTATGAGTACGTGCACAAGCTTAAGTTTTGAAGCCGCATAAGGTATATACAGCGATGTCTCCAGCGCTCGTCACGAAACTTACCTCAAACAGGCAACTTATGTGTGACAGAATAAACATAAGCTGGTAGGCAAGAGGCAGCACAGTGCAGCGGCTGTGCGAAGGACCAGTGACCTGAAATAACGGCGTGCCGTAAAGCTCGCGCTACGAGGCGGAAAGTCAACGGCGGAGTGCAGGGGGAAGGTGGCAGGGTCGAGCGGCGGCCACGAGAGCGTTGGTGATATCGTGGATAGCAGTGACGAAGGTGGTGGTAGCGACAGCAGTTCGCGGAGAGCGGTGACGGCGAGAGGGGGATGAGAATGGCTTTGACGGAGGGGTAGTGACGAGAGGTGTGGTGACGAGAGGGTGGTGACGAGAGGGGTGGTGGCGAGAGGGGTGGTGACAATTGTGGCGGTAAGAAGTGGCAGAGGCGAGGGTGGCGATAATGAAAAATGCGTGTGCGCCACTGCGAGACAGTGGCTAGAACGGATCTGATAAGGGTGACGATGGCAAAGGTGGCGGTCGCGAGGGCTATGTCGACCAAGGTGACGTTCTAGATATAGATAGATAGATAGATATTATTCTGCAGATATGTATATACAACCTGGTGCAGAACTCTACAATTTACGAGTACATATTACTAATATTAAATTTAAATTACTTAACAACGTAACTTTAAATTATTTAAAGACAATAATAATAATAATAATAATAATAATAATAATAATATGCTAACAATAATAGCATGAACTACATTTTATTTGCTGGGGCGATGTTGCTGGGGCTGGGGCAATGCTAGGGTATTGCTGGGGCGATGTTGGCTGGTGCAATGAGATGGTAGCGACGGTGGGGACAATGAACGAGTCACAATTTTATGGTGATAACTGAAATTATCCAGTCGTCATATTAATGTGACCAGTCATCAAAATCGTGAATAACACTCTTTTGCAGTTCTTCCCACTGTCATAATGCAGAAATAGAGTAAATTATTTTTTTTTATTTAATAGGTAATTATTACAGCCAAATTAGAAACTTGATCCAATGTGGCTAGGCCGAAGGCCTTTAAGCCATTACAATACCTACATTCTACCGCGTTCTAACCTTTCGCCTTCTGGTATTCACCCAAATGGTCTCTCCATCGCCTCAAAGCCTGAAACGAGACCATAAGGTACACTGAGGAAAAACCCTGAAGGGAAAAACCCCGTCAGAAGCCGAGTACATGCTACTCTATCGGTTTTTAGACTATTTATTTATTTGGCGCGGGCGTCAGGCATTCTCCTTCAGTGTTTGGCCTCCACCGCACCTGAAAACAAACAGCACCACAGAAAATCGTCCGCAACCAACGCCTCTGCCCTAACATTTCCGATTCCCACTTCCCTTCGCCCCCTAATGTGCTTTATTTTAACCGTTTCCTTTTATTTTATTTTAATTTAATTTATTTTTAATTTATTTAACTTATTTTAATTAATTTAATTTTAATTTTTTTTATTTAATTTTAATTTATTTAACTTATTTTGATTAATTTAATTTTAATTTATTTAACTTATTTTAATTAATTTAATTTTAATTTATTTAACTTATTTTTTTTTTTTTCATTTCTTTATTTCTCTCAGTCTAGGCTCTGCTCGTACTAACCACTGCTGTTTTCCACTCCTTAATTTCCGTTTCTCTAGTGGTCGAACCTTTCCGAGAAATGTTCCTAATTCTTTCATGAAGTTAGCTCTTTTATCCCTAGAATGTTTTGGGCGAGCGTTACGTTCCTATGTTGGAAGTAGTAATTTCCCATTCCATCCATTTTCCTCCAAGTTTCGGTCGCACTGCAAATTAAAGGATATGGATCAGTCTTCCCTATCACCGCAAAGCACACAGATGCCATTACCATTCGAGTCCTTTAATCTACGTTGCATCCACCCCGACCTGAACCAAGCGTATCCCCTCTTGCGTCCTTTTGCAGTGTGTTTACGTAACGTTCGCAACCCATAACGGACTCGCGTGAATTTGCGCAACTAGCGAACGTTTTTCGGCCGTTGCTGCCAGGATCTCTTGCCTTTAATATCCGCAAGTCTATCCGAAATTAACCGTTCTATGTCAGTGTTCCTATCTCCCACCATTTTCCGGAGAAACGTTTCCCAGACCTGAACGTTCCAGTAGCAGTTTAATTTTATACGACCAGTAGCGTTGGTTGCTTCCTGTAACTGCCCGAAAACATCTATTTATAAGTGAGTCAGCCTGTTCACCTGCTAATTTAATCCAAAGTTTAATGGGTTTCATTTTAAAATCTTTCCAAATTCCTACACTACCGACCTCTCTTAGGACTCGGCATTTGCTGCGAATCTAGAGACTCGAGAATTAATTTGAAATAATCTGTTTCGACGCTTTCTAGTCGATCTATCCTATCCACTCCCCAAATTTCTGCCCCATAATTCATTGCTGGGAGAACTGCGATTAAACATCGTCTCGCACACCTTAAAGGCAAATCCGGAACCCTGCGCACTGCGCAAACGTTTCTTTGAGCGCAATTCTTCCTTTACTGTGCGCCGCCACTATGTAGCTACTCCATCCCCATTCATGGAAAATTTTGCCCCAAGATATGTAAATGTTTTTCCAGTCAATCTCCTCCTGAGCGTAAACCATTTCTCCTTATTACCCCAGATAAATCCATTCTTGAAGACAACTACTTTGGTTTTGAATATTTACTTTTAATCCCCATGTTTCACTATACGTTTCTAGGATATTTAAACTTTTTGTAAGCCGTCAATAGTCTCCGAACATAAAACTAAATCATCAGCATATAGTAGTCCGGGAATGTTCAGGCCCTCAATTTCCGGCGCAGATGTATCCGCATCCTGTAACCACGTCAATAAATCGTTTATAAACAAGATAAACAATAGCGGTGAGAGAGGACAGCCCTGTCTTACTCCTACTGTCGATTTTATTTTTCGCGTTGTACTTCCATCACCGCACCTGACACAGAAATTTACGTCTTCGTATATGCTCTGCAACACTTTAAACTTTACGTGAGACGCCTAGCTCATTAAGTTTTGCCATAAAGCTTTCCTATTGATAGAGTCAAAGCCATTTCGAAATCTACAAAACTGCAATATAAGTGGCCCCGTTTGCGCAAGCGCCATGCTTTACTAGGGTATCTAACACAAAGATATTGTCGGTAGTCGCGAAGCCTCTTCTAAAGCCTGCTTGCAATTCTGATATTTTACTGTGCTTTTCCGCCCATTCACTCAGTCGCCCGTTGAGAATTTTACAAAATAGCTTGCTCAGCGCTGGTAAAGACTAATTCCCGATAATTTTGTGGGCAATTCGTATTACCTTTATTCTTAAAGACTGGTTGGAGGATCGCTGTACTCCACGTTTCTGGATACGATCCAGAATCAACTATTGCATTAAATAAATTTAGAATACTCTCTGGGTCTATGTGCCACAATTCCGAAATAAATTGTGTCGGAATGCTCCGCGCCCCTGCCTTCTTATTATTCATGGCTAGCATAGCCCTATTCACTTCATTCCAGGTTATCGGTTCGTCTAATTCAGGGACATCCCGGTCCGTGATAATATATATCCCTGTTTCAATATTCGCTATTTGAGCGCCCGTGAAAGTCTGCTCCACGCGTCTGATGAAATTGCATTACTTACATTTCTTTTATTACGCAGTGATCTTATAACGTCCCAAATTGATTTATTATGATTGTTTCTTAAAATTGCTTCTATTCTTGCTGTCTCACTCTCCTGCAAGATTTCTTCGATTTCTTAATTGTGGCCTCGTATTGCCTACGTAGTAACAAGTAACTATTTCTCGCTTCCGCAGTTCCACTGTTTCTGAACATTCTTAAGGCTACTATTGCTTCACGCCTGCTCACCCGACACTCCTCGCTAAACCATCCTTGGTCAGTCCCCTTCCTCCTCTCCCCACAATCGCATGCCCCTCCCTGCGCGAAAGAGCCTCCTTTCTAAATTCTTTGCTTGCCTTTCCGGTGACCGCTCCTCTCGTGCCCACCCTACCGAGTTAAGAATAGCCTCTGCAAATTCCTGTCGCTTTTCCTCTTTCCATACAAACCGTCGTCTTGCTATTGTGAAGTTTGTTGCTCCCGCCCGTGCCACTGCCTGTGGCAGTTCAGTAGCATTACTGCTAAATGAACGCACACAGGCAAATGAGTCGATTCTGCCCGTAATTCGATTCCAAAATCTAATAAATTGTTTATTCTTTCATGAGACAACAGAGCATAATCTATTACACTACCTCCATTCCCACTAATAAAAGTTAGTTCCCCTTCAGTTGTGACCGCCCGTTTTCTTAGATTCCGAAAACGTGTCACATACCGCCCTAAGAAAGCGAGGGAAAAGAATATTTTGAACGCGCCAACGCGGATGGATATTTGGAATGATAATTAGAATTTAAAACAAGAGAGACCGCCACCTTAGACCAAGGCGAGACCGGAGGTCGGATGAAAAAAGTTCTTTCTGAAGGTAGCAGCTGAACTGGGCGGACGTATGGAAAACGGTACGCCAGGAAGTGACATTGCAGCGGATTTCAGATTTGCAACTTTTTCTGAGGAAAACTCTTCTAGAAGACCAGAAGAGGTAATTATTCTATTATAAATTGATTTAAACATAATCTTAGAAGAAGATAATAGAAATGTTATGAATTTATAATGGAAGAATTAGGGAGAAAATTTTGAATAGATGCAGTAATTAATAGCTTGCATTCTTTCTCTTTCCAGTTTTTTCTCTCTCACGTGTTTTCGTATATTTAAATACTCTCTTGAAGTTGGTGCTCATATAAAAGGGTGATCTCTGGATTCATTTTCACTCTGAATATCAGTTGGTCATTAACTGTAATCGAAAATAAAGTAAAATTCATATGAGAGTATTCAAGCATATAAAACTTGAACGAGACGAAGAGGCGATTTCTGAGGAGCAACGGCGTTCTCACGGCCACGACGCTTCAAGGCCAAGCAGCTCAGTGGAAAGGTGTAGAAGGAAGCAAAGTGGACTGCTCTACGTGGCCGAGAACACAGTAAGTCAGTTCCAAATAAAATGTTTTGTAGGGATAGAGTGATTCAGTTTAATAAGAAAGCTCATTCTGCTATCTATCCGTAGAAAGAAAAAGGGAGGTAACAGATTTACCACGCTTAAAAGATAAGAAAAGTAAAAGTACATTTGTTTCCGACTTCTAATACGTGAGAACAGAATCAATCTTTTCTTTCAAAAGGATTTCAAGATCAAATATTGTAATATAGTGATTAAGAGTTTGTGTAAGAGTATAATTATAATAATAGTAATTCTCTGGATTTTGAGAGAAAAGAGTTTCCTTTTGTTGTAAAAGTAATGTTAAGGAAAAGTATTAATTTTGATTTTCAATGTGTTTTCTTTCAAATTTTGTAAAGTAATATTTTAACGATTCTTTCAATTTCTGAAAGTGTGTTTGTTAAACAATTGGGTTGTAGATGAAAGTAGGAAATTGTTATTGTGTTATTAGTGTTGTTTTTTCAGTCAAGAGTATTCTGTATTTGATTTTTTCTGTGTGCCATTGTATGTATTTGTCAAAGCAGCCAATATTTTAGAATATATTCTGAATTTAGTGAAAAGTGATTCTCACCGAGTTGTTTGTAATTTTGCATCAATCCATAAACGATCTTCACGACCCTGCCCCTATTTTTTATTTATTGTGTCCACATGGGACGTCTATACTGAGCTAGTCAACCATCTGGTGAATTGTGTTCGCCACCCCAAGACGTCTCAGGTCGGTGCTGGCCTTACGGCTTTACCGACACGACTGTGGCTCGCAATTGGCGCCCAACGTGGGGCTCGATTATTGGATGCATTTACGACAAACTCGATTTGGGTATAAATGAGACCAAAATTTGGTGTAACTAAAATTACTAGTACAATTGAATCGTTCCTAAAATTTCTGACAAGGTTCAGAAGTACAAGTGGGTTGAGTAAAGTGTATTATTTCAGAGTGTTTTTTCGAAAAGGATATTTATTATATGAGAGTTTTATCAGTTTCAAATGTGTCTGGTATTTCTGTGTGAAATATTTTGTGAGAGGTGTATAGTGTCTGGGAAAGAATTGATTGATTCTAGGCAGTTAATAGATTCAAAATGGCAGATAAGTATAACGTGGCTAGGAATTTACCACGTGGAAGGAACTCTGAGGAATCAGATAGCGATAGAAACTGGGGACAAGCACCAGGTACGATGATCGTGGAGGAAACGACAGGAGTAGAACTAGGAACGGCAGGAGAAACTAGTGCGACGTCGCCGACAGAATCACAGCCAACGCCAACAGAGATCAGGATGAGGAAGAACGAAACCTCGAGAGGCTAATTCAATGATGCAACGATTAATAGGTCAATTTATCAACAATTAGATGTGAGGTTAGTCATGCAGGATCAAAAAACAGAAACCATAAAAAATTAGGGTTACATTGAAACTAAACTAGAGGTGAATAACTCGGCAATAAATACTTTGGAAACCAAATTAGAGGAGAACAAGGTTACTTTGGAAACCAAATTGAGGAAAATAACTCGGCAATAAATAATTTGAAACCAAATTAGAGGAGAATAACTCGGCAATAAATGCATTGGAAACAAAATTCACGGAATTCGACACGAAATTGAAGAAAATAATAGGAAGTTAGAAGAAAATTTAAAGCACAGTTTACTGAATTAGCGGAGCAGTGGAAGGTCAATTTAGAGCGAGGTTCAACAAGAATTAGCACAGGAACACGAGAACTTAGAAAAAATTCACGGAGCTGGGACTTGAATTGAAGAAAGGTTGATCAAGTAACGAAAGAATTTGAAACTAGGATTGAAACACAATCGGATCTTATAACCGCCGTATCCGACAGGCAGATTGAGGTAGAACAAGGAGTAGAAAAGTTCCAGAAATTAGTTACTGAACAAGTTCAGGTTCAAGCTAATAAATTAGATAGTGGAATAAAGGCTCTTTCTGAACAGGATGGCGTTCTACAACATCAAATTAATGCATATAAGAATGAAGTAGTAGAATTGAAAAATCAATTAGAAAATTTACCATCAGTGGAGGAAGTGTTCAGCCCACGTATGTTTCATTGCCGTGTACTCTAATTTCAGTGCAGTGGAGATGAAAATCCATGTGTATTTATGAAGAAGTAGATAATTTCTTTTCTTTAAATTGTGTTCCGGACAGTAAGAAAACTCGAATCGTTTATCAGATGTTGCAGGGTAATGCACGAATCTGGGCAGATAGTTTAGGAGAGTTTCCCAAAACTATGGCCGAACTCAAAGAAAAATTTTATTCGAGATATTGGAATAACGAAACCCAAATCAATTTTAAAGTTAATGTAATGTATGGTACGTGGAAGAAGGGTACGATGTCCATGCAGGAATATGCAACGGAGAAATTAGCTTGTTTCAAATTATGTACTCCGACGATACCGGATGAAGAAATTGTCTGTTTATTAATACGTCATTTTCCTTCCTCGACGCAAAATTTGCTTAAGAATCTCTTACCAATGTCCACTGAAAAATTAATAACGCAGCTAGGTTGTATGATGCCACTTTCGTGTATAATGAAAGGTTACAGAAAGCAAGGGCAAATGCTAATGGTCAGTAAATGGTCAAGATAGCGAGCAGCAACAACATAATGTAAGCAAACCAGAAACAGGAGAAACTTACAAACCGAAACATTACCAAGAAAAACAAACTTATGCTAGACAAGACAGGACCTCGTCTAGGGATAGAAATAGAAAAAATTCTATTGATAGAGGAGTTTTCCAACCAGAAATACAGGACCAAGTACATCTCGCGGACATGAGTCGGAAAATTAGAAAGGTTTGTTTCGACACGCCATCCCGCCGCAAACCAAATAGAACAATCTAGTGAAGAAGAGGTGGCGATATTATCAATCGAATTAATCTCATTTGATGATGAACCGTGGAACGAAGAAGAACAAATGCAGATCGGATCAGGGGGGCGGTGTCCGAGAATTAAAGTTAAATGTGGGGGTGTTGATACTTGGGTATTGGTAGACACAGGTTGTGCAACTTCCGTCATAGCTGAAAGTTTGTTGCATGAATTAAAGAACAAAGGGGTGGAAGTACCTTACATTGCCGCTCGTGAAATCTTTTCTGATAGGTGCGAATCGGAAAAAATCAAAACCAATAACAAGACAAGTTTATTTGGAAATGAGATGATAGGCAGAATAAGTATCAAGTTGTGTGTCTTGAGCGTCAGAACTTTTATATCCACTCATACTGGGAGTCGATTTCATGAAACAACACGGAGTTGTTATCAACTTAGAGAACAATACTTTAACTTTGAAACCGAATAATCAGCAGGATTTTGAATTCGATTCATTCACGTGGAATTATTGGGGAGCTAATTGTTTGGAGGAAGAAGATGTGAACCTACAAATTCGTTCGAGTGTGCAGAGAAACGATAATCTCAATGCATATCAGAAAAAACAGTTAACTGAAGTATTACTTAGGAATCAAAGGTGTTTTGCAAAACAAGAATCAGTAAAAGATTTTCAATTCGAAATAGAATTAACAGATAAAACACCATTCACAGGTTACAATATGTCATTCAGAAAAACATAAGGAAGAGGTGGATAAGCTCATTGCTACCATGGTCAAGATGATATCATCATGAAGTCCAAAACCTCTTATCTAAATCCAATAGTGCTCGTAGAAAGAGTAATGGGAAGATAAGGTTGTGTTTAGATGCAAGGCGATTGAATCAAGTTACCTTACCGTACAGAGACAGACCGTTACGTGTAGAGATTTAACTAATCAATTATCCGGCATCAAGTGGTTGAGTTCAACGACTTCACTGCATCGTATTGGCAAATAGCGATAGCACCTGAATGTAGACAATATCAGGATTTATTCACCGGGAATTTCGTATGTCTTCAAAAGAATGCCATTTGGACTCAAGAACAGTGCATCTGCTCTTGTACAATGTCTAGACAATATCATTGGCAGAGATGTCCGCGATGTTTTATCTATATTGATGACGTGCTTGTGTATTCTAAGACATTTGAAGAACACTGACTAAGCCAGATATCTTGTTGAAACGTCTGATTGAAAATAATTTACAACTGAATTTGGAGAAAAGTAATTTCTGCACTAAACAAGTTAAGTTCCTGGGTTATGATGTGACAGTTAACGAGTCAAAATGAATATGGAAAGATGCAAGAGATAGATAAAATTGCACCGCCAAAAACACAAAACAACTTAAAGTTTGTTAGGTTGCGTCAATTATTACGCCAGATTTATTCCTAATTTCGCCATGCACATTGAAATATTTCTTCCGTGCTGCGAAAGCACACTAGATGAAAGTGGAATACAATCAGAAAGTAAAATTTCTACAGTTGCGACCATTTAAAGAATGAAATAAATGGCAAAATGATGAAACAAACAGATAAAGTAACGACAAGAATCATGTAAAAAGAAAATAGAAAACAAGAAGAGGAGAAAGAAGGAGGAAAAATAAGGAAGATGAGGAAGAAGAAAAGGAGTAAGAGTACAAGAGGAAGAGAACAAGATTGCTCGACGTTCTAGAATCAAGAAAAAGAAGAGCATAAATTTTAGTGAAAAGATTTTACGGCTATGAAATCAAATCCATAAAATCTTTTTCCGAAAGAAGGGTTATGTGACCGCCCGTTTTCTTAGATTCCGAAAACGTGTCACATACCGCCCTAAGAAAGCGAGGAAAAGAATATTTTGAACGCGCCAACGCGGATGGATATTTGGAATGATAATTAGAATTTAAAACAAGAGAGACCGCCACCTTAGACCAAGGGCGAGACCGGAGGTCGGATGAAAGAAAAAGTTTTTTCTGAAGGTAGCAGCTGAACTGGGCGGACGTATGGAAAACGGTACGCCAGGAAGTGACATTGCAGCGGATTTCAGATTTGCAACTTTTCTGAGAAAACTCTTCTAGAAGACCAGAAGAGGTAATTATTCTATTATAAATTGATTTAAACATAATCTTAGAAGAAAGATAATAAGAAATGTTATGAATTTATAATGGAAGAATTAGGAGAGAAATTTTGAATAGATGGCAGTAATTAATAGCTTGCATTCATTTCTCTTTCAGTTTTTTCTCTCTCACGTGTTTTCGTATATTTAAATACTCTCTTGAAGTTGGTGCTCATATAAAAGGGTGATCTCTGGATTCATTTTCACTCTGAATATCCAGTTGGTCATTAACTGTAATCGAAAATAAAGTAAAATTCATATGAGAGTATTCAAGCATATAAAACTTGAACGAGACGAAGAAGGCGATTTCTGAGGAGCAACGCGTTCTCAACCCGA
Organism: Teleogryllus oceanicus; assembly: GCA_964035755.1. NCBI lineage: Eukaryota > Metazoa > Arthropoda > Insecta > Orthoptera > Gryllidae > Teleogryllus > Teleogryllus oceanicus. The sequence continues at coordinate 29,997,114 of CAXIVR010000003.1, forward strand.
GGCCACGACCTTCAAGGCCGAAGCAGCTCGGTGGAAGGTGTAGAAGGAAGCAAAGTGGACTGCTCTACGCGGCCGAGAACACAGTATGGTCGTTCCAAATAAAATGTTTTGTAGGGATAGGAGTGATTCCGTTTACTAAGAAAGCTCATTCTGTATCTATCACGTAGAAAGAAAAAGGGGGTAACAGATTTACCACGCTTAAAGATAAGAAAAGTAAAAGTACATTTGTTTCCGACTTCTAATACGTGAGAACAGAATCAATCTTTTCTTTCAAAAGGATTTCAAGATCAAATATTGTAATATAGTGATTAGAGTTTGTGTAAGAGTATAATTATAATAATAGTAATTCTCTGGATTTTAGAGAGAAAGAGTTTCCTTTTGTTGTAAAAGTAATGTTAAGGAAAGTATTAATTTTGATTTTCAATGTGTGTTTCTTTCAAATTTTGTAAAGTAATATTTTAACGATTCTTTCGAATTTCTGAAAGTGTGTTTGTTAAACAATTGGGTTGTAGATGAAAGTAGGAAATTGTGTATTGTGTTATTAGTGTTGTTTTTTTTTCAGTCAAGAGTATTCTGTATTTGATTTTTTCTGTGTGCCATTGTATGTATTTGTCAAAGCAGCCAATATTTTTAGAATATATTCTGAATTTAGTGAAAAGTGATTCTCACCCGAGTTGTTTGTAATTTTTGCATCCAATCCATAAACGATCTTCACGACCCTGCCCCTATTTTTTTTATTTATTGTGTCCACACTGGGACGTCTATACTGAGCTAGTCAACCATCTGGTGAATTGTGTTCGCCACCCCCCCAAGACGTCTCAGGTCGGGTGCTGGCCTTACGGCTTGTACCGCACACGACTGTGGCTCGCACAGTATCCTGTCCATAGTTGCCATTTAAGATTTCGAGATTAAATCTCTCGCATAATTCTAACAATTCCTGACCATCATTATTGATGACTGAGTCTTTGCTTTTTCTAGAATTAGCTCGCTTCTTGCCGATCGAACTCCGAAAATACTTCCTGCTCATGGCCAATTCTAGCATTCATGTCACCTAAGACTAGTAAATTAGTATTCGGATACCTTTGCTTCAACGAGTCTAAGAAATTATTGATTTCACCAAAAGCTTCTGGAGAATAATAACGCGAGCCCTGTGGGTGACGGTATATAAATACAATTGCGAGGTCTGTATTTTGCATTACTAGTCTAATACAAAGAAAATTGTCGGAGTTTGTTGTAATTTCATAAATAAATTGCACTAACCTATCCTGAAATATGCACGCAACACCTCCCGGGTACCTACCCCTTTCCCCTCTACGTTTTTTAGTTTCTAGTTTTTTAGTTTTAGAGTAAATTAGGTTCTAGATGGTGCCGACAGGGCACTAAGTCCCTCAGTTGCGGTTTCATGGCGTTATCACAACAATCGAGATGATCCTACAGATTCTAGATTGGGCATCCATGGATTGCTGCATTCTTTTGTTGATCCATTGTACCCTACAGAATGACGAGATTACTCAAGTAATGCCATGTAGACATTTTCCACACCATCATGTTCCCTTCTCCGACCTGGACTCGTCCGGCAATTGTTACAGGGTGTGTACGTTTAATCGTTTTACGCCCTATGCGCCAACGACCATCTGTCCGATGGAGAGGAAAAACATGATTCATCAGAAAGTCCATATGTCGCCTCTCACTGGACGTCCAGTTATAGTATTGGCATGCAAATTCCAAACATCAACCAGTGCATGAACCACAAGCCTGCAGCGGAAACCCGTAGGCAGCAATGTTCGCTTAACCATTTTTGAGAAGACTCTGCTGGTAGCCCCTTGGTTCATCTGGGTGGACAGTTGCTCTACAGTTGCATGTCTATCAGCCCGTACACATATCCGCAGCCCTCATTGCCCTCTCTCATCTCTGACCTGCGGAACTTTGCAGTTTTCTCTGCGCCAGTTTTAGATATCACCGTTTTCCATGCAAGGTTAACCGCGGTAAGATGCTTATTTATCCTTGAAAAAAAAAAGTAAAAAACTTATTTATTCTTGAAAATATATTTTATTACACAGGAGTGTTTTTTTTTCTCCCTTTCAATATTCAAAATTTATTGCTTATTTATCCTTGAAAATAGATTTTATTACATGGGAGTTTTTTTGTTTTTTTTTTCTCCCTTTGAAAATTCAAAATTTAAGTAGTATATAACTTAGTGTAGGGATCACAGAATTTTGAAAATGTGCACACAATTCACTTTTCCCCATAGCACGTCATACGCAGTTTTTAACTGTTTTTTGACGTAAAATAAATAATTGCTGTAGTTGGCCTTTTAAACTTGGCGTGCGCGCAGCAATACACCGCGCACCGACGAGCTCGCTGGTGAGAAGCGCAACCTGCGAGACGGGGAGCCTCGAAGCGAGCCTATCCAGGCTCTCATCTCCCCCTACTGAAGGAGGTGCGGGCGCAAGCTCGCAGGTCGGTACGAGAGTTGGTACGTGAGGTAATCAGACCCAGCCAGTCGTTTAGTTGGGCAGTCTGGCCGCAGAGTCAACACGGAAGTCCACTACGCAATTGTAGTGAAGGTCAGTTGTGCGGAGAGGACCGCGGCGAGCCAGCCGGTGGAATGAGCGAACTGGTCCCTCCTTTCCAGGTAGCTCAACCTGGGGGCCCGGGGCCCGTGCTGGTGGAGCATGGACGCACGCGGAGGGAGCTTCCGCGTTGGAAGCACTCTCCATGTTGTCTCTATTGACTCGGAGAAGATTTATAATTGTAAAGCTTTCGTGGTGATTAAGGGGGGTTTCCGTTGATGGGCCACATTCATTTATTGAATATTACTACGGTATTAACTACGTCGATAGTTGAAAACGTTAAAAATTTGACGTTTCGTAAATGCTTCCGCCCTTGACCCGAAAGCCAACAAGCAAGGTCTCTTCGACGTCCAATAATTAAAGGGCGTTTCAGTTGATAGGCCGCATTTATTTATTGAACGTTATTAGGTATTAACCAAGGCGGGAGGTGAAAACTTTAAAAACTTAGACGTTTCGTAAATGTTTCCGCCCTTGACCCGAGAGCCAATAATCAAGCTCTCTTCGACGTTCAATAAATCGGTCCGTTCGTGCTTTGCGACATCTACTGTACTGTTTTACGCTTCCATCCGACACGCTTTGTGTACCGTCTACTATTGCTGCTGCTACCTGCCGTCTGCGAGGGGTTATTGCACGTTTACGTGAAACCAAGGCATTGGTCACATTAAGGTGACTGGGTTGAGTAGTTCATCAACATCATGAGCAGATAAATACAGTGAACTCCGGTTATATTCAACTCGGATATAGTGAATTTAAGTCACTGGTCCCGTTTCGCGTACGTTACAAATACAAAATTTCTAATACAATAGTACAAAGCAAACAATTGAAAGGAATTAATTTTTAAGGACAAATGAAGATATCGAAGTTTTCAGTTCGCACTGTTAATGTTTTTCTGGATCTCTATATTAATAAAATTAATCGTTATGGAGAAATTCTGTTTAATTTTGACATCATCGGATATAGAACACTTCGGATAGAGTGAACGTTGTGAAATTGTTCGTCCCTAGAAGTTCACTATAACTGTACTGTACTGGTTAACTATTCTGTAGATTTCATTTATTTTCCCAGAGTGAACCTTACCTTCTAGAACATTATTTTCAAATAAACTTCTGTTAAAAATATCTGCTACCTAATAAGATTTTAAAACATGAACTTGAATAGTAAGATAATTTTTTTCTATAAGCATTTCTGGAGTATTAAACATATTAAAAAATTGCGCAATGATTATTTGCATGCTGGAAATTCTGATAATGATAAGTGCAGTAATTACTACTACACGTGACGAGGAAATGTTAATTACAAATATTGCTTCAATCATCATTGAAAGAAGTAATTAGGACTTTCGAAAATGTCCTGAAAATATAACTGACGACACAGTAATTACCAAAGGTAACTGTTAACGCTGCAAGATAGCTTCCGTGGAACTGTTTGGGATAGCAGTAGAATGATGGATGGGTTGCTTGCGAAGTGTGGCTACTCACTTTCTAGCTTGCCACTAGGGAATGCTGAAAAACAATTATTCAAGAACTATTAGTTTAATCTCAGCGTAAAAAATATTACTGATGGAATGAACTTGTCAATTTTACCTTGCTGTCAGTGTTTCCTTAGACGAACAGAAGATTGTTTCCTATTATAATTCATGCTACATACCATTTCAGGTTGATATTGGCACTTACCCGCACTAGACACCCATTGCTACCACTAGTCAAAAATAATTTATTCCATGCCACCCAGATGTGAATTACCACGCTTTTTTACAGACGAGACGATCTTTTGTGTATACACACGGCTGCAAGATTGTTCAACAATAACCACCATCAATACGAACATAAAGCCGTTGTATTTCATCGAAATCTTGACTAAGTCCCAGCTACATAACGAACTCGGCATTACTCCTATCTCCCTCCTATCCTCTCGTTTCTATCCTAAAATTCCCCAGATTCCCTCAGCCGTACATTTCAAAATCGGAAAACAAAATCCTCACCACAATAGACTAAAGCGAAAACTACCGCGACAGTTCTTCGACCCTCCTTAATTATCATGCACCCGATGTGGCTTCTCACATTTAATTCACATGTACTCAATGTATTCAAGTCTATAAGTTTTCTCAATCAATGTTAATGTAATTCATATAACATCACTGTATCGTACGCGGATGCTGAGGGCCTTCGGGCCAAGCAGAAATAAATAAAAAAAAAATATCTTGACAATGAGAATGCTTATGCGCGCCAAAACCTCTCACCTGATGTCGCAATACCAACCCTACATAATTAAATTATTAGTCGATAGCATATATACGTGCATCTTAACGGTGTTTTACTTGCTCCAGGCGAGTCGAGTAATCGCGAAGCTGTCTTCGGCCATTACCCTTTTAAATAACGCTATTCCATCGCGCTTTCATTTGGAGGAGTTATAACTTTCAAATGTTGATACTTCACAGTGTCTCCGGTACATGGCGCTGTCTACCGGGATTCTGCGAAAACAGTTCAACTCTTCAACTGTTTTTGTTCTTCCAAAGAGTTTCCCGCAAAATATGTTTTTGTCTTTCCCTCTGGAAGCAACCGCGCCGTTTTTTGGAGAAAAAATCTTAGAAGACCGACGCCGAACGTTTAAAAATGCATGCTCTGTTAAATAGCGACAAGGATTTGTTATATTGATAGGTTTCAAATTACGGCGCCAAATTTGAATCAATTTTAGCTGCCGATGTGCTAACAGTTACATATAACTATCAGTACTAGAAACGCACGGAGAATTACGTGATATACTGAATGCAGGTACACCACGTAAATCATATTAATATATGTGCCGAACTTCCTCAACATTGCTACAAATTAATATTTGGGAAAATGCTAGAAAACCCATGTGATATTGAGAGTGTATTTTTAATTTTATTTTTTGTGTATTTTTCTGCTTTTATAAGTATATTTTGCAGATGCAACCCTAAGAAAACTCTTCCTTGTCTTTGAGCAGAGTAATAAGAAAATGAAACAATAAAAGAATAGTAGTCTCGGTCGCAAACCTGTTCTTAGAAAAGAATTCTGAAACATTTTTCAGACAATTAAAATTATCTCTATCACGCAGAGGATAGCAAGTGCGATAGAATTAATATTGGTCAGCAACGAGACATCAGGGGAGTAAGATTTCTGGGAACCCGAGCTACATTAAAAACCTTTCATTGTAGTATTTTAGTTAATTCGAAGATGATTAGTTCTAATACTACTTTTAAATTTTTATTATGTGGATTATTTCAACACCTTTAGAGTGATAACTTTTATTATGACACTGACCTCCGTTTCCAGAAGATAGACACTGGAGAATTAATGTAGATACGTTTTTATTCACTTTTGGAATCGAAACGGCAATGTTTCTGAATTGTTACTTTCTCGCTGAGTTCGTAGCAGCGTGCTGTACAATTGCGGGTTGGCTACGCCAAGGGAAAGTGTTCAATCACTACCACATAAGGGAAAGTGTTCAATCAATACCACATAAGGGAAAGTGTTCAATCACTACCACATAAGGGAAAGTGTTCGGTCTCTACCACATAAGGGAAAGTGTTCAATCAATACCACATAAGGGAAAGTGTTCAATCACTACCACATAAAGGAAAGTGTTCAGTCTCTACCACATAAAGGAAAGTGTTCAGTCTCTACCACATAAGGGAAAGTGTTCAATCAATACCACATAAGGAAAAGTGTTCAATCACTACCACATAAGGAAAAGTGTTTAATCACTACTAATACTTTAGCATCGCATCATTTTGTTCTACGATTGTCAATCGCGAGCTCCGTTATCTTGAATAGTGTGAAAGATGAGAAGGAACCAGGGATATTTTGAGCAGAGTTGATTTTAGTTTCTAGTTTAGCGTATCCTCTCAACGTAAATATGTTTTTCTTCAATTAAAATAATGCTACAATTTTGAGTCATTAACTGTAATGAAGACATTCCAAAATAATGTGAGAGTGAAGTGTCTTTTAAGGACTGTTTGCAAGTTGCTGCATAGCGGAAAGCAACCTCACACCCTGCATTTCATTTAAAACAGTGTGGCATGCCACATGCGCTAAAAAGAAATGGTTTGTCGTTTTTCGTCAAAACCCGCATTGAATGTTTTGCGAATACCGTTAATATTACATGTTGTTCATATGTAAGGTTTTAGCTGTCAAAGCAGAAGTAATTCTAAAAATTCACTAATATGAGAATTATTTCGAATGGTGCGTACATTGACGAAAATACAAATCTAATAATTAACTCCTGAGCTCACTGCCCTTCGAAGAATCACACTGTGCTTACTGTGAGTAGATCAAAGGTGTAATCCAGAACAATCGAGCGTTTTAAGAGTAAAAATTATATGAAATATTGTATACTATTTCATTCTTTTAGAACTTCGTTTATTTTGGCAGCTAAAACTTCCACCGCTTGTAATCACAAGCATAACAGAAAATAAGTAGGTTTCGACATGTCACAACGGAACATTGCATAGTAAAGGGAAGAACACCCCTTCTGGGGCTGAAGGTACTTCCTAACAACTGCCTCTGCAGTTGAAACGCCCACAATTCATGGCACCGGAATTAGACACAAGAGGAAAAGCGGCCTCTGCGTGTAAATTACGCCGAGTTTCCCGGGCAGTGATTTCGCCTTTGCTTCTGCGTCGATGCGGCAAGGCGGCGAGGGTTACGCAGAAAGTGGAAGACAGACGGTGAGATGGGTAATTAAAGAGAGTGAGTGCAAGACGGAATGCAAAGGAAAAAAATAGCATAATCAGAAGGAAAACTCTTGGATGAATAATGTAGTGTAGGAGAGTAGGAAAGTGGAACAATCGAAGTGATGTAGAAATAAAAGGGGGATTCGGGTGATGTAGGAAAGCGTAATACTGAGCAATTAGTTGATGAAGAGTACGCGTTAAGGAAAGGATTTAGTTAATTCCACCGAATAGGGAATCGGGGAGAGAAATACTGAGGCAAAAGCTCGTTGGTTGATTGGATAGTGATTCCGGGCGCGTCAACAGCTTAGAAAATTAGTCCCGTAAGTGTAGTGTATGTTTTTTTCTCGGGATATGGCGGTGATCTACCCTCTGGATGGCAAGATCCGGCGCCAACCTACCGTCGGCCTCTGGGGTTTCCCCTAACCAGGACTCTCCCACCAGCGGAGCACCGCCCCAGCCGGGACAAGCTCTAAGCTCCCGACCGGCCTCCCGGAATATGTGGTTGTGTAGTGCATGTTAGTGTAAATGTGCGTGTGTGAGGGTAGAGGATAGGTCAAGGAAGACGAAGGAAGGATCGTGCGCGGGCAGTGGCTCGTTTGTTAGGGTACTGCTCCGGCATTCGTCCGGTGTTGATCGGAAAACTGCCGATCAGATCAGTCGGTCACTAGAAATCTCCTCCAGACAGGAAAGCTCGTAGACGTGGTGGAGATTTCGAAGGCGATAGTGGAGACAACAGAAGATCCAGAATGAGGCGCAAACAGGGATGACTGCAGGCGGCGGGGAGGCGGTTCTACTTTCAACGCCGCGTGTAATTCATTTACAAGTTGTGCTAACTTTATTAGGGCGTGCTAGTCGGGGGCGGTAATTTCTTGGGGCGGCGGACGCGAGGAGTCTGCGGAGAGGAGCCGTACGGATTTCGACGCTTCGGGGTTGCGGATGGAGATCGGAGTCTCAGATGGCGGTGGTGGGGTGAAGCGCGAACCGGAGTGAGTGGGAGAGCGAGAGGGGCCGGAGAGAAAGCGAAGTTGAGGACAGAAGGGAAGGAATGGGAAACTTTGATCGTGACAAGTGTGATATGAGGGTTGGTGAAAGGGAACATGTGACATGGTGAGAGGAGAAGACATGTGATGTGATGGGACGAGGGAACATCTGACGTGGTGAGACGCGAGGGCATATGACATGACTAGCTATATTAAACAAGAAACAAACTAGCCATATTAAACAAGAATGGGAAAAAAAGAATGGCTATCTCAGGAACAGCATGGTTTTAGGAACGATTTCTCTTGCGAGAGTCAGATAGTATCATTGTTTCAGGATATAGCAGATGAAGTTGATAATAGTGGGAGGGTGGATGCCGTAATAATAGATTTTGCGAAGGCATTTGATGTTGTTCCACACGATAAACTGGTTCACAAATTGATGCAATCGGGTAGTGACACCAGAGTTGTGGCGTGGATTGATGAGCTTCTTCGAGATAGGAAACAGAAAGTCCGAGTTGCACAACAATTTTCGACTCAAGCAAGGTAACTTCAGGGATCCCTCAAGGAAGCGTTATTGGACCTCTCCGGTTTCTCGCGTTTGTAAATGACCTGCCAGACAATTTATATTGAAAGGTATGGCTATTTGTAGCTGACTGTACAATATATCGAATTATTCAATCAAATGTAGACGAGAATATTTTGCAGGGTGATCTAGACAGATCACATTTTTGGGCGGAAAAAAATGACATGACAATAAATAGTTCGAAAAGCAAAAGCATCACGTTTGGAAGGGCCGAAAATATAATGAAACTCAATACCGTTTAGGCAACGAAAATATTCCAAGAGTCTTGTCTTGTACGTACCTGGGGATAATTTTTTATTACAAATTGAGTTGGGAAAATCAGGTAAACTGTGTCATTGGGGAATTCTGGAGGTCCTTGCATTTTACTACGCGAATACTAAAAAAGAGTACTGCGAAAGCGAGAGAATTGGTTTATTTATCTATAGTTCCCTATCTCTAGTTATCCATTAATGGAATACGGGGCTGTTTGTTGGGACCCTTATAGAAATTCCCAAAAGGAATATTTGAATAGAGTAAAGAAAAGAGCGTATAAATTTACTTTCCGAAGGAATAGGAAGAATGTAGAATGGGAGTCTCTAGAAATTAGGAGAGTTAAGGCAAGATTCTGGGCCCTGCACAAAGCGTATGCCGGTTATCCAGCTTGGAAAAATATCTACATCCGACTGGGTAGACCTTCACCAGCACAAAATCAGTTTAGGCCACAGAGAACAGATGTTGGAAAATTTTCATTTACGAATAGAACAAAAACGGACTGGAATAAGTTACCTGTGACAGCCTTAGAACTCTTTCCTTTAGGTGTTCAAATATTTAAAAATAAATTAACTAATGGTATTTGTAAACTTAATTAATTTAGAATTTTTTATATTTTTATTATTAAATTATTATTATTATTTATTATTATTTATTATTATTACTATTATTATTATTGCTATTATTATTGTGTTAATTACTATTAAATGCGTTCCTGTATTAAATATATGATTATAATATAGATAGTATTGTATTGAAATGTGGTGACGTGTTGTGCAGTGTAGTGCAGTATAGAAGTAGAAAGAGAAGCGAATTTCAAATGTTGTGAAGGGAAGTGTAATTAAAAAGTCGTGTAGTCTTGTATTTAATAGTATAAAATAACTGTGCAGGTCAGCCGTAAAATGCAGTTAATGCTATTATTGTTAGCATATTATTATTATTATTATTATTATTATTATTATTATTATTATTATTATCTCTTTAAATAATTTAAAGTTAATATTTGTAATATGTAAATTGTAGTGTTCTGCCACCAGGTTGTATATACCTTCCTGCAGAATAATAAATATCTATATATCTATGATGAGAGGCGGGGGCATGTGCGGAGAGAGGTGGGGAACACATGGTGAGAGGTGGGGACATTAGACATGGTGAGAGTTGGTGATATATGACATGAGAAGAGGCGGGTAAATGTGAAATTGTGAGTGAAGGGGACATGTGACATGGTGAGAGAGGGGACATACGATATGGTGAGAGGTGGAGACCTGTGACATAGTGAGAGCCGGGGACATAATAATTGCTCCGAAAGTGATGAGGGGAAGAGGCGCCTCTGGTAATTGCTAAAAATGTAAGGTCTAGAAAGTGAGGGTACATCGGCGGTAATGCCTTCGGTGGGAGTGGCTGTGACGGAGCGGCGGTGAATAGGGAGCCAATGGGAAGTGATATTGGCGAAAACAGCTGTCGTATCATTTGTAGACCGGCACGGTGTTGCTTGTGGTGAAGTTCGAGTGGGGAAAAGAGCGGATGATGGAAGTGGGTAGGAGATGACAATCGTTGAAGGTTGCAGGCTTTTGCTTCATGCGATGACTCCCATTTCGTTATATTTAGTGAAAGAGAGGGATAGTGTGCTGAGTTTATGAACTTAACAGCAAGTGTTCCTTAATAAGTAAACAATGTTCAACCACTAATATATTAGTACATTCCTTTAAATGACGTTTATTCCGACATTCCCCTACAAAGACGTATCTCGTTCTGAATAAACCTCCTTTTCAGGCTGTGCGCGTTCATAGCTTTCTAATGCTACTTATGAATATGTGAATACAATTGAGGCTTTCTCTGCTAAACAGGGCATTCTCTCACTCTTCTAATTATCTGATTTTGTTTCGGTAATTTTTCAAGACTGATTATTTATGGATACTATGACTATTTATTATAATAGATGTTCGTGAAACTTTGAAATTACAGTTCTGTTATGTTACCTTTTGTAGCATTTGTTTCCCTAGAAACAATGAAATTCATGAGCTACTGTGAATTGAAAGAAAATCTATCATTAATTCATGTGGATAAGGAAAGAATGTCTCAGTAAAGAATGGCATTTATGGCACGTAGCATATTCCAAGAAGTTAGCAAAAATTATTTATGTTCCCTCAAATGATAGTCAATGGGCAATTCTGAATAGTTATTCATAAATAAATTGCTGAATGAATAATATAAAAAATCACTTTGAGAGGGGAGTTCGTCTAGAGGGATAAGTTATGTTTGAAGTTTGATTGATTGAAAATAATTAAAACTATCTCAAAAGCTGGAACTTTGAAGATTGTTTGACTGATGAGTACATTTTATTTCAACTGCAGTTTGAAGGTTCAAACAAATACGGACCCAACAACCTATTGAGACTATTTCATAATACTAAATTATGAAATGATGATGTAATGATAGAAATAAATACAAGAGTGTGATATTACGATAGGAGTTAGGAACGAGCGAGTATCTTAAACATTACACCAGTGTATTAATACTAATTACATTGAGTTTCATACCGTACTTTTTATTCGACTTTTATAAGTTAAACTTTTACATTGAATCGTTTTGTGACAGTTGATAAGCAGCCAAGGCCACCTAGCGGACAGCTTCCTAAACTTGCTGCCGCAAGTGGCTGTGGTTACCAGTCCGCCTGCGAGGGAGTACTGCGCTAGGCAAATAGGATCAAAGAGAAATTTATTTTAAATAATATTCCATGAAAAATACTAATAATAAAAGAAATTAAAACTGATAACTTATAAACATAATGTAATATCAAAAGTAATTTTAATCCACAAAATGGAACGAAACTTTCACTAGAACGATTCTCAATGATTAATGAAATGTCAATACTTGGTTTGTAAACTTCTCTGTGATTGGTCAAGAACCTGTTTTATAATGAAATTTGTATCGTAATGGGTATCATTATGAAACTTATTGAAGCCATCTACTGATAGCATTATACAATGGGAGTAGAAAAAGTTTTAATGGTTTGGAAATTTACTAACACCTCCGGTGCGTTTCGGATATGAATGGGTAACGCAATGCGGACCGCACACAAATACTGGAAGCAAATACCCTGAACTGATGTTTCAAACAGTTGCAATGGCTTATAAATGCCTAACATTATTGAAACCCAGATAATTAGTTATACTCTATCGGTGGCAACGTGTTGCGAACTGATTTTGTTCATTAGTTTAACATGGCATGTCAGGATTTAAACTCCAGTAACTCTCGCAAACAAAGTACGTAGTAGCTTGTTTTCCTTCTACGATTACAATTCTACATATTCCGTGCGAGTAGAATGGAGGAGGTGGGAAAGATAGAAAGAGGAGGTGCAAGAGGAAAGAGAGAGAAAAAAGGTTTCGAAAGCTTTTCGAGATTTTGGATTCTCGAATCCTGAATTATCTCAGCTCGTAAGCTCTGTTTGCGTCTAAGTTATTTCTTACGTAACTGGTCATGCTGCACATCCTCTCAACTTGCTCGAAAATCACGGTAAGGGGCAATGATAGAGATGGGCTATTTGAAATAAATTCGACCTCTTTCTTGGCTACATATGTTCCCAACATAAGAACATTTTTTAAATTTAGTGTTTTATGCAAACAGAAGAAACGCAATCGTAAGAAAAACTAACATTTCTTGATAAAAATGTTTTGTTAGACACACGTTGCGGGTAGTTTTTATAATTAAAATAAAAAAATTAAATAAAATAAAATAAAATGAAATTGTTAAAGTAATAAGCACATAAGGGGACGAAGGGAAGTGGGAATCGGAAATGTAAGGGCAGAGGCGTTTGTACGGACGATCTTCTGTGGTGCTGTTTGTTTGTAGGTGCTGAGGAGGCCAAACACTGGAAGGAGAATGCGTGACGCCCGCGCCAAATAAATAGTTTAAAAACAAAACTGGGATAGATTAGCATGTACTCGGCTTCTGATGGCAGGTTTTTCCCCCTTCAGGGGTTTTTTCCTCAGCCGTACCTTATGGTCCCTTTTCCGCGGCATTGATGCAATGGAGAGACCATTTGGGGTGAATACCAGAATACGAAAGGTTAGAACGCGGTAGAAGGTAGGTATTGTAATGGCTTAAAGGTCTTCGGCCTAGCCCCTTAGCATCAAGATTTCTAATTTGTATGTAATAATTACCTATTAAATAAATAAATAGTTCTTGTAATTTTTATAAATTAAGTTTTAGGGTACCACTTTGTTCCCTTCTGGTAGCTACTTCAATATAATTCACGTGAAAATGAAAAGGAATTATAAATATATTTAAAATTCTGAATCTCTTTTTAAATAGAAAACAGTATTAGTTGTCTACATCATTTGCGAAAAAAATTAAAAAGTAAGATAATAAAATTAGAAATTCGATTTCTTACAGTACAGTTCACGTTTCGCAATTTTAATGGATGGGTTTCAGTACGCGCACTACTTTCTTTAGGGCACAATGAAGGTAAACGTTTCCGTTTGGCAAGAGACCGATTTTTTTTCCAAAACACATCCAAGAAACATCTTGAAGTAATACTGGACACAAGACTGACACGGAAAAATGCGAGTCTTCAAAAATCAAAGGAGTTAAAATGACTTGGATTCTTTCGCCCGATTGTCAATATGCAATTGACAGGAAAACCCATTCTTCCTTGTTAATCTATAAGCGATACAATTTCGTACGTCAATTCTGCCCTGACAACAGTCAGTAAACACCAAGTTTTCGAAACAAATTCCTCTGCTTTGTAGTAAATGTTCCATGATGAGTCTATAAAGCAGCTATAACATCCTTTTCATTGAACTTAAATTATTTCTCACCGTGAAATTAACACATACATTTTATATCAGTATTCCCCAATTTCAGCTTATCAAAGGAAGATTCTAAAATCCCGATATTGTCACGCCCTTTCTTCCTCACTAACGAAACTGTCTCGTTCCAAATATTGCATAATCATTATGCAGAAATTACGGACCCTAAAATCTTCACCCATATTATTTCCTTCAACCGTTAAGTACCTAGTCCAATTCCAATCTATAACCACAAAATTATTTAAAAAATGTAAGCTCATAATAGAAAAGTTTCTAATAGAGAGGATCACATTAGCTCCTACTTTCCAAAATACCTTTAAATAAAAAATAAAATAAAAGTAATCGATTCTGTATCTGTACAATCTCTTGGCTGAACGTCTTTCGTCTTCAATAAAAAAGAGTCCGATAATGAGCTCCAAGCCTCCGGTTGTCGATTTTGATATTCGAATTTATTAAATAGGAGAAGTGTAGTTGAGAACAAGGGATGATGTATGAAAGTTGAGTGGATAGAGAAGTTGACGTCAGCGGAGGTTCTAAACTGGAAGTCGTGAGAGGTTGCTGCAGGAACAACGCTTCGTTGGCAAGAGCGAACAGGCAACATGAAGCCAGAGGTGACATAGTCATCTCCAAGTCAAATGATATTCTCTCTGCCATTCTGCAGCAGGTTGCCAAGGACATCTAGCCTCAGGGGTGGCTTCTTCCTGAAATGGAAGGTTAATCCCAGAAGCATCGGTGTGGGAAAGGCCAGTTAGGGTTTGGTACCTCTTCTTGTTGCTCCGTAGAAAATCAACCCTTCATCTCTGTCATTGGTAAAGTGGTTTATAGACCAGTGAAAATACACACCATGTTCAAAATTATACGTATTTAATAAAACGTTTGCCCTCTTCTTCTACCAGTTAGCTGCAAACTGTGCTTCTGCGCACACAGGCGCGACGATAAAAATCGTGTGTGGGGTGGCGAATTTCATTTTTGCTCGTAATGTGACAGTTTATCATCGTTAAGCTGTATCTGTCCAATTTTTCACATGCATGAGCGTCATTATGAACCATTCTTCAAGCTGCAATTGGCTACGTTTTGCAAACAATTGGTATTGCAAATATTTTATTTAATTATGGTTATTGAACCTCTGCAGATGCCAAAGAAAAACAGAGCCTGCAATGTGTCATAAAATTTCAGGTTAAAAATTCGGAATCATATTAATTATTATATTTGCAATTTTGGATTATTAAACTCTAATTTTAAAAGCTCATATTGTTATTTACGAGATTTTTCAAATCCAAACAATAATTGTTACAAATGTCTTCTCCAGAATAATTTCCACCTGGTTCAGTGTATTTAATGGCACTTTCACTGAAAGATTCACTTTCTAAGAAATAAATTAGGCTAGCCTTTTACAGGTAAATAAAAAAGTCAACGAAAGTAAAAATGCTTGAACTGACTTCATCAAAACGGTATGGTCGTTTTTAATGATTTTTAAGACATAGGTTGACCATGGCTCAATTTAAAATATTACTATGAATTTCATGACCAGCTATCAATATGTGGCAATTATAAAATAAGTTTTTATTCTGATAGCTATCCCGAAATATGCAACTTTCTATGCACCTCAAGGAACTTCAACGTTGCCAAATAAGGAACAAGATATGACTGATTTGTTTCCGGGAACGTCAACAGATATTGTCGTCGACCATAGCGTAGTGAATGTTTTATCCAGGGGGGTGGTGATGTTCGTACCCCGCTAGATGGTGAAATCTACTTACAACCTACAAGTGGACTTATGATGAATTTCACCATCCAGGTATTATCCTCAATGAGGTTCTGCTGCAGCTGGGACAAACTCGAGGCTTCCGACTGGTCTCCTGACATGTGTGGTTGTGTAGTATAAGTGCAAGTGTATGTAAGGAGAAAGTTTGATTGATTGATTTTTCGTTTCGGCGCGTCAACTGCTCGGTCATTGGTCCCGTTAGTATAGTGCATGCTTTTTCTCAGGAGATGGCGGTGATCTTCCCCCGCTGGATGGTGAGATCCGGCGCCGACCTACCGTCGACTAGTGAGGTTTCCCCCTAACCAGGACTCTCCCACCAATGGGGCACCGCCCCAGTCGGGACAAGCTCTAATATCCCGACCGGCCTCCCGGAATATGTGGTAGTGTAGTGCATGTTAGTGTAAGTGTGTGTGTAAGGGGAGGATAGGACAAGGAAGAGGAAGGGCAGATCGCGCGCGGTCCGTGGCCCGTTTGGTAGGGTACTGCTCCAGCATTCGCCTGGTGTTGATCGGAGAAACCACGGAAAACTACCGATCAGAGCAGCCGGCCGCTAGAATTCTCCTCCAGACAGCGACTGAATCTCGACCTAGCTGAAAAGCTAGTGTCGAAAATCCTGCCGCCGTCAGGACTCGAACCTAGGATCTCCCGGTTAGAGGCGCTGCAGTGACATCCCTTGATGCACTGAGCTACCGCTACCGGCAAGGAGAAAGGATAGGTGCAAGGAAAAGGAAGGAATACTTCGGTTCAATCAGTGGCCCGTTTGTTAGAGTACTGCTCCGGGATTCTCGTTTTATTGATAAAAAAACATGGATTAGAACGAAAATAAAAGGAAGGGTAGGAAAAAAGAATGTAAATAAGAAATAGAAGACAAGTAGAGGATTTAGAAGATATAAAACGAATGGACGAGCTGAATAAGAAAGAAAAGATGATGAAAGTGGAAATACAAAAAGAGGTGAGAGGAGATTAGCGGAAGGAGAAGGAAAGTTAATTTACATATCTGTTAAATTGTTTCTATTCCAATTTATAACTGTCGGAAATATTAATTTTAATATTTGTTTTAATATTTGTAAGAATCTCTAGTAACTATTTTGTCCGAGTGATTTCAATACTTACACTTTTACTGCGTGGATTGACACACTGCACATTTTGAGAATTTATTTCTAGGATTGGAATGTGGGATTATATTTCGTTGAAAACGCAGCTCTAATAGTCATTTTTCATGAAATTGTTCATGTTTGATATTCGATTACTGATCTGTGACATGATTGGTTGTCATTTTATTACTATTATTTAAACGTGAATTTAACTATTTCCAAACGATATTTCTAACATTGATTATCAGGAATATTACGCTTTTTTTACATCTCGAAATGTACAAGTCCAGAAATTTGAATGCCTGTGCTACTGTCCCTGTTTGACTATGACGAATGATTCATTACAATTGTCACCATGTTGTCATTGTATGGATGAAAATATGTCGTACTTTTAATAGTGGCTGGGGAAGGGTAATTTATAGTTGATAGGTATGATAATGCCTCAGAGATATGTAGTGTATCACAGCATTCACATCACGAATAATGAATCCTTTACGTTTTTATTTCTTGCTTAGAGAGCCTCGGTAGAGCCGGATCGGTCTGCTACTTACAAAACTTTCCCACTTACAATCCTTTCACAGACTTACAAAAAATGAAAAATAAAATCATCTCCGTAAAATTAATATAGTTCTTTAGAGAGCTATTGACGTCTTTGCCGTCACCATCAGTCTACAAATATAAACAAAATTAAATATAAATAAAATATCAAGAAAATACAGCATAAGACAATTTAAGTAATTTAATATATGAAATTAAATTACAAATTATAAAATGCGATGGGGATATCAAACCAAAGACCAGTAGCAAATCGAATTAAAAATATAAGAAGCAAAGGTTGGATGTGTCTGTTGAATCTCGTGATAAATTCGCTACCAAGGGCGCAGCCCATAATTGCCTTCAACCCACGCGGCCACCCGCCGTTCAGAACATGCTTTTACCACCCCTCACAGAGCCCACTCCCAGAGCATTCCAGCTCGTAGCCGCATTTTGAAAGAAATCCCAATACAAATGAGCAATAAAATTATTTACACTCGAGTGTCTTCGCGTGGGCCTCTTCTTCTCACAGGCGCCATTATCTCCGCCGAAGCACGTACTTCTAAAAAAAAACTCCCCTTTGAGCCTCCGTCTGCCGCGTGCACTGACCGCACCGGGAGCGGTAGTTCAGTGCATCAATCGATGTCACTGCAGCACCTCTGACCGGGAGGTCCTTGGTTCGAGTCCTGACGGCGGTAGGATTTTCGACACTAGCTTTTCAGCTAGGTCGAATTCAGTCGCTGCCTGAGGAGAATTTTAGCGGCCGGCTGCTCTGACCGGTAGTTTTCCGTGGTTTCTCCGATCAACACCAGGCGGAGCAGTACCTTACCAAACGGTTCACGGACCGCGCGCGCTGTCCTTCCTCTTCCTTGTCCTATCCTCTCCCCCTTACACACACTTACACCAACATGCACTACACTACCACATATCCCGGGAGACCGGTCGGGAGCTAAGAGCTTGTCCTGGCTGGGGCGGTGCCCCGCTGGTGGGAGAGTCCTGGTTAGGGGAGAAACCCCACGAGCCGACGGTAGGTTGGCGCCGGATCTCCATCCAGCGGGGGAAGATCACCGCCATCTCCCGAGAAAAACACATGCACTACATTAACGTGAATAATGACCAAAGCAGTTGACGCGCCCAGAAACACGAAAAAATCAATCAATCAATCAAATGCACTGACCGCTGCTGCCCGGCGCCGACTCGACTGTCGGCTTAGACATCATTAGCAAGGGCTGGGCCCAGCCCGACGCGCAGACGGCTTTCACACCCCATTGATTCACTATCTGCCACCGACCGCTATGTAAACAAACATTTCGGAGAATCACCACTTGCCTCCCTCGACAATGGAACACTATTAAGGTATCTCGCCTACAAAGAGATACGCACCAGCAATCGCGCCCGCGCCCGGGTGGCCGCCTCGCTCCTTCTCCATCTGCAAGTCAGATGCCGCGGTTCCCCTGAGAACGAAACTTTCTAAGAACAAACGGTAGCTGCCACCGCGGGCACCTCACGTGACACCGCCTTAGTATCCGATCGCCGTAAGTGTCACGTGACGCTCCTCTGCCCGGGCCCGAAGACGATCCCATAAATAAGAAGACGATCGAGGGCACCGCCTCACCATAGGCGCAAAGTCACACGACTCTCCCTTCCACGGCGTCAATAACACCCCCAATTAATAAATACACAGTGCTCAGAGAAGCACGACAGAACATCACAGACGAATTTGGAGAGAGCAGAGCAGAGAGAAAGAACAAACTGACAGAACACTAACTTTAACAGACTTGAAATAGGACTGACTCCAGAACTCATTGTTCAACCAGTCGTCTGTCAGCAACGTGCGAGTGTATCCATACGAGTTACGCAGACAGCCCGCAAACGAGTCGGCTGTTCCTGCTTCACCTACCAAGGCGTCATCACTCAACCAGCAAGGCCAACCAACAGGCCGCTACCTTTAAATTCGTGCCACTCGCGGGCATCAGCCGCCACGTGGCCGAATTTCTGGCAAACTCCGCAACCAGCTCCGGTCAACTGAGTCCGTGCCCATTCCAGTTCACACCGCCGAATTGCCTGGAGCCAAGCTCAGTCCTGAGGGCATACACACACCAGCCCAGTGATTTGGGTTGGTGCTTGCAGTACAACAAACTTAAGTAATGTTAACTTCAAGAAAGAAGAGCATGCACTTTATAAACTTTCATTGGTCCTCCAGTTTACGTCTCACAAAAACAATCTTTTTATTTATGCAAGCATTAATTTTCAATTTACTATTATTGCATAATGACTTTCATTCACCTTAAAGGCAAACAATCCCCTGAAACCCGTTCTGATCCTGTATGTAGTCGCACTCGCAGAACGTCACCTCCCAAGTGTGGCATCTGCTACAGTATCTGTAATCTATATTAATCCCCCCATTAATATCATATTTTGCCGTTTTATTTCTACTGGTCTGTAGTAATTACAATTTTAAATATTTCTATTAATTATATTAATTCCTTTCCTTTGCATTTCATATTTTGTAATTTCATTTGCTACTGATTTTAACCCCTTTTTTTTGTAATTTAATTTGCTAATTATTTTTAAAAATTTATATCAATTCCCGAGTCTTATTTTATATATTCTGGGTACTTTATTTATATTTTATTTTGTTTATATTTGTAGACTGTAATAACGGCAAGCCGTCGGATGCCAGCTCTCTAAATAAATATACACCAGAACCACCAAATATTCTAAATCAGTAGTAGTAAGTTGACGGAGATGACTTATTCTATTTCTCAACAACACCTCATCAGAATCAACAACACCTCATCAACAACACCTCCAGAAGACACCTTCATCAGAATCAACACCTCCATCAGAATCCACAACACCTCATCAGAATCAACACCTCATCAACAACACCTCCAGAAGACACCTCCATCAGAATCAACACCTTCAACAACACCTCCATCAGAATCAACCAACAACACCTCATCAGAACAACGTAAACAACACCTCATCAGAATTTTCACAATTTACAACAAACTGTATAGTTGTCAATTACAGTTGTAATTACGGCTTTAGAAGGTGTCCGTTCTAATTCTAAGACAAGAACTGGACATGTGTTATTGGGAGACATCTCGTCAGTTCAGGACATTAAAGGTTTATTTTCTCGTGGTCTATAACGCAGAAAATGTACAAAAAGTTTAACCTAATAGGATGAAGTTTATCCTTATAATGTTTTTCAAAGAAGAAATTCAAAGAGGCGTTGTTTCAGACTCAGTTATATTTGAATGCACGATTCAAGTGGCCTCCGTGTAACGATTAATTGCTGCGTTTGTCTCGCTGGAGAAAGCTGGGACAAGTGATGTAAGTTCTTGATTACTTGTTGTTGGTGGAAGCTGCTCGCGCAAGTTAGTAGATAAGAGGATTGTTTAGACTGCCGGATAACTGCACGAGACTTTGCGAAGTAATCTGCTATTATTTCTTGTTTGAAACAAGTAGATTAATATAGTATGTTTGGCCTCGTCGCTCAATAGTATCTGCCAACTTTTCTAATAACACATTCTTTGAGAAAACAGGTTTCTTCCTATTTTTTACCTTCGTCTTTACCTAATTTGCTTAAAGTATAATAAGTTAGTTATATATCTCTTATTAAAATAATCAGAAGGAATAAAATGTTGGATTAAAAATTAAAAAAAGTTTTAAAATGTTAGTTTAATAGACGAAGGTATTCAATCCATTTAATTAAATTTTTAAAAATTATTATTATGAAATTATATTAAAAAACCAATTCCTAAGTTCCCACAAAAAAATATAACGGAAATATTGTGGTATGTATGATTGAGAATCCAAAAGTAAATCATTCTATCTTAAAACGCAACATTATTAAAAGACATAGTAGTAAACACGATTTCTACCCTTTTCATAACTACAGTATATTTGAATTGGATTTCTAGATAATTACCTAATACATTAAAATCTCTTGAAATAAACTATTCTCAACAGAATCGATATATTTCAAAATATGTTTTGTATATACCAGAATCGTAAAGGACTTTTTTGGTTGCAAGAAATCGTTTATAAAATGATATGTATTGTGCAGATTATGACGCATTGGCAACATAAACAACCAAATCGTAGCAAAATAATTGTGGGGTGGTAGTAGTGGTGGTGGCGGCAAACGAAATACCCACCTACCTATTTATTGCATACATGTCAAATACCCGTAACGTCATTATAAAAATTATTTCCAAAATTTAACTTTGATTTAAATTTAAATTTAAATTTGTAATTCTTTTATTGGATTAATTAACAAATAATCGCGTTATCACGCATTCAGCTAATCTCAGTGTCAGATTGAAGAGGAGATGGTGGTAAACTGCATAGACAACCAACTCGCAGCAAACGAATTGAGGGGTGGGGTGGCAAACGAAACAACCGACTACCTATTTATCGCGTACATGTCAAATACCAGTAACGTCATAATAAAGTTGTTTCTAAAATGTAACTTCAATTTAAATTTATAATTCTTTTATACAAAAAATAGCCCTTGCAACTCATTTATCATGTTGCTCTATTGCATTCGTATAAATATGAAAATTCTCTCCTAACGTTGCTCGTTTTCGAAACGTACTCAAGCAATAAAGCAGAAGCATTATAAACAAAGTGGCGTCATTGGTTATTTTTAAACCGATATGTATTACTGCGGTGTTATATTTGTGGACTCAACTCATCTTGATTTTGAAGCTGCAGCAAATCATTAGTTAACAAGCGCTAGCTTTGCACATTGCCAATGAGGTTTAGCTCATTGGTCAGCGTGCTTTCTTTCCATGATGCGACCACGGGTTCGATTGGGGTTGTAGTGTGCGTTTACCTTTCAATGACCCAGTATATGTTGCTGAGTGACGATGAGGAAACTCACTTCTCAGATTGAGAAGGCCAGAAAATGGCGTGGGGATGTCTTCGTGATAACCACACGTAACCCCTTAACCGTCGGGTCGCTGGTGGTAGGCCGTGGTCCGTACGTGGACTATCGCGCCTAGTACAGGCAGACAGGTTTTCACATTTTGGAAGAAGGCTTGAGATCTATGTCGATTCATATGGAATTGACGGTAAGAAAAACATATATATGACACCAAATTTACGCCTACTGTTGTTTAGTCATATTTGAGGCATAATATGCTTAGCTTTTCCTTTTTTCGGGCTCCCCAATCCATCATAATTCTCATAAACTAATTGATTATTTCCGGCATGTGCCTAAGACACATGGTTTTAAAGGATCATTACAGATATTTGAAAATTATACATACGGAACTTCTCTGAAATTTCTTCATGTCGAGATATGTCTCAATGATTACTCACTCTAGTGACACTTTTAATATTCCAGTGGCCATCGGCGATTTTCACAGTTTCTTTTGAAACATCCGAATTTATATTTAGCATTCATTTAATCATAAAGCACTTCCCAGAACTTACAGTAATAATTACATTATCTAAAAGCTAATGTATTTTTATATCTCACAAGGGTCTAAGAAACCCAGGAGATATTTTAAACTTAAATAACACTTACATTTTTCAAATATTTTTCTACATGGTAATTATATTAAACATTTATAAATTATGAGATTTTAATAGTGAATACACAAAGATGTGATATGTATCCCAAAAATTTTAACTACCACTTCTGACCATACGTTGGCTTCTCACATGTATACTTTCCTCCCGCTCACTTCTCCCTATTGAAATGAAATATAAAGTTCCGCTTGGGGTCAGTCTTTCTGTTTGTCATGTGTTGAATTACTTCATGTCTGTCTGCAACAGTTGGGACAGTGTGACGAAACGTGTAGGTGTCGCTGCAATGTCCATGTGACCTCGTCCACGCCAGCTCCTCCAATCGCCCGTTGCATTCCCATGCTTGCAGCCGTGTCTTGCCGGGCGCGACGGTTTGTCCTCGCCGCCAATTCAGCAACGGGCGCTCCGCATAAACTAATTCCTGTCCATTTTCAATAATGGAAGTCACGCAATACTGACGCACACGAATTGTTTTTATTTCCACCGTTATGTTTTGCTATGCCGTTGAACCGTGCATGAAGTCAGTTCTATATTCATTTGCCATTGAGCGAATGTTCGTGTGCCGCTAATTCCGGTTTGTTACTTGACAATTGTCTCTTCGCATACATTCCAGTATCTCTCATTTCAATAAAAAACGCCCCAATTACGTCTCATTGGGCTCACGTTCCTCGTGCTAATACTGCCACGCACCACGCGTTCGTTCTGCCTCGTACCACGCGTAATACTGCCTCGTACCACGCGTTCGTTCGTTCGTTATTTCGTCATACACCGTCACTGTTCTTTCAACGTTTACTGTTTATCAGTTCACTCGACGTATAATATTTTTTTTGCACTGATTTTCATTATTTTCAGTTCGCTATTAAACTCAATGGATTTGGTTGATTGATTGTTAGTGATTCCGGGTGCGTCAACTACTGAGGTCATTCGTTCCGTAAGTGTAGTGCATGTTGTTTACTAGGGAAGAGGCGGTGATCTTCCCACACTGAATGGCGAGATCTGCCGCCGAACTACTGTCGGCTAGCGCTGTTTCCCCAACCTCCCATCAGCGGGACACCTCCGGGAGAATCTCTAAGCCTTCGATCGGTCTCCCGGCATGCCGGAAGTGTAGTGCATGTTAGTGTAAGTGTGTGTAAGGGGTGAGGATAGAATAAGAAAGAGGAAGGAAAGATCGCGCTCGGTTCATTGCCCGTATGTTAGCGTACTGCTCCGGCATTCACCTGGTGGTTATCGTAGAAACCACGGAAAACCACCGATGAGAGCAGCCGACCGCTAGAATTCTCCTCCAGACAGCTAATGAATTCGACCTAGA
This sequence comes from Teleogryllus oceanicus, assembly GCA_964035755.1. Taxonomy (NCBI): domain Eukaryota; kingdom Metazoa; phylum Arthropoda; class Insecta; order Orthoptera; family Gryllidae; genus Teleogryllus; species Teleogryllus oceanicus. The sequence continues at coordinate 30,021,252 of CAXIVR010000003.1, forward strand.
TGAAAAACTAGTGTCGACCCCTCTCTCAGTCGATGGATTTGGATTTCCACCCTGGTCACCTCAACAAAGTTTTTATTCACCGTTCGTGTCCGCTCGTCCGTCCGAGGCTCCGGACGAACTGCCTACTCCGTTCTCGCGACCTCTCTTTCGTTCGCCCTTGAATCGTTCTTCCTTTTCTCTCCATGTTATTATTAAAGTACTCACGAGATTTAATTGTGAGCGATCAGAAACCCGGTGGGTGTGTATAGACACACACAAACACATACACGCATAACTTCTAAACGGTTGACAGCATCGACATGAAGTTTTCTCTCAACAATGGGGAATCAGGTAAGTAATATGTCGTATAGGTATTGTTTGAAATGTTTTAGCTTTCGGGAAATTTAATAATTTTTGATTTTTTTAAAAGAATGATGTATTTTTCTGCCGGCAATGAATAAATCATGAAAAGAGGGATATAATGATGTACTATAAGTTAGTATTTTTGAAATTTCAGTATAAAAATTAACTTTCTGGTATATTATCTTAAATTAAACGGACAATATTTCCTCTTGCAACTGTCGCCTTCAGGGAAGGTAGTCTTTGCGGTGCCGAGCCTGTTACGGACGGCAGCGCCACGAAGCGAAGGCCACCTTCCCCAAACCCCGATGCAAGGGTTACTAATGCAAATAATGTCCGTTTAATTTAAAATCATATGTGAGACAACCAACTTTTATACTAAAATTTCTATCAAAACACTAACTATGGGGTGGACCACAGTTGGTGGTACACACACACAAAATATATATATATATATATATATATATAATATATATATATATATATATATATATATATATATATATATATATATATAAATTTTATGGAAATATGCATAAATTAAAAACATTTCATATTATGTAATTCTGCTTGTATTTACACTACCTAAAACATTTTCACCAAGCTATTTATAAAATGTTACACCACAAATTGAATAGTTTGTAAGGTAATGGGTGAAATGTACAGCCAAATCAACATGGGAGTGATAGGAATTTACGTGAAACATTCCTCGGGTCTCAACATTCGCCAGGCGGTTCGTTCTCGTTCTGCCCTCCGCGCTAGAGCCATTCCGCCTCCGTGGCGATGGACTCGCCGCGACCCTGACCCGCGCGCTGTCTCTTCGACCTTTTCGCCATTCGTCAGCGCCGGTGCTGCGCTCTGGCGGCGCGGGAGCGGCGCAGCTTCCACTTCATTTGTTTGCGTCGAGACCGGCGATCTGTGGCGCAACGCGTGCCCGCGGCCGTCCCTGGAGGCCGCTGCAGCGGTATGCAGATGGCGGAGGTCACGTGGCAGGGGGAGGGTGAGATGAAAAATAGGACTCCTTGGACTTGGTGCTAAGGCGCACTTGGATCCTCACATCTGCGTTTTCCAGATATCCGATCCTTCTAAGTAGAAGAGTTTTAATTATTTTGAAAATTCCCTATTTGGTGGTTTCTTTGCAGTTTATTAGGTTGATTGCAAGCCATCTTAATATCATACAAACTATTACTTTGACATGTAAGTTGAAGTCGCCCTTTGGCGTTGTTACTATGTACTTGAATTTGGTTTCTTCGGAAATTCTCTGCATCGCAAAATTAAATTATTTTTGAATCTGAGGTAAAGTATGAATACCCATTCATTGTCTTAAACTATTTGCGTCAGAAATTTTTGCTGTTATTGTGGCACTACTCCAGAAATGATAATGCGATATCATGAGCTTTGTCTTGTGCTTTGGCGCTAGTCGCATTGCCACATACCTGTTACCCATCTTTAATAAGAAGTGCTTCTTGAAAAGGTTTAACAATAAAGAGTGGTGGGTATATTTGAAATGTTACTAATGATTTTCGTTATCGTAAATCGCCTGTACTCCAGTGCGCTGTTGCACTTGTTTAACAAGATCGTTCATGGTGATGGATGACTTAAGTAAACTTCACATAATGCACAAATGTTCCACCCTTCTTAAAAGTTGCATGCAGCAATGTCATCTCTTCTTCTTACTCATGATACTTGTCCCATACACGTAACACATTTCACGAGGGATATTGATTCATACCTTGGTGCGTCGACAAACTTTACCGCGTACCAAAGTTAGCAAACGGCGAGAGATGAAATTAGCGCCGCGATCTTCAACTGTTGATCTGGCACAATTATACAGCTTACTTTCAAAGCTATGTAGCCCAATAAAAAACGATATTTTAGAAAAGGAAAGTATTCACACTCAGCCTTTACAATTAACGATTGGATTCAACGACTTTGGAATAAAATTAAACATAGGAGAAACGCAATTTTTGAACACAATATTTTGCAGCATGATGGAGAAGAGTGTTCAATAATACATTGATATTTTAAACTAGAAGGCGAACGGAAATGGAGACATGTCACCTTGAAAAAAGTCTCTCCAAATATGAGGAATCAGGATACACCACCATTCGCCTACGTTTACGCGTCGACTTCACCCCAGGTGCAGTGTTCCTTCGCAACCTATGGCCCGCCAACAGTAGACAGAGAACAAAACTTATTTTCTCGACGCGCCTTGTATTAATCCTTCAGTGGTCACACGGATTACAATTGTAATCCAGTCTTATTCATTCGCCGTTTATCGCGAGAGTTGATTAACTTTTGGCATGAACTTTTCAGTACCAGTAATTGAATCACAACAAAATATGGCTCAAGTGATAACTGCTTTACTAGCTATAAGCGCCGGAAACAGCCTGTATCACCATAGTAATCCACGCGACCACTCGCGTTTCAGTTTGTGACCTAAGCAGACATCGTGAAAATTGCAACAATTGATGCTCGGAATGTTTATACAAAGAACAACTAGAAAAAGAGTAAGGGATTTCTAAACAATATCGCATTGTTCTTTATGAAATCAGAAATGGAAAGGAGATTGAGAGAAAATCTCTACTGACAGCAATAGGAACTCGCGGGAGACTTCTACTCGGGGTCCGAGACGGGACTAAGGAGTCAGCGGAGTCACCAAAGGGCTAGGTGGGATGTTATCTCTGTGGACGTCAACGAAACAAGAGCACTCGACAGTAGTGCGTTAATCGCGACCAGTGGGTGTGCCCACAACATATTAAAAAAATCTGTGTGAGATGTTCATCTGATTTTGACATGCAGAATGGAGGCTGGAGACATTCAAATACATTCAGAATGGAGGCTCCAGATGTTTAAACAACTTTGTCAAACTACTTTATTTAACAATCGCAATGGAAAGTTGGCAATCGCAATGGCAATTTCAAGTGCACAAAACGTATAGAGCACAAGACTTTTCAAAAGCAAAGATCTATACGCAAATATTTTAGTATATTTGTTTAAAAGCATAATACTTCCACTTTTGTGTAGAATTTCATACAGTTTGTAAAAAATTCAATGTTCTAATAATTTTATTAGTATTTTGTAACTGTTCAGTATTTCACATTACTCGTTTATATGTGAACTAAAATACTGTTTTTGGTAAAATATTCTTAATAAGACCTTCTTTAAACGGATAACAATTGTAATCCACACGACCACTTGCGTTCCAATTTTCAGCGCGCCCACTGAAGGGATAACATAAATAACAGTGAGAAGTATACTTAAAATTGTTAATAAAATATTTTAATTACTCACTTGCTCTTTAGTACGAGTATAATTTCTGATACAATGGAATAATCCTAACGATAATTTATGGAACAAGGGATCACAAGTAAAAAAGGTGAGTGCCCAAGGTGAGGATGAAATCCGAGAGTGAAAAATTCTCGTGAGAAATTCTTTTTTACACTTCAATATAAAATTAATTTTATTTATTTAATTAACAGTAAGCATATAACATCTATATGTAATTCTCTAAGGGAAGTTGACGCATTTTTACGTTTACAAGAAATCGTTGACGCAAAATCAAGTATATTACTGCTGGACAAGGGATAGTCTGGATAGGAATAACCAGGGATTTATCAAACAACAAATAGTTTGCAGATTATGACATATATTGAACATCAGAAGCAGAGGTTGGCATTCTTGGCGATTTTACCGCCCCGCCCTCGCTCGCCTCTCTTCCTCTTACCATGCGCTCGACAGTCCTTCGCAACCAATTGGGGACTCCCGGTCGCCGGTGACCGACCGCGACCACCGAGTGCACGGTCGGTCGTCGATAACCGGTGGACTCCGTTCCGGAAAACTGTGCCTCGCAAGACTCGGCCGCCACGTTGGAGTACGTCGGTGGAGGCTTGAGGCTGCTAAAAATCGATTGCTGCAGAACGTCTCTATTTTTTATTCCAATTAATCGATTACCTTTCATTGAAAGGAAAATATTTTACTTGTATATAAAACAGTATATAAATATAACAATATTTAACAGATTTCATTTCGTGAATAAAAACTTTTCACGAATTAAAAGTTATGATACAATATATAACGTATGTAAATGATATGGAATTAAAGTTTTTCCAATTATTGAAAACTTTGCCCTTGTGTGGCGATAGAGCAGCGATTTGAAAACGCTTATGTGCAGAGGGAGCCGTTGTTTGGCCACCGATTGCGTCAACCAATTCAGAGATCATGGCGGCTTACATCAACTGTTTCATAGAATGTCTAATGAGGACAAGATATTTTCACAAAAGGAAAAATAGTAGCCACCTCAATTCTGTTTAGCATATATTTTATTAAACTATCATGAAATTAAGACCAAATGTAAGTGTGTTAAAACAGGCCATTATACACTACACAGATGAACAACAGATTTTTCAGTCTTCTTCCGTATTGTACAAGTGCAAAAAATATTTAACCTAGGCACAAATGCCTCCATTCCAAACCGCATTATTCCCAATACCCCAAACCGGGAGCGGTTGCTCAGTGCATCAACTGATGTTACTGCAGCGCCTCTGACCGGGAAGTCCTAAGTTCGAGTCCTGACGGCGGCAGGATTTTCGACACTATCATTTAACTTACGTCGAATTCAGTCGCTGTCTGAAGGAGAATTCTAGAGGCCGGCTGATCAGAGCAGTTTTACGTGGTTTCTCCGATCAACACCAGGCGAATGCCGGAGCAGTACCCTAACAAACGGGCCACGGACCCCGCGCGATCTTTTTTTCCCTCATCCTTGTCCTATCCTCTCCTCTTACACACACACACGTACACTAACATGCACTACACTACCACATATTCCGGGAGACCGGTCGGGAGCTTAGAGGTTGTCCCGGCTGGAGCGATGCCCCGCTGGTGGGAGAGTCCTGGTTAGGAAAAAACTCTAGTAGCCGGCAGTAAGTCGGCGCCTGATCTCGCCATCCAGCGGGGGGAGATCATTGCCATCTTCCGAGCAACAAATCATGCACCACACTTACGGGACTAATGACCAAAACCGTTGGCAAGGCCCGGAAACACGAAAAACGCAATCATTCCGTTACCCCAAAGGCTCTGTTAAACCATCGAAAATTAGAATCAATCCACTCTCCCCATTAATCAGTTCCGCTGACGAAAACGTTAAATAAATAAATACAAAATTTAAACGAATCTTTTCTGAATTACTGGCCTACAGACTTTGTTTACAAGGTAGCCGTGCGGACGTCAAATACGGTTAGCCGAAAAGCCAAATTTATGTAAATTAATAAACTGTATATTAAAACCCCTGAAAGGAATTTTTGCTGAACAGGCAGAAAATATACTTTTTTAAAATCTCCATATAGCCGAGAGCCGAAAGGCGGCCGGTCGAAATGTCCGTTAAATAGCTATCTTCCCTGCTTCGAGCAAGGCCCCCCCCCCTTCCGCCTATGCATAGGCGCGGAGCCTTGCGGGACTCGAGCGGTTGTTTTCGCCCGAATGTAGTGCTTTAATCAAAAGCAGAGGCAACCAAATACATTGTACCGTCTTATCTAACTTGGTCACAGTGCATCCTATGGCCTTTATAAAACGTACTTCTGTTATTTAAGGGACACAAATTAAGCTTTTTATGTTTTTGACTACAAAATGAGATCTTTTTGGATGTTGTAATACATTTTAGAAGGTTCGCTCACCGCGTAATAAGGGTTACCAGAAGCACTGGAAGTTGGGTTTCAGCGTGAATCTATTTTCACTTTTAAAATAATGATAAAAATAATTATTCTTTTTCGAGATTTTTAATTTTTGGGTCGTTTCTGCTCTTCCAATTTTTGTGGATATTCAGAACTTCCGATTTATCCGAGAATCACTGCATTAACCATCGTTGTAACGTTTATAAAAGCGTTTTGCAATAAAAACATTCAATTTAAAAATTTTAATTCGCAGTTTAATTTTCAGATATACATGAGCGGAAACATGTGGTGTACATATGGAGCATATGGGAGAACATTGGAAATAAAGAGGAACAAGTGGGGCGAATATGAGAAAACATGCGCGGGGAATATGCGTACAACAGTATAAAGTGGTACATGCAGTTAATATCTTACGGACCCTTATGATGAACAGTCCAGAAATGAGTATCCGTATATGCGGGAAACATAATGCTACATTTCTGGATATTTACTCTTCTACGTACCCCATTCCGTAGTTTGAATGATTAATCGAATAGAATCGAGTAGAACCTTAACATCTATGTCAAATTATCAATGCGTCAATAGTTCCGTAATGACTGTTTTAATGCTTTACCGTACAGTCCAGGGCCTGACCGTTTGAAACCGTCATCCAATATGAGCTATTTCATACTTTTAAAAAAATTCTAAATGCGGAACGTTCAAGAGGTCTAGCTAGTTCAAGAGGTCTAACTTAATGAGCAAAAATGTTATTTATTAAATGATTTAAATGCAATAAATGATTTAAAATTCAATTTGATGCGCGTCATCATTTTGAGCTAAACAATATAACTTTTATGGTGTTGTTCAAACAGCGTTTTCTCCTATACAATTCAATAAAATTACTTATCTTACGTTCGAATTCTGTATATTTACAAATCCTATTCAGATCACTTTTAAAATAATGATAAAAATAATTAGTCTTTCTGGAGATTCTTAATTTTTTGAGGTTACATAAGAAATACAAAATATTATGAAAAACAATTTACTATGAAGCGTGCGAGCAGTATGTAAAACCTACGCAACTTGATAAATAAGGAGAAATAGTTTAGAATCTTCTTATGTGAACTTAATGCGATATGGAAAAATACACTTGATTTTAATCTTAAAAATGCAATGCGGTTTAATTCAGTTTTTTAGAAGTAAATAAGTATTACTTTATAAAAATATGTGGTGGAAACTGAATTTTGTGAAAATGTAAACAGAATAGCCCACAGATATGCTGAAATCGATATGCTATGGGCGTATTCGTGTCAAAGTGAAAGCTTAAAAGGAATGTTATACAAAACCAACCGAAAAGAGACATAGCGTTTTAGGAATTCCATTAATATGTTTCATCAATTGAAATAAAACACTTCATTTCCTGGACGCTCTGATTCCCGTGGAAGCGAACCTGAGCGTAGATGACTGAAAATGCTTCTTAATATTGTGAGGGGATGGCGATCATAGGCAGACACAGCACGATTCAGAAATTAGCAACTTCTGAACTAACTGCTCTACGCAATAAAATGACTTTCTATCAAATACTGTTACAATAGTGTAGGAAACACTAAATGACTATATATAACGAAGTTCTATGATACGAAACGTGCTTTCACAACCAAGCAAAAAATTGGTTTAAATTGAATTTGTCGAATCTTTAACGATATGTAGTTTGCATCAAAACTGTTTGTGAGAGTATACTTCGTTCTCGATACAATAGCACTCGTGTTAAAGTGGAAAGTGAAAAGAATTGACGCACAAAATACTAAATCAAAGACATTTTTATGAATACTTCCGATTCTGATAGATTTTCTTAAATGAATTCTTTTATTTTCACCGAAAACATCGACAAGTGTAAGTGATTTCATACCGTCAATCAGTAATTGCTCTACAAAATTGAACTGAGCATTTTGTTTCACTGTTGCCTAGCTGGTGCTTCTCACATACAATGAAAAGTTTAAATTGTTCTCCAATTAAATTGAATAGTGAAATATTTGTAGAGAGTTTGTAAATTTTGAGAGTGGTCGTTGAACACGTTAGTGACATTAAATTCACTGCAATATAACGCATAACCATATTTTAATAGAAATACAGTCCAGGGGTAGTGTCGACTTTATATAGTTTTTATATGAGTTCTAATATGAGTTCAATGTAAATGTACAAAAATATGTATATTTTTATAATGCCCATTAGTTAGCAATGAGAACTTGTAAATATTATTGTAGGTAAATATTGTCGTAGAGGATTTAGGTTTTCTTGCAAATAAAAAAATATTTATTTTGTTTAGAAAAAAATATGCAGTGGCGTCGTGTGTTGGATCCAGATAACGTTTCTGATGCAGTGAGACCGTTTTTCTACATCGGTGCAATACAAGGCGCATCAGTATTTAATTGTGAAATGAATGTGAATGTATCAATACTTCGCATTCTTTATATTATTTTAATGCTTGCGATACAATGTTTTACACTGTATTATTACTTCGTTCACAATTCATACTTTTCTGAGTTAAACACTACTGCGTATATAGGTGCAATAGTGCTTTGGTACACAACATTATTTTGTAATGTATTTATCATATTAATGACTGTTACTCAAAAGTATAAGAAGCACATGAATGCACACTTTCTTATATTGAAAGTGGCAGACGAAATATTATTGGGCTTTCCTAAAGAATTTTACAAAAAATGCCAAAATTACTTTTTATTTACAGGCTTATTTATAATATTCTACAATACTACAATTCACATTTTCACTCTAATACTGTTTAAAGACAACCGAATATTTTCGTATTTAAGTTTATATGGTTTTATGTGTTATACTGCAGTTATTCCTACAGTTTTAATAGAGTTCTCACTTCTGATTTTCTCAATAAAATTGCGCTTCAGAGAGCTTAATCGCCAGTTGCAGAAATTGCCAATTGAAAGAAAAAGAGCAAACCTAAACTTAGTGCATGTTCTTCGCCCACTGCGAAAAGCCTTTATTTCTCTCTGTGATTCAGCTGGCCACATAAATCAGGTATATGAAGCACAAATCATGTGTTCATTTCTCAAAATTTTCTTCTCTTTGACTTGCGATATCTATTCTGTACTTAACATTTTAACTGAAAAGAATAGTGCAGGTCAGTTGAAACAAGCTGGTATCGTAGCACACAGATGGATCTGGTCTCTCTTTTGGATTAGTGTGGTAAGTACAAAAATATGAAACATATTCATTGCATTGAACACGTGTCAGATTGATCCATTGAATGGGAGTGAGCCTGGGCTACAAATTTGTCGGAGCATAAATGATGAGTGAAACTGATTAGATTTTCAAACAATATTCGAAACGAGACTCTCATTCCCCTAGAGTGTCACACTTCTGCACGAGGATGGTGCGTTGATGCTATCAGTAGTGTACATTTGACGCAATGTCATTCACAGCATGCAGATAAAATACTCTATATATTATGTTCTCTGTTATTATATATAATAATCTCTTTCATTAAGCTAAATTTTAGGCACGGAACATTTCGAATGAAAAACTGTCGCAACTGATTGCTGTGTAAGTAAAAATAATGAGAATAATACTTTTATTTGCTTCTTCTAAAAAAATGGCTCATTGAATGGTGTTGAACAAATTTCTTTTAAAATGTTGAAGAAATAAACCAGAGATTGAAACACAAAGAAATGAACATCACACATATATTTTTCTTATAGTAAAATTAGTTCTATTTTTTTATCAACTGTTTTGGTTAAAACAAATAGAAAGATTCAGAAAATGATTCAGAATGGAACATACTTTTTCGTAGTAAAGTGTTCTAATTTCCATGGTGTGGACGGTCTTGCCCCATTCTCTTTCCAGCAGCCATCTATCCCCGTCCAAAGTATATTTTTAAACTTTTTTTCAACTTTTCAGTTTCCAAAAGTAAAATTGAAATATTACTTTAAGATTATTAAAGAAATGTTAAACCTCGTCCTATATGGCCATTCATTAAAAAACTTAGAGTCCTTTTTAAGAAAATGGCGTATAAGCGTTACTGTAAATGCAAAATTTGAAGCTCCTTTTCACAGGAATCTATTGCGATTTCGAAAACTATCATTTCATGTAGTTTAAAGCAAATTAATTCACTTAAAAATGCAAAATTGTATACAAATCGATAGTAATGTGCATATTAACGACGTGAGAGATATTTAAAAAATTACATTTGTGCATTTTTTTAAACAACAAAGAATACACCAAAATGAACTTACGGTCATATTAAACAGTACAATTAGCACAATGCGTTAGAAAGTTTAAAGAATAAATTTTGAGCCATTTTTTGAGAAAATGGCATTTGAGCGTATCTCAAAATGCGAAAATTTGAGTTCATTTTCACAGGAAACTGTTTCTCAGCCTTCACTTGAAGTCCGAAAGCACCGACTAATGCATAGAGATGCTACCAGCAAGAAAAATGCATGAAATAAACATCAAAAATTAATTCAATTAAGTATTAAAGAAAAAAGGGATTTAAATTGATTTGAAAAACTTTAAATATTGGAAAATAACATTTTTGGAGATTTTAATTAGATAATACGAGCCTCGAAAAACAAGAATCAATTTTACGTAGCAATTTAATTTTTAAATAACGAAATGGTATGAAAAAAAATAAATATTGAATACAACAGGAAATTAAACACAATTTTTATCCTTTTGTGTATGAATAATCATTAAAATGTAATTGCAGGTTGTTACGATGCTCTCCTTCTGCAGTGGCGTTGTCCATGAAGCTCGACAGGCTTCGAATATTCTGCAGCGACAAGAGGTTTCAGTTGAGGAGACGTTTGGTTTTGGATCTTTGGAAAGCCGTGAGGTGCGCAAGACTGCAGCACAAATGAAGACGGAAGCTAAGCAATTAAATTTCAGTGCCTGTGGTTTGTTTACTTTGGATCTTTCTTTAATTTCATCCATGGTACAGGGCGTAGCTTGTTACATTATTATTATGGTCCAACTAGAATCTGCTAATAAATGTTCATAGCAAATTTGAATCTGGATCACACCATTTCTATTTGGAATACTCTGAGGAATCCCTCTTACAAAATATAAAATGTGAAACAACGAAACTAAAATAAAATACTGCAAAATACACCACTGTGTAAACTATACTTATTTACTCTCCTTTAGCTTTCTCGTTCACAAATAGTGGAATGTCCACTATTTTAAAATAATTCAATTTTATATCTTGCTTAACTTTTTATTAAAATACAATAAACTTGCAAGCTAGAGAAGCGAATTTGGAATTCAGTAACCTGTACTGGAAAGCGTTTTATTAACGTAACCAGCGTAACCTGGAAGTTAGCATGAACATCGATATTTTTGAGAAAATGACCTGCGGCAAATTTTTTGTTTTCACATCTTAAGAACGGCAAACTATGAGCTATACAGTTTTTTGATTGGGTGAATTGGTCCTGCTAGCTTCCAAGACGTTTTAAACATGTGTTCATGATCAACCGCAATATCTATTCTCCGCAACAATCCCTTCTATATTTGAATAATACTCCTTATCTATTGATGACTATCATATTTTATTTTTTATTTTTTTTATTTATTTTTACGTCAAAAAACAGTTAAAAACTGCGTATGACGTGTTATGGGGAAAAGTGAATTGTGTGCACATTTTCAAAATTCTGCGATCCCTACACTAAGTCATATATTACTTAAATTTTGAATTTTGAAAGGGAGAAAAAACAAAAAAAAACTCCCATGTAATAAAATCTATTTTCAAGGATAAATAAGCAATAAATTTTGGCTCTTATCATGTTGTGCTTCGGAATAATACTTCCTGCCGCGACAACATGGAAAGATTAATTTGAATAATTGTATTTACCACTTAATTCTAGAAGACGTGCACAGAAAATGAAGTTACATTTATGTCCAGAAGCAAAACAAGGGGCCATCTCAGCATTTGCTCAATGGATCAGGGAAACTGGACGAAAAACCTGATCGAGATGGGGGTTATATATTATGTTTGCCTTTATGATCAAAAGATAATGATCAAAGATAAATATTTATTTTGTTCGTGAGATGATAGGCTTGGCTATAAGGAGTTGCAATATCAGAAATTGAATGTACGGAAATTCTTCCCAAATAATAAATTAAAATCCTCGCCTTGCTGGCACAAAAACATTTATAATTCCGTTTTATTATGACTTACAATTTCTGCCTCGCTGGCTTCTAAATTGCATAACATATAATACAAATCGAAACGAAACACAAAACGTATTTTCTCTTATACAATAAATATAAATAAATATGTAGGGTGAGTCTCAAAACTTTATCACCTCCTGTAACTTTTGAACGGTTCAAGTTATGGCAATGCAGTTTCCCCAAAGGACTTGCAGGAATGGGGCTAATTAATACGTGTATTAATTTATATTCTATCACTTGTGATTTTACGAGATATTTCAGGTAACGTCTTCCCATCCCTTCGCATTTTCATATTTTTTATCTTTCATTGATTGAAGAAGTTAAAGGATTGAAAATAAGGATTCTTATGTATGTATTATAATTAAGGATAATAAAGGATTGAAAATAAGAATATGTATGTATTATAATTAATAGTACATTATGAAACGATAATGTAATGATGGGTATTAATATACGAGTGTAATATTACGATACGAGCGAATATCGTAAACGTCACACGAGTACACTAATATCCATTACATCGAGTTTCATACGGTACTTTTTCTACGACTAATGGTAACTTTTATAAATTATACTTTTACATTAAATCGTTTCGTGGCAGTCGACATGCAGGATTCAGCCAAGGCCCCCTAGCGGACAGCTACCCTACCTGCCGCAGGTGGCTTTGGTTCACCAGTCCGCCAGCGAGAGTACAAATATTACGTCAGCAAATTTCGAGGTCACTGTTTTCGCTTTTTCTCATTTCTGGAGGTGCCAACTCATTCTCTGATTCACTAGAAATTTCAAACTAAAGAATTGGCCGGTTTTTAAGGACACGACAGCAATATATAACATAAAATAACTTGCGATCTGATCTTAACGTCAGCCCCCTCTACCACTACTATTGCACTAGTCAAATAAGATCAAAGTGAAATTACAATCCAATTTATTTTAAATAATATTCCACGTACAAATTACTGATAATAAAAGAAATTGAAACTGACAATCATAATATAATATTAAATGCAATTTCAATGTACACAGTCGAACAACACATTTATTATAAAGATTTTTAATGATTAATGAAGTGTCAAAACTAGATTTGTAAACTTCTCTGTGATTGGTCAAGAACCGTATCATAATGAAATCTGTATCGTAATGAGTATCATTATGCAACAGGTTGCAGCTATCAAATGACAGTATTATACAATGGAAGTAGAAAAAATCTTTATTACTTCAACTCCATTTAATGGGTTTTTATATCACAGGATAGTAACGTGATCATGAAAAAAAAACACAATAATAATACCTTAAGACTATACAAAGAATATTGCACATTTTGACCAAACGATTTTAATGCTAATAAGCATATAATAATAACCTAGGAATAGAAACATAGGGATAGTTATTGCCATTATCTTCCTGAATTTTTTTACAAGGTATTATTATTTTCTCATTAAAAATAAAACTATTTGCTGAAAATATATTTCCATTGTACAACTTAATAATTTGTTCTTATTGTGTTTAGTTTTCAACATATCTTGTGGTATGACACCCCTTTAAATGAAGTTGAAATAACAATCTAATTTCAATACATACTACTTATGACAAATCCGTATTTTCAATCCTTTAATCCTTAAGTAATACACAAAAATCTGTAAATGCGGAAGGATGGAATGCAGAGTTCAGACAAAAACTGCAACAGTTTTGTGTTAATATTTGGCATATGTTTAGTATGTTCAAATACTATGTTCGTGGAGTGCTACGTGACCTTGTAAGGCGGGATGTTACATTCAAAATATACGTTAAACACGAGTCCCAAAAATCTAAATTACTCAAAAAATACTCATATATACTATAACTATGTATATAATTAAATTCGTGTTTTAACGCTCGTTATGATAGGCTGAAAAATATGTATTGTTCCATTTGAAAAAAAAATAGTTATCTGTAATATCTCGTTAAAGACAAGTGATAAAATATAAATGAATACACGTACCAATTAGCCTCATTCCCTCATGCACTTTCGTGAAAACTATATTGTAATAACTTTAACCGTTCAAAAGTTACAGAAGGTACTAAAGTTACGTAGCTCATCATGTACTATATTACTATTCATCTGTTCTTTAGTAACACACACGCTCGTGGCCATTTTACCCTCACTCGACTCCACCACAAAACGTTTCTTTTATATTCGACCATTGCTCACGCTGTTGGTTGGCACTGTTATCGCGTTTTCACACATCCAAACTCTATCATTACTCGCGTTATTCTGACGTCTGGCGAGCTGCGATACGTCTACACATCATCGCTCGCGCTGTTCCCTTGCCAGATCATATACTTCAACCCGTTCACTTCTTTGCTCCCCCCTAAGCAGTAGCGCCTCTAATAGGTTTCTTCTTCATACATTCCGAGCATTTTCTCTATCGTGTAATGTCTATGCTCTTCTTGATTGTCTAACCACCACCTTAACCTATCAATTCTTTTATTCCTTGACTTCCGGTCTCTCTATAATTAATTGAATATCATTACAGTTCACAGCACTTTCTCACGTGGCCACAGCTAAAATTTTAATTTTCCTATATTCATTCCCATGTAAATCTACATTGTTGTTGTCTGTAATAATTTATTTCTGAGTTTTAATTGTGGGCCTTATCGAACCCCAAATATCTCGTCACATTTCATTATAGCAAGCATTCAATTTTTCAGGTTACAAATTATTTTTCTCATTTTAACCTCAGAATTGTGGGAGAGTTTTCCCCTATATTTACAAAATGCTAAATAAATGTCTGCGCACGTGGAATAAAAATCTTTTCTTATGCACTTGTCCCTTAATTATATCGACCCGTTCTCAGGAGGTGGTGGTATCGGTAATTCTTCATTGTGACATACAGGCCTCATAGCAGATGCTAAATTAGGATATTGCACAGTTTTCTTTGTTTTGGAGAAGATTACAACTATTTTTGCCAACAAACATAAGTCTGTTGTGTGATTTGTTGGTTCTCTTCAAATCATGAGAACAGCAAATGGCATCTGTCAACCAGTGTGTCAAGAGTGTAACACACGACACACGGCATATACAGAAGGTCCATTTATTGTCATGGCAGCCTACCTTACACTCGAAATTAAGTTCATAACACTTCCTTCTCAGAGGAGAAGGTTCGGTTTTTGCAATTTGGGTGTTAATTTTCCACACATATATCATAATCATATATATCACATATATCATATTTGGACTATTTACACAGTTTCAAGGCAATTCTTCACCTGAATATAAAATTAAATCCTTCACTAATCTAGAAAAACAGCCGCAACCCAAGTCACATACAAGCCGCTTTTTTAGCTGTCAGATAGCTCAATTCTGGGACGCAACTAGCAAGAAAGAGAAGGCGATTCGGTCTGTACAAGTATTGACCTATCAGCAATGTTGTCAAACCTTTTTCATTTCCTAAAGGTGAGTTTTCTAAATTCAATATCATGTATAAAATTTCTTGTACACATTCCGAGTGTTTCTGAACAATAACATCTGCAGAATTATTAAATAATGGTACAGCAAAATAACCAACATGCAGCGTTTTCAAGTATTTCCTTAAGAAGAAAGTGGCATGTAACAAGAATACCTTAGCCCTACAGGAAAAAACTGATTCATATTTGAATTAAGGGTCCAAGTCTGAGTTAAGAACACCATTCACATTTTTGTTAAAAACATGCCGTTGACCAATAATCAATTGCACAAAAATTGCACAAATAATGATCAGTCTATTAAATTTTTAGTCGGAATAATGACTGTTAGTGATGACTGAGTGAGTTAGTGAAGACAAGAAGAAATTACGGACAATATCTCAGGGCCCCAATCTGGCTGAGTTGAGCAGGGAGACAGCAAGTGCTCGATTATATAGTGACTCTGATCGGCAGGTCGGAGGGCTCCAGTCCCGACCATGGCAGTATTTTGATACTGGCTACAGAGCTGGGTTCGAAATTCAGTCTGGAGAGGAAAATCCTAGCGGTCGACCGTTACGATCCGTAGTTTTCCATGGTTTCTATAATCTATACCAGGTGAATGCCGGTGCGGTACTGTAACAGGTCAAGGACTGCGCGGAAAGTCCCCTTCCTCTTCCTTGTCTTATCATTTTCCCTTGTACACACACACACTTTCATTTACATGCCCTACACTACCCTACCTACACTATCAGTCGGGAGCTTACAACGTGTGCTCCGCTGCGGGGAGATACTTGGAGAGGAGAATCCTCCGCAAGACGTCATGTACCTTTGCGCCAGTTTTTCCCATCCAGTGAGGGAGGAACACCATCACCTAATAAAACTAATTATATTGGGCAATAGGAGTTTCCCCATATATCCATGGCCGCGCCGTCACCGACCATTACCGGCGCAGCGGTATCTGCCTCCAAGTCCTGAAAGATATCTTCAAAAGTGGGTTCTTAGAACATTAGTTTCTTTTTTATGTAAATGTAAAATGATTGTTGTGCTAAAATGGTCAATTCATGCTATTTTAATGTTTTCACACCATTTGACAATGAAGTGTTAACTTGAACAACATGATTTCAATTATGTACAGTTTGACTGAAGTCTAAAGTAACTGAGATCTGGCTTAACCACGTCTGAGGGCTGAAGAACCGTAGAAGGCAGCAGTGCTTCCGCGAGGATATCAAGAGGAATTGTAAGGAGTGAAAGTACACCTTTTCGAAGACAGGAGAACTGCCGAGGGCAGCATAGATACACGTACATTGAGAAATATCAAGAAGAATGAGTCGGCGACCCGGTAAGGGTCGAGGATGTGCCACGCAAATGCGGCCATACGCGGAAGGCTGAAGTGACGTAACGTTGGCTAGAAATTTTGTGACGTGAATTGATTCATTGATTTTTCGTGTTTCCGGGCGCGTCAACTGCTTTGGTCATTAGTCCCGTGAGTGTAGTGCATGGTTTTTTAGGACATGGCGGTGATCTTCCCCCGCTAGATGGCGAGATTCGGCGCCGACCTACCGTCGGTTAGTGGGGTTTCCCCCTAATCAGGACTCTCCCACCAGCGGGGCACCGCCCCAGCCGGGACAAGCTCTAAGCTCCTGACTTGACTCCCGGAATATGTGGTAGTGTACTGCGTGTTAGTGGAAGTGTGTGTGTAAGGGGAGAGGATAGGACAAAGAAGAGGATAGGAAAGGAAGGAAAGATCGCGCGCGGTCCGTGGCCCGTTTCTTAGGGTACTGCTCGGGCATTCGCCTGGTATTGATCAGGGAAACCACGGAAAACTACCGATCAGAGCAGCCGGCCGCTAGAATTCTCCTCCACTCAGCGACTGAATTCGACCTAACTGGAAAGCTAGTGTCGAAAATCCTGCCGCCGTCAGGACTCGAACCTA
This sequence comes from Teleogryllus oceanicus, assembly GCA_964035755.1. Taxonomy (NCBI): domain Eukaryota; kingdom Metazoa; phylum Arthropoda; class Insecta; order Orthoptera; family Gryllidae; genus Teleogryllus; species Teleogryllus oceanicus. The sequence goes on from CAXIVR010000003.1 coordinate 30,038,793, forward strand.
CGACCTCCCGGTCAGAGGTGCTGCAGTGACATCAGTTGATGCACTGAGCTAGCGCTCCCGCTTTGTGATGTTGAAGGGACAATTATAGAAATCAATGTATAGTGTTCAATTCTTACAATAAGCTTTAAAAGTATTATTTAAGTACTTTTAGATCCGTTTTGAGAAAATCTTGTTGGAAGTTTTGGATATTGTCGCTATTTGACTCAAAGTTAAGCAAAGAATACTCAGATTTTGAAAAATCTGTACATGATTTTATTTCAAGTTGTATTTGGAATTTTGGGTCGATAGTACGACTTTGGCGGCCAGGTAAGCGGGTACCCCATTACTGGACCTAGTTAAATTCCCATTCTTGGGGGTAAGGGTGATGTGTAGCAAACATGACGCAGTTTCTTCACTGCAACTAGCAAGATCCGCCGGCCTGAGCTTTTTTTCCTCACACGACTATAGAAACAGGGACGATTTTAAAGGGAAGCTAGAAGACTTTTTTGTCTCGACCGGGAATCAAACTGGGGCCACATCACGGGAAGCTAGTTCGATGCCTACGAACCATGGTATTTCAAGATCTAATCTTAAAATAAGCCTTATACATTGCTTTAAAAAAAACGGGTAGAGAGAACCTTCCTTCTTCATAAGACCATGAGCAGTCCACCTCCGCACATTTTTGCTCGATTTTACAATGGCGCTGTATGACGAGCGAAACTATGGTAACTGCTTACTTCGCGGCGTCTTACAGAAAGCTCATATTCTATTTACTCCAGCCGTGAAAGCCTCCAGTTTCAAAATATATTCATGGACGTTTTGCAGCATTTCTGGATATTCTCAACAAAACGCCTAGGGAAACAAAAAAAGTTTATGTGACAAAACGCATACGTAGCCTTCTTTATATTATCATACGTAAAAGTAAAAGGAATAAGCATTTAGCTTCAACGCATACTTCATGTGTCACTTTGAAAAAGTAATATTCATTTATTTGAAAGCAGTTCAATTTCTTCATGTTATTTTTTTTTCGAAAATGCCATGTTGAATATATTACAATATAGATTTGTTATATTCACTTCACTTCATTGATTCTAATTTCTGCGTGTACAAATTACTTCTCCGAATGCAGAAGAAAATATAAAGATGTACATTTACTTCAAATTATTTAAGGTTAGAGCACACAATTGAGAAATGTCTAGTATTAGTGAACAACAACATTGTAGGGCCTACATGCCATCGGTAGATTTCATTTTGGTTCAAATGAACAAAATGATTCTGTGGTTTGTTCGTGATCCAGAGAACTTCAGTGACGCAGTCAGGCCATTTTTTTACTTGGGTATTATCCAAGGAGGAACATGGCTTAATGAGATTGCCTGCAATCCGCCTTGTAGAACGAACGTCAATTTTTTAAAGTCTGATATTATCAACTGTTTGTTAAAGATATTAGTACAAAGTCTTGCATTTTGTTACTATTTTATTTACAAGGTTACATATTTATCATATCTCGATCAGGTAACATATGCAGCAGCATTAGTACTTCGTTACGTTACAATTTGTTCAAATATATTTATTATATTAATGACTATTACTCCAAAGTATAAAAAGAATTTGAATGCATATTTCCATTTAACAGAAGTCGCAGATGAAATATTACTGTATAATCCGAGAGTGTTTTACAAAACATGTCGAAATTACTTCTTTCTAACTGGATTATTATTTATCATTTATAACACTCTAGTTCAGATACTTACCACCATTGTGTATAAAGATCACAAAATTATTATGTATTTCGCCGTGTATGGCTTTATATGTTACACTGCAATTATTCCTGTACTTTTGCTGGAATTTTCACTTTTGGTTTTTGCAACAAAATTGCGCTTTAGAGAGCTTAACCGTCAGTTGCAAAAACTGTCTTTGAAAAGAAAAGGGACATACATCAGTTTATTCCATAGACTTCGTCGACTACGGCAAGGTTTTGTTGCTTTAAGTGATGCAGTGGTCCGTTTGAATAAGGCGTATGAAGCCCAAATGTTGTTCTGCTTTCTGAAACTTTTCTGCACTCTGACATCCGATATATATTGCGTACTAATCGGATTAATAGGAAAGAATAATTCGCTACATTTCACTGAAATTGGAAGAGTGGCCCAGAACTGGACTTGGGGTCTAGTTTGGATCGGGTTGGTAAGTAAAAATACTATTTTACACAATTATTTGTTTTAACATGTAATAGAGTATTCCACTTTGAAATGAGGAGGAAAATATCGGAAGATATTTTCCTTTACAATTCGGATCATTTTAATTTGAATTTATACAAATTCATTGAATAAAATCTTATGCTCTAATGAATAAATACGCGTTATACTTACTTCTACACAATAGAATCGTGATTTAAAAATTAACGCTTTTTTGTTGATTAAATTTTGAAAATGTCACAGGCACTTCACACTTCATGTAAATTATTCCCCAAAATTAAATTTTCGATTTCAAATTCAAGAGTCCACGACATCTGCCAGATTCATTGAGAAATATGAATTTTAAAAAAATCTGTTGAACGGTTTGCCCAGTAATGTTCATAAACCTATGGACAGACAACACACCGACAGAGACGTTTTGCCGTCATTCGATTTTTTGGATATCAAGAACCTACGAAACATGGATTGTGGACTACATCACCTGTTGGTGGATTTTTTCTAAATTTAACAACTGGGTTTTCCCACTTTTTCATTACCAGGGCCTGGCAATAAGGGGTTTTCTGCCGAAAATTCGCCGCTTTTTTCCGCATCATTACATAACTTTTTCTTTAGAAGTACCTTCTTAAGGGGAAGAAATTAATAGTTAGTATGGCGATTCAAACGGTTGTTCGGTCGGTATTGCGCCCTTCTAGCTACGTCACGAAGCAGTTTGAAAGCGTTATTCCCAGTAACATCGTTTTTCCCTCTCTGTAACGAAGTTCGTGTCGAAATATTAACTAACTTGGACGCGTCACTTTCGAAATGCACACCCTTGGCTCTTAATTTAGGCCATAGAGGTCTTATAATTTTTCTATTCGAGGTTAGGTGCAAGATTTGAATTAATGTCGGCGCTTATATGTTAACACATTATGTACATTTCTCTTTATTAACATAAATTTTCAGATTGTTACGTTGTTGACATCTTGCAGCGGTGCTATCAACGAAGCTAGCCATGCATCTCATATTCTGCTGCGGCTGCAGGTTCCAGTCGAAGAAGCGTATGGCCTTGAGTCTTTGGAAAGCCGTGAGGTGATCACGGCAGCATCACAAATGAAGACTGTAGCAAAGCGTCTGAAGTTCAGTGCATGCGGATTATTCTCATTGGACCCTTCATTGCTTTGCTCCATGGTTCAGGGGTTAGCGTGTTATATTATCATCATGGTTCAATTAGAATTTGGAAATAATGTATATTAAAATGGTGTTGAAAATACTGCACCCCTTACGTAAAAGGCACTATGCCACATTTAGTAATTTTGTTCGAGAATGTAAATGTTTACGCTTCTTGAATGAAAATAGATAGAAAATTCATTGCTATACCGCTTCTCAATAAAAAAAACATGGCGGACATACATTCCGCAACGTGTCTGATTTTTCCCATACCCTACGGTAGCTCGTATTTCTCTTCTCGGTGACAGATCGCGGAGTGCAGAGAACAACAGGGTTCTACTAGGAGACCACAGTTTGGAACCTAGCGTTTCTAGAAATCTTGTAAACATTATTTACGAAAGAAATATTACGAAATAAAAGTAAATAATAAAGCCTAAACCAAAATGTAGAATTATCTTGAATAAGATCTACTTAAATAAAGAGAAATTTGAAAATTAATCAAACATTTACCCTGACACGATTATAAAGAAGAATAACAGCTCCTTTCATATCTTCAATGAAGTAAATTGTTAGGCTTGAGCTCTGCTATGGTCATTAGTCCTGTTTGTGAAGTGAATATTTTATTGCGGGAGGCGCTTTTCATCCCCTCTGAATATTAATAACCGGCGCTGCCTTAAACGTCAGATTGCGAGGTATTTTCCCCTCAAGATATAACCCCGCACCGGTTAGGGTTGCCACAAGGATAACAAAGAAATTCAGGATTTCCGAAGTATATTTCATTGCAAATTGTTTATTTTTAAACAACTAAGTAGTATATCAAGTAAATCGTATAACAAGAAAATAGTTCATCAAGTAAACTACGAAATAGTAAATGAAGATAAATTACATTGCACTTTTTCAAGAATAACAGGCTGACTACTCTTTTTCTAGGAAGAATTTTTCTGATTTTTGTTAAAGTTAATCACATAATTTCCTTATTTTTCCATGGCAAATTTTGTGAAGCATTTCAGGATATTTAAATAAATTATTAAATAAAGCAAGACAAGTATTGAACACCGGTATTCACTGAGCCCTTTTCGCCTTTGCATTCCTTACACATTGTGAGAGAGATTGCACTTCGATTCAAAACAGAGTACTTTTGTTTAGCTATTTTTCAGCTCTCAGATTGCACTGTAAAAAGAGAATATTTGCTTATCAAAGTAATTAGATTTTCACTTATGTAACAATAGTTATTTAATGTACTTCACAAATTGCTCCAAAACGCAATTTTTTTAGAACTATGGAATTATAATTATCACCCCACCTGCTTAGAGACGTGCAAAATCTGCAACTAAATGTGAATGAGAGGGACAGAGAAAGAGAGACAGTGTGAGTCTGAGAGACGGAGAAGAAGAGAGACGGACAGGAAGAGAAACGAAGAGAGAAAGAAGGGAGAAGACGGAGAAGAGAGAGACGGAAGGAAGAAGAGGGAGAGAGAGAGGAGAGGGAGGAAGGACGGAGAGGGAGAGACAGAGGAGAGGGAGAGAGACAGACGGAGAGGGAGAGAGACAGAGGGAGAGGGAGAAACACAGACGTAAAGGGAGAGAGAAAGAGAGAGGGATGAAGAAAGAGGGAGATGAAGGACAGAACGTCTGCTGGGTTATTCTAGTAGAGTATAGAAATTCAGAGCATTAGGCAGAAACAAAGGACAATCTTGTGGGACGGCAGCATACACGTCGATATTCAGGGCATGTCCCACTTTTTCAGGACGTGTGGGAACCCTAGCACAGGGGCACCATCAAAGCCGGGTCAAGCACCGATTGTCCTCCCGATTTTTGTGATACTAATGTGGTTCATGTACGTGAGTATTTGAATGGAGGAATGATAAGACAACGAAGAGAAAGATACGATAGCGAATGGGCAGTGACGTATTTATTAGGGTACTGCTCCGTCATTCGTCAGCTGTCAACGAAAATGCTGCTGAATAAAATCGCACACATCAGTTTGCTATACAGTAGCAAGCGTATTGCTGAAGAACTACAATAAAATACTTTTTTAACATTCCATTAAATTAAATATTTTAACTCTTCAGGAACACTCTTCAGGAATAAATAGTGTCTATATATAAACACTCTTCAGGAACAATACCAAATTATAGAATAATACAACAATAGTGTGCAACTTATTTTCATACCTAAAATATCAAAAAAGTTGCTGTTCCTAACCTAATTCGTAAATATCGAGTTAATGATTGGCAAACATTTCCTTGAAGCATTGCTGGTGCTGAACGTCAGCTGCGAAAAGCAGAGATACACGAGTATGAGAATGAGATCGATAGGCGGAGAAGAAAAGTGGAACAATAGAATTTAATAATAGATTTTTTGAGTAAAAGTTTAGCCTGTTTAATTATATGTTGGTTTTTCCAATATATTGATTATGAAACGAAACCACAGACATTTCTCACATGGCCATATACTACAAAGCTTTCTTTCAGTTTTTATATGCGATGCGTCTTAGTATTGCGGTTACCTTAATGAGAAACAGTGGGAAATACAATTATTCAAATTATCGTTTCCATGTTGTCGCGGCAGGAAATAATAAGAGCTAAAATTTATTGTTTATTTATCTTTGAAAATGGATTTTATTACATGGGAGTTTTTTTTCTCCCTTTCAAAATTCAAAATTTATTGCTTATTTATCCTTGAAAATAGATTTTATTACGTGGGAGTTTTTTTGTTTTTTTCTCCATTTCAAAATTCAAAATTTATTGCTTGAAAATAGATTTATCCTTGAAAATAGATTTTATTACATGGGAGTTTTTGTTTTTTTTCTCCCTTTCAAAAATTCAAAATTTAAGTAGTATATGAGTTAGTGTAGGGATCACAGAATTTTGAAAATGTGCACACAATTCACTTTTCCCCATAGCATATCATACGCAAATTTTAACTGTTTTTTTTTGACGTAAAAAAAATAAATACTTACGAGAAAATTGAAATTATAATAAGTTTGTTTTGTTAAAATATACTTCTTTTTAACAAAAATTGACAGTTCCTTTTACTACAATGTTATAAGCACCGTAATTACGGAATGTGTTTGCCCTGAATTAGATAATACAACGGTATGAAGTATGAAACAAAAGTACTCGTATAAACACATCTATGTATTATCACTATGTATATGTTTGTCTCAAGAATTGTAAAATTATTTACTTGTGTAGTACACTGTGTATGCAGAAACTCTGTATTTTTTCTCTTGATTTACAAGCCTCCACTTCATATTTTTGTTGTTTTATAAGGTTACCATGAATTCTGTGTCCATAATTAAGAAATTATATATATATATATATATATATATATATATATATATATATATATACACACACACACATCAGAATATGATATATATGAAACATTCTTGTTTTTCTTAACAAAAAGGCGGCTATCATAATTTTTCCATATCCAAGGTGTGCATCATATTCAATGGCTTTTAAAAATGCTTTCAGCGCGAACAAATGGCGTTGTATGTGAGAAAACAAGCAAGCACATCTGGCAAATTTTAGGACAGGCTACAAGAAACCCCCTTTCAAACAATTTTACCAAAAGCATCAGAATAGCATGAAGTTACGGAGAAATTAGTTGAGCATGGAGCCATGAGCTAGATTTTACGAGTTGAATTTATCAAGTACAAGGTTCCAAGTGAATTATTTCATTTCATACAATGCATTGCGATTCACTTAATTTTACTGGAAGCAAACTATTTAGTTCAAGATATCCTACTTAATATTAAGGACTTGTATTCGCTTAACCAGGTGTATAATTTTTTAATTAACTACTATTTACACAACGACACATTACATTTCATGACTTTTTATACGATTCAATGCTTTCATTATAAACGTTGCTTTTCTATCAAGGAAGTAGGCACTAATATGTAAGAGAACGTATTCATGAGACTAGTAGTTCTTTGGGAATTGATTCTTTTCTTGCGAATCGATTTCGACCTTTCACTTCCAGTATTGATTGCGGAATCGATTCTTTGTAGGAATCGAATGTCACTGAATGTTGCTATTTCCCCACAAACGCCGACATCTCGCACGTCCATGTTTTAACATGCTCCCAGCTATCGCTTCGAAATTCTAGAGGCCACTGAGTGCTATCGTCTGAAGTGTCTGACTCAGCAAACTACTTGGTGTTTCCTGTAGCGCTTTAGAGTTTACTGTCTGACAACCACCCTTCCGCAAGAGCGCTGCAAATGGCGTCTATATTCCAACAACACAGACGCTCAAGCAAAAAGACAATAGACCTCATTATCCTCTACACATTCCCGAACTCTCGGGGCCCTGCGCGTAGCTAGTATATAAAACCCTCTCCACGTTCTCCATGACAGATATTAATCACTGGGACGTGCTGAAATCTCATACGATTTCTTTTTTTATTTGCCAAATTGAATTATCATCATCATTATTATTATTTATTATTATTATTTATTATTATTATTATTTATTATCGTTATTATTTTTATCAACATCATCATCATCATCATCAAGAACTAGGCCGATTGGCGTGTTCCGACACCAAGAAGATCTCCATCTCGATCTTCTACTGGGTCAACCTGAATGTCGATTTTACTCAGGTGCTTATTTGGTTGCCTCTAAGAAGTCTTCCGTTGGATGTAATAGAACTATATCTCTTTTCACTCTTGAATTCTCATATTGAGTTTGAAAATCTTCAATTCGTTGCTAATGCCTTTGCTTGTTATGTGCCTAGAAGCGTATATACTGCAACAGATCTTATAAATCTCGTTTCAGAAGCATTCTGTCCTTTTTCTTTCTGTCCGAGCGATTCGTGCTTCAACGTTTGCAAGCGTATTCAAATATAGGAACTGCCTTAACCTCGGAAAATTTAATTTGTGTGTCCTTCCTTATTTTGTTCTTAAGAATTATTTGGGTTGCTCCACTCATTGTCTGAAATTTGTTGAGTTTCTTGTGGATTTCTTTCTTGTTTTTCAAAACTTTCATTCTCTTACGAAATCTCTTACAACCAGTATTGCGATGTTCCACGACATTGCCTTCTTCGTGAGCTAATCCGCACTCTTCACGCCTGACGCGAGCCGACGCCCCCTTCCCCTGTATCGTCCCTTTCGCAGTAAGTTACGCACAGCTACCTGGCTGGCCAAAGAGATGGAAAGGCCCATAAAACTTAAAAATGTGCCATGGCGCCCGTTTGACAACAACCCCCGCTTGCCACAAAAGAGCCAAGAGACTTCCCCTGGGCACTCGCCTGCAACGCTTAAGGAGGTCACTCAACACGTATCAAAGAGCTCCCCGCGCACTTGACACTTTCAATGCCGTGAAGTACCAGGTTAGCTTTGTTCCAGAAATGCCCCCTCTAATTCACCAGGACAAGCCATAACTTCATGCACAGTAGCGACAGTGAGCTGGTTTTCTCCCATCCTTCGTCAATAGAAATCAATCAATCACGACCAATTAGAATCGTTAAAACCGTAGGTCTAGCCCCGATCAATAGACAACCACACAGCGTAGAAAATTTCAGAAAAAGCTAAGGGAACCAATGTACAAATAAGTAGTACGCACGTGACCAAACAACGAGGATCCCGCAGGAAACAGCCAGGTACATGGCAAGGAAGTAGAGTGTTGGTTGATGAAAAAACAGACGTTTTCTGCCCTTCGAGTCGATCCTTAATAAGCTCTCCGGCTACGAGCCGATCGACAACCAGTCTGTCAGTAATCAGTCTTTGACAAAGAAATCTTGGAATATTAAAAAAAAATTCGCTCTCCTGGAAACAATTTTTATCGGAACTGATACAACTTTTATAACAATTTAATCGAGCAATGTATCTACCGGAATGTATTCCGCTCAGTGGACGAAATTAAAAACAATGCGAAAGAACTTGCTACGGTGTGCTGCCTGTTGTGAAGTGAAACTTGACGCATGAATATGACGTATGACGGCCTCACCTGGCGTAAAATCGTCATAACATCGGCGCAAGAGAGGGGGGACTCCAAAACGGGGATGGGAGCGTGCTGCTGACTGATATCCACATCGACGCGACGCGAGACTTCACCCGTTATCCTGCCGGAATCACCAGAGCGCAGATCTAAAGGAAAGCCCGACGAGCATTTCTCAACAGCTTGGTAACCATAACCGTGTTAGTCCAGATTCAGAGACAGTAACCTTATTGGACAAAGGAGGGAAATTACATAGTTTAAAAGAAAATATTTCCATTTTTGTAAAAGAGCAGTATTATTTTAAAATAATCGTGTGTCCGCTGCTTTGATGGGCGACATTTAAGCCATTCATTCAACGTAGTATTAATTAGTAGATTAAAAGCATGCGCATCATCCCGACCCAGAGCGATTCACATCCTTGAGATCTCAAGAGCTGGAGCAGGAGGCAGGACTGTATCGCGCTTGGCGCGCTACCTAGATTTAGCGCGAGCGGCCGGAGATCCTCCATAATATCGGACACTCACGTGTTTCCATACACTGTGGGACCCCGGCAGGTTCGCACGTATATGTCATTAGCGCGAGATGACGGGTAGTGTCGTCACAGTATCCGTGTATCTAACAGCGCCATACGTCCGTGATCCTTCCAGGGATACCTGTGTTAAAGTGTTGAGAGGTCTCTCCCAAAGTGATTTGCTCGAACTCCATATTTTCTATTGTTTCTGTGTTCACGTGAAAGAGTTACTCTTCCTAAAATTGCTTTATAGATAATTAGTATTTTCACACCAAGTGACAATATAGTATGACTCCGGGACGATCATGTTTCTATTGACTTCAGCTGCGGAAGTCTACTCATTCGTAATATCCTCATGGATTTTATTCAGTTTTCTTACAGAACTCTAGATACTACGGCAAGGAAAACCGGGAGCGGAAGCTCAGTGCATCAACTGATGTCACTGCAGAGCCTCTGACCGGCAGGACCTAGGTTCGAGTCCTGACGGCGGCAGAATTTTCGACACTAGCTTTCCAGCAAGGTCGAATTCAGTCGCTGTCTGGAGGAGAATTCTAGCGGCAGGCTGCTCTGATCGGTAGTTTTCCTTGATTTCTCCGATCAACACCAGGCGAATGCCGTTGCAGTACCCTACCAATCGGGCCACGGACCGCGCGCGATCTGTCCTTCCCATTCCTTGTCCTATCCTCTCCCCTTACACACACACTTACACCAACATGCACTACACTACCACATATCCCGGGAGACCGGTCGGGAGCTTAGAGCTTGTCCTGGCTAGGGCGGTGCCCCGCTGGTGGGAGAGTCCTGGTTAGGGGGAAACCCCACTAGTCGATGGTAGGTCGGCGCCGGATCTCGCCATCCAGCGGGGAAAGATCACCGCCATCTCCCGAGAAAAAAAACATGCACTACACTAACGGGACTAATGACCAGAACAGTTGACGCGCCAGGAAACACGAAAAAAATCAATCAATCGGGCGGCAAGGAAACATAAAAGAAACATTTCATATAATTAAATGCATTATATAGCCTTGAAAAAGTAGAACTAATAAGCGTTGTGCTCCAACGCATACCTCATACGTCACTTTGAAAAAGGAATTTTCATTTTCTTGAAAGCAATTCGATTTCCTAATACTGTTTTTGTAAAACTGATTTTCTTTCAAAATAACATGTTGAATATATTAAAAAGGATTTTTTTTCCTATTTACGTCTCTTTATTGATTCAAATTTCTGTGCGTACAATTCATTTCTCCGAAGAAACTAAAAAAAATGTAGATGGGCATTTATTTCTAGTTCTTGAAGGTGGGGGATATACACTTGAGAAATTTTTCGTATCAGTTATTAAGGACATTGTACGAGCATCAACAATTATTTATTTAGTTCAAATGCACAAAATGGTATTGTGGTTTATTCGCGATCCCGAGAACTTCAATGACGCAATAAGACCATTTTTTTACTTCGGCTTCATTCAAGGAACAACATGGTTTAATGAGATGACTTACAATTTTCCTTGCAGAATGAATGTTAAAATTTTAAAGCCTAATATTATTATTTGTTTGTTAAAACTATTAATACAAAGTTTTGTGCTTTATCATTATTTTACTTACAATGAATTATACTTAGCATATTTTATGAGGTAGCATATGCAGGTGCATTAGTACTTCACTACACTACATTGTGTTCTAATGTAATTATTATATTAATGACTGTTACTCCAAAGTTTAAAAAACACATAAATGCATATTTCCATTTAACAGAAGTCGCAGACGAAATATTGCTGGATAATCAAGTAGGGTTTTACAAAACGTGTCGAAATTACTTCTGTCTAACAGGATTATTGATAATCATTTTTAACATTCTGGTTCAATTAATTGTCAACGTTTATATAAAGATCTCAAAATCATTTCATATGTAGCTACGTATGCTTTCATTTGTTAAAGTGCAATTATTCCTATACTTATGCTGGAATTTTCACTTTTGGTTTTCTCAACGAAATTGCGCTTCAGAGAGCTTAATCGTCAGTTGCAAAAAATGTCTTTGGAGATAAAACAGGCTAATATCAACTTATTTCATAGACTTCGTCCGCAGCGAAAAGGCTTTCTTACTTTATGTGATACAGTTGTCCATTTGAATAAGGCGTATGAAGCCCAAATGTTGTGCTGCTTTCTTAAACTTTTCTGCACTCTGACCTTCGATATATATTGCATATTAATCGCATTAATACGAAAAAATAATTCAGAACATTTCGGTCAGGTTGGAAGACTCGCCCAGAGTTGGTCATGGAGCCTAGTTTGGATTGGATTGGTAAGTATAAATATTATGATACTAATTTACTTAATATAACACATGATACCGTATTCAACTTTTAATGAGCGGGAAAATGTTCTAAGACATTTGTGATTATACTTCAGAACATTTAAATTCCAATTTATTAGAATTTATTGTTTCATGTATTATGAATTGATGAGTAAATGATTTTCTGTATGTTACAGTAAAATCTTAAAAAAATAATGTTGATTTTAGAATTCATGCATTGAAGGTCTTGGAGAACAAAGGACACAAGTGCATTAAATATGGTATTGTGGAAATCGAGATAAAAGTTGAGTGATTGCACAAAGAGGCTTTCCCTTATAAGAAGAATTCCCGGTTTCAGCAATTGAAATTGCTGAAATTGAAATTGCAATTGAAAATTCTTAACTCAAATTTTCAAAAAGTGCATGTATATCTTTTGTGCTCAAGCTCTCACACATTTCTGTGAGGTAACGGTCGCAATTTGTTTCCAAATACTAAATATTATAACACACATGCTCTCATAGGATTTCTTTCTGGAGGAACCTAGAACTATGTTTAAACAATGTCGGTTACCGCAATCAAAATAATTATCTTTACTACGCGTACTAAAGGTTTAAAGAAAAAATTAGAGGGGTTTTTGAGAAAATCGTGATTTTGTTACGGTAAAACAAAAACCATAAAATCGCATAGTTTTGTCAAAATATCTAATTCACAAAGTATTACGACATTTAGCAGTTACACGAAGGAATTACCTGATGATAACATATCGAAAGAATGTTATTTCCCAAACGATCAGTTCAGACATATACGAGATACAATGAAAAAAAAATAGTCGTGCTACAGAATGGCACAGACTTTTTGTAGTAAAGTTTTCTAATTTCCTTGGGGGTAAATTGGCTTTACGGTCTCTCAAATCCACTTCCCATCTGCTGGCTGCCATCTATCACCGCCCAAAGTACATTTTTTTTACTTTTTCTCCATTTTTCGGTTTTCTAATAGAAGAACCGAAATATTATTTCGAGAATACTATAGAGACGTAAAACCTTGTCATAAACGGCAATTTTCATTGAAAAATTTGTAGCCATTGTCAAGCAAATGGCATTTAAGCGGCACTGCAAATGCGAAATTTGAAGATCTTTTCATAGGAATCTATTCCGTTACCAAAAAACGTCATTTAAAATCATTTGAAGCGCCTCCAGTCACAATGCAATGTTTACAAATTGATGGAAATATGCATTTTGCGGCCTGAGAGATAATTAAAAAAATTCATTTGTTAAAATAAAAAAAACAACAAAAAATACACCAAAATTAATTTTACGTTATTTCAATGTGAATTTTACGTTCCGGGTCGGCGGCTGGCTAGCGACAGCCTCCGACCCGGAGACTACCCCCATGACGCTGCCGCCACTGAAGATGTTCACCGGAGACGTGGACGAAACGTTTGGCTGTTCAATGCCAACTGGACCACCACCTACCAGCCCAAAATCTTTCACTCATATTGACTCCGGTCGTGAAAGCCTACGATGCTATGTAATGTCATATAAAGTTTTACTCACGAGTGTTCTGAGAAAATGAAATCAAAATTCTCCATGTTCAGAAAAGATCAAATGTCACATTTTCAAAAATTGCTTCAAATTCCGTTTTGCAACGGATAGTGTTAATTGCCCTGTTTAATAAGACGTAAATTTAATTTTCGTGAATTCTTTTGGTTTTTCAAAAATTACACAAATGTAATACGTATACGTACGTATTTACGGAGTAATATACGTAGTAAAGAGAAAGTTATGTAATGCTGCGTGAAAAAACGGCGGAGTTTTGGCAGAAAAAACTCATTGTCGGGCCCTGATAAGAAAAAAGTAGATAAATCCAGTTGCTAAATTAAGAAAAAAATCCTCTAACACGTGATGTAGCCAGAATCCTTGTAATGCGGGTCTTTGATGCTGAAAAACTAATTTAAAGCAAAATTTTCCGTCCGTTCCCCTGTCCGTCCATCGTCTGTCGTATGTGAACAAACTTAGTGCGTAAACCGTGTGTAGATGTTTTTCCAAATTGAAGATTTTGCTTGAAGATGAAGCTCTGCGATTTTGAAAAACATTAATTGATTTTTGGGGTGATTTTATATGAAGCCCTAGGAACATTTTCCAAATTTTCGCAAAACGGCTAAAAATTTTTCTTTAAATTTCTTATAAGAATAGAGTTACATACACTTATAAAAGTGGTACAGGTCCGATTTTCATAATTAATTCTGAATTTTCGTAAATTGTAAAAATATGTATTTTCTTCGGCAACATCTTACAACTGCAATATCGAAGATACATATTTTTCCTTCGAATGAAATTTGTTGTCTATAAATAGTTCTTTCATTGAGTTTATAATATGTTGATTATATAATATATATATATATCTTTATATAATATATATTATTGATATAATATGTTGATTTTAGTAGTTTTCGTGTAATAGTGCATGCACACACACACACACCACACACACAATATTTGCAATTTTAAAAAATTCCAAAAACAAGATTTTCTCGAAAACGGTTCAACATATTTTCTTTAAATGTATGGTACGTTTAGTGCTAAACAAATCCTATACGATAACATAAACGATATATTGCTCTATTATTGATTTTTTTCAAAATTTACAAAAATGTATTTTTGTGACTTTTTTCTCACGTCGGTAATATTTACATAAGAGACTATTTCTTCACGTTATTTTATTTATGAGTACATGTGCTTTAAATAATGTCAAGTAAAGTTCTCGAAAACACAACAGTTTTTGGAAATGCACTCAAAATTACGGATTTCCAAAAACGCTCAAATCTCATTTTCTCAAAAATCGCTCCAAATTTTTTTCAATCATTTCCAACGGATAATGGTAATGGCACTGTTTAATATGAGGTAAAGTTCATTTTGGGGTATTCTTTTGTTTTTTCAAAAATTACACAAATGTAATTTTTCAATATCTCTCACACCGTTAGTATGTACATTTAATTTACATTATTGAATTTGTGAGTGAAAGTGCTTCAAATTACGTCAAAGGAATGGTTTTGAAAACTCAATAGATTCGTGTGAAAAAGAGCTTCAAATGTCACATTTACAGTAACGCTTAACGCCATTTTCTTAAAACCTGTTTCAAATTTTTCAAAGAAATTTCCTATTTTGGACGAAGTTATACTGTTCTTTAATATTCTTGAAGTCTCATTTCAGTTCCACTATTTAAAAACCAAAAAGTTGAGAAAATGTAAAAAAAAATGTATTTTGGGCAGCGTTAGATGACAGCTGGCAAGAGGATGAAGCAAGACCGTAAACCAGTGCACACCAAGGAAATTAGAAAACTTTACTACGAGAAAGTCTGTGCCATTCTGTAGCACTTCTAGTTTTAAGTATCCCTCACATCGTTAATAAGCACATTTCCCGCGATTTGTATACATTATTGCATGTGTGAGTGGAAATGCTTAAAATGACTTCTGTTGAAGTTTTTCAAAACTGAATATATTCCTCTGAAAAAGAGCTTAAAATTACGTATTTACAGTAACGCTTAAAGGGTTCTTAATTCTTCAACGAAAATTTTCATATAGGATGAGGATTTACTCTTTTTTAATTTTCGTGAAGTAATATTTCGGTTCTTCTTTTAGGAAACCGAAAAATTGCAAAAATTGCAACAAACAAATACTCTTAAGTGGCAATAGATGGCAGCAGGCTAGAGGATAGCGCAATACGGTAAAGTCAATTCATACAAAGGAAAATACGAGAAAATCTGTGCTAATCTGTAGCACCACATTAGCGGCAATTTGTTCACATTATTGCATTTAAGAGTACATGAGCTTTAAATAAAGTATTATAAAATGTCCCGAAAACTCAACCGTGTTTTTATGAAAATGAGCTGAAAATTCCGCATTTTCATAAATCCTCAAACGCCATTTTCTCAGAAATGGCTGGACATTTTTTCATCAATATTTTCCCATGGATACTGGTATTTTCATTTTTTTAAATGCGAAGTGAAGTTAATTTCAGTGTTTTCTTTTTTTCCTAAAATCGTACAAAAATATTTTTCTTTAAATATTTCTCACGCCGTTAATATGCACATTTCCAGGGATTTGTATGCATTATTCCATTTGTGAATGCTTCAAATGAGTTTTTAAATAAAGTTTTTCTAAAACTCAATAGATTCCTATGGAATGAACTATAATTTTGCATTTTCAGTAACGCTTAAACATCATTTTTGTAAAAACGGTTACATATATTTCGATGAAAATACCATTGTGGTAGTGCTAATTGCACTGTTTAATATGACGTAATGTTCATTATGGTGTATTGTTTTGCTTTTTCCAAAATTACACAAATGTAATTTTTTCAATATATTTCACGCTGTTAATTTGCATATTTTTAGCAATTTGAAAAAATTTACTTTTGGGAGTTACAAGTACTTCAAATAACTTTAATGAATTCACCCAAAATATTGCTGTGAAAAATCGTTTGATATTTCGCTTGTACAGTAAAGGTTTTACTATTAGGAAACCTTTGACAAACTTTGCAACATTGACAAAATGTGAAAAAAATGTAATTTGGTCGGGGATAGGTTGCAGCTGTTAAGAGGATGAAGCAAAACCTTAAAGTCAGTCCACACCAAGGAAGTTAGAAAACTTTACTACGAGAAATAGTGTGCCATTTTGTAGCACCACTAGTTTATTTCTGGGTTATTTTTTTTTCTTTCTGAACAAATAAATTCATTTAGTTCGTATATAATAAACAATTTACATAATTCTGGAGTGTTTCTATACTTCTGCAATGCAAATGTTTGCCTGGACAGCATTTTTGCAAACCAACTTTTGAGTGCGTATTGCGGCTGAACCATTTAGAATATCCAAGTAGTTTATTAGAAAAAATTGCTTACAATTATCTTAAGGACTTATTTTCTAACTTTCGACGTTTCCTCCCTAGTCATAGAAAATTAAACATATGTAAATTTCCTTTATTAACTTACGTTTTCAGGTTGTTGCGTTGTTAACATCTTGCAGCGGTGTTGTCAATGAAGCTAGTCATGCTGCCCACATTCTGCAGCGACTGCAAGTTCCAGTTGAAGACGCGTATGGGCTTGGTTCTTTGGAAAGCCGTGAAGTGATCACAGCAGCATCACAAATAGAGACCGAGGCAAAACGTCTGAAGTTCCGTGTGTTCGGAATATTCTCACTGGACCCCTCTTTACTTTGTTCCATGGTTCAAGGTTTAGCGTGTTATATTATAATCATGGTGCAACTAGAAACTGGAAACAATGTATGATAATGAAATGGTGTAAAAAACAGAACGTAAAAGGCTGTATGCCCCATTTATCTAATGTTACTCGAGAGTGTAAATGGGTTTATCTCTTGATTGAAATGGAATATCATATTCATTGTTATATGGCTTGGAAATTTCAAAACGTCATGGCGGACGTATATAACAAGACAATATTCGTTATACACTGGTTTGAGCAAAATACTTTAAATTTAGTACTAAAATACTTCGACAAAACATTTTGTAAGTAAGTATTAAAATACATACTCAAAATATTTTAGGTTTTGAATTGCTAATTACATGCTATGTAAAATACTTCAAAATCTCAAAGTACAGTAAACACAGTTTTAATTACAAGTACAATAAAAAATTTTGCAATATAAGGTATTTATTGCAACAATATATTATAATTGTCAATTACAATATATTACTAATAGACACTCAAATTTCTTACCACGACAACCGGGAGCAGTCGCTCAGTGCATCAACTGATGTCACAGAAGCGCCAACGACCGGCACGTCCAAGGTTCGAGTCCTGACGGCGGTAGGATTTTCGACACTGGTTATTCAGGTAGGTCGAACTCAGACGCTGTTGGGGGAGAATTCTAGAGGCCGGCTGCTCTGATCGGTAGTTCTGCGTGGTTTCTCCAATCAACACCAAGCGAATGCAGGTACAGTACCCTAAAAAACGAGCCACGGACCGCGCACGATCTTTCCTTCCCATTTCTTGTCCTATCCTCTCCCCTTACACACACATACACTAACATGCACTACACTACCACATATTCCGGGAGACCGGTCGGGAGCTTAGAGCTTGTCCCGGCAAGGGCGGTGGCCCGCTGGTGGGAGAGTTCTTGTTAGGGGGGAAACCTCGCTACCCGACGGTAGGTCGGCGCTGGATGTCACCATCCAGGGGGGGGGGACATCACCGCCATCTCCCGAGAAAAAAAACATGCACTAAACTAACGAGACTAATGACCTAAGATGTTGACGCACCCGGAATCATTAACAACCAACCAACCTGAACAATAATTAAAAACTTTAAAATATAATATAATATCAAAAATATGCCTAACTCAAATAAAGGGAATGTTCATTAAAACAATTAGTTTTTCAAACTAATTACCAGACAGTAATTGGCGAATGTAGAAAACCGGCAAAGGAAATCAGTTGTTGAACTGGCGCTGATGAACTTAACTAAGCATTATAAGGAATAAACGCTTTTTTTTATTCTCAGAAAATTGTCCATGATTTTCATGATTTACATTTGTAATTTAAAAATGAAAAAAATTCAAGTCCATCCGCGGAAAGGAACTTTTATTTTTGTTTCAATGAAGTCCGTTCACATTGAGAATTAAAGAGAAAGGAACTATTGTCGTTTTCTTTATCTATCTAAGAAAGCAGAGATAATAAAATTTGCCCTGTGGGTATTTTCTTAAGTAGTCCTTTCATTTATTCAACGATTTTGATTGATGTTTTCGTGTATGACTACTGCTTTGACCCATTATTATAGTGAATATTTTATTTCGGGAAGGGCGATGTTCACCTATTGCTCGATTGTAAGAACCGGTGTCAACCTACACGGCTAGCGAGGGATTTATTCCTTGAAATATATCCGCACAGCGAGGCACCACTCTATCTGGTACAAGCTCTAAAGTTTCCGATTAATATCCCGACTTGTGTGGTAGTGTTGTGCATGCAGGTGTGTAAGTATTGTAGCATGTGTGCATGTAGACATGTAAGTATTGTAAAGGATGCGAATTGGAGAAGGAAGAGAACGGGCGGTCCATGGCCCTCTTATTAGAGTATTTCTCCGGCTTTCGTCTGATATTGTTCGGAGAAACCACAGAAAACTACCTATCAGAGCAGTCGACCGTTAGGATTCTCCTAACGGCTAATGTGACCTAGTACGCTGCCTCTATTGAAAATCCTGTCACCGTCGGGACCTAAACCCTAGGATTTCCCGCTGTTGAGTCAACGGTTCCGGATATTGTAGCATGTATGCATGTAGACATGTAAGTATTGTAAGGGATGCGGATTGGAGAAGGAAGAGAACGGGCGGTCCATGGCCCTCTTATTAGACTATTTCTCCGGCTTTCATCTGATATTGTTCGGAGAAACCACAGAAAACTACCTATCAGAGCAGTCGACCGTTAGGATTCTCCTAACGGCTAATGTGACCAAGTACGCTGCCTCTATCGAAAATCCTGTCACCGTCGGGACCTAAACCCTAGGATTTCCCGCTGTTGAGTCAGCGGTTCCGAGTATTGTAGCATGTATGCATGTAGACATGTAAGTATTGTAAGGGATGCGGATTGGAGAAGGAAGAGAACGGGCGGTCCATGGCCCTCTTATTAGACTATTTCTCCGGCTTTCATCTGATATTGTTCGGAGAAACCACAGAAAACTACCGATCAGAGCAGTCGACCGTTAGGATTCTCCTAACGGCTGATGTGACCTAGTACGCTGCCTCTATTGAAAATCCTGTCACCGTCGGAACCTAAAGCCTAGGATTTCCCACTGTTGAGTCAGCGGTTCTGAGAGGTCTCCGAGCTAAATTCAGCCGGTCTCTTCTTTTACCTTCCAGCGATACCGCGGGCGGTATACATGCCGCTTTTCAACATAAAACGGCGCTGCGCCTTGATGTTTGAACTCAGCATGTCGGGAAGCCAGGTATCTATTGAGACAGAAGGTAATGGTAACGTCTTCTGGAAGACCCACTCATATTTGCGGCAAATTCACGCTAAAATGACCAACGTTCTCAATCTTCGCAGCATAAACACCGCCCCGCGATGGCGCCAGTTCCAATGTTTTTTACAAGTGTGATGAATATGTAAGAATATTTTTCACATTTTTTCCGTAATAAAAATGTCATAATAATCGGCTTATGCTAATTATTGTGTAAATTAAATGAATTGTATATTCATTACCTGTATTTTGTAGGTGTTTCCAGTAGATTTTAGTAATCTAGATTCCTAATTAACTCGTTTATTGTAACATATTTAGCTACCTACACATTGCTTCTCTCCTTCTTTACAATTTTAATATTATTTGATTTTTACCTTTCTACTTCATTGGCTTTTAATGAAGCAATAATGGCCGTTTTTTCGCGCAGCATTGCAGAACGTTCTCTCTACTCCGTAGCAAGAAAGTAACGAATATAACAATTTAATGAGAAGATTTTCGTTTTACAGATTCACAAGTCGATCTGACATCTGAAAGCACTAAGAAGTTACGCAGCTAATGTCTTAACGAAATCATGCGAAAACCCTCATTCTGTGGAATCGAGACGCTTTGGATCTAGTCTCCATAACCTTAAAAGCATTCTACATTCTACATACCGGGTCTTCTAACATGATACCCCGTTGCCAGGGAGAGGGAAATGACAACAATAACCTGCTACGATATACAAGAACAAACGAACAGTGGTGAAGTTTGCTACAGGTCACAATAAATCCAATTTGAAACAATTTTAAGAAAGGGCTTAAAATCGCATTACGTTCCGGAGAAATCCGTTGAGCATGGTCCTATGAGCTAAGTGAATCGTCAAGTGAAAGGCTCCATGTGACTTATTTTATTTTGTGTGATGCAGTTGAGTACGTAGTACTGAACTGCAATTTCTTGCAATACTATGCACTTATTTGTAATCAAGGCAATAAATTTAATCGAAGATATCCAACATAACGCAAAAGTTTTGCATTTGCTGGAACGGAAAACGAGATTTTGAAGTACATTGGTACAATGAGATACATTGGTATGGTGACTATGACTTGCCGAAAAATCCTAATCACAATTTATCAAAACATCACACTAAAACAAAGCAATTTTAACAGGGGGACACACTATGATAGCAATTAAATATTTCACTTAAAAAAGGCTGTATTCGTGGTGAGTTTATTGTTTATTAATTATGATTAAGCAGGAAATTCATAATATAACCCGAAACACATTGCAGCACCACAGAGTGACTTTCAAATTGGAAAATTCAAACGCTGTGTCATAAAAGTTGCTCACAGCTTTCTCCTAAAACACTCGAGTAGTAAAATTTACATGAACATAATACCGTTATTCATCACGGTCTTATGGAAATATATTCTTTTTAATATTACGAAATCACTACTAAGATTAAAATGCGAGATTAGAAGGAGCAAGAAAATGTGTCATACTTGTGATTTATATTTACTTCATATATACCAGAGTTGCACGGATAGTCACTACTTTTACGTAGAATCGCACTTATAGTTACCCCATTTACAACACAAATGTCGATAATGAATATTCTAATTCATATACGAATGATTCAATGACAATGATATGTAGTGTGAGATGAGGTAATGCTTTTAATATCTGAATATTGAATTCAATTAATATACAGTAAATACTGTTCAAATGGCCTCTCGATTAAGTGTCCCTTCATTGACGGACATTCATTGAATGATTTTTCCACAAAAAGCGAGTAAATATTTAAAATTTTAAGCAACCACTTCATTTTGCGTCATGTGGTTTGTCTCGTTTTGTAGATTAATCAGTATTTCTATATCAGACTCTTTCTTATAGTGCCGTAATACTGTAAGAACTGAAAGATTGGTTGTAATTATTGTTGATTCAGCTTTTTTCCCCGTCGGCTCATAGTGCCAAATTAATTACTGCACTGATATCTAGATAACATTATCTGAAGGAGAGAATTAAATTTTGTTGCAGAAACAGACGATTGGGAATATGTGTATACTATACCATGTGTATTGTAAATTGATCCGACGACGCAATCGAGGAGCCACACGTCTTTCTTACTAAGAAATGAAAGAAACAAATACTTTTTATTGATAAACTGATGTTTTCTCAAGCTGTGGAAATTTAGTTGAGAATCAAATCGTAAAATTGGAAGATACAAAGTGGTCTGAAGAAAAGTGCAAAAAGGGGCGATTTTGTATAATACGTACGGTCTGCGTCGGAGTTATGTTACTTCTAAACAATCCACAATAGTCAACTCTGTAGAGTAAGCACAGAAAAAAATGATCATAGTTCTAGACATGTTACAGTAGGGTCACTTCTTAAGATTTCCTCACGGAAAATCAGAGTAGTTGTGGTCAACTCACAACAAGAGCAATACATAGGGTTGAAAATGCCAAATTCGTTCACTTACAGACAGATCTATCTTGACAGTAAAAGTGATTTGGAGAAGACGACCTCTGAAGAAACAAATTGTGCTCGACACAAATGAAACAGAATCACAGGAATTCAACTACAAGCTGATAAAATAATAAACAGTATCAAGACTCTAAAACATTTATTGGTGAACATACAGCAAAATTTGTAAGTAGAGGCATAGGAATGACCAGCGTAAGTTTCGGATCGTTGGCACTCAAGAATGAATACTGTCTTCAAAATTTAATAATTAATTTAGCATTTCAATACAATCAGGATCACGAACTGACATTAATAAGAACAACTCGTGCGGCTATCATTTTCTGTCAATACAATGTTCAATAAATAATAATCAAGATTCTTTAAAAGAAGAATTGTTTAAAACTAGTTCGATCTGATCGGAATTCTTAAAAAGAGAAACTGATTCAAACTCGTTCGATCTGATCGGTATTCGTTGAAAGAGAGGCCATCTGATAGAATGCCAGTTTTTATCGGAACACCCTTAAAACACAAAAGGACTCAAGCAACGTCTGTTCCGATCAGGGTTCTTGAGAGGTAAGGACCAAAACAAGTAATTATAAAAATGATGCATTGAAGTGAAAATGTATTACAACTAGCCAGATCTTATCAGAATTTTCTAAAAAGAAAACGGTGAGCGCATTCCTTTCAGAGGCCTTTTTGGAAAGTTCCAGTCTCCCTTTCTAGATTTAATGGGAAAAAATGTCGGGTTAAACTTTCTATTAGGGTGCATATAGGAGCAGGAAAAGTACACTATCATCGTAACTGCCACTTACAAAAGCATGTTTTCTGCCGAAAAATAGACATTGTTTTGCTGTAGCATTTCCTACACCATGGAGCATTATGGGAAAAATTAAAAACCTTATTATGTATATCCAAATCCTCTTTGTTAATAAATAGTTTCGTGCCTAATTTTGTGGGAAAAGATTGTAATTAAGAATTAATGTATACAAATATATCTTCATACATGCTCACTATTTTTCTAGTAGACTGTCTTTGTTATTGTAGGCACTGCACATACATTGTCCTAGTTAAAATGCAATTCGAAAAAACAGTGCCTTTTAAGGTTGAATTTATAATTAAAATTCTGCCTGACGAAAGTATCAAAGAAATTGAAGCCTGTGAGTGGTATGTAGTGTCCTCACAAGAGAAAACGCAGTATCTACACAAAACCAAGTTGTGAGAGAAACGAGGTTAACTTTGATAAGCTATCATTATAGTTAACGTAATAATAAATATATATAACTGTACGTTTGCTTGAATTATATTTTAAATCCATTTTTTAAAATTAAAACCATTTTTTTATATTTTTATAATTTTTTTAAGTTTTTTATATTTTTTATATATTTTTATATTTTTTATATTTTTTATATATTTTTTAATTTTTTTGGATTCTTCTAAATCAGTTTCCGGGTGCCGCAGTTCAGGTTGTATATCTAGGTCTATATTTTCTTTTTCAGTCCTTTCTAGAGGTCTATTTTCGGGTTCGCTCAATGATTATATTGTATTCTCAGTCCATATTGCTAAATGTATAAAATTTGAAGGGTAAAGTATCTGGAAAACATTCCACTGTTCCGACTCTTTTATCTATCACTAATAAGAGATTCACTACGCTTACAATGTGTTTAACACGACTATAAAATATTGACGAAAATGCAACCACAAACGTAATGACACAGTGTGACACAGTGATTAAAACTTTCAACAGGGTTGCCAACAATATCAATTTTCCGCCGAATTGACGCATGTGGGATGATCATGGCTTGAAAAGTTCTTGTTAACACTAGACTATTTTTGTTAAGGTTGCATATTTTTACGGCTTTGAAATTATATGATTTGTGCATTATTTTATTTGTAAATAATCTCGTTTAATGCATCTAAACTTATGATCTCTTTAATCAAGATATGAATTAGCGCTAATATGGTGCATTATTAATTTCAGATTAAGCTCTTTGGTACATAGACGAGCAATAAACTGGCGGTTATCCTCACAACACAGGCTTTCAATATGGTAACCGGTAGCGGCAGCTCAGTGCATCAACTGATGTCACTGCAGCGCCTCTGACCGGGAGGTCCTAGGTTCGAGTCCTGACGGCGGCAGGATTTTCGACATTAGCTTTTCAGCTAGGTCAAATTCAGTCGCTGTCTGGAGGAGAATTCTAGCGGCCGGCTGCTCTGATCGGTAGTTTTTCGTGGTTTCTCCGATCAACACCAGGTGAATGCCGGAGCAGTACCCTACCAAACGGGCCACGGACCGTTCTGTTCTTCCTCTTCCTTGTCCTATCCTCTCCTCTTACACACACACTTACACTAACATGCACCACACTATCACATATTCCGGGAGACCGGTCAGGAGTTTAGAGCTTGTCCCGGCTGGGGCAGTGCCCCGCTGGTGGGAGAGTCCTGGTTAGGGGGAAACCCCACTAGCCAACGGTAGGTCGGAGCCGGATCTCGCCATCCAGTGGGGTAAGATCACCGCCATCTTCCGAGAAAAAAGAACATGTACTACACTAACGGGGCTAATGACCGAAGTATTTGACGCGCCCGGAAACACGAAAAAATCAATCAATCAATACGGTACTTCAGATTAAATGAATCAGATAATTCTAGCACATTTCCTAGAGAGTATAAAAATGTATCTGGATCTCCAATCTACTATGCCCGTTCTCTCTACCAGCACCCGTCGCTTTGATTGGCATTTCTTTCATTTAAAACTCATTGCTATTAAACCCGCAATAAAGATTTTGGGCCCCACCGAAAATTAATCTTGCCTTTAATAATAGGAAGAAGCTTTTGCACCGTCGGCACAACCTTTTCTGTAGCGTAGAAATCCAGTATCGTATTTCGAATAACACGCAGATCAAAACTATCTACATGGACAGAAGTGCCACGTGACACTCTTCTCTTCTTACCAGGAGACTTCAACTTCCGATTTGGGCTATTCTCATTCCTCTTTTTATTTTATTTCCGAATGGCTTTGATGGTGGTCAGTCCAACTCCTGTGTATTCAGAGGCTCTTTCACTCGCTTTCATTAAAGGTAAAATTAAACATTTATCATCTTTCTCTTTATCACATTTTGCAATGGCTCAGGCAGTGATTTCGTGGCGTTTGGTATGTATTAGTATTAGTAACTCTCCTCGTCATGATGAGAAATTAATGATTTTCGCACTTTAATACTCAGGTTCTTCCGCAAGCGAACTAGCCGCTCCGATGTTCTTGGAACGGTTGTGCTTATGTCAGATGACGTTGTGCGGTGCAGTGGAAGTCATCTCCTCCTATTCTACCGCTCGCCCCGCACGGAAACTATGACTCCTCTCCGACGGTCGGAGAACTGATAACCCGCACAGTATACGTCAATCATGAAAAGAGATACCTTTCATGGAAAGAGATTCTATAGATCAACCATTAATTTTAATGATTGGGAACTTTTTACAATCTCATTTTTCTGAAACGTACATCAAATATGTAACCTAATCGCAGACGTAGAAAACGTTTGTAGTTTCTTCAAGGTATCGCTGTAAATTATACATAAAATGTCTCAGGACATGTTTAACATTACCCTTTGCACACACTCAAACTAGTGTAGCTGTAACAGGCCATACTTTCTCGTCCGTAGTAACGTAACACTATGCATACCGCAATTTCTGTCCGAATTAACATATCTCAGTCATCATTTTTTCTAAAACTCATTACAACTCGTAGAATATTGCAAAGACTAAATATTTTAAAACTCATATCACGTATTCAAAATTACACTGCCTTTCATAGAGCTAAAACATGTCCCCACAGTGAAACTGAGCTCACTGAGTAACAACTGCCGTCTAGCAGGGCGGAATGCCATTGTCGCATTCAATAATTTCCTGAAAACTAGCAAAAGGAGCACGGGAATTTATAATTTGAAAAATTACTTCAAACTCTCTCTTTTTAATAAAAAATGTACATGACTTTTTGAAAGAACTGATTTTCAAGAATAGATTTCAAATAGATCAAAATAGAAAACAAAAATCTAATATTGAAATTGTTCTTTTGCAACATTCACTTTTTATCTATTTGGAATGTTGAAATTTGTAATTTTTTTTCAATAAAATCTAGTTGGGTTCTTTCAATTAAATTTATTATATGTTGACGCTTTATGCGAGGCGGCCATATTATATACTAAACTGTCTCAAAGGAAGCGCGAAAAATTCGAATTTACCATTTCGAATTTTTTTCCACTTTTTGAAAATATAGAGCGCTTGCCGAAAATGGAACTAGCACTACTTTCTTTGCCGTTCTTGGCTACGTACGTTAAAAAATTAAAGGAAAAATTTGGAGCCGTTTCTAAGAAAATAACGATTTTAAGTAGTAAATTTTGCAAAAGTACTCATGTTAAAAAAACTTAACATAACCCTACGGTATTTGAACATAAAGGTATTTGAAGAACACATTTTATTAAGAAGGAAATTGTTTTCATAATTGCAGTTGCAGGAAGATGACAACAGAATTTGAATTTTTGGAATTTTCGAAAAATCAGAGATATCAACAAACGCGAGATCTCCACCACTCGTATAAAGCGTCCTTTACACTATCCAAGGTTGAATTTAATAAAAAAATTCGATGCCTCTTTTGAAAAAAAAAATGTTTAAAAAAATTAAAAATTCCTATAATTCACGCACAAATAGACGAATAGCACTCAATTTTTTGAATAATTGTACAGAACCTTATTTCAAAACCTGTATTAAGGAACAGATTTCGTTAAGAAAAAACACTGTCTTCAATATTTTAATTGTAGGAAGACGCCGAACAAATGGAAATCAGCGATTTCAACGAAAATGTGACCAGCACTATTCTCTTAAATGTCCTTCACACTGTCCAACAACAAAATTTAATAAAAAAGTTTGGTGATATATTTTTGAAAATTCTCAGGGGTAACATGTAAAATACCCCTCAAATTTAAAATAACGGTTTCAGATTCAAGAGATCGCCACACTAACCTGATCGATTGAAGAATATCAATTTTGGAAAAAGTCGCCTTAACGGTTTAGCCGCTAGCGTAGTTCACAGCTAGACAGACAGACGTGTTGCCATCAATCGATTTCTCGATATCAATGACCCACAATACATGGATTCTGACTAAATCTCGTATAGCATCCCCTATTATATCCCTTCGCCTTAGCAAATACTTCCTCCAAACTACCTCCAAATGTGAAAACATCGCTACAAAATTTTGTCTATCTCCCTTTATTGCATGATTTTTTTATTTTTACTTGTAATACAAACTTTTCATTACATTTATTTATTTTAAATAAAATAATGATTAAACAACTCAGAAGTAAATATTTCTAGACAAAAACACAAAACTAAATTGCGTTACTCCTCAAACAAAATATGCTATATTTCAACATTTTAAAAATTTACTTATTTTTGAAATCGTTTATGTGAAATAAGTGTCAAGCAAGTCAATAAAATAACTTTCATTCGTATTTTAGTTTGATTATTTTCCTAAAAGCGTTTCATTTCTGACATACGGAAAAAGGGTGTGTTATCAGGAAGTTGCGATTCACGACGCCACTAGATTACTATCCCTTCATCTCATCTTTTCACGTTTACTGCCTAACAATGCAAGAGGTGACATAAACGCATGACATATATCATGTGTAAAATAAAACAGTTAATAATTAAATCGTTAGAATGCGTTTATGACCTGAAAAAATTATGTTACACCTGAGTTACACAATGCAATAAAGGGTTGAAATCAAGGAAATATGAAGCTTTCAGTTATAACAAAGCTAAAAACTGTTGACATGCGGCTCTCAGCAGTCATATCTGAAAGACAGTTTTGCTTTTAATTATTTTGATTGATATTGATCTTTCTTTCGAAGTTACTTACCTGATAGAATAAATTAAAATCGATTTGCTTTGTTGTCTTTTCTGGCATCGTCGCTCGATATTGACAAATATTATTTCGCCGTGTCAACTGTCGTAGTTTTATAAAAATACTAATACAAATTAATTACTTAAAACGGTGAAAGCTTTACATATAATTCAGAAATTGCTTTGAAAAATACATTTTGTTCTCATGTTATCATTTGAACGCCGATTTAAGAAACAAAGTCCCTGTGGATTATTTTAGCAATTGGCAAGTCATTTCCTGAGTCGCAACGCGTTATCTTCGTTTTTGTGGTTGTTGACAAGTTGTTATCTTTTCGTAAATTTTTAAATTAATTTTTAAAATATCCCAAATATTAAAATAAATTTTCAACCGCGTATGTTTAGACATTGTTCAAAACTTACATTGTAAACATAAAATTAACGTTTGTTTCAGGTGACCAAAATGGTTCTGTGTTGTAAGCCAGACAACTTTATTGATGCAGTAAAGCCATATTTTTACATTGGTGCTATACAAGGAGGGGCATGGTTTCATACTGAAAATTCCTGCAAATCACCTAGGAAGAAACACACCAAACTATGGCACCCTCAGGTTGTCTTTGTTTCTTTCAATCTGATGATTCATTGTTTTGCATTACTTTATTATATTATTTTCGAGAATAGACAATATTATCAAAATGTGGACAAGGCAGCATCCATATGTGGACGTATACTTTGCTACTATACATATAGTTAACCACTGATCATATTAATGACTGTTACAACTAAGTACAAGAGACACATGAGTGCATATTTCCGTACAATAGGTGAAGCAGACAAAGTGTTATTGGCAAATCCTAATGTATTTTACAAAATATCTCAAAATTACTTCATATTGTCAGGGTTGGTGATGATTGTCTTCAATTCTTCACTTCATATTTTTAACCACGTTATGTTTAAAAACAAACCAATACTTTCTTATTTAAAGTTGTATAGTTCAATGTGTTTTACTGGAGTTATACCTACAATTTTGACCCAATTTTCACTTTTGGTTGTCTCAACCAAATTGCGATTTAGAGAGCTCAATCGTCAATTGCAGAAATTAACATTTGAAAATCAAAAAGCACACAAGAATTACATACCAATGCTTCGTTTATTGCGACGAAAATTTCTCACATTATGTGAATCTGTTGGCCACTTAAATAAGTTGTATGAAGTACAAATCATGCTCTCGTTTGGAAAACTTTTCTTCACTCTTACTTTCGATATCTACTCAGTACTAATTGCATTATGTGAAAATGATCGTGCACAAGATTTCACTGAAGTTTGGAAGATAGCTCAAAACTGGGCCTGGTCGCTTTTCTGGATAACAATGGTAAGAGTTATTTTTTATTGACTTTCAAACTACAATTATTTATATTATAAGCTTTTATTCTCATAAAATGCCCATACGTACACCTACTAGCATTTGCTACAGAGGAAGTACCAACATTTAGACACAAAAGTCCAATAGACTCCTCAAATAGTGACAAGAAAAAATGTTCATTACAATACTGGTCTTGAAACCTAAAATTCCAGAACTGTCCAAATTATTTTAGGGGATACATAAAACTCGCGGTATATTTGAGTTTTTTGATGACTAGTGTTATCGAGTATTTTCTGGGTATTTATATTTCGCACTCATCTATAAAGTAGCCTCATCTGCCTTGCTCGCCTCCTTCGTCTGCCCCGCACGCTCTATTATTCCTACCATAGCCGTTCTACCCACATCTCGCGCACCGCTCATTTACCCCTTCTGCTTCCGCTGTACCTGTTCCGTCCGCTCATCATGCGCCTTCCTTTTCCGCTCTTTCCACTCAGTCCATCTCGTTCTAAACTTTTGCTTCGCCTATCCTCTTCTCACTTCTTTCGTTTCTCTCCATCTAGAGTTGTTACTCAGGGCGTCAACTGATGTCACTAAAAAGTGATATCATAGCTACCGATGTCACTAAAAAGTGATATCATAGCTACCGATGTCACTAAAAAGCCGATAAAAAGATAAACATATATATTATGTTTGAAATAATGTTTCATTACTTCAATTTAATGAAATTGAATTTTCAGCTTGTTATGGTGTTAGTATCCTGCAGTGGCGCTATCACTGAAGCCCACGTGACAATGTGCATCATTCAACGACTTCTAACATCAACCGAGGAGACGTGTGGCATTAGATCCTTGGAAACACGCGAGATATTCTTGGCAGCAGTACAAATGGAGTCGGAAACAAAGCGATTAAAATTTACCGCTTGCGGTGTATTCACTTTGGACCTTCCTTTGCTTTGTTCAATGGTACAGGGCGTAGCGTGTTACATTATTATCATGGTGCAATTACAATCTGCGAGCAAGAGTTAATAAATCATTGGTCTTAATTAACTTTATACCACTAGCTGACCTGTTCAGCTTACATGTT
Organism: Teleogryllus oceanicus; assembly: GCA_964035755.1. NCBI lineage: Eukaryota > Metazoa > Arthropoda > Insecta > Orthoptera > Gryllidae > Teleogryllus > Teleogryllus oceanicus. The sequence goes on from CAXIVR010000003.1 coordinate 30,069,593, forward strand.
GAAATGGATTAGCAGTTAAACATATTTTTAGGCTCTCGTATAAGGAGTAATATATACAGTTCAGTAACATTATTGTGACCACCCGCCAAAATTCCTGAATAACGTCGTTTTGCAAAGCTTGCCTAGCAAAGTTAGCTTTGCAAACCTTGCGAGACGTTCAGGAAATGAGTCATTTAGGTTCTGGATGGTTCCAACAGGGATGCAGAACCATGCCGACTCTTGCTGCCTAGGTTTCTTGGTTGCGGATCCATCGCTCGAACAGCTCCAACAAGGTTGATGGATCTCGATTAGGTATAAATCTGGGGAGTGTGATAGCTCAGGGAGTACTATAAACTCATTCTGATGCTCTTTGAACCACGCACGTACACGCCGTATACGACACGTTGCATTGTACTTCTGGTAGATGTCTGCATATAGCTGTGGACATCATCCCTAAGGATGGCTATTTGTTTCCGTTATGTATTGCTCCTTCCAGAATGACGAGACCATCCACGGAATGTCACAGAAAGCCCACACAATCACGCTTCCTCCTCCAGCGTGGACCCGTCCGACGATTGTTGCAGGGTGTTTGCGTTCAGACATTCACGTCCTATACTGCAAAGACTGTTCGATGGAGCATAAAACGCGATTCATCTGAAAAGTCCACTACTGTAGGTTCGTCAGTGTACATTACAAAGAGATCTTCAAATAAAGTAAAGTTCAATTTTTTGAAAATATGAGTATTTTTTAAGTAATTTGTCAAAAACTAATTCAATATGACCTTATTTGAAGATCTGTTTTTGATGAACATATTTCATTAAAAAACGTATCTTCACAGGTGCAGTTGTAGGAAAACAGCGAAAAATTTTAATTTTTTTAAAATTTCGAAAACACAGGCACTTTAACGGACATTACACATGTGCCATTCTCTAAAGCATCCTTAATTCTATCTTAGGTAAAAAGTTAATCAAAAACTTTTATGCCGTTTTTAAGAAAATATAGTTCAAAGAAAATAAAAATTGCCTACATTTGACACGAAAGTTTGCAAAAAAAAAAAAAAAATCATGTGAAAAAAATTGAACATGACATTATGTTTATATCTGTTCGTTGTGAACGTATTTCATTAAGAAAAAAATATTTATCTCTGTAATTGTAGTTGTAATAAGACGCCGAAAAATGTGAGTTTTTTCAATTTAGGAAAATTTAGGGTTTTCAACAATCATGAGACCTTTCTGTTAAACGTGTTTCACGGTCTTCAAAAACAAACTTTAATAAAAAACGATGGTGAGCTTTTTGAGAAAAAATGTTTAAAAACGTTTAATAAAATTAAAAATTGCATATATTTCACGCAAAACTACACGCAAAATTCTCAAGATTTCGAAAAAGTGTACAAGACTATTTCAAAATTTATTTTGAAGGAACAATTTCATTAAAGAAAAAAATCTCTTTTTTCATAATTATAGTTGTAAGAAGAAGCCGAAAAAAGGTTTAATGTTTGCATTTTTCGAAAAATAAGTTTTCAAATAACATAAGATATTCACCTTTCTCCTGAACGTCCTTAATAGTACCCAACAAAATTTATTAAGAAACAATGAAGCTGTTTTTTTTTAGTTTGAAAAATTGCCAGAGGCTATATGTAAAATACCCATCCCCCCTAAAAAATTAAATATCGGTTTCAAATTCAAGGGCTGTGACATCAGCAAGGTTGATTAGAGAATGTCAATTTTGGTGAAAATCGTCCGTCTGTCCGTCCGTCTGTCCGTCCGTCTGTCCGTACGTCTGTCCGTCCGTCTGTCCGTCCGTCTGTCCGTCCGTCTGTCCGTCCGTCTGTCCGTCCGTCTGTCCGTCCGTCTGTCCGTACGTCTGTCCGTACGTCTGTCCGTACGTCTGTCCGTACGTCTGTCCGTACGTCTGTCCGTACGTCTGTCCGTACGTCTGTCCGTACGTCTGTCCGTACGTCTGTCCGTACGTCCGTTTGTGAACACTACTAGCGCCTAAACCACAAGTACGATAATTTCTAAATAGAAGAATCATATCTCGATTTGGTTCTAGTTGAAGCTTTGAAATTTTGAAAAACATTCTATAAAATTTGGGGGTACTTTACATTACAATTGCCGGACGTTTTCAAAATTTTCTCAGAAACGGCCCCAAAATTTTTCTTCTGATTTCTTGTATGAGTAGGGTAGAATACTCTTATAAAGGTGGCCTAGATCCAATTTTCGCGGTTAATCTCAATGTTCGATAACTGCAAAAATTAGAATTTTTAGGTGTCTTCCTACAACTATAAAATTGAAGATAGATATTTTTCCCTTCAAATTAAATTTATTGTCCATAAATAGTTCTTTCATAAAGGTAAATACAGTTTTTTGAAAGTTTAATACTCTTCTTGCAATTTTTAAAATTAAAAAAACAAAATTTTCTCAACAATAGTTCCAATTTTTTTCTTTACGTTTTTGGCAGGGTTAGTGCCAAACAATCCCTATCCGGTGACAGAAACGCCATATTGCTCTAGTCTTTTCTTTTTTCAAAAATTACAAAAATGTAATATTTTTGACTTGTGTCTCACGTTCATATTTTCATTAGAGGCGATTTATTTATATTATATTTATTACATGTGCTATAAACAGTATAATGTAAAGGTTTTGGAAAACTCAATAGTTGTTTGTTAAAATGAGCTCAAAATTTGGCAGTTGAAGGAATGCTCAATTTCCATTTCCTCAAAACTGGATTCAAATATTTTCTTCGATATTTTACAACGGATAGTGGTAATGGTACTGCTTAATATGATTTAGTGTTCATTTTAAAGATTTTATTTATGTTTTCAAAAATTACACCATTAAACTTTTTTTCAATGTCTCACGCTGTTAATATACATATTTCAATGAATTTGTATGTATTATTTTATTAGTAGGTTGATGTTTTAAAAATTACTTCAAATGAAGTATTTCGGAAACTCAATAGATTCTTGTGAAAAAGAATTTCAAATTTTGCATTTACAGTAACGCTTAACGCCATTTTCTTAAAGATTACTCCAAATTTTTTAATTAAAATTGCTATTTAGGACAATGTTTTAGCTTTATTTAATATCATTAAAATAATATTTCAGTTCTGTTATTTGGAAACCGAAAAGTTTCAAATTTCAAAAAAATGTACTTTGGCCGAAGATATATGGCAGCAGCCAAGAAGGAAAGGAAAGGCTGTACAGTACTAGTCCTCACTAAGGATATTATAAAACGTTACTTCGAGAAAGTCTGTGATATTCTGTAGCACCTCTAGTTCTTTTATGCATACTCAAGTCCTGAATACTCTAGATAAATTGTAATTTTGATATATTCTTTTTCTTTTTCTTTTATTTTTAGATTTCGTAATATTTCTAATACTAATAATGGGAAAACGAAGTTGTGAATCATGTGTAATTTTGAAAAATTAACTATATTTGTGCTCGAAGATGATCAATATCGACTTGTGCAAGACTAATAATAAAATATATGTGTGTGAACGTAAGAAAATGTTTACAATATTTTAGAGAGTTTTTAAAAATAGAATCATAATTGAGTTTAAAAATAGGGAACCCTAGTTTATCAAAAAATTTTTATAATGATTCTTAGATTATCAAGAATGTATAATGGTATGTAATTGGCAGATAGTATTACACGAGTAAATTAATTTTGATATAGTCCTCTTCGAAGTTATTTAAAATAAGAAATAATACATAAATAGTAATTTAAAAATATTCAGTAAAATGTAAACCGCATATCCTCTTTTTGTGTGAAGTGGAACACGAAAAATATTTTTATCTAGAAACTGCAGTTCAATATCTTTCAACCATAAATATTCAATATTTCAGGAGGTAAAATGGAGGTCAAGTGAAATGTCATATCGTGCATGAATTCATATTCAAATATTAATCGTTTTTAAATTATGTAAATTTGCTAAACTGATGCCTCAACTTCAACAGGAACTTCAATGAATGAATGTGGTTTAAGAACGACATTTCAATTATGGGAATAATTCTATAAGAGACAAACTTTCTCCAAGACTTGAGTGATTATTACTTATATTCCATATGAACGACAAGATTCTCAATATGACGAGTTGGCTCTTAATGTTACGCCATGTTACAATTGAAAGCTATACGTATTTTAATGCCACACATTTACATGCCACACGTTTTTGATTGGATGCTAAAGGTATATTATTTGAAGGAAGTTTTTTTCGAATATATGGATATTGGCGTTGTGTCACACAAAACCAATATTTTTTAACACTAACAGAACAAAGGTATGTTCTGAGTAATTCTGAGGTAGGAAATATTTCCAGTCTCAAAAAATAATAAAATATTGTTGAATGATTTGATAACCCGATGGGTAACCTCAACTATTGTAATAATATTAAATATTAATTTAATTAACCATCATAAATATGTAAAGTAAAATTAAACACATCTATGTAATAAATATCTGTGTTTATAAAAGAATAAGAAAATAAAAAAGTTCAATCTCTTGACTCATCATTGTTTTATGAACACGATTACTTAAAGTCAGAACATCACAGACACTATCATGATTACTAAAACAGAACTGAATATTCTTAGAACCAATTTCATTCTTAATGAATATTAGTTATGTTCTAATATTATTATTAAAGAATATTCTTAGAAGCAACTACGAAAATAAACTAGCGGGAATTCCAAACCATACCTTTTTTTACTGTTGTTACTCAATATTTGTATAAATTTTAAAAAGGTGCATTTAAATATTCAATTAAATACGCAAAATACCTTAAAAAAAAAAAATTGAAAATCCTAGGAAATTTGGACGATACTCTAAACATTTTGAGCAGAATGCACGCCAAAAATTAGGAGTTTGGGATATCACTGTAGAAAAGTTAACAAAGTTCTTCATATTAACTATTCGAAAAATAGAAACCCCCAAAATAGTGTGTCATATTGTTCAGTATTAAGTTTAATGAAATGAGGGAGGATTAAAAGTTCTTAGACAAAACATTCACTATTCACTATTGAAATGTTTTATAATTACCAAGATAAATAGGACATGTATACTGTTGAGAATTATGATAAAGTAGTCCTGTTGTTCAACTTAACTTAAAAACGTATCGTACCACTTGTAATTATAATAACGGAAATAGTTTTCTGAAAGCGCACATGGATCAGTCGATTGCTGAACACTGCTTTTGAAAATACTGAATCTTCGAGCATAAAATATTCGATATCTTCTCTTCACTAACTCTGACCTCATACGCACACATACTTGTTTGCTGTAGACTAAGGTTCTTCAAAATTATTCACATTACCAATTTGATAGATGAAGCCACTTGCATTTTTAAACATAATAAAATGCATTATGTCTCACGTAATTGTGCACACTCTGGTACATTCAGCCACGACTCGGGTACAAATTATTTCTATTGTAATGTGTGTTCCATGCTTTACAATCTACATTGTCGTTCTGCTCTGACCACCGCCGCATGCTCAGAAATTGGTATCCAGAGCACGTGTGCGCTTATGCTATATGTTCTTAATATTTCAACTGCTTCACTGTCCTCGTATTTCAACTGCTTCACTGTTCCCCACGGGCAGATGTTCCAAGCATCACACAGCGTCTCGCTCCTAATGGTTGCACCATTTGACTTATTTAATTTCATAAGATGACACTAAACGATTAAATTTGATAGACAAGATTAAATCCAAAGTGAAATTATTTCTGCTGCATAATGTTACTATACAATTAGAGACTATACTGAGCATCACAAGGAAAGTAACATTAATTTTAACAGTGATATTTATTGTATTATTTACCATTTGTCCGTATAATTCTTAACAATATGTAACAAGTATTGTATCGAAGCTTCTGGGTCAATGACTCCTATCTCTATCGATTTTTCGTCCAGTTTCCCTGATCCATTGAGCAAATGCTGAGATGGCCCCTTGTTTTGCTTTTGGACATAAATGTAACTTCATTATCTGTGCACGTCTTCAAGAATTGTGGAAAATACAGTTATTCAAATCGTTTCCATGTTGTCGCGGCAGGTAGTCTTATTCCGAAGGACAACATGGATAAGAGTCCAAAATGTATTGCTTATTTATCCTTGAAGATATATTTTATTATTTGGGAGGTTTCTTTCCATTCAAAATTCAAGTAGTATAAGTATATGACTTAGTGTAGAGATCAAAGAATTTTGAAAATGTGCACACAATTCACTTCTCCCCATAGCACGTCATACGCAGTTTTAACTGGTTTTTTTGCGTAAAATAAATAAATAAATAAAACTCGCAATCTTTATTATAATTCTCAAATTTTAAATCCTGGTACAATTGTGCAATTTGTTTCAAATTCAGGTATGCCGTTCATATCTTAATTACGATGTTCTAAAAGGCACATTTCTACTGGCTGAGATGACACAAGTACCGAAAGCTGTCGTCTCCACCACGACACCAATACAATAGCACTCTTCACTTACTTCCGAGCACTTATCCCAGTCTGATATTGTTGACGCGGTTCTCCGAATTTTTTGGCGTAATTTCTATTATTTACTTGTCAACTTCCTGTTGACTCACACAATACCTGAACATTATGTAGTGCTGCTTGGCTTAATGGTATAATGCGCATCGTCTTTTCTTAAACTGTTTATATCGAGTGAATTAATTATTAATTCAGTGCGATCGTGATGTGTCGCATGTGCACAGCCATATGCTATGCTATCAGCAATGATCACTCGTGAACTGTCTTCGTAATTAGTGCCATGTGGTGCCTGCCTAGCGTGTTAAATGGTGGCTGTACTCAATCCCTGGTGAATTGCGTGTAAAATGAATTATAGAATTTACTTCATTCTGGCATCAACTGTTTATGTTAACTTCCAACAATGTTCTGCATAATTCTCAAACGCGTGCCAGTGCGCTTGAATGCAACACTATCAACAGTGATATTAATCGTACACTTACAGGGTAGCCAGCGAATCTGGAATTCTTGGAAACCGGGACAAAACCGGGAATTTGAAAAACCTGGAGAAACCGGGAAAAACGGGAAGTTGATTTGAACACCGGGGTTTATCGTTATTTTCCGATTTTCCTCCAACGTTTAGCACAAATTCACAAACGGCATCGCATTCTGTTAAGTGCAGAATTTGACCTAGTACATGATAATGACGAGGGTTAATACGAGTGATAATGGCGAGTGTTAATGTATGTATGTGAAGTGTTTGCTTGAGGATTGCGAAGTTCTTGACTCACGCATAACACAACTTCAAACACTGCTGCTTGGGTAGGTGCTGGGTAGAGGGGCTGCTACATGGGTAGAGTACATAGCACACCATAGCACCTACATGGCTGCCTGTGGGTTCCACGTGCATGGACGAGATATTTGCGGAACAAACGTCTCATCGGGAACTCAATCGCTAAGTTTCGATTAGTGTCGCGCGTCTTTGATGATATCGGGGGAACCACAAACGACCATGCTATCACGACCATGATAAAGGGAATTTTAACTTATTTTGTAGAAGAGCGCAGTCGAAGTTATCTTTGCTTATATCCTATACGGACATTAAGAGTGGTAAGTGTCCGAATTGACAGGAGCATGAAGAAAATGAACATGCGGAGGTCTTGACGGAGTTACGCGCCAGGATATACGAGGAGACACTATTTCCATTGCTGCATGATTCCCCAAGTCAGCGCAGGTAGTAATATGAAATTAAAGTTAAAATATTGATACAGATATATGGTACTCAATGATGTCAATCTTTGACACACCATAACGCAAAAAGACTCATTTTCAAAAAATTGAACATGATATTATTTAAAGATCTGTTTTTGATTAACACATTTCACTAAGAAAAAATCTTCATAGTTGTAGTTGTAGGAAGACGATTAAAAAATGGAATTTTTGCAATTTTCAAAAATCATAATTTTCAACGAACGTGAGACCTGCACTCTTAAACGTCCTATATGCTATCCGAGGTGAATTGATTGAATCAAAATAGCGGTCATTGTACTCTTTACCACTGATTTGAATAAAACTGTAGCATATCAGTTACATTTTACATGAAAGATTGGTGCTATGTTTATTGGAGATTCTGTTTCATTAAGATCAACTATAAAGGAATACGTTGACACTTCACAGTTGGTAGAGCTATGCTAGATTACATGTCACGCCACAAGAGGATATGTCCAAACGCGACTATGGATGAGTGTAAAATTAATGTTGGAAGAATGACCAAGGAAAGGTATTTTCCCGAAATTGTCTGAAAAGTAGAGAGAGTAAGTAAGGCGGTTAATGCGAAAGTAATGCAATGTGAGGTAAGTCCTTGTGACAGCAACCGGAAGGGGAATATCCCTAACAAAGTAGGGATGAATTTGGCTGGTATTATTCAAAATTACATTTATTCAAAATATTTATACATTCAATTTTTCTTGAAATCTGATGTAAATAACTTCAGTAAAAATGAGAAGGGAATATATTTTCTATTTCATTTTAATATTTTACACTAATTCTGTTTCAATAACTTGGTATATAATGACTGTTACAAATCTGCATTTTACGTGTACTTTCCAGTAGTTTTTTATATAGAATGTCCAGAAGCACCCGCACCAAATTTAAACCACGTATCATGATCACCATAAACAACGACGTCACCGAATATTTTAAAATGCGACACGCTAGATTGGGAATTACAGAATTTCTGCTCTTGTCATGTGTAAGACTTCCATGCAAACTCGGTTGATTGATTGATTTTTAGTGATTCCGGGAGCTTCAACTACGGATTAATCCCGTAAGTGTAGTGAGTGTTTTTCATCTGAAGATGGTGATGATCTTCCCCCACTGGATGGTGAGATCCGGCGCCGACTACTGTCGACTAGCGGGGTTTTCCCCAAACAGGTATCTCCCGCCAGCGGGGCACCGCCATGGCAGGGAGAAGTTCAAAGTCCCCGACCGGTCTCCCGGCATGTGCGGTAGTGTAGTGCATGTTAGTGTGTGGGTAAACGGTGAGGCTAGGACGAAAAAGAGGAAGGAAAGACCGCGCGCTGTCCGTGGCCCGTTTGTTAGAGTACCGCTCCGGCATTCGCCTGGTGTTGATCGGAGAAACTACGGAAAACTGGAGATCAGAGCAGTCGGCCGTAGAATTCTCCTCCAAACAGCGGCTGAAATTGACCTAGCAGAAAAGCTAGTGTCGAAAATCCTGCCGTCGTCAGGACTCGAACCTAGGATCTCCTGATCAGATGCAATGCAGTGACGTTCATACACTGACTGAGCCACCGCTCTCGGTAGTAAGTTCGGGTAAAAATACTTCTCAAGACGCAAGCATTCGTCACCCGTCACAACTTACTGCACTTGAAGCCTTTGAAGCGTTCGGTAATAACAAGATTTCTTTTGGCCGGCTGTCCGGCGAAGCCATGTTTGTCTTTTCTTTTGTTGTGGGTTGTATCGCCTGTCGCGGGCTTCGGTTGTCACTTTAGCGATAAGCGGATTTGGCTTCTGGGAGAACACCAATACGGAGCTCGATGTAAGGCGTCCGTCCGGAAAGATAGCACAAGAACGAATCGCAATAAGAGTGTAGGCCGCGCACCGGCGTGGCGTAGCAGGAGATGGAGGTAATCGCACTTCCAAATACAACTAGTAGTGGTCTTAATATGTCTTTTTAATTCTTGAAAGGTCCTTTAATTTTTAAGGCAGACAATTACAGTACAGGAAAGGTTTTTTAAATGACTTTTTATATATTTATAGACCAACGTTCCGAAAGTGATGATGGAGGCCAGGGATATTCGAAATGTTGGTCTATAATTATGTAAAACATCATTAATAAAGGTTGTTATACGGTGATTGCCTTAAAAATTAAAGAACCTTCCAAGAATTTAAAAATCAGCCAGATCGATTGGGGAATATTAATTTTGGAGCAAATCGGATGCACGGCTAAGCAGCTAGCGTTTGTTCACTTAAAAACGAACCGACAGACAGACTGACGGTCAGAGAGACGGGCGTTTTGGCGTCATTTGATTTTTCGATATCAAGTATCCAGAAAACATGAATTATGGACCACGTGCTAGAGGATGTTTGTTCTAAATTTTCCAACTGGACTTTTTCGTTACCAGGGCATTGTTATACGTTTTTCTGCCTAGATTTTGCAGCATTTTCGCGCAGCATTACATAACTTTCTCTCTATTCCTTAGCGAGAAAGAAATAAGATTATAGTTGCACCTTAGCACAGTACAGTGCTGGATAATAATGTGTAGACTACTTTTCGTACGAAAATGGTATTTTTTATGTTATGATGAAGCTTTTGTACAAACATTTTATATATTCTTGTTCATCATTAGATGGTGCTCACATACGGTACATATTGGTTACGTCGTATTTGCGGTGATCACAGTTCGTGGTTTCAATTTAATGCAGGTAATTCTGGACGCCTTTATACAAAAAGTTATACATATTCTCATACAAAGAATCAACATCTATTATGCAACGTGACATAATATAACACCACAGAAATATATTATTTTGCATCGTATACATTATTGGAGATAATATTGGCAATATTTATAACGAGAAATATTAACACGGATGACTCACATTTAATCAACCTGCGAGCATGTTGTCTTTTCATGCAATTTGATAACTCTAAATTATTACTATTAAATTATTTCATTATTTTAACGCGAACTTTTTTCTATCAAGATTTAATGATTATTTTACGAATGAAGTTTGTTTGCAGCATCAAATTGGATTAGAATAATGATGTAGCATGCTACACCTTGCAACATGGAGCAGAGTAAGCCCAGGTCCACACGGAATACGCCGCAAGCACTGAAGTGCAGCGTATCGACCTTGGCCCGGGCGTGAGCGGCGAACACGTTTAGAGTAGGGGAGTGTAGGATGCGCTCTCCCTGCAAGGCTTGAGAAACCTGAAGCTGCTGCAGACGCTGCAGGATACTTGACGTGCTCTCCACTTCTTTTGTTACGTGGTTGCAAGTTGCCAGCGTTACCAACATCTGTATTTTTTACAACGAAGATGAGTTGAGATAAGAATTCACCCTTCTTCATTCACGAATTATAATTTTTGATACAATATTGGTTTTTAGCAAATAAATAAAGGCTAAAAAAATAAATTCCTTGAGAAGTAATTCCTCGGCTCATAATTATAAATGATATGGATACACTTACCCATATAAGCCAGAAACCTGTACTCCAAAACCTAAATGTCACTCCAGCGGCAGAAAATGTTTCTTGTGGAGAATCTTTTGAATATACCAATACTTCAATCTGAGAATACGCGTCCGCAGTCAGTGTTATGAAAATGTGAATTATAAGGCAAAGCACTTGGACTTCGTATGCACTGTTAACTTGCATTGCCGCTTCACACAATATCATAAAGGATTTATGAAAGTTAGATAGTTCTTGAATCGCTTGAGTATTACCTCTTGAAGTGTTACGATAAAAATTGTATAATTTGTCATTGAGAGAACGAAAATATACTTTTATTACAATAATAAGCACGAGAAACTCAACTGAAATGGAAGGTAGACTACAAAAAAATAGAAAATGTGGCCAATAAGGGCAAAGGAAGAAAGGGTAAAGACTGCGAAAGACGTAACTAGGCCATAAGGGAAAAATTAAGGCAGCAGTAGAATATATTGCTACTAAAATTAAAAGACATTTCCTAAATTTTTTGTGGAAAGCTTCGCTACCCTTATTGGTTAAATCCTCGTACTTATTAATACTAACGTAGAATTGCGTCATGTTCTTGCGAAACTTAGGAGTTAAGTTGACTATTTCACTAATAATGTTCCATATCAATGAACTAATCCAAAGAATTAATGCAGAAGTATGCGCAGATGCACTTAGATTGGAATATAAATAATTGAATCGGTAGATTAATAAAAAACAGTAAGAAGCACTCATAACTGAAATCATAACGAAGGTGTAAAGAATTTGGATTTTCTTGGGTGTTGTATTGAAGACAGCAGTTTTGTTACGATAACTAATTGAACACGGAACGCGACCTACCAATGCACCTATCCAAAATAGGGGTCGCAAAACTGAGGAAATTGTGTCTGCAGATGGGTTTCCAGATGTTGTTTTCATAATGAAGAGAACCTGTCGAAAAGATAAGAATGTTCATAATCAATAACATAGCGTAAAAATATCAGTATTACAGTTTTATATTTGTTGAAAGCAAAGGCCTGTATGAACATCCCACCAAAAAGATGACTTTTATCACCACCATAATCATCATCATTGTCGTCATCAGTGACAGTAGCAGCACATGCCATTGTAGCATGTTTGCGCTATTTGCAAACAAGTTTGCTATTTTCGAAAATTCAGAAAATCCAATGAAAATCGGACTGAAGCGATTTTTAACAGCGTACTTTCCTCTCTCCGATAAAAAATAATCGAAACATTTGAGCCCATTTAATAAAATGAAAATCTCCTTGAGACAAATACAGAATCTTCAAAAGTAAAATTTTAAGTTTTAAATTCATAGAGCCGCAATATCTACCAGATTGATCGGGGAATATCTATTTTAATGAAAATCCTGCTCAATGTTTAGCCTCTAGCGTTGTTTACAGACAAACGTTTTGATGTGATTCAATTTTACTTTATATATAGACATATAGACATTTTTGGTATCAAAGACATACTAAATCTAGAATCTGACAGTACAACGTATTAGAGGAAGTAATTTACAAAATATAGGAACAAGATATGTCTCTTTTTGAATATCAGGGTACTATTTTCTGCCGAATAATCGTCAATATTTCTCGCAGCAGAACAATACTTTCTACGTAAGTACATTGTACTTTTTAGACAAGTATGTAGTAAGGCGAGAAAGTTAAAACAGAACTAAGACACTGGAGTTTGCTATGGCTTATGTTGATAAGTAGACTTTCGGAATCGGGTTATCTTTACAGATGAGAGAAAATTCCAAATATGTGGATCACTAGGTCCAATTATGTTGGAAGGAAGCCGATAACTGACATATAGTCTTCGAATACAACCCCAACACTGAACCTTAGGTAAGGATGTGTGATGGCTTATATTCAGGGGTAGAATATTTAGCAATCATTACCGGCAATTTTCAGGTCGTACATTTAAACGAATTATTGCAAGGCCATTTGAAGGAAAATTTCGTAAAACAACTGTGAGAATAATTTAATAATTCAAGAGGACAACAACACATTTCTTTGAAAACAAGAGAAAGGTTTGACAATGTTCCCAAATGAAATTTATGGACAATTTTGATCAAAGAGCTCACCAAGAAAATATTTTGTCTAAGAAGGAGTTCATCGACCATGTACAAGAACGATGGTGAAAAATTCTTGAAATATGTAAGTTTTAGAGCAAGAAAACTCCACTTTCTCGGTTCTAGCTACCGAAAAAACATGTTTTTGTTGAAAATTTTACATTTTTTCTGTAGCATAAAATTTATCTTTTCTTTGATCAGTATTCAAGAAAGTAAATGTTCTGATGTCATTGAATGGATAGAAAATAGTCATAAATTGATGAGTATTTGACTGTTATTTTCATTGCGGAAAACTAAATTGTCATGCATGATTACTTTTAAATAATAATTAAAATAATTAAAAAATATAATTCTTTACCTTAAGACTATAATACAGTGACTATTCAGATTCCTCAGTGGGAATTAAAGAAAAAAAACGTATACTTAGTACTAAATGTATTTGTACTCATACGATGAACAGCAGGTAGAAGGAACTTAATAGAAAGTTTGTCGATACTGTTCTCTTGAACCTTGAATTTACTTCAAACTCTTATGAAGTTATGAAGTTGTTTACTTTGTGATAAGATGCAATATGATAATCCAGTAATTTAGCATCGTATTATCATTTTTATTTTCAGTGTAGATCTAGGAAGAGTATTTTATTCATCAGAAAATATTTATGAAGACTGTTGTAGTGTGGGTCACTTGTAGCTAATATGGGAGTGAAAATTGATTGGTAACGATGAGCTGTCAGAGTGACACTAAGTAATAAATTCATAGAAGTTATAAAACGTGAAATTTAAGTTGCTGTATTGATTAATCGGTAGCTGAAGTTCGATTTAAAGAATAGATAGGTGGCGTTATTGTTTACTAATGTATATAACATAATAATAATAATGTAAATTGCTGACTTTCGTCGGCTTTGCCATCATTATTAGTATCATCGACAATTAAAACATTGTAAGAAAACCACAATAATAATATGAAGAAGAAGAAGAAGAAGGAGGAGGAGAAGAAGAAGAAGAAGAAGACTAGTAACTGTGCCATGGAGACTTCAGGTTCAAGTCCTGCCTAGCCATGATCGTATTTGTGATTGTCCATTCTTCCTTCATCGTCATTCTGTTCCTGTTCTTTGGTTCGACTTACGCTGTGCTCAATAGGTGGAATGAGCGTAGATGGATCCCATAATCAGTTGAGTCTCGTTTCAGTTGAATACCAAAGTCAGTCAAAACCACATAATAAATACAAATCCACTCAACCTAACAAAGCTCTCTGTTTAAACAGTTACAGTTGTCTTTGGCCTTCTCAAACCGAGAGATTTCAATTTTGAGTCAATCAGAGATAAATTCACTGTGCAATTTTGTGTAGAAAACACATTCGTAAGCAGAATGCCAATTTGATATGACACCTATTCTTATCATAACGTTTAAACATTTAATTTAGTATATATAAATAATTTTATATATAAATTTTATTATATATAAATAATATAAAATATATATTTAATAATCTGTAATTAATCTGAATATAAATAAAGCGTATATAAATAATCTGAATTCTTTTCTGGGGCAATTTCGACATTCTCATATGGGGAATTTCTATCTACGGACCGCGTGATCCAGAAGGCAGAATCTAGGAGTACTTCACGACAGAATCTACAAAGCTCAGTAGGGACACTCGTTTGTCGTGATGCTAAGTGCTTACTTCCAACAATCAATGATTGTACGTCGGTCAAACAAAATTTAGACCATAATTTGTTCCACTGCGACCGCCACCACGGCTGCCATAATTAAGCCGATTTTACCGCAATTTCAGTCACGTGACGTCAGAGGGACACAAACAAACAAAACAGATCTTCGCCTTAGAGCCGGCGGAAGAGATGGTTTGGGTTCTTACGCGCCGGCGGAAGAGATGGTTTGGGTTCATTATAATCATTTGCATTTACCATCAAGTACTAGAAGGATTTCGACACATTTGACGGAAACGGCCGACATCAGCCGACCGAAATTTCGACCAAAAGATGCATGCCACTGTGACTGCCGTCGCTCACCTTGCAATGAGAACGAGGGCAACCTCCACCCCGCTTGCGCCCTTACTAGTCAGTCGCGCGGAATCGAGAGCTATAGGCAAGTGCCTGTCTGCGGGCGTGCACTTAGAACAAGGAAGAATATTGTAAATGTATACGTAATACCTATGAAGAACACTAGTATTTTATTGTAAGTTTATTCTCTTTTATAAAATCCGTCAGTTTATATTTTTCTTGCGCGTAATAAGACTTTTAATAATTCGGCTCTGTCACGGGCAGTGGTAGTTCTTTAAAGACAGGAATCACATTATCGGCACGTGCTAGTTTATATTTTCTTAAGTAAACTAAAAAGTCAGAGTTCGCACTATTCTTGTTCTACAACACAGAAATATTATAATCATAAAATGCATTTATCTTCGTAAGCTTACAAAAATAAAGGTTGAGGCAAACTATATATCTAAATGTATTGTGTTTACATTAAAACACTAAGAACTTTCGTTTAGAAAGCTATTCGAGCCTTTTGGTAAATAAAATTTCCTAGTTTTGCTTGAAATGAAAAGAAGTAGGTCCTAGATGTCCTATAGCTTGCTGATTTTTACCCGTTTTCTAGTATAAACAGTAATTTTGAATAAAAATCTTAAAATTACTACAATGAACTCGCATCATTCGTTCATTATATTGTTCTGCAAGTTGCGATCAATCGAAGTTTCGTCACATGGAACAGACAAGTCTGTGGATGTGAAACATAGTTATGTTTACAAAAGCTACGTCTACGCAAACATGTAAATTACAGCAGAAAAGTGATAACTTTTTCCTTTCGCGATAAAATTATGCACTACACTTACGGTACAACGACCTCAGCGGTTGATGCGCCCGGAATCACTTCAATCAATTGAATACTTTCAAATTTGGGTGAATTTACACAAGTGAAATAAATAAGCCTTAAATTGCAGGCAATGACTGAATCTCAATACAACAGATCACGGCATTGGTATTCTAAAGCATGAGACCGGGGTAATCGGAATGATTATTTTCAGTAAGCAAGAATATTATACATTTATTGAGTATGTAGTTACATAACGTAAGAAAATCCAGATATAATAATGCCAATTTGATTTTCGTATATTATCACTCTCCACTTATTCAAGCTACCTACATAATACGAAACCCACCTAAATGAACAATGCTATTCACAATACTTCTTCACACTAGGAAACTCACAAGTTCGGGTTTCAAGAATCCAATTGCACCATCATAATGATGTAGCAGGCAACACCCTGAGCCAGAGAACACACCAATGCAAGGTCCAAAGAGAAGAAACCACATGCACTGAACTGCAATCGGTTGGCATCTGTCTTCACCTGCATTACGATATGACGCATTTCGCGGCAAAAGAAATAATCAGTACCGTACTCCTCTTCAGTTGATACCTGCAGGCGCTGTAAGATGCGCGCTGTGCGTCGAGCTTCCTTTGTCAAAGCGCTGCAGGACATCAGCATCGTTCCTAACTGCAGTGTCGAAACACAAGCAGAAAAATGGTGATTAAGATTGACAAGAAACGAAATATATTACTAAATAGTAACAGAAATTCAGAGTGTAGATAGCGTAAAGTAAAATGTACGGAGAGTGTATCCAAGTAGAGTGTACAGTAAGAGAGTTCCTTAGTGAAATGAAAACAAAACGTTACAATAACGTCTATTGTTGGTGTTATTTCTGCGCTAGTTACAGAAAAATCTATATTGGTCTGTAATTATACGTTGTACAATTTTTCTTTGTGCTTGACAGTTGGGCAGAAAAGAGGCAGCATTGCTATGCTTTTACTTCCTTTTGCACGTGCGCTCTGCATGATCCATCCCGAGTAATCTAAAGCGAATAGTAGATGTCAGTACTCTACTTTTGATATTTTTCATTTCCATACATACAATGTCGGGTTACTTTTACATTATATCAAATTTTGATGTTGGGTGTCATAAACGCATGGCAGTTCTATAGAAGCTACGATGCAAGAGAACGTATTCCAATGTAGCAAAAACGCTCAATTGATACTGCGTTCTATCTCCTTAATTTATTTATTTCAAGTTTATGGAAGATGACGTCACTCGAATAGCAGCCAACTGTTGCCTGTCCGTAAGACACTATTGTCGGCGTCATTTCGGGTCTCGTAAACGTCAAGCATAAACACGTCAAGCATAAACACGTTTGATGCAACGAATGGAAATTTGTTCTTCGGGTATTTTCTAGGCATTATCTTTAATTAAAATACTTACGAGAAAGCCGTCAATACTCACAATTCCCATCCAAAAGCAAACCCACGCCGCGCGTTGAACGCCATGCATGACGTAGGCACCATTTTGGCTCAACATGAGAAGCAGATTGTAGATGTCAGAAGTGAAGGAGAAGAATATTTTCAATATAATACTCAATATCTGAATTTCATATGCACTGTTTAGATGATCAGTAGCGTCACATAAAGCAAGAAATGCTTTTCGTATTTCGTGAAGTTCATGTGGTAATCCTACAAACCTGTTTTTCGACTGGGAAATCTTCTCCAATTTATTATTTATCCATTTAATTCGGAATTTCGTCATGATTACTAAAATTGTGAATTCAGTAATTACTGTTGGTACTAATAGAGAGAATGAAACAATAACAAAAAAATAGTGTACATAAAGTTGTTTAAAAACATGGAGTGTAAAGAAAATTAAAAAAATGAAAAATGACACGAAGCCAGCGGCAAAAATTAGAAGAACAAATGTAATCATTTTATAATACATTCTCGGGTTCGTTAATACAATTTTATCAGTAATACTCAAAATTTTGTAATATTCTTTTATATTATTTCTGAATTTGGGTGTAAGCGTTAATAATTGACACAATGTATTGCACATTACACAGTATACCCAAAGAACCATGCCAGATATATTGGCCGCTGTTCCGAGATTTATATAGAAATTAACCCGTATTTCTAATAATACAAAAATAGAAAAATAAAATAGTAAACAAGTCATAAATACAGAATATAAGCACTGCAGCAAAGACAAATTATTATCGTGTTTTTTCGTTTGACACAATGTAATCCCCCCGGAGTTCGCAAGACCTTGCACAGCTCCCACGTAGAGGAAAGATCTCAGACTTTCAAAGTATGACTCCGAGGAAAAAAATCTTGTTAGTTTCATCTTCTCAAAATTACAATACTAGTAAATTGTGGATCCTCTTATCACCGGAAGTCCTTTGAACCTGAAAACATGAATTTCCCTTTTAGTTTATCGCTTCCAACAAAACAATTTATCTTGTAATGCTAGATCATAGAGGAGACTCTCATTCCTGGGATGGTTACATAAAGCTCTTATATTTCTATTCTATATTGCAACATACAGTACCATTATTTCAGTCATATTTTGAAAACTCTCACCACTTTACTAAATGGTAGAATATGATGCCTATTTCTTTGTGCATTTAAACTTGCATAAATGTATCTGACCAAGTATCAAAACATGTTTCGCGAATCGACAATTTGTATGAGCCAGCATTCTCTTCTTCATTCTTGAATTCGAGGTCTTTTACACTCTTAATTTGTATCTGGTGACCTTGCTCAGTTAATTTTGTCTTAGTCGTGGCGTTCAATGGATTGTCAGAAAGTCTTAATATCGAGAATAGTTGCCTAGTTCGTCCCATTAATTTTAATTTTTCATTTCCATATACTCGATAAAGATTCAATGAAACAAAATATTTACACAAAAATATACATTCTAGTTAACATCTCTTATAAAGAAGTATAATTTGTTATCGGTATTATTCCTAATAAAGATGAACGAGAAAACCATTTGTGTAATCGATCAAAATTGGGACTTAGAGAAAAATATCATAGTTGAATAAGTTGAAATAAATGACAAATATTTAGAAAAATAGGACTTTTCTCTCATTTTCACTGTAACAGTCCAGATCCCATTTCCTAGTCAAAGTATTACTATGATCACTTAAAACTTAATTGTTGCTGTCTGATAATGCCAGTTCGCATTAAATCTCCTCAAATACACACACACACACACACACACACACAGTTTCAAACAACACAATAACTTCTCTTTTTATTGTTAGTATTTAATTGGTTTCCCTTTGTTTACAACGCCTAATGTTTCTCTTCCACAAAAAATCAGACATCAAAATGTTTCACCTGAACATATTTACGATCATCCTCCAAATATTTTTTGATAAGATAAAGCGTCACGAACCTATACTAATTTTGCACTTAAAGAACAATATTGAAGTGTATTGTTACCGAAGTTGTCAGCTCAAGTCCCAAAATATAACTTTAGAGCTTTAATAGCCCAATTAAAAAGCGTTGAAACAAGTTGGTTCAGTGTGGCTTTTTACTACTGCTTCGTTGATCCACTTTTGTTAGTCGAAGACAAAAATATGACAAGTTGTCATGATGCATACTCATAACAATAAAACAATCAATGTATTTAATTCATTAACTTGAAAAAGAGTATTGCAATACTTGGAATAGGATGACAGTTGTACACACATTTAGTATAGTAGAATAATTGAATGCAAGAAAATGTGAAGTACGATAAATAAAATAAATATCTAAAGTCAACATTGAAGCAGTGACATATTTTCTGAGTGATTCTTTAGCAGGCTAAAATATCAATACTGAAACAGTCTATAATATCGAATTATACGTCTGAAGTCGAATAGTATATCTCCCGTTGCTTGATAATAACACGAAAAGAAAATTATAAGATTGAACTAGAGGAGCTACAACAACACATACTTTCTCGCGTGATTGAAAATAGTAACGAAATATTAAAATACTGCAATTTCTGCCATTTAAAAACGTAGTTATAACTTCAAAAAGTTTAATTCAAAGGAATCGCGTCTCGTACTAGCTGCAATTATTTCTATTGTCAGGAAGAGTGGCCATTTGTTACTTTTAAAAACGAAACGAACCTCAATAAATTTAAATGTTACAGTATTTACAGAACGTAATGCAGAATAGGAAGAATAATTTCACACAGACCTACCTTGATTACATTTAAAGTGAGCTTTCAATTTTTAATACCATAATCAGCAATTAAAACTTTAAAGTATACAAGTGTGTTCGTCAGTTCTAAGTTAAAATTTATTTCCTTCCTTCATTCTATTTCCATTCATAAAATATTATTTACATCATAGAATTAACATGACAGAACAATGAGAATTCCAAAAATTTTGAAACCTGTGTGTTGCTATTTTCCGAACTCGCAACACCTAAAACATAGCGCGCGAAATTGGAATTTACAATTCTTAACTTCTTTGCAATTTTTACAGTGCGCCGAAAATAGGACCATCACCACTCTCTTGACAACTCTTTGCTATATACGAGGATAAGAATGAAAGACAAAATTTAAAACGGTTTCAGAGAAAATTGTTTAAAATAGTTTTAAAAGCGTCTATGTTTCATCTAAAATTACGATGAAAATGCTCGTGTCTTCAAACTCTTGAACATGATTTCTCTGAATTAAATTCACAGAATTAAAACATCGGGTTCAAATGCAAGAGACCACTACGTCAGACAGATTGATTGGGGAATATCAATTTTGGAGGTAATCGGCTGAACGGTTTAATCGCTAGCGTTGTACGCAGACGGACGGAGAAACGTTTTGCCGTCAATCGATTTTTCGGTACCAAGGACACATAAACCGTTTTCTGGGTGCACCACGTGTTAGAGAATTTTTTCTATTATCTACTTTTTTGTTACCAGGACCCTGTAATAACTTCTGTTCTGCTGACGAAAATTCGCCGTTTTTCGCGCAGCATTACATAACTTTCTCTCTACTCCTTAGCGAGAAAGTAAAAAGTGCACGCAATTCAGCTTTGTTTTTTCGATTACCTACGGGCCTTCGCAGGCCAGAGATGCGTTTACTACGAGACAAAAGCGATCCTCATCCGAATAAAAAGCGACGGAAAATCGGCTGGCGAAGTTGGACGGTAGACGTCCTAAAACACGAGAGCCGCTAAAACGAAACCTCTTAAACGGCGATCTACTCAGAATTCTGTTAAAATCTGTCGCTTCGACAGGTAAAATTGTCACAATTACGAGAACGATGAGTTCTATAATCATATTGAAAGTGAATATCACATCCCAAAGTGCCATCGGTCGTTCAGTTCTGACCAGATTTTACACCCCTCTCTATATAATGCAAAGGGAAGATGACAGATATTTCCATTTTATAAGAAACCATGCACCCACAACTCAGTAAGTATACTATAACTGATGGATAGGGAAATACACCTCCAGGACTGCATCAAACAGATTTAAAACGAAAAACAAGTTCGCAGATTACGGTGTATTTGCTTTGTCACGCGCAAATATATCCTGCAACCCAAATTACTCCGCAACACACGTTATCATCGTACATAACACGAAAACGATCCGTTCTAGACCCTTAAAATACGTTTCCGTGGTATTAATTGTAATTGTGTGCCGTATTATGAGTTATTTCTGGAAGACATTCTGCTTTTTTTATGGTTTTGACATTCCGTTGCAAGAGGTGTCAGAAACACAAAGTTGGTTCGAGTTAAAAGTTATCTTCACTTTTAAAACAATGATTTAAAACCGCAATATTTTGCAAAAAATATTTGGAGACCTTCTTTGTATTTTTTGTGGGGGAGTCGCTCTTCTAGGTATTTAGCAATTCAGAACTTCGTATACGTTTCATCCGACAGGAAAGGCATTTCACTCTACGGAGCTGTAATGTTTATAATATTTTTGTAATAAAAAACAACTTAAATTTTTCATTTTTCTGTTTAATTTCTAGATTAGCAAGCGCGAAAACATGCAGCCAACATTTGAAGGAACATTTGTGGGAACATTCCGGGAAACATTTCGGAGAACATTTGGGGAAACATGTAAAGGAACATATGGGAGCTTGTGATGATCATAGAATACCTTACATTAGCGACGATCTTTCTATTTGCTCGTGAACTACCATGCCAGCTTCGGTGGTTCAGGACATCAATTCATGTCTCTGCAGAGCCTCCGAACGGGAGGCTCTAGGGTTCGAGTGCCGACGATGGCTGGATTTTCGACTCTATCCAGACAGAGAGGTCGAATTCAGACGCTGTGTGGAGGAGAATTCTCGCGACCAGCTGCTCTGATCTGTAGTTTACCGTCGTTTCTCCGTCCAACGTCAGGCAAATGCTGGAGCCGTTTGGTACCTTAAATCACGGGCCACGGACGCGCGCTCTTTCCTTCCTCTTCCTTGTACTATCCTCACACCTTACTTACACATACACTTACAATCACTAGATTACCACACATGCCGGAGACTGCTCGGGAGTTTAAACTGGTCTCAGCTGGGCCTGCGCCTTGCTAGTGGAGATATCTAGTTGGGGAGAAACCCCGTAAGTCAACGGGTAGGTCAGCGATGGATCTCGCCATCCAGCGAGAGAAGATCAGCGCCATTTCCAGCGTTAAAAAAAGTGCACCACACGTACGGGACCTAATGACCTTGGACGTTGACTGCTTGGAATTACAAATCAATAATTTGATCCATTTCACTTTGTTATCGTTCATCCACTCCATTCATCCAGTTTACTTGGCTATTGTGACGAATCAAACCTGACGCGCAAGGGAACTTGCTTTCTGTAAGCGCTGCGTACTAGGGAATCTCATAAACGGGTACTTACTTTGGAGAAGAAATAACATTTATTTTGAAATTTGCTGAATTAAGCGTGATTTTGTACAATCTAATTATTTAATTGTTGTTACATTACAGTGTCTGTAGAGTTCGTTTGCCTATTGTAGATAAGTAATTGCCACCATGTCTTGCTGTTTTGAATTTCCGTGTCTTGAATAGATTGTCTTTACATGGACCTATTTGAAGATTCCAACTGCACTAATATGATAATGTAGCACGCCACACCCTGAGCTATGGAGCAAATCAACGAAAGATCCAAAGGAAACACACCACAAGCACTGAAATGCACTCTCTTTGCTTCTCGTATCATCTGTAAAGTGACGAAGCGCACCTCACGACAGTCGAATGAACCAACGCCGTGTACCTCCTCGGCGTGTACCTGCAGGCGCTGCAGGATATTCACGGTGCGGCTGGTTTCTTTGATAACTGCACTGCAGGATATTGCCAGGGTAACCACCTGCAAGCAGTTTTTACTTTGAAATACTTCATATACTAATTATTCAAAAATGACAATTAAATGCAGTGCTGAAGAAAAATGACTCCTCGCCCCGCGAGTCGGGGATTTATCGACAATTTCCAAAGCATTCGTGGTATTACCTATGATAATTACAATTATTTAAGTAGGGTCAAATTTTCGTAGAATTTAATATAGAAACTTTTTGCTCGAAATTAAAAATAAAATATATTGAGAGTTAAAAGATTCCATCTGAAAGAGAAGGGTCATCATTCCTGACAAAGTTACAATTCTTTCAAAATTATGATCAGTCCACAATTGCGTGTTTGGATATCAAATACTACATTCACAATGTTTGAATACATTTAACTCTGTAGAGAGAGTGAAATCTTTGAAATTCTCTACTGTAAAGTTTACTGTAATGCACATATAACTTTTATTGTTAAAAGGTCGCGTAGTATCGTTTCACACATTATAGCACCGTTTAAGTATTATTTATTAATGAAAATGAACGGGGAAAAACAATAATAATTTTTGAAAAAGATGTAGGGTATACCAGTATATCCAGTGATTGATATTTATCGAGTGATTGAATGTTATTATCTCTAATCGTAACGAATGTCGAAGGAATCGGATCACTTCTTCAAGAACGTGGTAAACGACAACACTCACCTGCGATTGGAATGGCTTGATATTTGAAATCTCATACTTTTAAGGCGAATTGAGGCTTATTTGTAATCTCAAACTTTAATGCTTTGTGATTATAATGCTTAATGTTTAGAGAGTTGAATTTTGTTACAAATTTCCAACTTCAGCGTACGTGATGAAGAGAAAACATCCTTGATTCTAATTCATAATTTCCAACGCATTTTATTCCAAATTATTTTTGCCATACACTTTTAAGTCACACTTCTCGCTTCACTATACTTGTCAAAGTTCATAACAAGGCTTCGGAGTTCAGCCTAAGGGTTGACATAAAACATTATTGAGCCTATTCAATGAATTTTACCCATTAACCAAAATATTTCATTAGCCAATTAAAATGTGCCCCACTCAATTGAACTGCGAAGTGGAATATTCTCATTTTCGATTTCATTCACCGATTTTGCTTCTTCGTATTCAATTCGATGCGATACAGGATAACACCCGATTTGAGCATAAACCAATTTGAACTCTGGTACCTGGGGGTAGCGCAAGCGCTCGCTTCAATGGTATTCTTAAAACGAAATAAATAAGTACACAGAAGCTTCTTTACTTACCAATCCTATCCAAAACGCAGACCACAACCATCGATGTATAGCAACAGCTACCTTATTATTGTTTACATATTTTCCTGCAGTCACTGTAACTAACGCTGTATAGAAATCAAACGTTATTGTGCAGAATAACTTCACAAATGAGCACATAATTTGAGCCTCATAGGCATTGTTCACATGCTCAACCGCATCGCAAACGGCAAAAAATGCATGTCGTAATGGATAAAGTGCACGAGTTAAACTTCTGTTTTGTTTTCTAATACACAGTTCCTGTAGCTTACAATTTAGGTACTTTAAACGTATTTTAGTTGAAATAACAAGAACGGAAAATTCTGTCAAAATGGCAGGTATTGCAGAAGAGAATAAAAGGAAACCAAAAAAATTGAATATTTTAAAAAAAAAGTGAAATCATAACAAGAAAAGAATCCTACTAAAATAGTATAATTTCGGAACGATTTATAAAAATATTTAGGAAAATCTAATATGATATCGTCTGCAATTCTGATTACTCTAAAATAGGATTTCATGTTTTCTCGATATTTTGCAGTAAGCGTCATTATTAAATGAAACAAATTGCATAAAATAGTGGATATCCAAAGTATTAATCCACCAATGTATGCTGTGTTGTTAAGATTGCCATAAAATGAATCAAAAGAATACTCTAGAACGCGATGGAAAGCTACGCATTGCAAAGCAAACATGGACACATTGTAAAGAATTTGAAACCAGCTTAATTTGGCATCAAATTCTGAAGACGTTTTACATGAATTAAGTAGAGCAAATCCTTGCACAGTATTGATGAATAGAAATGGCTTCATTCCTTCGAAGA
Organism: Teleogryllus oceanicus; assembly: GCA_964035755.1. NCBI lineage: Eukaryota > Metazoa > Arthropoda > Insecta > Orthoptera > Gryllidae > Teleogryllus > Teleogryllus oceanicus. The sequence continues at coordinate 30,095,052 of CAXIVR010000003.1, forward strand.
AAGAATTTGGAGTACTGGAACACCAGGGCGCCATTCTGGAACTTTCAGGCAGGAGCAACCAATTTCTGTAGAAGAATTACCAAATGACTAAAATGAAAAACTGAGAATAATTATATATATATATATATATATATATATATATATATATATATATATATATATATGTGTGTGTGTGTGTGTGTGTGTGTGTGTGTTTTTTTTATACGAGGGTAGGTGGAAATCTTCAAAAGACACCATGCGGCCCGTACCACATGATAGTGTGAGATTTTTACCCACTAAAACCAACCTCCCTTCTCCTCCATCCACCCCGCGGAACCGCCGTTAGGCATTACATCACGGGGAGTGGATTAGAGTGGCTTAGTCACAAGCCACTTCTCTTCGTCAAAACGTAGGAAGGGTCAAACGAGGATCAATCGACTTCCCTTCTTTCCCTTTCTATTCTCCTGAGTTCAGCTATTATGGTCTGCGCATACGAGCTCACCGCATCCCAGTTGGTTTCTGAGGCGAGCATGCACCCAACCATTGGTTCGGGTGTCAGCGGGTCGATCCCGAGTATACTCATAACGTGCCGTCGCTGCAGATGGTATCGCGGGCACTGGAAGAACACATGCTCGGCGTCTTCGACAGCAGGTTCACATAATGGACAGAATGGGGTATCCTCAAGCTTGAACCTGTGGAGATATGCCAGAAAGCATCCGTGTCCAGACAACAGCTGTGTCAAGAAGAAATTTACTTCGCCGTGTTTACGGTTGATCCACGGTGCAATGGAGGGAATCATGCGGTATGTCCATCTTCCTTTAATGGACTTGTCCCATCGATCCTGCCATTCGAGCAGTGTTGTCGAGCAGTCTGGGTTCTCCTCTTCTTTGTGATATGTGTGTGTGTGTGTGTGTGTGTGTGTGTGTGTGTGTGTGTGGTGTGTGTGAGAAAGGGTATATTCAAATGCACATATTCAATTCGATGCAATACAGGATAATACCCGATTTGAGCATAAAACAATTTCAACTCTGGTACCTGGGGGTACCGCAAGCGCTTGCTTCAATGGTTTTATTAAAACAAAATAAATAAGTACTAACAAGCTTCTTTACTTACAAATCCTATCCAAAACGCAGATTATAGTTTAAAGAAAGTGCAGTTCTTTCACTATTCTTAAATACTATTACCTCTTTTCAACCGAAACGTGGTTTGATATAAATTTTATTTTGTATTATTCGAAAGGGCTCAGTTCTGCAGCAACGAACCATTAATTAAGCTAACAATGCTCTAATTTAAACTCAAATTCATTTAATTTTAATGTCTGGTGTAGTATTTCAGTAACCACGGACTTAATTCATTATATAGAGGGTTTGCCGCTATGAATCTTAATGCAGGTTTATGAATACCACAAACAATCATGCTTCGAAGCCATTTTTAAATTTTGAGAGCAGCGGAATTTTTTTTCTTCATAGAAGTAAAATCTGAATATTAGTATTAAAATCTCAAATTTCTCTAGATACTTTTTCTACTATAAAAATATTTGTAATGAAATAGTGAAGCTGGTAGCCTTTGCAGTACGCCTTTCATAACTAATTCCCACAGCATTTTTCAATAAGAATATCTTTTTGGGGAGGGGGAATGTAATCCTTCTCAATAGTTTAAAGAAAGTTCAGCTCCTTCACTTTTCTTAAATACTATTACCTATTCAATCTATGTTTCGGTAAAATATATGAAAATTCCAAGAGTATGTTACTCCAAATCTTTCAAGTGCTCAGTAACACGGAGTTAATTCGTTTCTTTAATATGTGCCAAATACACACTTATTGTTTAAATACACACTGATTGTTTTTACAAATTTGAATCATAATAAAAAAGAGAGCATCTTATCTCAAATATCGACCATCCTGGTAGAATTGTACGTTAACACAAATAAATCATGAAATATATTTTAAGGTTTCTTAGCTCTTACCCTTACGTGCACACCTTTTCAAGTATAGCCGCGAAAAAAAACAGATCCAAGTGACTGTATTTGAGAATTCATATTATCATCTTTCGTTTGAGAGAGAACAATGTCTGAATAAATATTCCCGATTTACGATATCAAATATTACATTATGAAACTAAAAACGAATTAGATTGAGTGCAAAAACAATCACTCAGAACCAAATATTTTCTATTACTCATACTCTACTGAAATTATTGCCAAGCTCATAAACAGAAATGAAAATCGATTATCCACAGTTAAGCATCATATAATGTTCGGAATATTAGACTGAAATATGTTTGGAAAAAGATACTAACGAGCGTGTTTTTTTGTTTTTTTGCTGAGAAGAGGGGGTAATATTCTAAAGAGTCGTTAGAAAAATAATGTCACGCAACAAGTTTTCAGAATAGCTGTGTTCACTTTTGCTTACAACAAATTCTACTGGAGTATCCTTGGTCTGAAGAAACAAATATTTGCCCAAAATTCATTCCACAATGAAGATGCAATTCCAATATATTGATTTGAATGTCGTATTTATAATCAATTAAAACTGTTTAGAAGGAAAATTAATTAAAATCGATTTAGAAATACATAAACGCACTTTAAAATAGAAAATATATTTAACATATTTTATTTAGCATTTTGATTCCGCAGTGCTATTGATTTTTTTGGGGAAAATAAAGTTATTACCGACTTGAATTACTAACGGTTTTTTCAATTTTGTTTTATTTGCAGGTGTATGTTTATACTTACTTATTTCAAATTATATTTTAAAATATTTTAAAACTGTTATTTTGATTTTGAACTTCTCATTGTCTTTGAAAAAAATATACCCAAATCATTCCTCTTCTTGCAAGGTTGCTGTTTACTTCAGAAGAGAAAGGTCATGCACACTTTGCTGTACTTTTATGTAGCATTTGGAAATAATGCAAAAGTTATAATACTTGTAGCAAAATAACACGGTTTTTGTACCTTATAATTCTATATACAGGTGTCCAGGTGTCCAGGGAGAAAACAACGAAACTTTGAAAATATGCTCTTAAGATAATGTTAAACATTCTTTGTCGAATAAACTCAGTAAACAGTTCATTCATTAGTGGAAAAAAATAATTTTCGTTTATTAACGAAGTTAGATGTGTAGAACTAATTTTTTTAGTACAGCAGACAAAAATAATAACAAAAAACTCCGATGAGTCCAGATTTTTGTAACATTGTTTTCAGGAGTGGAAAAAATTCACCAAATATTTCAGGTCACTACGTTTTCTTATTAGGTATTTCTTTTATCATGGATTAGTGATGTAATGAATATTACGGATTAGTGTAATATCAATTACAACAATATGCTAAATAAAAATTTTAAAAACATACTCTAAATAAAATTATAAGTTATCACTTGAAAGTGACACACTGATCACACTGATACTTTTGCAAGGTGAGTCGAATTTCAGACATGTTTTTTTTTTATTTATAACGTTGTTACATTGAACTGTTCCAGTGGTATTTGTATGTAGTATTTGTTGTTTAATAAGCATTTTGGTAGGATAAATCATCTTTTTGGACATTAGTGATTTTTATATTTATTTATTATTTGGATGTATGTGTGATCTTTTTAGCATTAATTTTTACAATTTGTGCAATATTTTGTTTATTGCTTATTGGGACATATACAGTTTTAGTACCCATCCTTCCCTCCTATAATCGCAGGAAGCGGAAGTATTACTAGGGCAATGGAGGATCAGAGAGTTTTGCTCAGAGACGTTCTTTAGGCATCAGACTCTTTTGCAAGTTACGAATCTGAGAAAAGAGACAACTTGGTGTTCGGAAGAACACCAAGAACGAATATTGTTCGTCCTTAAATCGGCACGAATTCGATCACATTTAAGGTGGTCAACTCAGAACAGGCCAGATGTATTAATCGTTTCACCACCACAGACTCTTTAAAAGTTAAGGTTATTGAAAATGTTTATTAGCTTCAAATCTTTTTGATTTTATACGGAATTAATTATTTCATGTGTGCTAACTATTAATATCACCTATTATTGGAATTTATTATTGCAGACTTCTTCAAATTTAAGGTCAAAAATTTATTATAATACAGTAGGTATTAGCTATACTAATATAATAGCTATTAGCTGTACTAGTCATGCTTGTTTATGTTACTACATATTACAACATAATTTGGAAATTACTGAACAAAGCGGGGAAATGAGTTCATCACAACGCTTATGTGACAAACAATGATCAATTCCAATTGCGGGTTAAATGTCAAGCCCAGATCTATAACCAGCAAGATCTTAAAAGATGGTAAAAAATATTGAATAAAAATATGATTATATTCGTAGTTTTTCAGAACATGATGTTTTATTCACATCAACTTAATAACTCCTCATTAAATGAAAGTTTTCTTTAGATTCAAATGTATATCTTAAAAACTTTTAAATTAAAAGAAGAGATAAAGTTTATTTCAAAATTAAGAACTTTATTATAAGAATTATTTAAGTCAATGCGATTACATGAAGTTGTAGACTTCTACGGACGGAGTCATGCAAATGATCTTGGCCATCCGGGTATCTGCAGTCCAACAGCCCTGAGGAAAACCATGACAAGAAGGGTGAAACGTCGGCACTAAAGCCTTCAACGCGGCGTCAGTCGAACAGCCAAGATCATTTGAACGTGACTACATATTATTTAGGAAATAAAATATTTCTCCTTATAGATTGAATTGCATAAGAATTATGATGTAACTAGCTATTCCTTGCATCATGGAACAAGCTAAGGATAAATCCATGGTGAACATTCCGCATACCATAAACTTCAAGTCTTGTTCACGGGTCTGTACTTGCTCAATAAAATGGCGCAACTCTCGGTCATCCAGGAACGTTCTGTTTGCAGAGGTGGTCTCGACTGTCACTTGCAAATCTTGCAGGATGTGTAAGGTTCGGTGACGTTCTCTTGCTTGCCAAGAACTCGACACCATCATTGCTGCAATCTGTCAGTGTAAGCAAAATTCAGAGAAAAATAGTACAATGAAAAATTAGAAAAAAATCTTCTGGAGTATGAAATACTTAAAGCGAATTGCCAACAAATGCTAACAACTAAAATCGATCTATGGTTTTAAACATTTATAAATTCTTTAACACACGAAAATCATACGAACAAACCACATTTCTATATTTGTATGCTTGTAGTCGCAAAATTAATTTGATTAACATTGAAAATATGAACTATGCCTTCTGTGTAGGAGCATTTCACTCTGTTCTTATATGAAAATGTTTGAAGCCTCTTTTGGAGAAAATTTCTAAAATGACCCAGAGGATTTATGCAAAGAACTCCAACATTCAATGTACTCGTTCCAAATTCACAGTGTTTGGGGGTAATTTAGATCAATCGGAGAATATTCACTTTGGTAATACATGGCGGTCACACAACACAGACGGCCAGAGAGACTGGCATACGGATGGATTAATAGATAGACGGTCAGACGGACGGACAGACAGATGACCGGAAAGACTGAAGGACGGATAGACGACAGACGGACGAACAGACTGATGGAGGACAGAAAGATGGATGGATAGACGGACGGACGTCTGAAAAGCCTTTTGTAACAGGCTACCCCAAAAATTATATTTCCGTTAAAATCTGAAATTTTTTGGAATCTATATTTTCAGCAGCATTACATAATTTTTTCTATACTACGCATGCAGGATAGTGAAAATTATATACAAAACTCTCAAATATAAAATATGTCTTGATACCTAACTGTAGCATAAATTAAAGAACCGAAAGTTCCTTTTTATAACAATATATCACGTAATATTGAACGATAAGACGAGGTAGCAACCGCGTAAGAAGAGGTTTTATTTAAAATCTCGTAAAAAATGGAAGTTTTCATATGATTATTAGGATCTTAAAGCAAAGACACAGAGCAAGAAAATCCACAATATCATACTATTATTTTCATTAATTAATGTTACTAAGGATACGACACACAGCCTAACCCTTGTCTATTCGTAAAATATCATGAACGTTTGCCGTTATTTTGAAGTTTGTGAAGTCGTTTCCCAACACTGAAATGTTTCTTTAACCCTTCGACTCTGTTTATCAAATACTTACGTGGACTCTGTTTAGACTCTTTTTTTGACCCCAAACGTTTTATACAATACTTTACAAGTATTTGATACACGCATATTATTTCGAATTATTAAATGCGAAAACGATACTATTTATTTGCTTTCTTACTATATTTTACTAAATAACAAAGGATAATGTTATTTACAGAAAAAAATTAAGAATATCCTCATTACTATACATAGGTGTCTATGTTACCAGCAGGAGAATGTTTGAAACAGAGCTACCAAATCATAATAGACAAGTATAACAAATTATCACTCCAAACTCTCAAAATAATATTGTAAAATAGAAATAGACACGTTCTTATAATTTAGGTATCAAATGTGGCATTTAGAACTCCAACCGCGTAATAATCAAATTATTTCCGCCAAAGAAACAAACTTAGAATACTAAAAAGATAATAATGTAAAATTGGACGTATATAGCATATCTAAAAGGCAAAAGTTCATGTGAATAATTTTCAGAATATTTCGAAACATTATTTGTCCCTGAGATAAAAAAATACCCCAAACAGAGTCTAAAGTTAAAAATTCTCTGCTTCTTTGATACTAAAGAGCGTCAATTAAAATACTCTGCACTGCTTGGACAGAAGAGTACCAGGTGCGTTAACTGATTGAGGACGGACGAGGATGGAACAATAATGATGGCGTACCAGCCACACAATGTTCATGCTTCAAGTCGTGTGGGTTTGCTGTTTGAATGTATCGCCAAGCCAAGATTTTTTCTTGTCGACCTCACTCACCCCTGTCTTCTCATTTCTCAACCCAACGCAGTTTTCTCAGTCGGTGAGTGCAACGCACAGTCCGCGCGGATATTTTAAAGAAGTCGTTTTATCAAAAACGAAAAATGTCGACGGTGGAAAATGATTGTGCAAAAATTTCAATTAATTATAACAGTTTATAAATTTTTTGTGGTGTATTTAATGAAATTTTGTTTGTGGTTAATCGCATGGACTTTTCGCTTTGGACATTTTCCTTCTAAAATCGAAAATTTCAATATTTTTTATACTGTAGGGTAAATGGATCTCATAAACCGTTCTCATCTGTCGTAGAACTTTTACCAGAAAGGTGTGTAATGCGATTGCAATTAATGAACTCCCTGTTTTGGTGAAAAAAAGTAAAAAAAAAAGGTGTAAACATTTTACATGAAGAGATTTCTTCAGTAAAGTATATATATTTTTCATTGTAAAATGTAGTAAATGCAAAATCCAACTTGTTTATCAACCCTGGAGAGCCCGCAATAGGTAGACTCACGCCAGTGCCCGTAATGTATCTCTCAGATATAGCTGCAACATTTTGTAAATGCGAATGAACTGAAAGACCATTTATTTATTGAAAAACATATTATTTAGTTTGTGCATGTCCCTCAATGCAAGTGTTACTGAATCTTACACTGCAGAATTATTGCCTTAATAGTTATGGTGAGCAAGGTAAAAATTGTCAAAGTACACGCAAAAATTATATAGCATCATATTATCCTATTAAATAATATTAAATACAATTTTCTCAAATTATTTTTGCATGATCTAAAAAATATATTTTACTCTTTCACAAAAACATTTAGAAAGCCGTTATCTATCGTTTTTCTATTTTGCAAGTTTTCCATTTTTTCATTTCCTTACAGACGTCTCCTGCACATCATCTTGCTACTTGGTAAGAAATTGTCACAGTCGATTGTAGATAAGGCAAATTATTACATTTTCTGAATAGGCACTACTCATTGGCACGGTTGAAAGTAATGCAATGATACCTACCTACCATGATACCTACCGCTCAGACCAGGAGGTCACAATGCACTGGCGCCTTGCACCCAACGTATAAGACAGATATCGCGTAGCGCAGCGATCAAGTTCGAACGTGCTTGCGGTAAACATTTCAGCGGAAGGATGAAAATGAAAAATTAAACGACTAATGTATCGTAATAATTCATAACATAAATAATATATTGAAACGCACCGCGTTTCCACCCAAAGAAACGGCGAGACATCAAGCAAGAACACGGCAGAACGGTTGCAAGAGGGCGCTCGCTAGCCACGAAAACGGTTACGAGCGGCGAAGGGTGGTCGGTTGGCCCGGAGCGTGGGAACGACGCCGCGAGGAGTCAGTGTCTGGCTGGCCGCCGGCGAGGAAGGACGTATCTGGAGCTGCTCCGCGAGCGAAAAGCAAAATAGTATCGCGAACGAACGAGTGCAGAAAGATTAATTGACGGACAATTTGTGCTTGATAACCATCAATAGTCGATCGGACATATTGCCAAAGTGATAGCTGATATCTGGAGTAACACAGATCAGGAAGATTACGCCAGTGCGAGGCAACCCGAGAGTCCCCGAAGCCGCCGACGCTCGTAGAGGAAGAAGTAAACGGTAAATATTTCTTCGATCGATAAGATCGAGAGACTAACAGTGATTTTGGGTTATATGAAAGAAAAGGGTAAAGACCACCATAGATATTGTATCATTAGTGATTTGTATAGAATTAATAAATAGTTCAGTTTATTTTGTTCACGGAACAGTGGTGTTTGATTAATAACCCCGAGCCCATTCACGAGAAAGAACACCTGTCCCTTACAAATAAATTTACTGAGAACAAGCCGGCCTACCCGGTACGTCACAATATTATTAACATAAATAATATATTATTAATATTACTAATTTATTATTAACATATATAATATATTATTAACATTAATAATATTTTATTAACATTAATATATTATTAACGTAAATAATATATTAACATGAATAATTCATAACATAATTCGAACATAAAATTGCCGTAGCTTGGATCTCACAGGTCTTTTGCGAAGACTCCCGGTATAAATTAATATCTCAAATAATTCAATTTCATAGTTTCGGCACTAAGTCCCTCAATCATTGTTGGATTCTCATAAGCACACATGCATATTTTGTAAATAAAAGAAAATACAAACTTATAATAAGGTCCAAAACAACATTACCAATGCTATGATACTTTTACTTTGAAAATCGTTGAAAATGTTCTATTTTTATATTCCATAGTCCCAATGAAATTCTTCCATTCAAGCTTCAAGGGAATCAATTTAAGAAAATTGAATAGAATATGAGACATTTCAGGTAAAAAGAAACACACCATCCTCTTATTCTGAGATGAAGAAATATTTATGTTATTTTGCTGCAAACTATATGATTTTTGTCAGAAACGGTTCATTTATGCACTGCAACTTTTTGACGATTTTCTTCTTATACTTGTCCGAAAGGTGTTTCTTAAGGTGAATGAAAGCGCTGTGGTTTCATTAACGTAAGAAATATCTACTTTTTTTGGTTTCGATGAGATATGATCGGTCACATAATTGAAAAACTACGAAAACACTTTCTATTCGAATCTCTTTCCAAGTCCAGAACGGTGAAAAACTATTATTGTTATGTTTATCAGGTACATGCTAGAGTCTTTTCCACCTGAAATTACTCACATTATATATTACGTACCTGAATAATCCAGACGAAAATCCAAATAAACAACATTGCTGCCATCGAAGATGAAATCAATCCAGTATCGTTCTTGATCACAAAATTAATACCGATAAAAATATAACTTGTTAAGTAGGAGAAGATGGAGACGACAGCGCATAGGACATGCACTTCCAAAGCATCGTTCAGTTTTTCAATTCCGACACAAAGCGTTAAATGCACATTCCGCAACTGCTGTAATGCAGAAGTGGATCTTCGTCTGTTTCCTGCCTTTTCGAATGCTATTTCTTGCAAAAACTCATTGAGCATCCCAAAACGTGATTTAATTATGAACATTAGAATAACGAACTCCAGGCTAATCGTCGGTGTAACTGATCCTACATATGTCAACATGAGTCCTAAAACTGTAGCTAAGAAAGAATTAGAGTAAACAAGTGATTCAAAAGAATAAAGTAAAATAATGAATAATACAAACGAGCCTGTAATTGCTGACAACAATATTTTCCATTTTCTGTAAAACAATTTCGTGTTTTTTATTAGATACTTGTCTGCTTTATCTATCAATACTACGAAATGGTTTATGTTGTTTCTGTGTTTCGTTGTGACACTTACCAACACCGATACCACATTGGAAATCAGTGTAAATATCCAAGATAATTTGGCCGCGAATATGATATATATGTCCCGATGATTAAAAATATTATTGACAAAATAATTAAACATTTCATAACATACTGCGCACTGAATCAACGCAAATGCTGTAACATGTATTAAAGATAATGTGTGTAATCTGGATACTGTAGAACTCTTTTCCGGAGCAAAGAATAATCCAGTTAAAGCCTGAACTTTGAGAAGATAATACAGAGGTGTCAATGAATGAAAAAAATTGTTGGCATCAAAAGTAAACATTTTAAGTTCCTGCGAGTTCATAAAAATCAGTAGATTTTATCGGAATTAAATCGATGAATATGAAAACGTTGTATTCTGTATCTTGGAGTTAAAAATCTTTCAAGAAATTAAAAAAAACTTTCAGTATTAATAATGAAAATCAACATTTTCACTAAACTTGCTGATTTTCTTACTGCGCATTATACAATTCATCGGCAGTTTTTAATGCCTTATACGCTAGTATGTAAACGTTTCCATAGTAGTAGAGAAGCTAAAGACTTTAGTAATCACCCCCCCACTAAGGTGATTTTAGGAATTGAAACACTTATCGTTTAGTATATTTGCGTAATTTAGTCGTTTTGTATGCAATGCGTAAAAGTATAAAATTTCTCAAACGTAAACAGGAACTTGACGAACATATTTTCATTATTGAAATGAGAATCAATTTCGCCTGAGAAATTAAATGTTCATGCTTTTTAATGGATGACCAATCTCCCTAATTCGTTTTAAGTAATTGAATCCTCACACAATTGGTTCCTCACACAAATGTATGTTTTTATCAGAAATGAAAAATAAGGTAAAATTAGTTCTCTCAGTGAACGAAACTGTAGTATGAGATATCAAAATTGTCAGTTCTAAGTGAAACGTTGTTATATAATAATGTCAAGTAATGAATAATAGCAAAGACAAAATAGCTGTTTATTTATAAGTGAAGATCAACTGCATATTATATTTAAATCTAATTTCTCAAAAAAAGGTTTTTGTTACGTTGGCAGTCTTTCGATACTCTTCACAAGTGGAAACAAACCAAAATACCTTTTCTCTAATATTAACAATCCTTCTGTTTGTGGGGAAACAGATATGTCACATTTAGTCTGATTACATTACTCACAATGTAATTATCATTTGTCAGACTTAATAGTAAAATGACATTGCAAACTGCTCACAGATAAAAGTCCACCGAAAATAGATTGTATGCGAGTCTGATTTATTCCATCGGCTTGCAGGAATTATTACCCCCAAAATTAATTACGTATTCAAGCGATTCTTGTCCTGTGTCCTGTGTTCAAGCGATTCTTAAAACTTGTAAAAATTCTGAAACATGTTAAAAGTAAAATGACATTGCAATAATACATTCGAATGTAACGACGAATAAATAATTTTTACTGCAACAATCTTTAAGTTGAATATTTGTTATTTCACACATTTTCCAAGATATTTTAATCTCATATTGTGATGAATAAGTCTTGATCCAGTGGCCGCATGTCATGTATGTGAACGCACTTCGCGCAAAGAAACTGCCGGCAAATGTGGCTCAGGGCACCTACTGAAGTCACTATAGTGTCTTTGACCGAGAGGTCCAAGAGTGCGCGTTCCGACGGTGGCAGAATTTCTGATTCTCGCTAGATAGTTAGGACGGATTCAGACACTGGAAGAGAATTCTAGTGGCTGGCTGCTTTCATCAGCAGTTTTCTGTGGTATCTCCGATCAACACTAGGCGAATTCTGTAGTAGTACCCTAACAAATGAGGCAACGACCGCGCGTGATCCTTCCTGCCTTCCTATCCTTGTCCTATCCACACCCTTTACTTACACACACTGTGGTAACCCCCTAGTCAGAAGCAGAGTTGTGGTTATGTTCCACTAGATGAGGGGCGTGGCCTCTCCCTACCCCTTTACTGGAGGGGGGCGAGGGTTAAAACCCCGAGCCCGGCAGCCGAGCGCTCTCTGCTCGCTGCCACACGACAACATTTAGCTCATGACCGCCACAGCCTGTAGCGAACCCGGCTCCGGAGTGGGTGCCGCCGAGACTTCGTGCTGTTCCGCAGTAGCCTCTTCGCTGCTGCCGCCGGTGGCAACGTATCGCTTGATTGATTAATTGATTTTTTCGTGTTTCCGGGCACATCAACTGCTTCAGTCATTCGTCCCGTTAGTGTAGTGCATGTCTTTTCTCAGGAGATGGTAATGATCTCCCCCGCTGGATGGTGAGATTCGGCGCCGACCTACCGTCGGCTAGCGGGGGTTTCCCCCTAACCAGGACTCTCCCACCAGTGGGGCACTGCCCCAGCCGGGACAAGCTCTAAGCTCCCGACCGGTCTCCCGGAATATGTGGTCGTGTAGTGCATGTTAGTGTAAGTGTGTGTAAGAGGAGAGGATAGGACAAGGAAGAGGAAAGACAGATCGCGCGTGGTCCGTGGCCCGTTTGGTAGGGTACTGCTCCGGCATTCGCCTGGTGTTGATCGGAGAAACCACGGAAAACTACCGATCAGAGCAGCCGGCCGCTAGAATTCTCCTCCATACAGTGACTGAATTCGACCTAGCTGAAAAGCTAGTGTCGAAAATCCTGCCGCCGTGTGGAGTGGGAACCTAGGATCTCCCGGTGAGTGGCGCTGCAGTGTCATCAGTTGATGCACTGAGCTACCGCTCCCGGTGCAACGTATCGCCGCAGCGTGCGATAGCAACCACGTCACCTGACCCTGTTGGCCGTCCACCTGCTCGGTCAGCGCCATCGCTGTCATTCGAAGAAACCGTACGGCAAGAACGTCGTCCACCCTAATTTGTATTTGTTTATTGCTCTTTGATAAAATTTACTTGTCTTTGTTTGTGCATGTAAAGCCGCTGAAGAAACATCTGTGTGTCATTTCACCCTGTATCCTGCAAATACAATACACAAACACACACACACACACACACACACACACACACACATATGAACTACACTACTCACCAGTGCCGGTTCTAGAGACAATTGTAAGGAGGGGGGCACAAAATTCATGAATGGGAAAATGCAAGCCACATGCAAGCAAAGAGTGAATAGTGTATAAATATAGTGTTTTAATAGGTCATGGTGGAAGAAACATTCTTCCATTACGTAATAGGTTTTGTTTGCTACTGCATCATGTAGGCGAATCGGAGGAAATGTATTTGGAGGCGGAGTTCAAAAACTCGTCAGTAGATGGCTCTGGACATCCTGCAAGTACGCAAATCAGCGAAGGCGGGCGGTGGCCGCTCACAGCCGCAATATGCGACTTCCATGTTGCAATTTTCACAACATCAAACATTGAACTTACGGTAACACCAAATTTTATTACACAGTAATAGGAGACGGTTCTCAAAGATCTCTGACTAACAGAGGAAAACACGGGACATATATGCCGAGTTTTTGAATTCTGAAATCAAGAAAACGTGGCGAACAACTACATTAACATCAAATAATATAAAAACGAAAAAGGAAAGATGGATGTGCACTATTTTGGAGGGCAGTGCCTCCCTCCCACAGCACCCACTGCTACTCACATGTCTCAAGACCGGTCGAGAGCTTAGAGCTTGCCCTGCTGGGGGAATGACCCGGGGGTGGGAGATACCTTGTTAATATTATTATATTTTCTAAGTATATTGTGGAATATTTTGGTCTGGCGGTTAATTTCGGAAGTACACACTCTCACACTCCCTCTCTCATACTCTCTCTCACTCTCGTGTTTCTAGAGATTTTTTTCTGTAATTGCTAATTCATTGTGTTTCTAGATATTCTTTACTGTAATTGCTAATTCATTGTGTTTCATCAATTTAGGTGTTAAAGTTCTTATACTAGCGCCATTGTTATGCATTGGTTTCCTCGTCTCAGGATGAACTTTTAGAAAAAAACATAGTGAAATTGACTTTTGCTTCGTCAAGCACCATTGGAACGCAAAGTGACACCACTTGAATATCCACAAAGATGGTAATGTTCTTCTCTGTGGAGGAGGTGATAACTGAATCACCTCGTCCACAACCATTGTTGGAGGAGGAGGTGATTCAGCTATCTGTGACCGCTTTCTGACGAAGAGAGAGTTCACTTCTCATTGAACGTTTTCATTACTATTTAATACTGTGGTGGGAATCTCCACTTCTGTCACTTATTGTTTCTAATGATAATGATAGTGCCTACGCCTAATGGACATATGTGGAATGAATTAATAATGTGGTGTGTATGTGATTATGAAGATACGACATAAATGTCGCAATGGTGAAATAAGGGGCAGGGAAAAATGGGAGAAATTTTGAGAAAAGTTATCGCAAACCCGTCCACAAATTCCACATCCATCGACCGGGACATAACTCCCGACACCAGGAATGGAAGATGAGTGGCCTGCTTCCTAGATAGATAGATTCGCTTTGAGCTAATGAATTTTTGAATTTTATCTAACGCCTCGATTTGCCCATTTCTGTATGGGTCCCAGCAGGCCGCTCCGTACTCTAAAATAGGACGAACAAGTGTAGTATATGCCAAGGATCGGGCATTCAGACTACTGTTTTTTTTTAGAATGCGCATTACAAAGTGCAGCGCCCTCCATGATTTTTTGACCGTATTGTTAATATGATCCGACCAACCCAAGTCGCTACGCAGGACCAAACCCAAGTACTTACAGTTTTTTACACGTGGTATATCGTTAGTTCCTAACTTGTAATTCGAGTGTACATTCGAGCGAGATTTGGTAAAACAAATGAATTTACTCTTTTCCGGATTTAATTCCATCTTATTTCTGCACTCCCAGTTCCATAAACAGTTAAGATCGTTCTGTAAAATATTTTCATCCGAAGACGCGCCAATACTCCTATATATTATGCAATCATCGGCGAAAAGTCTAACTTTCGATTTTATTCCAGTTGCAATATCATTAATAAACGCTAAGAATAGCAATGGCTCTAACACACCCTCCTGGGGGACCCCAGAGGTTACATGGGCTTTCGATGAGCGTTTGTGACCTATTCTGACTAACTACTGGTTTCCTTTCCATGTGTCAGGAATCCTCATGATATAGACGTCACCGTCTTCTTAACGTCAGTCGTCGCGATTCCTTCCCAAGCGGCAGAATTTCTTCTGCGTTTCGCAGCCGTACGTCACCCTACTACGTCACCGTCCAATTATCGCACCTTCGCATGAGGTGCCGGCGTCGTCGCCCCCCCCCTTTCGCCGCCCCTGGCGTCGCCGCCTGCGTTATAAAAGCGCGGAACGGCGCGTCAAATCGCCGCAGGAGGATTTAAAGCAAACTCAATTTGGTTTGTAAATATTTGCCCCTCCTTCCACCCCACGCTCCAGTGTCCGGCCACCGCCTCCCGCTGGCTTTTTTTTAATAATCGCTCTTTCTAATGCCCCCCGTACAGACTTGTGACAAACTTAATGGTGCGCGAGGTGAGGAAAGTTTGATATAGGGTAACGCTGGAGATGAGAATAAGCAGAAATTAAAATATGTTCTTACGAATATGACAAGGCTGGAAGAAGAAGATGTCACTCAAGTTCTCCAAAGGTGTACGTTCCTGGAACGTATTTAAAAAATATTTTACTGAAACTTCGTCCAGTATTTCAAGTTACGTTAAGTGTTTGAATCACTTGAATGAAAGTATAGTTTAATATATATAGAACTTAAAGAATGTAATGTTAAATGCCACGATATGACAGGATGCATGAAAGAAGCAACAATACACAGTTTTAAATTGATGTAATCAATTAAAAAGTGTATGACAAATGCTTACCCTGCTGTGAAATTAAAGTATCGAACCATTCCTCCGTGGACTATTTGTTAGTTCTTAGTCCTTGAATGACATTTCTGCTAAACGGATAAGCGAGGAACAACTTAAAAGTTTAACAGCAATGTTCTCAAATAATGTTTTGTATTTTTGTTTGAAACCTGAAATTCAAGTGAAACGTGAAAAATTACGTCCTCGTATCGAGAACTTGCGATGACGGATTTGTGATGTTAGCTAAATAGGCAGATCAATACAGAATTCCGTCTGGATAAGAGTTTTATAGACCAGCTGCCCTCAAGGGGTCGAGACACATTCCATAACCAGGCAGAATCAAAAGTGGAGTCTCCACTCTTCGTGTTCCTTCTTCATTCTCTTCTCGGCCCCAGTATTAGGAGCAGATGATGGGCTGATGTCATCATTCCACAATATATCACATCAATGAAAGAAGTCTACGAGCGACGTATAAGATTCCAAATAGAAGAATAGCTATAAGTTATCCCCTAAAAACTTTGGAAAAACTTTCCGCAGTAAGAACCCAGTTTCTCTACAAAAGTAGTTAAAGTATAAAAAAATAATCTATCATGTATCATTTACTAATTACATGAATCGTTTAATTTAAAAAGGTTTAATTGAGTCAATTGCGCCTTCTAAATCAGGTTCCTAATGTTGGCTGTTAATAATATATAAAACAAATTGCCGTCTACAAACGCATATTGCAGTTATGATGGGAATCACGGACACAAATACTCTCCAATTTCTAATAAACGAACATTGCTACTGTTCCTCAAAATAAAGAACAATGAAAAAATATTTTCAGGATGCGATGTGCACGTTAACAATTATTGTGAACTTCGGAATGTCGCAAGTGGAATGATATTGGGTTCCAAAATTAGAAACGTCTGTTTTGATGTAAACGCGAAGAGTTTATCAACTTTCGATATTGGGAAATTGTCATTATTTGAGCAGGAGATCGCCGAAGGAAGTAATAACGAAAGCCGAAGCTTGGTTAGGTAACTTATCAGCATTTTTATTAGTTTATGAAGGGACTGTTTCACAGAGAATCAATACTCAAAATATCTTCTCGTTTGCACACATAATTTCATTTTAAGACAATGATGTCAATTTATTATTTTAAAAACTCCTGAGGGCAATGTCTCTCAGAAAGCCCAATAGAAGGTTGCTAACTGTTGCAATGTTTGGGTCCAAAAAATCAGACTTTTATTACCAATATTCTTTTGCCCAATACTCAAACCAACTTCTAAAAATATCTACATACATTAGTGAAAAATGCGTAATTGTGTGTAATTAGTGAGTTCAATGTTGTAAGAATATTACGAATTCATTAAATGAAATGTTCGCAGTTAAAGACAAACTAAATTTTGGACCGGTATAACTAAAATATTAAAATCGAAAACACATTTCCCCAGTTTTAATAATAATAATAATAATAATAATAATAATAATTCTAATAATAATAATAATAATAATAATAATAATAATAATAATATAATGGATATATTTTGAATTTCTAAACATTGCAAACAATCTTGTTCTCAATCTACTAATTTTTTTAAGAAAACTTTTCTGGAAATGATTAATTAATCGTCTCCAATTACAGTTTCCAAGACTGCAATAAAGACAGCAAAATTTATTACAAAACTTTCTACTTTCCGGATATATAATTCCGATGTGTGAAAACATCCTAAATTAAATGAGATATAGAACTGTTAAAAGGGTTTCTATCATGATAAGTTGTTACAGAATGCCAATTAAATAAGAAAACCTGGCTGCTAACGAGAGAACAACTATCTTTCGCGGCACATGGCATGCTGGCAACCCTACCTTTGATGAAGTCGACCGCCATCTCCAGCCCGTACGTGTCCTTGTCGCAGTCGTCGAGGATGTGCGCGCCCAGGGTGACGTTAGGGATGAGCGATGGGTCTGCATTGAGCACGTCCAGCGTGAAGAGCATCGCCTCCAGCGCCTGCACGCCGCCCTGCGGCATCACCGGTCCGCACGTCACCGACTCCTCGCGCTCGTGCACCATCATGAGCCCTCCGAGGATGAGGTCACCGGGCAGCTCGGCTGCCATTTTCACCGGCCAGGGCACTTCCGCTGAGCCTGCCACGGCAGTGGTGGTTTCCGTGTCGTTGCGTGGAGACCCGTCCGAACCGCAGGTGGCTCCAGCTTCACCACAGGACGTTGCTGGTGATTCGGTGGTCGTCACCGAGCTTCCACTGGTGCTTTCGACCCCGCACTCGTCTATCGAGCACTCAGATGTAAATCCTGTCCGGCCTTCTTCCGACACGGCACTCACACTCGTCGACAAAACAGTAGTAAGGTCGTCTCTTGGAATGTCGAATCTCGCTTCACTTTTTTCAGAACGTTCGTCTTCACTTTCTTGCCTGTAGTTGTCGGTCGTTTCAACTTGAGGCGATATAGTTGTTTCGTATAATGGATCTGTTGGGGAGAAACTTGAAGAGCTGTCAGTTTCTGACGTGGAAACATCATCTCCATCCGGAAATGTTGTATACCTGAACTTGGATGGGTTGCGAACTGGTTGAGGCTGACGAGTCGCGGGTGGATGTCGTCTTGATCGAAATGGAGTATTGTGTTCAGATAGAGCAACCTTCGGGACGTTTTGCAAAGAAATTTTCTTCAAAATAATTTGTTTTTTCGTTGTAGAAACAATTTCTTGAGAAGAAACTAATGGCACAACAGTGATATTATTGTTTTCTGGTAAACCTACCGTAGAAAATTCTTCTTTTATTTTCGCCCATTCATATTCATTACCAGCTTCGTTTCGGGGCAAAGTGGAGCTGCTTTCAGTCGATACGATCTCAATAACAGGCCATTCCTCCGTTGAGGTTGATTCAAAACGATCTTGTTCGCTTGTTCTTCTTTCGTCATCATTTCTTTTCGAAGTCGAGCTCACGCTTTCCGTCACCAGGGGCTTCTCACTGTGCTGAGATCCCTCCGTAGCGTTCACAGCGGAGCGTGGCATCTGCGTCCTGGATTTCTCAGAGGCCTCGGAGCTGACGTCGATGAGCGCCGCTCTGGTGCCCGCGAGCAACAGGAAGATCACCAGCCACGGGCGAACTGCGACGCGCAGAGCCGCCACGCCCCCTCGTGGCGAAGCCATGGAACTCCCACACTGCCACCGCTCTGGCCAAGTACCTGCCACACAAGAATACCAGTTTTTTTACCACATATCGGTTGCCATATATTATTGTCAATTCTTATCAGTTCTAAAGTCTAAGGCATAATGATTCTGTTTTATCAGTCTGTCTGTCCGTCTGTAATGGCACAACAGCTCCTGGTTGGGCCAAAGCCTACCAGAGGTGTTTAGGCCTTGCGGCCATAGGCTAAGGGGAACGTGTGGTTAGCACATAGATATTCCTGCGCCGTATTCCGGTCTTTTAAACCTGAGATGTGAGTTTTCTCATCGTCACACAGCAACGGATACTGGGACATAGCAAGGAAGGCGCACAGTTAATTTTTGACCCGACTGGGAATCGAACCCGGGGTTGCGCCGTGGAAAGCGAGCGCGCTTGCCAGTGAGTGTGGGGGATCTGTTGTAACAGTAATAAACGAAAATATACAGGAATAATCTGTTTTTATCACTTCTCGCGAGTTTTGGCTATCGTCAGTTTAATGTCAGATTTTAAAGTTTCTGTATAAAGGGATTGTTAGAAGTTCTGCAGATATTCTAATAAACTCATCACTTCAATATAATAAATAAGCATATACTTTTCAATCAATAAAATTAGATTTTACTAATAATATTATAATAAAAAAATGTTGTCAAGACCCATTGAAGAAGAACATACCAACAATTCTTATGAGAGTTAGTGGATATTGATTGTTAAAAATATAGTTGTTTTTTTTAAGGTTTTAAATTTTAAAATAATGTAAAACGGATTTTAAACGGCGAAACAACTTCAAAAAGGGGAAAGTCATTTTTTGGCAGCTACTAACAAAAGCAGTACTTTCAGGGCATGCATAGCGTGCCAAAAATTCAATTTTTAGCACTAGTACTGAAAGTGAGATAATGCTAAAATATTCACTTAAATTTGTGAATGCAACAAAGAAAACAAAATAATTTTGTTTGATCGCATCAACTACTACTGACCTCGATGCATCATTAATTTATTTGTATACTGAAAGAAGATGAAATCCAGTAGGTCTGCCTAAAAAATAACGAATGACACGAGGTAAAATTGATTTTAGCTTGATAGAATAGCATCACTCGCTCTACAGACCTCGTGACGCAACCTTTCCTACTCGCAAAATGAAATGTCACTTTTACCACTCGTATCAAAAATTACCGCCCCTGCGACCTCTAGCTCTCCTCGGTTTGGCGTCATCTGAGGAGGTTTCCGCATAGCTCGGTCTGTGGGAGAGTTCGTTGCACTCCTGACTGCAGCTCTTTCGCCTCCCCCTTCGCACAAGTCACGCGGCCGCCAAAGAGCATTCATTACAGAGGCCGCTCGTCCGACTCCCACACAGAGCAGCAGCAGTCACAAAAAAGGCGCGTCCGCGTGACGGCCCCGGGTTTTGACTTTCAAATTCGACAGCGAGAAAGGAGCATCTCGAAACAAATTCCACTCAAGCGGAATACATTTTTGGCCGGTCCCGCTGCAGCCCCAGCCCTGCCACCCCGTTTCCTTTTTGAGTTCCCCTGCCTGGGGGACAGAGAGGAAGCGGAAAGTGAATACATGCAGCTTAAGTAGACTCTGTGTGGCGCTCACTCGCGACACACTCTGGCGGGGTGGGGGGCGTGAACCTACTCCGTCATTCTCTGTGACGGATGCGGCGTTAGTCATGTATGGTAACAGAACTAGTTCAGACGACTCTAAGTTTCAAGCTACTATAGTGAAAGTATCAAAGTGTAGTTTCTAGTCACCGTATAGAATCGTATCAAATCACACAAGTCTATCACATATTTATATACAGAAATTTAATTTTTCCCGCCATTTTTTGGCGGATTTTGGCGGAAAAATGGCTGAGTCTCTGATGAACATACAAATTTTAATTAGAAAATCTGTCCGCAAACGATAATTAAAAATATAAAGACAGTTTGGATTCATGTCTGTGGTTAAAACTTGAAGGTGTATCTCCGAGAAGCGTTGACAAACCAACATTTAAACCATATCCCTGACGAGAAAACAATAAGATCCAGAAACGTTGGGGAACTAAGAAATTTTTCAAAATAAAATACAAAAAAAAAAAAAGTTTGTTAAAATCAATTTCTAATTATTGTCAAATGAAGCAATGTAGGGTTTCACGGGTCACGTCGATATAATTATTGTTTTCCTGTTCCATTTGTTATGAACCGGAGCAAATTGGCTTTTCAACCAATCATGATTATGTAAGATATATTTCTCAACGTTATTATTTAAATTGAAATAGACTTTTATGAAAAAGAGTGTACTAAAGAGTGAAATTGGTGCATACAATCTGAAATTAGATATTAAAACAATGATGTTCGAAAATAAGATTTCTAATCAGAAAACAGTGTAAGTCTGAACTAGGCACATTAATTGAATCTGAGTAGTAATGTCGAGAATAATCACGTTTAACGAGGTCTAACGCATTGTAGGCCGTTATAACAATAGCTGACGGTAGGACCTAGAACTTTAAACAATGAAGGCTTGATTGTGATATTACGTGGTATTTGTTGTCATTTTTTGAAAATTTTATTACTTCTTGTTGGGCATTTCTGTCTTTCAAGGGTGCCTAATACGCGGTTTCATTAACTGTAGGATGAACCATCCTCAGGTCTAAATGTCAATATAATAAAATAAAAAAGAGCTTGGCAAGTTATGTTTTGTGTGTGTATGTGTGTGTGTGTGTGTGTGTGTGTGTGTGTGTGGTGAGAGAGAGAGAGAGAGAGAGAGAGAGAGAGAGAGAGAGAGACAGAAGAGAAGAGACAGTGACAGACAGACAGAGAGAGACAGACAGACAGACAGAGACAGACAGTGACAGAAGACAGAGACAGACAGTGACAGACAGACAGAGAGAGACAGACAGTGACAGACAGAGAGAGAGACAGACAGTGACAGACAGAGAGAGAGACAGACAGTGACAGACAGATAGAGAGAGACAGACAGTGACAGACAGGTCTTGTGCGCTTAAGATATCGTCGTCTGTTGTCATGAAGCAGGATGTATTTTGTGAGTAGATGACAAAGCTGTTGCGAGGATCGAGAGTGATAGGACTCCAAACTACATTTAATCTTAATAAATGGATAAGCTATTATCATTATTATTATTATTATTATTATTATTATTATTATTATTATTATTATTATTTCAAACTTCATGTAGTATATGACTTAGTGAAGGATAACAGAATTTTGAAAATGTGCACAGAATTCACTTCTCCTCATAGCACGTCATACGCAGTCTCAACTGTTTGTTTTTTGGACGTAAAATAAATGAAATGAAATTATATTGGTCAAATCAGGCTTAAGAATTTACGGACTATATTTGCTGTTCCCAATAATGCGGCTTTTTGAATGATCTGTAAATGCTTTTCAGTCAATTCTAACTTCTTCGCGATCTCTTGGTGACCAATCCATTCGCTCGAAGCACTTCCACTGCGCGCAATCCACTTATGTCCTTCAATTCACCGGTCAGGGGTTTGGTATTTCCTCTTTTTCTCAGCAACCGTTGTTACCAGTCGGTCATCTGTAGGAATCGCAACATCAATGATGCATGATGTTTCAGATTTTTTATCAAACAGAATAATATCTGGTGTATTTGCTAATTATTATTATTATTATTATTACTGTTATTATTATTTGGGAATATTTTAATTTATTAGTTTATAATGCTTTAGTATATATAGAATAGTATCAAATCACACGAGTCTATCACCTGTCAGTAACATATTTAATATAATTTTTTCAGCCATTTTTTTCACACATACAAAGTACTCTTATTTTGGGTGAGAGAGAAAATATACATTTTTGAACGAATATATATAATGTAGTGTGCGACCACGTGTATTATTTGGATGGGTGAAAATGGTATTTTTCAACGGTTATGTTTACTATCACAATATTATTTATTTTTTATAAAATTTATCCAAATTCCATTTGTCTTGAAAATCTTACTAAACGAAAAATAAATTTGAAACTGTCAAATGATTTTTTAAAATTAAATCAATATCCAACTCATGCATACACCTTAGAGGATACAGAACTAATAATTACAAATTTTGAACCAAATGTAATAATTGATATTAGTCTACAATAAAAAGTAACTACAGTAATGTTTTTAACAAATGAAACGCAAAAACAATAAAATCAACAGTTTATAAATCTATAAATCGCATATTTTGGCAATTTTTTTATGATTCGGGGTTAAATGCAATATTAAACTCCTTAAAAATAAAAATATATCAATTAGAGCTCCACGGGTTTAATCAATTTGATACATTTACAACACAGTTTCAATCTAACTCAGTTACACTATAGTCTATTGTGACAAATTTAAATAAAAATCAAATATTAACTTTGGAAACTGTTAAAAGGCTACAACAGAGGTTGACGAAATTGAACAAGTAGTTAAAAATGTTGAAAAGTTTTTATAATAATATTTCAAGGAATTCTTGTTACTCAAATAAAGATTTTTCAAGAAATAAGGGATTTACATTTTACAGTCCCAGGAAGAATACAATGTTCATTCTCAGCAGAATTTAATCATTTATCACAAAAACTTATAAATAGGAAAGCTCCTTAATAAACTTGTTAATTAAATATAACAAGAAAAGGTTTCCTAATTTCGTAATAAGCTTCTTAATAAATATGTAAGTCATGTCTACGAAATAGCTATTTTCCACAAATATTGAACAATGGTTCTCATTTAGAAATATCAAAAATTTCACCTTCTTTCACCTTCAACTGTCAACATTTTTATTTCGGACATTCCAACATTTCTTAACTCTGAAATAGCCTTATTTGCAGACTACACATTTCTTTGCATACACAGACTTTTTTCTTTGATTTACATACACAGACTCATTTCTTTGATTTTTTAAATTCTACAGTAACACTTTCTTCAGTTTATTAGATTGACTTTTCTTCTATATGTAATGCTTCGAATACTACTCGACAGATATTTCTAGTCAACACAATAGAAATGTCTATAATTACTTCATGAATTTGAGAATTATCGTTTTAATGAAATTTCATTCACGTCTCAACAAAAATTATCATGAAATCATTATATGAAAAGAACTGAAAGAAGCTTATGGAGAGAAATTCAATTGATTATATTATACTGTGATACGTTGTGGGATTTTTGTTAATAGTCTAAAAGCTGTGCTATTCTTTTATGAAAACGAATAGTATTAGTTTCTAATGGTAATGGGAACGAAAGTGGATATAAAAACGATCCTTTCTATTATTGGAAATTCAGTATTGTAAAGATGATTTGCGGAGTTTATGCTTTCGTGCAAAACAATTGGAACGGAATGGATGAATGCCGTTTTGAAACGCTTGCAATGTTATCACATAACACATGCATTTTCACTAGAAATTCAGAGTAAACTGTACTACTACGCATTGAAAAGAAGTGATGTATGATGACATAGACGATAACTTGTTCTACAGTGTGTGTTTGAACAAAGCTTTTATGATCAGAAAGACACAATTATAAACATCACAACAATAGTCATTCAAAAGCTTATTGAATGAAAGAAGTTCAGAAAGAGGGTTTTCATTGCTATTGCATTGCAATTTATTGTTCAATGCGCTCATTCGTGTAAATTCTGCATTTTCATTTATAGTACTATATCATCATTCCTCTTCGTCTGGTTAATTCCGTAGCAAACTATTTCTTTTAGTTTTATTTTGATAATTTGATATTTCATTTAAACAGTTTCCTTATTTTATTAAATAATAGACAAACATACAAAAATCTCCTGAATATTATCTCCTTAAAGGGGACATAAACTGGTAAGAAAAGGTAAAAACTGGTAATATTTTTTTTTAACGAGAGATATTCACTCTATCTAGGACCTTTACTGGTCATATAATGAGTAAATACAAATACAAAATCAGTCTGCCATTATAGTCTTAGCCCATCCGAAAATATTAGCCCATCTGAAAATTTTATATCAAAAAAATCGAACTGAATTAATTTACGGATCAATTAGTGATTTCGGGCGCGTCAACCACTAACGTCTTTAGTTCTTTAAGTACAGTGTATGTTTCCCCACGGGAGGTGGCGGTGATCATCGCCGGCTGGATGTCGAGATCCTGCGCTGGCCAACGTCTCTGCTAGCAAGTTTTCCACAACCAAGTATCTTCCACCAGCGGGGCACCGCACCACCTCGGTTCTCTAAGCTCTCAACCGCCCTCCCGGCATTTGTAGTTGTGTTCTGCATGCATGTGTAAGTGTGTGTAAGTAAGGGGTGAGAATAGGACAAAGAAGAGGAAGGAAAAGCCAAGTTCACAAAGACACCATATTTAAATTCTAATAAGTAGTAAAATAAGTAAGTAGTTCTAATAAGTAATGCAAATCTTGTAACCAATAATGAAATGAAAAAAACAGAATTCCGATTTTAAAAATATATAGTAGAGATAAGAGGTTTTGGAGATCGATTACAATGGTCAACAGAAGTTTTGTAACAAAGAATGTGAATCGTGCTTTTCGCTAAGATTTGAACATTTAATTCGAATATGAAATCAGTTTTTGCATATCGTGATCATTATTCTTGGTTTAAGGTACTCTCTATTTACATAAATGCTTGAAAACACTGAATATTGGGTATTTGTGGCTTTATTTAATAATTATACATATGTATTTGTTTCATTGGACATACCAATGAATAGTAGTAGCTGATAATGTTATACCCCCCTTCAAAAAGTCACAAAATTCATCGGCCCTGTATTTTACCTCCACACAGGATATGCACTGGTAATATTGCAATTTAAAAATTATAATCGCAAATTATTTTAAACAATACTTAGGATATTGATGATGCGAATAGTTAAGAGTTTTGTTCAGATACATTTTTACGTTTTTTGCTAATACACAATCATGCACAAAGATCATCTGTAAACTGTTTTTCTGGGTTATTCTCTAAACCAAATATACAATCGTGGTCAATTAGTTCCGAACATTCTGTCGCCAAATATTCTACAAATACATTTGATTCTACGTCAAATTCGCTGAACACTTCCATGTCTTACTCTTCTAATTTTTTAAGAGATTAATTCTCCATAAACTCAATGTAATTTCTGTTCAGTTCCGCTTGTTCAATTGCTCTATTAATCGTTGTGTATGCGAATCTATATAAACATTAAACGGCCACTGTCTTGTATGTTTATCGGTAACATGCGTCTTTACCCCCTGTTAACATGCAACTCTGCATGTTTGTTTTAGTGAACTTGTACCTACCTGGATGTTAAGAAATTTAACATCCTTAGAAACAGGTTTTAACATACTCAGCAACGTAAACAACCATATATTCATCCCAAATCAAATGTTATGGGGGACTTTTTCATAAGAAAGAAAAACATGGTGATGTACAAAACAAATCAGATTCAAACAATTCAGACGTAATTCACATTAGTTTGGGGTATAATTATTCTTAAATATAATATTATAAATTAGAATTACGCAAATTAGACAAATGCAAATTAGGTAAATGAATCTCATTTACCTCACCTTCCACCAAATTAAATTCTACCCCAGTAATCATATTTACTGACATGTGAAGATGTCACCACAGGAAGTCAACGCGCCAATTTCCGAACCGAACATAGTTTTTTTAGGTTCCGGAGAATTACTTGCATCGATCTTTCTCAAACCACGGTATCCAAATATTGTTTATATAAATATATCGCAAGCAACACCCCACAATATCGTACTAACGTGCTGCAGCAACAAAATTCATTTGTTTATCTATCACAGTAATGTCGTTAATTTTCGCATAATTCATGATATTTTATGGTGAGCGATAAAGTGCTGAAAATACCACGAAGTGTTACAGTGTTATTACTTTAATAATAATAATAATAATAATAATAATAATAATAATAATAATAATAACAAGAACAACAACTTCTGTGCCACATTCATTTGAAAATCGGTATTTGTACACTTAGGAACGTAAAAGTTAGGAGTCGAACGTAAGAATGTTTATTCATTGTCTTTCATTATACACAGTTTTGTTTTCTTTGCATTCAGTTGAAATTCTTTAAATTTAATAAGTTACAAGGCAATACAGTTGGTAGGTTCTTTTAATTTTTTTAAAAAAATATGGTAATAGACATACAGAAAAAATTAAAATGAAATATGCCGCACGTTCACATGTTCAAATCAACTTCACTTGTTCACTTGAAGATGTCAACATCAGTATCGCCAACACCACGAAAGAAAATTATGGCGCATTGAGCGAAAAATGTCTTTGGTTACTGGAGTTAAATCAACGCCACCTACCTAGATCTATTTAGGTGGCGTTTGTTTAATACCCTGCACACTCGCTAAGATCGCAGCGCCAAACCACACGAATACAGGTTTTTGGAACTTTCTTTGAATCTTCTGACCGGATTCAAAAACAAATGATCAGTTATCCATTAGGAGACAAAGGCGCGTCGAATAACACCTCATGTGTCTCGATTGGTGCAAGGGCCGTGAGTGGTGGGGGTAACATAGAAAGTGTAGGGAATAGGGTGTAGGGAAACATAGAAAGACATACGTAATTACAATAACCATCATCACAGGCCGATACAGGAATACTAAAATTAGATCTGATTTGAGAGACAAATTATCTCCCAGAAACTGTGTTTTGTTCGTGTCACAGACAAGTTTTTTAGACCAGTTCTATAGGAGTTCTAAAAGTTTAAGAATTAAAAAGATTACATAACGAGACTATCCGTGATTATCATGAAGTTTACAAACTATAAATAATAGAATATAGAAATAAATGTTAAGACCAAGTTACGGGGATGGAAAATATTCATGTTGTCAATCATTTTCTCTTGTAAAAATATGAAGAAAGGAAGAATTTGTAGACTCAAAATAAAATGGTTTAATCAATCATTACACCTCAAAGAGGACTAATGTCTGAGAGAGAGTAAGAAGATATAAATTTTTATTTATTTATTTAGTCTGATCAGTGGAATTGCCACTTTACGGATGAGTGTTAGCTTTTATTTATATAATATAAGGACGAGATGAGATATAATTCTTGTAGGAGCAACGCGGGATATGGATGCCCTCCTGTGGCCCGACCACACGATTAAATACACGTTTGCACACCATACACTTATTTCTGAGCGACAACATCCCCATTTGGTACCTATATGATGAGTTATTAATTTGATCAAGTTGAAGGTAAGAGGAAAGCAAGATATGGAGTGAGAGGTGGAAAAATTATTTTTCTAGGCTATGGGAGATGGAACATATCTTTTGGGAGACGAGATTTAATTCCTGTTGGAGCAATGCTGGTTTGACTAAGGTTAAAGTAGCTACAACTAGTGCTTGATTTATAAAATTTTAGGTTCCGGAACGCGCTCCAAATTAATGATTAATTTAACAGAAATAGTTGAATATTCATAATTGCCTATAATTTAATAATTATTCCCGAGATACTGGAACGCTGTTCCGTCACGTTCCGCCAGAAATCAAGCCCTGGCTACTCCTATGGATAACCTATCACACCGCCTCTTAAAGGTGCATTACAAGGGCTTCTCAAACAGAAAAAATGGTATATTGGCTAAAAGAATTTAAAGTTTTATATTGTAACTAAAATATGTAGTTGAGTGACGAACTTGAGATAAATTAATTTTAACAAAATACTTCCTCTACAGTGTTATTCAAAACGTCATTTTTACGTTAACAAGCTTATTTTTCCTCGCAATATTGAAGTAACTTCTTCATTCAAATTGAATAATATTCGTGACTGTTGACACGTCGTGACCTCTACTGCGCGGAAGCGGAATTCGAGGTGTGCTTCAGAGAGCAACAAGTGGGAGGTGCTTCAACGTCAACGCGCGACTCTAGCGGCGAAGTCTGGAACAACGACGACAGAGCGAGGAGAGGCAGCGAGAGAAGCTGAGAGAGAGACTACGCCCTGTGTGGCTCAGTACTGATTAGAGACGCTGCTAAAGAAGCAATATTTGTGTAAAGTTAATATTTATTATCAATTTCTATTACAACTATATTGTTGAAGCTAGATATATTATTCTGATTCTAACAGATTACTCAATATTGGAATGTTTATTAATTACATTTATTGGTTTGCAAAATGGTGGTTTTGATGTAATTTTGAATAAAAACTCAATTTTAGAAAAATACTTGGCATTATTTCCTGAAAAATTGCTCCAGACATTTTTACTCCTTTTATATAAAGGCACTTTACCCAATGCATTATACAAAGTGACATGTTCAAAATTTTGATGCACACGTTTGTTGTTGTTTTAAAATTACACATTAATGTAATGTCTGCAAACATCTCACGCGCCATTTATTTTAACATTATAGTTTTTCTAATTTATTCTATTTGGGAACATCAATAATTCAGCTAACTCATAATGGTTTTCAAAGTCTTATTTTTTTACATATTTCAAAATACCGCATTTTCAGAAACATTCAAACCTCATTTTCTCAAAACCTACTTCAGACTTGTTCACAATAATTTTCGTATGAAAATATGTTATGCTCCTATGTGATATTCCCAATTCTTCACTTCAATTAAACTACTAGAGAACCAACATTGAATAAAATGTAGAAAAATGTACATGTTTATAAAAGCTTCCGATGCTCCTCGGCTCGTGTGGAGACGGGTAATGTACTGCAGCAGTAGCTTTTGCTCACTTTCTTAGTCTTGGTCTAATGATGGTGTGCCTGATTACTAGATCTCGGATTTGCGGGCAAATGTCTATTTAGTTCCTTTATGATGTTGCGGAAAATAATTGCAGATGTTTGCGATTCAAAAGAAAATAGATACACTGAAAGCGTCTAATAGTGCCTAAAATGTCCTGAACGGGCGGTTGATGCCTATTTTAATATATTTTTACCTTAAACTGCCTAAAATAAGTAATTTTAAAAAACGATCATATTTTAAATGCTAAATTTTAAATTATTTTTACGGAAACGCAAATACTTTCCCGAAATGTAAATATTATGTAATCGAATACCATCGACAATGCACCGAAATCTTTCACCCAACACACCGACCACAAGGAGCCTTGCAAGTCAACGTAATACGGATGTTTCACACTCGTCTCCGATCAGCACGCACTTCTTAGGCAATTGCACCCATTCCTGGTGCAGCTGCGCCGTTGACAGGTTGAGGCTCATCGCCGCAGCGGCTTGTCTTCAAAGTCCAGGCGAGGAAAGGTACAGGTCAGGCAAAGCTTACTGTCGGAAAGGCGAAGATTACAAAGTGCAATCCAATGGTTAAGTGGGTAGAGTGATACCTTTTTTTGGGGGGGAGGGTTGCGAGTGAAGAAGTTCCAGAAGTGAGTATGAGAAATACAACTAAATGTTTTTGATCCTATAAATCTGTCTTAGTGAAAAGTCCATTTTCAGCTTTCAAAAAGATTTTAATAGATAAGACATAGAAGTACATACTTACTGTAGAAAACTTCGGATAAAATATTGATTATATACTATACTGCTAATTATGAAAGTGAATAAAATTTGTTTGTAGTCGCTCATCTAAATGTAAAAATACGTGACTTTACTGCATAATAAAAATTTCCTAATTTCTCCCTTTTGTGATCAGTTCTAGATTCCAGAATTTCCAAGTTTACACACCTAATGTTTGCCTGGCTTAATTATTTTAAACCTATTTTAAGTGCATAAAACGTCAGTGTAAATGTTTATTAGTGCCTGACTTCGTAATTTTGTTATCGAATTTAGATACCTAAATCATCCCTGTTTGTGCCTAAAATTCCGAGGTCTACTGATTACATAGGCACATAAAATAAAAAAAGTTGTCAGACCCAAAGACTTGACACATATTCATCTATGTATGTCGACGCGCTGAATCCGAAGCCAGAATTTCGTATCTTCAATTTTTTTAAATCATGAGAAAGCATTGCGAAATTTACAATTTACAATACAATGGTGGTTTCTCACGAGAGAAACACGTGAAGGGCGGTGGCTCAATTTTGGCTTCAGTTTCGGATTCAGCGCGTCGACATACATAGACAAACATGTGTCAAGTCTTTGGGTCTGACAGCATTTTTTTGGTGTGTATTTTGTTGTGCGTGTGCGTGCGTGCGTGCGTGCGTGTGTGTGTGTGTGTGTGTGTGTGTGTGTGTGTGTGCCTATGTTATCGATCGCTCTTCATGTAGTCCGCGATTATACTAAGGTAGGAAAACTGCTGGATGGAAGTCGTGGAGTATACCAAAGTATAAAGCTGCGTTCCGTAATGGTTTGTTAACAATTTAACTCATATTTCTTGATTGGGCCAATTATTACAGAATTCCTTTCAATCAAGATAATTAAAATTGTACACATAAATGAATAAATATTCAGATACTTTAATAATAATACTTTCAAAACTTGAAAGAAAGATATGTTTTAATTAACATGATCACCATTAATTTGGGGAAAGACTCAATAGGCGAAGCAAACTTGTGTTGGGACCTCAAAATTCACTTAGGGAAAAATATACAATATAGACGGTAAAGTGTCTCGACAAAAGTTTGGAAGCGGACCTTCCTTTTTAAAATTTCAGTCCTAAATTTTATGAAAGCTTTTCAGCTGATCACATTCACCCCACGTTTCCAAAGGAACGTGACTGTGAACAAGGCAAAGATGGAACGTGTCAGAAGGAATTTGAAAAGAACCAAGTGTTAGGAGAAAAGCCACAAGCGTTAAAAAGCAAGCAATTCGTTTTATATGGAACGCGTATGAAACGGTACAAAGGGAAATTTCTCAATGGAAAAGTGCAATTCTTTGCTTGAAAGTAGCCATTACTACGATTGAGTGCTTGGAAGGCTGGCTCTTGTGAGAGGAATGCAGAAATAGAAATGTAGAAAACAAAAAAATGTAACGTAGCTATTAAAATAGATTCCAAAGATATATTAGAAGAGAATGACGAAAAATATAACAAGCAGAAGAAATGTAGACACAGGAATACATTATTCTACTGCAAGCACGTCAGTGGGAAAAAATAAGTGGATGGAAACGCTGAAGAGTGGATGTGGCAACTATTGCGACAATGGATGATATAACTAAAGTGTTTTCATGTGTGTTCCGTGTGCACTTTGTACCATATCACAAGCAAAACAAATGAATATTACTAATTCTTGCAACTTCTGTGAAAAATCAGACACTAGAATGAACTAATTATACTACAAACACATATACGTTCACGCATAATTACTAAGTTTTGTAATTTTCAAAATTCTATGTTTCAACAGAAATTATAACTTCACCATTTTTTAAACATGGAAAAAATTCAACAACACACACTTTCTAATATTATTGGGCATGGTTAAGTGTTGGTAAGAACAGTTGTAATTTCTACCATCATTTGAAACAATACAAATCAATTCAAACGAAGAACCATTGGTGGATATCTGGTATTATTTCGCTAGTCAGCTCTTTCTTACTACTACAAAAGAAAAAAACATTAATAAACATCAACTTCCGATCCGGGTAGCCGAGATCGCTAAGGCAAGAGTGTCCTGGCGATCTTGGATCGAAGGATTCTCAGTTGGGAGTTCTTCCTTGGGCATGATTGTGCTTGTGTGTGTGTTTGTATGTTTGATATTGTCAATTTTATTCTTCATTATCATTTCCATACCTCATTCGCATTTCATACCTCATCCCGTCGACCGTATGTGACCAAATCGCGACTAAAGCTATATCTCAACTGCTACAATATTTGCTGGACAATACATAAGCAAGCAAGGATAGTTTCATGCATTGCAACGCCTCTGACCGGTAAATCCTAGGTTCGAGTCCTGAAGGCGGCAGGATTCTCGACACTAGCTTTTCAGCTAGGTCGAATTCAGTCGCTGTCTGGAGGAGAATTCTAGCAGCCAGCTGCTCTGAACGGTAGTTTTTCGTGATTTCTCCGATCAACACCAGGCGAAAGCCAGATCAGTGCCCTAACAAACGGGCCACGGACCGCGCCTGATGTTTCCTTCCTCTTCCTTGTCCTATCCTCACTCCTTATACACACACCTACACTAACATGCACTACACTACCAGACAAACCGGGAGACCAGTCGGGAGCTTAGAGCTTGTCCCGTCTGGGGCGGTGCCCCGCTGGTGGGAGACAACTGGTTGAGGAAAACTCCACTAACCGACACGTCGGTAAAGCTAGCACCCCCACTTTCGAAAATCTGAAAACTTTTTGCGCCATAATTTTGGGCTAATTTCAGCCCCCATTCAAAAATTTTGGGCTACCTCCCAACATCCCGAAATTAAAATTTGAAATTGAGGCTGGTAAAGCTAGCACCCCCACTTACTCAAAATTCAAATTTTTTTGTACGGTCGAATCAAGTGAATTTTGGGTTCCTGACCGCCACTTTTCGAAATTCCGAAACTCACCCCTAAATAAGAAAACCAAAAACCAAAACCACCCTAAAAATTCTCAAAACTCAAAAATTCTTGCGTCTCAGTTTTAGGCTAATTTTGTTCAGATATAAACACAAAAATAATGAACGTATACGAACAAGACATTTTTTGACAATTTTAATTAAATTAATTTAAATTTTTTCTTCCTTTGAAAAAACCTAAATTACACAAATTCTATTCCAGTAATCAAATATATTCTAAAACACGTACAATGGAGTTCGAAAATGTTCAAAAATAATTTTGGGCTTCTGTCATTTCTTTCCAAAAATCGATAATGATTCTCTCCAAAAATGATTGAAAAATATGTTGAAAGAAGACGGTTTTCTTAAAGTACAACATTCTACAATTTCAAAATCTGCAGATTATAAAAACATTGTTATTCATTGTATTCCAGACTTTTCCCGTTATTTCATAAAACAACTTCCCCTAGGACAAATACATAGATTTGACAAAAACTGAACAAAAAAACGTTATTAAAAATAAGAAAAATAGGATTGAGAAAATTGAAAAACCAGATGTCGTTTATAAAATTAATTGTAGCCAATTACCCAAATTTTATGTTGACCAGACACTAAGAAAACTTAAACAAAGAATATTGTGCCATTTGTTCCATTGTTTTGAGATTTCAAGCAAATAGAACTAGTCAGTTTGTAATTTGGACCAATTCTTTAACATTTATTGCATATCATCGATCAATTTTTTAATTGTACCCCATTTTTCCAACAAGAAAAACTTTCGTCAAAAATTACGTTTTTAAGCACTTCGAATTGTATTATGCAGTTGGTGTCTCATCAGTGATTGCAGTATTAATACACCTTCTTTTACAATAAATTCTTTCTTCAAGAAGTTCAAGCAACAAAAAAAATCCATATTTGTTTTTCTTATTCCAAGTATTCCGTATTTGTACCTCTTCCTCCCCTTTCTTGAAAAAAACATTATAAATCTTGTTGAGGCTTTATGTAAAGTACCCTCAAAAATCAAAAGTTTGCTTTGAAACTCCTAAAGTCTTTATGTTTGCCAGATCGATCGAGGAATATGAATTTTGGAGAAAATCTGCTTAATTGTTTAGGCGCTAGTATTGACCACAAATGGATAGAAGTATTTTGCCGTTAATCGATTTTTCGGTATCAAAGGCCCAAAAATATGGATTCTAGTTACACGTGATAGAGGAAATAATTTACTATATATAGGAAGAGGATTTTCCACATTTTCGTTACTAAGGCCCGGCAAAAAGTTTTTTTCAGTTGAAAATTGTCCGATTTATGGCACATGGTTACATAATTTTAATGTGAAAATACTTTATTGAAGGTCTGTGGTTTGCAGAGCATTTTCCATGACAGTTCGATTGTTGGGGGAGGCTCTTTCATTCTTGTTGAAATTCTCTGTTGTAGGAAACTCAGCCATTATCGGGATCGAGTGCCATTGCCTGGGAAACGTCTGGGAGGTGACGTGGTGGGAGGCCGGGCGACGGTCGCGCTCCTATCTCGCTGGCCTGCAGCTGCACTGGCTCCACATCGCACAAGTACTTCCCAATTATGCATCCGACCTCAGGAAAGGTAAGAAGCCAACGGACTTCGCGCCCTTTTTCAGATGAGGATTGCGGACTGGAGCGACGCAGACTGCAGTCATCACGATCCGGGGCATTATGATATTCCACCTTGTAATCGATTTCTCATTGACTTTGCTGACTTGTACAATATTTGGATTGACTTGTGATTGACATTATTTCGACTGATTGGGCCTAATAATGGGTTAGTTTACGACACATTATGACTTGTAAACGTTGAAATATTTTGAAACAACCTGGCTCCATTTCAGCGTGTTCCTATGATCTCCTTAACTTATTTTAGAGATTTTTTCTGCTTTTGAGAGGATGGTTTACTTCACCTGATATTTTCATCAACGCGGGTCGCAATAGCCAGAGGTCCTGCCAACGAAAAAGGTTGTAACCCTACAAAAAAATGCTTTTTTCATGGCAGTGAATTATATACAGATCCTAAAGAGTTACACTATATTTTCTAAACACTCGATATCAAAATATACACAAAAATAATTTTTTAAGGTCTTATATTGTTACGTAACGACTAGATGATATGAAAATAGAGCAAAAGTCATTGATTTCTGAGTCATGACCATCAAACTTCACAATCACAATTGGGGAACAGATTTTCACGTACATGTACCTTTCTATAGGTGGATTAAATTAATACTTCAGTTATTGTTTTAGTTTCCGTGGCATTCTGAATTAATAAAAAATTATTTGACACAATTTTACATGTTTTGAAGTATTTGCATATTTTTCATATATTTACTATTATGACATATTTCTTAGAAACATTGTTACAATTTAATATACCCATGGGTTGAAACAAAATATATCAGAAACAAGTTCGTAAATAAATCTCACGGAAATCATCTTTCTGTCACACAAAGCAAAATAATACTGTTCTTCTATGACAACTGGGCAATCGGCGTGAATGTTCGAAGTGAACCCGTTTTTCTCGGAGCTTGTATACTCGTTATCAAGGATGAATTGATGTTGTGAATAAGAAGTACTGTCAACCATGTGTTTCTCATGTTTCGTAGAGCCCGAAAATCGAAATTTGACAAATGTTCCTTACAGGACATTCTCCGGTCGCGTTTCCCGCACTCCGACGAGAACTACTCAGCGCAAAATCAGGGACGGAAAATGAGCAAGCTATTCAGGAAATCTCGCCTTTTCTTGCTTAAAGAAAATACTCCTTTGGAATGTAAAGCAATCAATTTCTGGCACTTGTTTTCAAGAAACTGAGTTTAATTACATTGTTGGAGTGAGTGGATATGTACCGTTTCCGGGCGCGTCAAATACTATTTAGATCATTAAGCCTGTAAATAAAGGGCATGTTATGTCGCGGATGGCGGCGGTGTTTCTCCTCCACTGGATCATATCGGCATGTGAATTTATTTTATCCATCCAGTGAGAACCTCCTAATCAGGTTAAGAGATATATTTCGCATTAATTAAGAAATAGTAGTACATTATATCAGTAAGGCGCATATATCTTCGACGTGTAAAAATATTCAGCTTAATTTGAAACAAATCATAACTACTGAAAATAACCTCAAACATGAAATGTTCGATTGATTGGATGATAACTGATTCCAGTCACGTAAGCCACTTTGGCCATTAGTCTCGTAAGTGTAGTGCATGTTTTTATCGTGTGTGATGGCGATGATAATCTCCCGCTGCTGGGTGAGGTGCGGGGCCGATTACGTCGGCGCGCCGGCTTTTCTCAGCCAGGTATCTCCCACCAACGTGGTACGGCCTCAGCCAGGACAAGATCTAAGCACCCGACTGATCTCTCTTTTGTTAGGACACTTCTACAAGAATCGCCGTATGTTGCTCGGAGAAACCACGAAAATCTACCAGCTGGTCGCTAGAGTTTCCCCTCCAGACCTGCTGAAATCGAACTACTGTTGAAAATCATTCAGACGACGGTTCTCAAAGCCTAGAACCTCCACGTCAGAGACATCCCAGTGACATCAGTTGATGCACTATTGT
Source organism: Teleogryllus oceanicus (assembly GCA_964035755.1). Lineage (NCBI taxonomy): Eukaryota > Metazoa > Arthropoda > Insecta > Orthoptera > Gryllidae > Teleogryllus > Teleogryllus oceanicus. The sequence goes on from CAXIVR010000003.1 coordinate 30,132,084, forward strand.
TGATGAAATATTCGAAAAGAAAAATGAAAAGAAGAAAGAAATAAGATATTTTCTTCACAAAAATAATTTTAGAAATGCAAATCATATTCATTCAACTATAGCTTGACAAATGTAATACTCTAGTATTCATGTGCTAGTACTCTACAATATTACCACATAAAAAATGATAAAAGACTAATAATAATACAGTAATATAACAAATACAGTTTTAGAAACACAATTGTGTTCCAAAAATGTTACCTCTTGTGTTTCCGCACACACACACACGCACACACGCACACACGCGCGCACGCGCGCACTCGCGCACACGCGCACACGCGCACACGCGCACACGCGCGCACGCACACACACACACACACACACACACACACACACAGAAAATGGTGAAAAGAACGATTAGGTTTTCACATTCCCTACCCACAGTCATGCTTCGAAAGGCTATCGTGTAACGTGTTTGTTAAAAAAGTGCATTAACACAAAAAAAGTCTGTATTCGAAATATTATTTTCATTTTCGAGATTTTAAATTTAACTTATTGGTGTATAAGATAAACGATAGATGCTATTAGGTTCCATGATACAATTCTCGTTCATAAATTGCAGTGAACGGCATAATATTCTTTAACAAAAATGTTGTAATGAAATATCTGAGATGAAATCATTGAGTTCATCAACAAAATTTTAAAAATTCAAATACCATATACGAAATATCAAAATAAAAACATTAATTATTTACTCCGTGTGTTTAAACAGTAGTTGATTAATTTGTTTGTCCACGCAGATTCAACCAACCCTCAGCTACCTCTCATCAAGATCCCAGCCATACATATACCTCAACGTTTGTTGACGACGTTTTCGACGATTTTATTCTCCAAGCACCCAGCAATACATATCTACTCATATTTTACCAAGAGATTTAAGGATTTATACACCTATTTTTATAATCCACCTTTTTCTACAAGTACTATACCTTATTTCGACGATTATATCCTTCAAGCACCCAGAATCATATTACATATTTTTTACCAAGAGTTTTATCGATTTTTACATCAATATTTATACACCAACTTTTTCTACAAGTACTATACCTTATTTCGACGATTTTATTCTTCAAGCACCCAGCAATGCATATATACATATTTTTTTACCAAGAGTTTTACGGAATTTTACGTCTATTTTTAAACGCCAACTTTTTCTGCAAATATGCTTTATTTCGACAAGTATTGACTGCAAGATTTTGATGATTTTATTCCACAAGCTCCCTCAACTTAATCTTCAGCTTTTCTACGATTTTACAACAGATTTTGTTACTTCATCTTTTTTTATTTTCTTTGCTTCAGGTGAGTTAACATCTGTACTGTTATTAATTATTGTTTTATTAGTTAATTTATCCTCGAATAAATTTTTTAACTGTAATTGTTATACTGAATGTTGTTGTATGTAATTTAATAATTCTCCTTCCTTTTGAAAATCAATTTGATTTATTTTTCTTTTATATTTATTCTGATGTTGAACTTGTTTGAGTTTTTTAATCTAGCAGATAGTTTCATTGATGATATTTCATTACAAAATATTTAAATAAATTTTTTTAAATTTTTTTTTTATATTTTTAGGTAACGAGTATTTCTGTAAAGTCAGGATGAATAGAATAGTATCATTAGAATTTCGAATTTATTTTCCGTAATAATAATATCTATCCAGTATTCGAAGCATTCAAAGTTGAAAAATGCTACATTAATGAAATGATTGTTAATAATCATAGTATTTTTTAAACTACATATTTAATATACTAGAAAGTATGCACAAAACATGAGTGTTCATACGGACGAGTATGTCCTAACATGTCTGCTCTCAGCCTTATCCCAGACCTTCACAATATTAGGATTCAGAATTATTGTCTCCAGCGAAGAATGAAGGAAATAAGAAACGTTAGTGCCTCTAGAGCATCACATACTTTTTCGCATGATTTCAAAACTTTCAATGCTCGGAAATTCCGAGATTTCAACTAAAAGTGAATCTGCACTATTCTTTTAAGCTTTCGTTGATCTATCTCTGAAAGAAAATTAAAGAAACAATTTCGTGTGCTTTCTCAAAAAAAATTTTTATAAATAGTATAAATTGCAATAAAAATATTGAAAAACTTATATTTTTCAAAAAAATGTACATAACCTTTATTAAGAGCTGCTTTTTAAAACAGATGCTGATTTATTCTTTGTTTCAAGCAAAAATTTCTATCATACATTTTGTAATTTTTAAATGTTACAAGTTTTCAAATTTGAAAAATAAATATTTCGTCAGAAAATGAATAGCACTGCCTTTTCCCGTATTTTGATACATACCAGAAACATTTAGAGGAAAAATGTGTCTTTTTCGAAAAAAAGCTTTTTTAATTTTTTAAAACATGTTTAGAATTCTTCAATATTTTAGTTGTAGGAAGGGACCGAAAAAATTCACTTTTTTCAATTTTCAAACAATCAGAGATTTCTACGAATTGAGACCTGTTGTCTTAAGCGTCGTAAACAATTTTACCCTTTAATAGAACATTTTGAATGTGTCCCCAGGGATTGACGTAATATCCCCTCCCCCATAATTAAAATATCGGTTTCAACTCAAGGCGCAGCAATATCAATCAGATCGAATGGGAAATATCAGTTTTGAAGAAAATCGGCTAAACGCTTTAGGCGCTAGCTTTGACCATGCACGGATAAGCAGAAGTTTGGCGTCAACTAATTTTTCGGTGTCAAGGACTCACAAAATGTGAATTTTGATTCCGCAATGTGCTATAGTTTACTACATATAAGAATGAGGTTTATTCCGTTTTGAAACACCAGGGCCCAACAATAAGGCTTTGTCTCCCAAAAAAATAACTATTTCCGACTATACGACTACAATACTTTCTCTTTATTACTTACGTAATGTGATGCGAACCTCCCACCACCAACCATCGCTGGCTTGCTCGGATAGACGCTCAGCAGGAAATATAGACCATGATAGAATTTTGGTGACTGTAATCCCGAGTCCATTCCCCAGCTATCCCATCACTCACACTCACACTCACACACACACACACACACACACACGCGCGCGCGCGCGCGCGCACGCACACACACGCACACGCACACGCACACACCAACGCGCACGCACGCGCACGCGCTAAGGTTGAGACCGGTAATGTAGGAAAATGAAATTTTTAGTTGCTAACATACTAGATGACATTTCAAACTTTGGATACAAAATAGAGTCCGAAAACCGGAGGAACATCATAAGAAAAGAAATTTTATGAAATTGTGCACCGGAAAGCGGCGAATTTTCAGCAGAATATTTCTTATTTCCTGGCCCTGGTAACGAAGAATTGGATAAATCCTGTTGCTAAATATAGAAAATATCCTCTAACACACAAATCAATTGTGTACCTGTCCATCTGTACAGTATGAACCGATTTAACTAAAAAACTATAGAATACATCAATATGAAATTTAAATACATGATAGACCCTATCGATGGAACCAACTTATTTTTTCTTATATCGACGGTTTCTTATATCTCTAACGGTTCCGAATATTTTATTACTTTTACAAAGTACCTCCGAAGGTACTTCGTAAGAACAGAAAATTGTGTAATCGTGCGCCGGAAAACGGTACATTTTTGGCAGAAAAAACTCTTATTTACAGACCCTGGTAACGAAAAAGTGGATAAATCTAGTTGATAAATGTGGGAAAATGCTCTAACACGTGGTGTACTTAGAATTCATGATTTTTTATACCGAAAAATCGATTGACGTCAAAACGGCTGTCCGTCCGGTTGCTAGCGCCTAAACCGTTCTGTTGACTTTCTCCAAATATTCCCTCTTTGATCTGAACTGGAGACTTTGGGAGGCTGGAATTGGAGGCTTTATTTCGAACATATATTTTGATTTTTTAATTTTTTTCGTGAAGCGGGAATTTACGTTTTTATGGCTCTGCACAAGTTCGACTAACACAGTACTTCTGTAGGTTAGTGGAAGGAGTGTCGGCAAGCTCACTCTGTAAATCTAGTTCGGCTCTTCCAGTGGAAAACATTTTGCTGGTTGAAAACACTTTTGCAGCTTTATGAAGTAGTGTAATATATAATAATAGTAGCGGAACAGTTGGAAATAATGGGAGAAAGTATGCTTTTTGTAGCACCACTAGTTTTGAAAGTTCCTTCATGTGCAAAACAGGCATTTTACGTGTCAACGCAGAGAGTACAATATTAAATTTACTGGCTCAGTGCAGCCAGGAGTCGAGTCATATACAGCAGTAGCCATCACTGACACACACACGTTCATACACCCAACGTCTTACAAATCCAATTGTCAACTCACATACTCCACAACTCGAATGCACTTTCTAACAACTCATAACTCGCCTCAAATGCCATTTCATCTTGTTACCGAACCACTGAACCGCCTAGCCACTTGGTCTTCCAGCGTTCCAATAACTCCACCACACAGCTAGCCAGCCACCAAACAGCTGAGCTGACCAGCCGCCACACAATGGGGCCAGAAAGGGGAAAATTGGCAAAGAGTATTTTTAAGTGTTTTTCGGATTTTTGGGTAATAAATTCACATTTATAATTAAATAGACTTATTTAATTGTTTACCCTTTAAATATTTATTTACATAACCTCAAAGTCAGAACTTTCATGTGACTTCTTCAAAATGTGAATTTGTACTTGAAATCATTACCATTGGTGTAACTTCTCGATCCAATGCCTTTGTGATAGTTTCTCTCCATTCCATTTGTGAAATCAGTGGATTAGATGCAATTACCAGCCTGCAAAGCACTTCTTTTTCTTCTATGTTGCACTTATTTCCTTTTTTCTTTTAAGTGTGTTTAATAACACCATACAGATTCCTTCTTGTTAATAAAGAGCTATCAGTGACACATCATGAAGAAAAAAGTATTGTACGTAGAAAGGCTAACAAAACTAGATGTGCATCATCATAAACAAAGTTACTTAACGCAAAATGGGGCAAACATGGCCAAACTTTGATAAATGTTTTAAAAACTAGATGAATTTCAGACCCAAATACAGTTAATATCATAGCCCGGAAGGGGACTTATGACTTGTGAATGAACTTTGAATACAATATGAAAAAGGTTTAAAATTTATTTTTTACTTGGAATTACTAAATTATTATTCAAGAAATACGGTTTTTTATAAATACAGATTTAAAGTACATATCTCGAGGTATCGTATTCATAGAACGTACGATTATCCTAGTCGAGAGACCAAAGATATTTGCATAAAAAAACACACCTCTCTTCTTAGTGCGCGAGCGAAGAAGTGCACCGCGCATCACTTGTGCAAGTTCAAACTTGCACTGAATGCAGTGGCGTGATTCTCCCGTCCTTTCCTGACCGGGGAACGGTGAAGGAGACATTTTGCAACCCCTTTCATTTGAAAAGGAGCTTCGGAATCATATTTTGATTTTGGACTTTCCCCTCCTCTCACCCCCACTGTGCGCCGTGTCACTACGCGCCCACCCGCCCTTTCAGCCAACCCCAACTACTCATCTTCCGCAATCATAAATAAACAATTAAGTAAATAAATATAAAAATAAGTAAAAAATAAGTTTCTTTATTGGGGACGAGGCTCAGGCCATTTGGCTGATTATTTTCAAACGTTTAATAAAATAATAAAAAGGAGATTATTCAAAGAAAATATATTCACGACTAGGAGAAAGACTTTTTCACAATTGTGACAGAAATGAATGCGAGCAAAGAGGGAGACCATAGAAAAAGAAACACTTTCACAGCATGTGTGTGATTTATTTTCTTAACTTCAAGTTAGAAATGGATTAAAATTTAATCAGAAATATATTTAGTATTAAACAGAAATATATCTAATTCTTTCACCCTTCCATCAGCACAACATCTCATCGGGTTATCTGCCCATACACCGCCCAATTTCTCCTTCCTAATTCCCAATCTCTTCCTCTCGTCCCAATTCCCCATATTGTCAATCTCTCCCTCCGGTCCAATCTGTCCTCACCCATCTATCCACCGACCCGCGTAACCACCCACCCTCCCATCCCCGAACCGCCTAACCACCCACCCTCCCACGGCGCCAGTTCACAGCGGCCAGCGGCGAAAACGCGCGATGAATATTGCATCAGCCGTTTAAATTTTTGCCGCGTGTACAGCTGGCGAGCGACCCCGCGCGTCGCGCTCGCCGACTGCGTCGGACACGTCCGCTTCCGGTTCGCTTGGCCGCGTCCGCTGGCGCGCGCGGTATTTTGACACGTTTCGACGCTGCCCACCCGAAGTCCCGAGCCACGCCTCTCGCGCTCTGGAAAATATCGACACACCCCGAAGCGCCGCGTGAAAAGGGATGAGAATGTGTGTGCTGACGCGCGCAAAAATCGCGCAGATTTCTATTACTCGGTGAATGGTGCATCGGAACAGAAGGAAATCAATAAAGGTCGACTTACGAATGTTTTGGAGGATAAAATTTAACCGTGTCAATGTAGTTACGATACTGTAAGGGTTTTTCTTTTAAAATTTTAAATGTAAAAATCCATCGCTATTGTCGGTGCACATTTTAAACATTGTCTTAGTCACATTTTTATTGAAACTGTTTCTTGATGATTAATCTGATTTATTGCCAGGAAAGCTCAAAAACATACTTGGCTATATCAGAAACGCTTATTATATTTTATCACTTAAACGTTTATTATTAATATTTATATTAAATTTTAAATTAAAAAAGTCCTTCAAAATTAGTATATATTTTCTGAGAAATGGTCCTCATGTTCCCGAACGTCATTTACAGAAGAAATAAGTTTAATATTCGATGTTTCAGCTTTTCATTATTCATGTATGATCGGAGGAGTGCGGCGAGTTATTTGACAAGTTTAGGTTAAGTGAATAATCTTGCTTTATTTGCAAACTGTGTTTGAAGTGAGTGTCTCAATCAAAAACTGAACTGTAAAGTTTACACCAGCAGGGCAGTTTATCTGCCTTCCACTAATTTTCTGAGAAAATGGATACACCTAGTGAAATGAAAACCTACAAGATGCCATCAGAGAATCTGCAGAAATCGTACGCCAATGTGTTACAGAACCACATGTATCCAAAAAAAGAAAGTGCAGTAATTATTGATTCTGTTGAAGGGTTAAATGTACAAGAATATACTGTAGCGATCGGACAAATAGTTGGACCAGAAAATATACGGTATGTATCCCGTATTTCTCAAGGTAGGATATGCTTTTACCTCGCAAATCCTAGCATTGCAAATAAAGTAACTGCAGAAGGCTGCAACAAAATAAAAGTTAAAAATCATTATTTGGAAATAAGGCCCCTGATCACAAAGACTAAAGAGTCATTTTTCTAATGTTTGTCAATTATACCTAACTATGTTCTTATTGAAAAACTGAAAGAATTCAATATTAACACCAGTGCAACTATTACCTATATAAAGCTGGTATAAACAATCCTGGTTATCAACATATCTTAAGCTTTAGAAGGCAAATATATCTGGAACCAAATGAAATAGACAAACTTCCTGAATATATGTCAATTATATACGATTCTACCAAGTATTATGTGTATATCTCTACAGATAAAATAAGCTGCTTTCTATGTCAAAAAGAAGGACACACGGCCAAATATTGTACAAGATCTAACAATGATGAAACAGGGACAGAGAACGTAGGTGTTGAACCAAATGAAAATGAGAGTCTGTGTAGGAGTAATGTATTAAGCAGTGATGTACAGGTTATGGAACAGGAGAACAATGTGACTGATGCTAGTAAAAGCAAGAGTAGTAACCAAGAGGATAATACGGAAGTGGAAAGGATGCTCCTACTAGTGTTGAAGAAATCATTGAACAAAGTGGTGCTAATATTAACTCGCCTAGTGTTTCCCATACAAAAGTGAAAAGTGTGGATAACAAGCTACAACCAAGGAAGGATACAGCTAAAACACAGGATACAGACAAAGGAAAGAGATTGCATTCAACAAATAATTCCAGCATCTCAGACAGCAATGAAATTGCAGAACGATCTCAGAGTGTTAAAAAGAAAGTGAAAATATCATCAGTACCTGAAGATCTTGTGCAACACTTCAGTGAAATACAAAATCAAATTTCAGATACATTAATTTCAATTTTCCCATCCCAATGGAAAGTGCTATTGACTTTATTGTTAAATCATATGAACATCCATACAATGACATTCCTATGCTAGCTAAAAAATATACAGAGAATATTCCAGGACTGGTTGTCATGTTACAAGAGATACACAGATATATAAATAAGAAAAATGTAAAAAGGAGAATAACTACTATTATGAAAAAATTAGTAAACAATGAACAAGAATCAGAAGTGTCAACTGAGGAGTTGGAAAACAAAATCTAGTTATGATCAGAAGTCCAAGTCAACATAAATTACCAAGCTGTGATTTAAGATTATTGTTTTGGAATACTAGAAGCATCCTTAGAAGATCAGAGGAATTGCAGAAGACCTTAGAAAATATGGACATTGTGATTTGTGTTGAAACATGGCTTACAGAAAATAGAAGTGAAAGTAATATTGATTTTCCAGGATTTGTAATAGTCAGAAAGATAGGAGTTCAGCAAAGAGGTGGAGGAATCATTTTTATTGTAAGGAAAAATATAGCTTTTGTAGAGATTAAAGACCTAAAATATCCACACAGTATGTGTGAACTAGGTGGAATTAAAATTACTAATGTGAAAGAAAACTTGAATATTATTGCTGGTTACAAGCCTCCAAAATTTAATATAAGTCAGGAAGATTGGGACTCAATAATGAAATGCTTATCCAAACAGTAAAACTATAATCATGGGTGACTTTAATGCTCACAATCAGCTATGGAACTGTCGCCTTAATAAAACAGATGGAAACCTGTTGAATAACAGTGTTAACACACATAATCTGTTTCTGCATAATTCCAGTTCCTATACTCATGTGGACCTTACTACAGGTGCTAAATCAAACATTGATTTAGTTTTTTCTACTACTGATATTTCACACCTAATTCAAGTGAAAGTAGAAAATGAAACTTGGGGATCAGACCATTTCCCAGTATATATAAATGTAAATGTGGAAAAAGATTACTATCACAGAAAACATTTAAAATAAACACAAAGAAAACAGACTGGGAGAAAGTGAGGAATCATCTTCAAGATAACTATTATCAATTTGGAATGACAGAATATGTTAACTCCCCTGGTACTGGTAAATATAATATATTTGTAGACATTGTGACAAAAGCAGTTCAGGACAATACCCTGTGTAAAAAAAGAAAAGTTAAAAATAATCACAATCCTGTGCCTTGGTGGGATGCAGAGTGTGATAAAATGAAAAGATTAAGAAAGGCAGCATATCGAAAATGGAAATCACCAAAGAATTAAAAGATCTTATTGAATATAAAGGAATGTAGCTTGTGCTAAAAAACTATTTAAAAGGAAAAAAATTGAAAGTTTCAGAAATTTTGCAAAATCAATAAATATTAATTCTAATCTAACATATACATGGAATAAGGCAAAAATATTCAAAAATAAATGGGTAAAAATTAAGACTAATAATGTACATGAAAATTTACAGCAAGAAAAAAAAGTGGTTAGTGCTTTATCAAAATATGCCACCTTGGTTCCTACTAATCCCAGTATGCTGCCTGTATGTCAAAATACTCCTTTCTAGATAATCCCTTCAACTTTGTTGAATTCAGCAAAACTATGAAAACAAGGAATAAGAACTCTGCTCCTGGCATTGATGGTATTAATTATGAATTATTAACTAACCTACCTGGTAATTATCATATTATGCTATTGGATATATTTAATAGAATGTATGTAGAAAAAAATAACCCCAAAAGTTGGAAGGAAATATATGTTCATTTCATTGAGAAGCCAAATAGTAACAATCTAAGACCCTTGGCTCTTACATCATGCATTTGTAAATTATTTGACAAAATGGTAACTGAAAGGTTAAAGTGGTGGTTAGAAAAAAATAATATAATAGCAAAGCATCAAACTGGGTTCAGACAAGGTTTGTCTTGTGCTGATAATATTACTGCCCTGAACTTATGTGTTGAAGATGCTTTTATGCATAAAGAAGATGTTCTTGCTGCTTTTTTAGATGTAAGTGAAGCCTTTGACAATGTTAATAGTGACTTACTTATGGAAAAGATAGCTGATTTTGCTGCTTTTTTGAACGCATGATAATGTTTTATAAATTTTTGACCAGTAAGAGGTATTTATACACTAACGTGTTGAGGTGAATTTCGTAATGTTTATAAAGGTGTGGCTCAAGGAGAGTGTCGAGTCAACTTTATTCACATTGTACATATCTAAAATAATGAATGATCTTCAGAGTGTATTAAAGTATCTCAATTTGCTGATGATATAGCTTTATATATGAAAACTAAAAGACCAAGTAGTGATAAACAAATAATGGAGAATGCAATTGAAACTATAAAAAAAGAACTACTAAGGTTAGGGCTGGAGCTCTCACATCACAAAACTGTTTTTATTCATTTCGATCAAAGAAACATACTCCCAGGGGAAATTGATATCAATGTAGGAGGCTCCAGAATAAAATCTTCTGAATCTGTTCGGTTTCTAGGTCTAATATTTGATTTCAGAAAAACTTTTATGCCACATATAAGGTATATACAAGAAAAATGTTGTAAAGCAATGAATATCATTAAATTTCTCAGAGGTACATGGTGGGGCTGAGCCTGTTACATTATTACATTTTTATAAGAGCTATGTGAGATGTATAGTAGACTATTGCTGTTTTTTTTATTATCCCAAACAAAAACAACTAAAGGACAAATTAGAAAGATTACAGTACACAGCGATTAGATTAGCCCTAGGATACAGGAATAGCACTCCCACTAATGTACTTCTGGCTGAATCCAAATTAATGAGAATTGAGGATCGTGTAAAATTTTTATGTAATAAATTCTTAATTAAGAGCATTACTCACAAAAAGTCTGTAACATATGAAGGAATTCAAAACTATTTTAAAAATTACAATTGATCACAGGAAGAAAGTCCATGTATTACAGAATTGTATGAAAAACATTATATGTTTAGAAAAAATAGTTGTAGCTGATCAAAATTTTCCATTATATAAGTTTAATTATGACACTTTAATGTATCAGGTATTCTTGGATAAAGAATATGGAAAATTGTTAGTGGATGCAAAGAATCCTAATGAATTCTTCCAAAAGTCAGTACTAAATTCACAAGCTATATCCATTTACACTGATGGAAGTAAAGTCAAGGATGCCAAAGCAGTTGGAACTGCTTGTATCTGTCCTGATATCAATGTTCACGTAATTAGAAGTCTGCATCCATATGCATCAATTTTCACCGCTGAATGTATAGCTATCAGAGATGCAATGGACATAGCTTTGAAGCACAAAGACAGAGATGTTGATATTTACACTGATTCCCTTAGTGTGTTATTAACATTAGAAAAAAAGACAGTAAATATAAGAACTAATTACTATTTACTAGATATTAAAAATAAGATAAAGGAATTTCATACTGACAATAACTTTAAAGTTAATATTATTTGGATACCTGCACACAAGGATTAGTGGAAATGAAATGGCTGACTCGCTGGCAAAAACTGCTACAACTAAGAAACCTTCAAATTTAAAAATACCTTATACCGATTTTCATTATATTTTTAAGAGCAGTGCTATGAAGAAACAGTTAATAGTATTAAGCAAGCCGCAAACATCAAAGGCAAGGAATACTTTGCATCATTTTATAAAGAAGCTGAAAACCTTGGTTTCATGGCAAATCCATTGAGAAGATTTTGCTTCAATGGTGAACCGATGTAGAGCTGGCCATTACAGTCTAAATTCTTCATTATTTAGAGTCAAATTGATATCTGATCCAGCATGTAATTGTGGATACAATAATCAGGATCTAAATCATGTAATATGGCAATGTTCAATATATAAAGAGGAAAGGGAATACCTAATCAAAAGATTGAATAAGATAAAAATATTTTTACCCTTAGATGTCAAAATATTCCTTGCACAACCCAATAGCACCGGTATGAAATACATTTATGCATTTCTGTCATTATGTAAAATAAAAGTATAAGATATATGGAATTGTTGAAACAGAGAAATTTACTGAATGTAAAAGTTGAAATGTAGTGTAAAATGTAAATCAATGTAATGTATAAAAATTGAAGTAATATGTATTGTAAAATTTAAGAAAAGCAAATAACTTCCTTAAGGAGGTTAAAAAGCTTTAAATAAAAAAAAAAAAAAAAAAAAAAAAAAAAATTATTCATGTATTTACACACGTGTTTATTTTCAACGCGCTACTCGAAATATTTTAAGAGAATACGAAATAAGGAAATTTAATTTTTTGTTTCAAGTGCTAATAATAAAAAAACATAAATTTCGAACAGATTAATAAGTTTGATTGGTAATAAAAGTAATTCATGAATAATCAAACGATAAGATATTTAAAAAAATATAGATAAAAAATAGTTTAACTTCCCAACACTGAAGGAAGACTGAGCCTAATAGAACATGTACAAAGTTTGCGTTTTTAAACTGCCATCTTTACCTACATCTCAGCTAATGCACACGACTAGTCATTTCTCAGAATTAACTCCATCATAACACTCGTAATACCAGTAAATATCATTTAATGTCTGATCTTCAGAAGCGCGGGCACATCTAAAAAAATGCCTTGAAAAAATTTTCGAACTCTGCCGAAGCTTCCACCTTTGCAGTGGATCTGCTCAAGTGGGAACCCACTTAGCGTCCCCTGGTCCAGAGTTTTTAGGCGTGCAACCGGTGTTGCCCGCTGTGTGCGAGTGAGCTCGATGTGACGAGAGGGAAAGGGAGGTGGTCAATCACGATCACCAGCTTAGCCAACTCAGAGACAGCATTGCTGCTGACTCTGCAGCGACTCTGATCAGGAGGTTCTAGGCTTTGAGTCCTGGCTTTGGCGGATTTTTGATACTGGCTACATAGCTAGAACGAAGGTACCCGCTGTCTGGAGGAGACCTCTTGGGGTAGGTTGCTCAGGTAGGAGGTTAGCTGTATTTCTCTGATCAGTACCAGGTGAACGCCAGAGCAATACCCTAACAAATAGGAGACGGACCTGGCAGAATCTTTCCTGCCAAATTCTTGACGTGACATATCCCCATACAGTCACACATTTACACTTATATGCACTACACTATCAGACATGGTGGGAGACCAATTACGAGCTTTGAGCTAGTTCCAGCTGGAGCGGTGCCCCAGTGGGACAGACACTCTTTTAATAATTTTAAGTTAAATATTCCAGAACATTAATGGACAAGTAAAATAGAGCAGTTCTGAGATGACGCAATACAGCATTTCGTTTTTGTGACCATTTAACTGATGAACTTAATAATATTGTGCCAGCATTGCCAGCATTGGAAATACTGGTATTAACGTTTTGAAAAACCTTTCAGATACGTATAAGTGATTACATGAATAAAATAAAACGTCTTTATATGTATGCAATTTAAACGTATTGCAGAAATGTGTACAATCAGAACCCAATATTAAGAGGTATTGATTTATTATTCGGAATAAGGTGCATTAAGGTCTTAATTATGACTCTCTATATAAGGATATTGCAATGAATTAATGACTTAACTCACAAAGGAACTATAATCCCGCGCAATATCCTACTTTCAACGTCACGCTTTCTAAACAAGAATTAACTCCGATTGAATCACATTGAATCCGCGCACATCCATCCATCGCGAATTGAGCGATTACTGAGCCAATGAAGCTCATGGGCCACCATGATCTCGCCCAGTCGCCAAATGGGGCGCGCCAAATGCAGCGAATAACAGTGACGGAAGCCCGGGTCACCACCCCAATAATCGACAGAACCGCCGCGCCGGCGGTGCAGCCGAAGCGGACGCAAGAGACAGCGCGGCGACAAAGCGCGCCGGGCAGTGGGAAATGATTGATGACTCCGGGTCCATCTACAGCTTTGGTAATTACTCCCGTTACCGTAGAGACACCGGGAGAGGTGGCTCAGGGCATCAAATGATGTCAATTCAGTGCCTCTGACCTGGAGGTCCTAGGTTCGAGTCCCAATGGTGGCAGGATTTTCGACACTAGCTTGTCCACTAGGTCGAATTCAGTCGCTGTCTTGAGGATAATTCTAGTAGCTGGCTGACTTGTTCGGTAGTTTTTTGTGGTTTCTCCGTTCGACACTAAGCAAATGTCGGAGTAGTACCCAACAAACGGGCCATGGACCGCGCGCAATCTTTCCTTCCCTTTCCATGTCCTACCCTAACCCTTACACTAATATGCACTATGCTACCACACATGCCGTGAGACTGGTCTGGATCTTAGAGCTTGTTCCTGTTGTGGTGGTGCCACACTTCTGGGAGGTACTTGGTTGGGGAAAACGTCACTAGCCGACGGTAGGTCGGCACCAGGTCTCATCATACAGTAGGGGAAGACCACCGCCACCTCCCGAGCAAAAATATATATAACACTTACGGGATTAATGACCATAGTAGTTGATGCGCCCGGAATCACTAACAACCAACCAACCTACTTCACACATAAATTTGAACACCCAGAACTGAAGCACATCAAATATATTATCTTATGTATGCATATATAGTATGAACCTACGGTGTCATTAGGAAATGTGCAACTTGTCCAAAAGATATTGTGCATTTCTTTTGTCTATATTCTTCTTGACTTTAATAGACACAGTACCATTTTACAGATTTGACCAGATATCACTGTCCAGAGGGCAAAGATCACACCACCTCTCGAGGAAAGAAATATAAGTGCAATGCACTTACGGGACTAATGACTTTAGCAGTTGACGCGCCGTGGAATCACTAACCGCAATACTACCCGTTAGTACTGCCCGGAATAACAATCAATCGTCACTGTAGTGATTATTTGTATCTCGGGAGTTGGTGGCGTTTCTTGTCCGATAGATGATGAGATCTGACGCCGACATGCACGGATTCCTGCGATGAGGGATTTTCCTCTCCAGGTATATCCCCAGCACGGACCACCCCAGATGGCACACATATCCAAGCGCCTCACTAGACTCCTCACATGTGAGGTAGTGTAGTGCATGTAAGTGCAAGAATGTTTCTGTGTGTGTGTGTGTGTGTGTGTGTGTGTGTGTGCGCGCGCGCGTTCGTGTATGTGAGAAGAGGTATGTGAGAGGAGTTCGTGTATGTGAGAGGAGAGGACAAATATGAAGAAAGGACAAAAATGTTTTGTATCAGAGTTTGCCGATCAGAGCAGCCGGCCATTTGAAATCTCCTCCAAACCGCGGCTGAATTCGACCTAGCTATATCGATTTGCCACCGTCGGGACTCAATCCTCAGGACCTCCGCAACAGATTCACTAAGGAGACTGTGGCAATGTGGACTCTGAGCTAAACTCAGCTGATCGTGGAAAGAGGAGGGATGATCAGGGATAAGAGGTGACGGTGGCGAGCGGGAACATGCAGTAGAGAGCTGGTGGCGAGTGTAGGTATAAGAGATGAGGGAGATAGGGAGATATTTACCGGAAGACGACTAAATTGGCAAAAACAGAGTAGGGAGAAAGGAGGTGGAGAAAAAAAGAAACGAGGAAATGGTGGGAAAAAAAAAGGAGAAGACCGTAATGGAAGAAATGGGGGGGGTTAAAGGGAAGGGAATGTCGGCAAAGGAAGGGGAAAATGGTAAGTACAGAAGCTATGAGCAGGGCGTTAACGGGGCATGTAGGGTGGAAGGCATACGTGAAAATTAAGGCGAAAACTAGGAGAGAAGAATGTTGCGAGGGGTGTGGGGAAGAAATGCTTGGAATGTCATTAGAGGAAATACGCTGTTGAAGAAAGGAAATAAAAATGTATGGTGCAAATGCTATGAGCTGAGGAAGAAGACAAGGAATCAACAGCAAGAAGAGCGACGTAATAGTCACAGGGGTGATAGTGAGGTAGTTGACGATAAAGATGTAGGATATTTAGGCGGTGACGTTTGAAAGGCAGGTAATGCATATGTAGCAGATGTATTAACGATGAGAGTTGAGAAGACTGGAACTTGGAATCGTCTTGAGTGACATGGATGTCGTGGACAATGTTTGCTACCCAGATGGTACGATTTGTGTATGCGGTTGTATCAACGTGAGCAGTAACGATAGTAATGCAATATCCAGCAGCAAAAACGATTTGTTGACAACTCTGAATTTAGAAGCATGAAAGAAGAGGATAGAAATGCATAAATATCTAACATGAGGAATCAGGAGACGAGAAAATGTTGGCGATCGGATTTGCGGTATCGGAGTGGGTGAAATAAATATCAGCGGTGACGTGAGTGACAAAAAAACTCGGAGGGAGGCAAAGGTGATTAAGGACTCTGAAAAAGCGGGGATGTATTTGGCAAATAAGGCTTTTTGGGAGACGGTAAAGATGAAGTTGCCGTGAGTGATGAAAGCAGTTAGAACGTCAAACAGAAGGAAGACGGGACAGCGAGGGCGATGAAAGGGGCGTAGAGAGATGACACGCTTTGTCGGATGTGGCTGGAATAATTAGAGCAGCGAGGAGCAGGAGGAGATTGCGAACGATATTGGAAACGGTGAAGATTAGGCATTAATAATTTGTGAACGACAAGAATGCAAGAGATGTTTGAGGTAATGAGGGTAAAGAGTTAAGGTGTAATGGTTAGCGACGACGTGATGAGATTATAAAGGAAAATTTAAATAATGAGGAAGCTGAATTGCGAGAGATCACGTGGTGGTCAGGTTATAATATAATGGTGGTTACCTTATATTATAAGGTATTGTAACCGGCAAGGTGAGCTATGGATGCTAGTGCTGCAGATTTCATTGATATTTCCGAGCACGTCATATGGTTTGGTATCAAGAGCAGTGAATGATAACTGATGTTACTGCAGTGCCTCTGACCGGGAGGTCTGAGGTTCGAGTGCCGATGGTGAAAGGATTTTCTACACTAGCTTTTCAGCTAGGTCGAATTCAGGCGCTGTCTGGAGGAGAGTTCTAGCGGCCGTCTGCTCTGATCGGTACTTTTCCGTGGTTACTCTTAACAACACCAGGCGAATGTCCAAGTACCCTAACAAACCGGCCATGGGCCACGCGCGATCTTTCCTTCCTCATTCTTGTCCTAACCTCATCCCTTGCACACACACACACACACACACATAACATGCACTACACTCCCACAAATCCCGAGACCGGTCGGGGACTTAGAAATTGTCTCGGATTGTGCGGTGCCCCGCTGGTGGGAGATACCTGGTTGAGGAAAACCCTGCTAGTCGACGGTAGGTCTGCGCCCGATTTCACCATACAGTGGGGGAAGCTCACCGCCACCACTCGACGAAAAACATGCACCACACTCACGGGATTAATGACCTCTGTACTCGATCCACCCGGAATCAATCAATCAAATGCTTTGGTTATTAGGTCCGTTAATGTAATGAATGTTATTAATCCGGAAGATGGTGGTGTTCCGCCTCAAATGAATCCTGAGATCCGGTGGCGAACTCCACGTAGGATTGAGAAAATTTCCTTCCTTTAGGTATCTCACCCAGGGGCTCATCTCCACAAAAACACACTCCGATCTCCCCACATGTGTGCTTGTCTAGTGTAAATAGTTTAGGTATGTGTGTATGAGATGACCGCACAGAATAAGGTAAATGGCATGGCGGTCTATGGCATGTTTGTTTATGTGGTGGAAATTTGCCAGATATTGATCGGAGCAACCACGGAAAACTACCAATCAGAGTAATCGACTGTAGAATCCTTCTCCAGAGAGCGTCTGAATTCGATCTAGCTAGTATTGCAAATCCGTCATAGGACCTCCATCTCTAGGATCCCTCGTTCGGAGTAGGAACAAACTCAGCTGCAATGCTGATTCTACGCTTAACTCAGCCAGCGGGGTCCATGGGGGAGTAAAGGTTCACAAGCGGTATTGTAAGTGGTAGATTAAATGGATGCCTAGGGCGGGGAGGAGAGAATAGACCTGTGGAACACAGGGGATCACATGAGTGGAAAGGCGGGGTAGGCTAGTAGGTGAAAAAGTGGAGTGAGCTGCGTGGTTGGAGAGGGCGACGCGAGTAGTGCGATTTCGGAACGCAGAGAGGATAATGGGGACAGCGACGGTGAGAGCAATGAGAGCGACGAGGATGGCGCAGAAGGCTCGATAGCATGAACGGCGAGGGCGGCGAGGGCGGCGAGGGCGGCGAGGGCGGCGAGGGCGGCGAGGGCGGCGGGCGGGAGGGCGGCGAGGGCGGCGAGGGCGGCGAGGGGCGGGCGGGAGGCGGCGAGGGCGGCGAGGGCGGCGAGGGCGGCGAGGGCGGCGAGGGCGGCGAGGGCGGCGAGGGCGGCGAGGGCGGCGAGGGCGGCGAGGGCGGCGAGGGCGGCGAGGCGGCGAGGGCGGCGAGGGCGCGGGGCGCAGGGCGGCGAGGGCGGCGAGGCGGCGAGGCGGCGAGGGCGGCGAGGGCGGCGAGGGCGGCGAGGGCGGCGAGGGCGGCGAGGGCGGCGGCGAGGCGGCGAGGGCGGCGAGGGCGGCGAGGCGGCGAGGCGGCGAGGCGGCGAGGGGCGGCGGGGGCGGCGAGGGCGGCGAGGGCGGCGAGGGCGGCGAGGGCGGCGAGGGCGGCGAGGGCGGCGAGGGCGGCGAGGGCGGTGAGGGCGGTGAGGGCGGCGGGGGCCGCGAGGGCGGCGAGGGCGGCGAGGGCGCGATCCGCGAGATTAAGCGCGGGCAACGACCAATGGCGCCCTTTGAATGGAGCGACGGTGGCGCCGCTGCGGCGCAGTGCGGGGAGAGAGGCTGTGCGGGGTCGAGATGACAACGGCCGAATCAAGTGAATGAGCGGAGAGCGTCCGAAAGAGTGAAGGTGATTGTGAAGGCGAGTCGTTGAAATCTGGAGGAATGGAAGCCGCGGAGACCCAAATAGAAGTGAGGACGTTGGAAGAGAAAGTAGATGGTTCTGTCAGAGGAAAAGAGCAAGACATTTTCTCAAAATGGATGTTAGAAGCAAATTTAGATGATGAAATGTCTTAGTATATTAAGAAATGTAGTTCATTCACTCTACAAAGACTGGAACAGTATATTTTATTAAATATGTTTAATATTTTTACTGGTTTAAAATATCTTTTGAAAATGTTTACAACGTGGATCACGGATGATCACGGTGATCAATGGATCACGTTTTTAATTAATTAATTGCTCAATAAAGAATATGAGAAAAGTGACAACAATATGCAGGTACTTTTTAAAGTTGAATATTGTATATTTTAGACTTTAGATGTTTTCTTTATTACGGACTGAGGTAGAGATACAAAAAATCAAAACTATCACTCTGAATACAATCCACAATGATACAAATACTTCCACAATGATGCAATTCACGCTGAATGTATGAATACTTTAATAACTGTAAAACTTGAAAAAAAGATACGTTAGGGATTATATCTAAAATGTAATTAATGTAAGTGGACAACTTTCATCTAGAAAACAAAATATTTTATGTACCAGCAATTAATCATAGCGATATGGGTTGAATCTACAATGAAGGTAGTAAAACAGATAATGGGATTCATACGTCGAATAAACGTTATGTGCTAGGAATTTGACTTACAAGAACAATATAAAGCGGTAAAAATGTGATAAAGATATCAAAGTGATAAATATGTGACTCAATGTAAACACAACATATAGAATTATAAATCAGTTTTCCATTCAGCGTTTATTTATACATCAGCAACTACAACAGACATATCTGAAACCACACTTTATCAAAACATAAAATGAACGTGCTAAAATATAGAAAAAATATAGAGTAATCTGAAAAAATGAAACTGCAATATTCAATCAGTATTTCAGTTGTTAGAAGAATGAAGAGATAATGAAACAAATGTATATCAAGAAGAATGAGAGATATATCGTGACATTGTATCTCAGC
Source organism: Teleogryllus oceanicus (assembly GCA_964035755.1). Classification (NCBI taxonomy): domain Eukaryota; kingdom Metazoa; phylum Arthropoda; class Insecta; order Orthoptera; family Gryllidae; genus Teleogryllus; species Teleogryllus oceanicus. Next base: position 30,152,032 of record CAXIVR010000003.1, read on the forward strand.
ACGACCATCCACAACAGAATTGCAAAGAGAGTACATCAAATCAAGAGACTTTCATAAGCAGAGAAAATAATGAGAAGCAAAATAATAAAGATTGGAAGTAATGTCCCCATTAATGAATATAATTTTCTAAGCAATGAAACAATATCTTCGTAATGATTATTTACGGAGAGAACATTTTTTCATAGATAATTAGAGCCAACAAGCACAGGCACGTATTAGGCCTAAAATAGGTAGGAAAAAGTAATTTAGTTTTCCGTAACCTAAAATGAATATATTCTGACTAAAACGATGTACAAAATGACACATATGATAAATGAGTATAAATAAAATTTCAAACTAATTCCCATTATTTAAATATTCAAAAAATCCAAAGAGAACACCACCAGCAGTAAAAAATATCTTCGCCAATTTCAAACTCTTTTCTATACGTGAGTCGAAGGCTACTCGAACTCAAAAATAAGCTAGAATTTCAAGAATACCATTGGAGAAACTAGGAATTTTAGCTAGTACCGTTTTGTTTTCTCTCAGCGGTTTTAATACTTTCTGACAGTATATCCTGAGTTCAACATCATGACTAATATTCTGCGTACGTATAAAGAAAAAGAACAAAATGCCAGAATGCGCCCGTATTGCCCAGACTAGTCTATCGGTTTCCAGCTGGATCAAGATCACTACAATATTATTTTTTAATAGAGGAGAAAAGAAAAAAAAATACAGAGAACGAAAAAGTTCAAAGGAAGACAAAAAGTCCAAAGAGGTATTTGAAGCAAAACTTGGTCAAAATAGGAAAAGGAGAAACATTTTCTAAAACAATTCTAGAAGCATAGTCAAATAATTCCTAGTTAAAGGTCATAAAATCGTAAAATAATAAATATTTCGCTGAATTTAGGGTCTCCGTTTATAATTTTTAATTATTTTTGTGCGGCGCTAAAGCACCGTTCGAGCCTTGGTCTGATATTCACGTATTCGTATCTGCCGGATGTAACCTTTCACATTTTTCTTCAAGGATACTATACCAGATGTGTGATCGCTCTCTACTATGGAATAAAACGAAATGAGCGGGTCACTCCAATAACTTAATGTTATATCCAAAATTTAGGAAGTCCTACAGGAGTGGGTCCGTCTTTTATCTTGTTTTAAGATATTAAATAAAACAGGCAAGTTAACTTTTAACTTTAAGAACGTTTTGATATATTCTATCAAATTTCTGTGGTACAATTTCGTTACTAATCTACGTATTAGCTATAAATTCAAGTAACTTGCTGTATGGCTCAGCAAATTCCTAAAATATTAATTGACTGCAGATATACCTTTTCTATTTACAAAAATGCTTTCAATGACCCAATATCATCTTACAGTTTTACATTAAAGAAAAATTCATATGACGATATACCCTTTTTCATATACCTATTACTTAAACTAATACAATGAATGAGGTCCCTTAAGCGGTTACACTATCACACAATTTATTAACCTCTTTATCATTTAATTAACTCAATTTAAATTATGTATTGCAAAAAAAGAATATTCATTACAAGAACAAATAAAATGGTTAAACAAAAAATCGAAAGGAATAAATTTTACATCTTTTCGTATGAATAATTGATCTGAATTCTCGCTACGTTATAGAAATATTGATAGGTTATGCTTAATAGCTGTGGTATAAACGTCTAACCATCTCCGTCTGGGCGTGAGGTGAAATCTATATTCTAATGCATGATTTATCCGCCTTCCAACTGTCCTTTCAAAAGGGATTTTGTTAAAGTTTTGAAATTTGTCTTTTTAACTCACGACGTCGCTGCGAAGACACTTTCTTGCCACTCCAGAAGACGGCGATGGTCCGGCTGCGTCAAGGTCGAATTAACCTCTCGCGTCGTGAAGTACTTTTCTTCGTCGGCTTGCTGCTCGCCGATCTCGCAAAGCAACCCAGCCCGACGGCGGTCTCCAACAAATATACGCCACTCACTACTTAGAATGTCCAAGCGAAATACAACGCAAGACAGTACTGGTCCGTTGCGTGCGAAGGTTAATAGCAAAGAAAAGAAACTGATCCGTTCGAAGGTTCGCGGTAAAGAGAGAAACTGGTCTGTACCGTTCGAAGGTTCGCAGCAGAGAGCGAATTTTTCCTTGCGGTGCTGATCGCGCCGTCTGAAATTCTTCAAAGCGGTTCCTGATTGGATGTTGAATTTCCGCTACTTGAGTGCGTTCAGAACTTTGACTCAGAATATAGAATGTCTACTTTCTGGCGCACCTCCTTGGAGTTCAGTGGTACTATTACTGCTTTGGGTCTTCGTTTACCATTATCGCGCGCTGTTTGAACGATGTAACCGACTTATGAGCGGTTACACGGAGAATATAGGTCAATAGTATGTCGTAAAAGCCCTTAGTTATACCGTGGTGTAGTTTTTTAGAATACTGTTTCCTTGAAATGGACTACCGAAAATAACGCTTCTTGTCATTGGAATTTTCATTCAAGCTCTAACGTCACCCAACCTGACAACTTTTTTAGAGTTGAAAATTCGTTCTGTCAATGCAGTACATGCACGACCTTCTGTGAAGAGGTTGTAAGATGAGATGTGGAATCCGGTATCTCGGAAATGAGTTCCAATGTGGGCACCGCTCGAAAATGTGTTTCATAATAATGGTGAACTATGCTAACAGTGAATTAATTATAATAATAGTCAATAACTGTAAACGGTTTAGACTAAAGTAATTTACGTGTTGGGTACGGACTATTTAAAAAAATTGCTTCTCTAAAATAAAAATTCTGCCTCGGCAATCTATAATTACAGCTGAATAAATTGAAATATGCTCACAAAAAAGGAAGGTAGACGCAGCACAATTGAAAGAGTACCGTGAGGGAATAGAAGAGTATAGGAAAATGTGTGAACAAAAAATGTAGCTCGACTAACCAAAACCTAATGCGGGAAGGAAAGGCAAACACAGAGAGGCAATGATTCCCATTATCCTTAATTAGTATAAAATATATCGCAAAGTGCTAGTCCTACAGTTGAACGGAATGGAACGCGAGGGATCTGAAGGAGTGAATACGCAAGAGGCAAGGGACACAGTGCGTGGTTGGCTTCGGTATAGGAGGGCGTAGATGAGGCCAGATAGATGCGGGGCCGATTAAGGGCAGCGATTTGCGCGGCCCGCCGCTGCAGTTTAGAGCGACGCTGGCGGCGACGCTCTAATGACTCCGAAACAAAGAGAACCTGTCAGAGGAACGCTGCGGAATCGCGGCGACACGACGTGGGCCACGGGGGGATGAAAGAGAATTAGTGACGGTGGTAGTAATAGCAACAATAAAGGTGATGAAGTAGTTATTGATGACGATGGAAGTACTCAGAATGAAAGTAACAAGGACGATGAGCACGAGGAAGAAGTGAGTGGCAAGAAGTGCGGCTCAGAATGTTTTTTTGCGAAGACAAGTGAAAATTACTAATAACCTTCCGCATTAATATAAATATCGAAATTAAAATCTCAAAAAAATAACAATGACACAAAAGCCAAAGGTAGAATTTTTATTGAGGTATTTGTCCGTATACGTGTGTCTTCTATGGAAACTTGCATGTCTAAAATAATAGAACCTCCGTTTTTTCTCTCGCGAAAAACCTAAACACCCTGTGCTAATTGAATTGACTTCACTCACGCGCTCCTAATCCTCTTATATTTTTTTTCTCCAAGATTGAGGGAAGAAAACTGAATAGGGATAAGGGGTCTACTGAGTTCATCTCATAGCGGCGTAAACTGTGATAAAACGTACGGACGAAGTGTCATTTTGCACTGGAAGAGGTAGTTCAAGGCATCAACTGATTTCACTGCAGTACCTCTGACCGGGAGGTCCTACGCTCGAGTCCCGACAGTGGCAGGATTTTCTGCACTAGCCTACTAGGACGAATTCAGTCGCTGTTTGGAGGAGAATTCTAGCGGTCGGCTGCTCTAATTGGTAAATTTCCGTGTTTTCTTCAAACGAATGCCGGAGCACTAGCCTACAAAATGGGCCACGGACCGCACGCGATCTTTCCCTACCTCTTCCTTGTTCCATCCTCACCCCTGACATTAGCAAGCACTACACTACCCACACGTGCTAAGAAACTGGTCAGGAGCTTAGAGCTTGTCCTGGCTGGGACGGTGCCCCGCTAATGAATAAAATAATATAACAGTGATCACAAATTAAAATATTTTCCGCCTCATTTTTATAATACCAAAATAAAATTAAATGCTATGAAGTGAAACACTAAAACTCTTTCGTTTGTTTAATATCAAAGCCGAATCATATCGGCTGTACGATTTCCAAAAGTTCTTGTGTAGTATTTTATGTGGTACAATTTTATTTCCCATTTTTACACGTTCTCTTCTCTCATTTCGGCTTCTTTTGAACCGCAGCAATTTTTTGTAATTAAATCAAAATGTTTAGCTTTAATATATAAAAATATCTTATACATACACTCATAATTGGGTAACAACATGTGGTAACGTGTGTTTCAGTGCTCACCGAATCTATCATTTTGCTACAGAATAGTCGCAAGCAAATATCAGGAACACACAACCTGAGACACCAGAAAGCACATGGATATTCTTGATCTCGCGTTTACATCCTCTGCTATTACTCCGGAACGACCCTCGCTAGCACATTCCCATTACAAATCTGAGACCCATTTGTCGCGCACGAGCGCTCATCGTCGCCAGCAGCTGCGAGTCGCATGCGACCGCCGCGCATTAGGCCAATGCGGCGGAGGCGCCAACTCGCAACCACGACTGCGTCAGGCGGTCGCAACGACTTCTGGGCGAGAGCCTGCGTCAATGGGGCTCGTTCCCGTAATCCTTTACGTGTCGATCGTGCGCCTCCGCCGCGCAGCAGATCGACTCACGCGAGAACGTGGCGAAGCGGGCCGCGTGGGCGTGGCAGCGCGGGGGGAGGGGGGGGGGACGGACGGGGAGGTTGTGGAGCGGGGCGGGGCGGGGGAGGGGCGGAGCGGGGCGGCGGAGAGCGGGTTGATGGGGAGAGCTGCTACCGTTTTCATTCATCGCTAATGAAGCCGCGTACCACCGCACGAGACAGCGCAGAATCAGCTCGATCGTGCACAGTGGGTCGAAATGGATTCCGAAGCACGTGAAAACTCGCATTTGTAATAGACCGTTTTAGTCAATCAAAAAATGTAAAATGTCTGGTTAAGTGTGGGTGTATAATAATTATCTATATTTCAAATTTTAAATTGTCGGTTTTAATGATAAATGTTTTATTGATTTATTAATGTTTCCGAGCGCGTCAATAGCTAAGATCATTAGTCCAGTAAGTATACTGTTTTTTTTCGGGGGATGAGGCAATGATCTTCCCCCGTCGAATGGCAACATCCGGCGCCTTCAGCGGTTTCCTCAACACGGTATTTCCCATCAGCTGGGAACCGTCCCAGTCAGAGCAAGCTCTAACAAGCTCCTGACAGGTCTCCCGACAAGTGTGGTAGTGTAGTGAATGAAAGTGTAAGTCCGGGGTGGGGATAGGAGAAAGAAGAGGAAAGAAACATCGCGCCCAGTCCTTAGCGCGGTTGGTTACGGTACTACTCCGGCATTCATCTGGAGTTGATGGGAGACACCATGGAAAACTACCGATCAGAGAAGCCGGTCGCTAGAAGTATTCTCCAGTCAGTGGCGGTACTAGACCTAGCTGTCTTGGGAGGGTCAAAAACCTGTAACCGATCTGTCTCGAACCAAAGGACCTCTTGATCAGAAGCTCTGCAGTGACATCAGTTGATGCCCTGAGTCACCTAAGCTGATATACATTGACAGAAAATAAGGATCCTCTGGCCTTGTGATAGGACTCCATAGTTTCGTTCAAAACCCAGTAAGATTGACGAAATACAAAAACAATAAAACAGTTTCGATTGATTGATTTTTTCTTGTTTCCGGGCGCATCAACTGCTTCGGTCATTAGTCCCGTTAGTGTAGTGCATGTTTTTTCTCGGGAGATGGCGGTGATCTTCCCCCGCTGGATGGCGAGATCCGGCGCCGACCTACCGTCGGCTAGTGGGGTTTCTCCCTAACCAGGACTCTCCCACCAGCGGGGCACCGCCCCAGCAGGGACAAGCTCTAAGCTCCCGACCGGTCTCCAGGAATATGTGGTAGTGTATTGCATGTTAGTGTAAGTGTGTGTGTAAGGGGAGAGGATAGGACGAGGAAGGGGAAAAACAGATCGCGCGCGATTCGTGTCCCGTTTTGTAGGATACTGCTCCGGCATTCGCCTGGTGTTGATCGGAGAAACCACGGAAAACTACCGATAAGAGCAGCCGGCCGCTAGAATTCTCCTCCAGACAGCGACTGAATTCGACCTAGCTGAAAAGCTAGTGCATTGCAGTTGATGCATTGAGCTACCGCTACCGGTAAAACAGTTTCGATTTTGACAGAAAATTCAAATATTTTATTTTGTTAATTCGCAATTTATCATATCTAATTTTATTTATATCTTATTCAGTGGGTCACTAGTTACGACACAGCTGGCGTCACGTGACGAGGAAGAAAAGAGTTTCAGTATTCATGAGTGCCATTTCAGAACAGCCCGGTTTTGCTGCTCCATGACCCCATTTTCCACACACTCAACAGCAGCATTTTTCTCCTGCAGGTCATTGGTATTAAATAAATACGTACTGGTTTAAACGTTAAAAACGACGATTTGAATAATATTTCCTGTAATCATTGAATGTACTATTTGAATATTACAAAACAGAATTTTTGTAACATTGTTTTAACATTTTAATATTTTTCAAAAGGTGCTAAAAGTGTGTATTTTAGTAGGAATTAACGTATTGACTAGTTATTAATTGTAGCTAATTACATCGTTTCATGATAGATTATAACAACATACACTTGGACATTTCTTTCTGTAATTTCCATTTATGATCATTTTATTTCTGAGTGGACATTTGTGCTATAACGTGAAAAGTAATAAATAACATTCCTGCAGCGCGCATTTCTTGTTCGAATAGAAAGTATTATTTGCGTTACTTATTTACTTATTTATAAACAGGCAATCGCCCACTAACACATATTACCATACACGTCGTAGAAAATGTAATACTATAGTATATAAGAACAAGAAAGTACACACACACGCAAACACCCACACACCCCGCGCACCCCCCCCACACCCCCACACCCACACACACCGACACCCACCCACCCACACCCACACCCACCCACCCACCCACACACACACAGACACACACCCACACACCCACACCCACACACACACATATATATATATATATATATATATATATATATCCTACGCGTTTACTTGAAGTCTTTTAGCTGCTTGAAGTCATTTAACTACTTTGAACCACTTTAACGTTAACTACTTGAAGTCATATATCCAAAGTGTCTTCACTAGACTTATACAAGTTTTATTGGAGTACATATCAATATTTTAATTCATTTACTAATTTGCTCATTTTCCATAGTGGTGCAAAATAAAACTGATTTGCTTTCGCTAAAGTTTTCGCTAAACTTTATGTAGAGTAAAAACATTTTGGCGCTCGTTTAGTGCGTGACAATCGTTTGCAAGTCGATCGTGCTTCTACCCCGTCGCACACCGGCTCTCGCGAGGACGGGACGGGGGACTCCGGTCGCTTTCAATCATTGCCAATGAAGCCACGCAATACCGCTCGCAACGGCGCACAATCAGCTTGAGCGCGTCACCCAGTGGACCGAAGCAACTAAATCCTCAGGACACATGTTTGTCGTATTCTAACACATTTGTAAACGGGCATTTGAAGAAGCTCAAAAATTAATTGCAAATAAAGTTAAAATTACAAAAGAAAAACTCCCTCGTATATATTACGTAAATGAAGTTTTCATTCCCTTAATAAACGATCGTCAACATAAATACTACGATCCTAAATTAATACGAGTATAAACTATATTAATAATACAATAAAATTACCTTGCTAATCTATTTTAATAAAACAAGGTTGTGGGAAATGAGCGTGAAATTAAAAGCGTTTATAATTCACGAAAACGATTAACTCACGTCTAAGCATTTCATTAATTGGACTTACACACATCAAATTTTCATGTCTATTTTTATGACATGTTGTTATTAAATATTGTTGTTATACATAATATCAGTAGATGCAGTGTTATCATTAGAAAAACTAAGTACAATATTTAATATTTTGAGTATGTGTGAAAATATGAGCGGCAAGCTCTCAAAGAATGAAATTGAAGATGCCGAAATTGTCATGTATTTAACAACGATTTGTAAAATATCACAAAATGAAATAAATAAAATGTTTTGTTTTCCATTTACAGATGTACATTTACGCTGCCAACTAACAATAATATATTCATAAAGAAGGATGACAAAATCTTGTTTTATGAACTTTCGCATGTACACATAATCAAGAGCATTAAATATATATAAAACCAATTTTCTTGTCTAATATAATTTCACGGGTAATTGTAATTTTTTTTTCGAGTAAGTAGTACAGAAAAAAGTTATATAAAGCTCAAAAATATCGATGTCAAGATTTAGATGAAAATTACTCATTTCGAGGTTCACAATACCGACAAAGAATGATTTCCCGAAACAACTGTTCGGCTCGAAGCAAAGTACGTTGATAACAATGTCAATGTACAATTTTTCATGAAAACCTCTGAATTTTCAAAAATTGCATGAGTTAAATGTTACGACTGCTTACTACAACTATATTATTGAAGAAAATTAAAAGAATTTAATAACTGAAAAAATTAAAAATTCAACAAGATGGTTTTCTCAAAACGACATGAAATTTTTAAAATTTATTATTGAGTAAGCAAACTTTGATTAACTGTTTAGAGTATGGTATATTACAAAATGTACTATAGTTTTCCCTCTATTCGTTTTAGATATCTTGTTGTGCTGTGTATATTTGTAAGAGCATTTTCAGACATGACTACTCAGTTTTGTTTTTAATTTATAGTTTTTCGCATAACTACTAAACTCATGAAGAGAGAATAATGAATGTTTAAATTTGGTCAATGAAGACGTGCAGATTTCGAAAATTTGACAGAGGGAGTCGTATACGACCTCTAACGTTGAGAAAAATGACATTATACTGGTATAATGAAAAAAATCGACATTTTGAAGATTATTGAAAAGCAAGTAATATTTTATAAATAAAAAATTATAGTTGAAATTACTACAAAATTACTCACGCGTTCTCCCAGGCTATTTCTTCAAATTTGGATATAAAATTGCAGTCATGTTTCGTTATATTTTTTAGTAAAAAGAAGAATGGTCTGAAACGTATTATTTAAATCTTTTTTTAATTTGAAGTAGAATTATTACATTGTTTCAGAAATTACGTTTTTTTGTGTTGAATGAAATTGAGTATCTGGATAACTAAGTCCAAATTTGAACTTGCGGTCTTCTGCACTTCATCGAGGCATAACCCTTAGTTTGATTGTTATGATGCTGATTTCATGCGTTGAAAAACCTATTTGGCCTGGGGAAAAAGAACTCCACTTAATTTGGTTTGTTTTTTTTCTACAGAAGAATTATTGGAGGAAGTTTCTGCCAAAATGTCTTCTTATGAATCCAACATATCAGAATACAATAGCCCTTATAAGTAATTTCACGGAAAATGAGTGAATATGGCAACCTAAGCTTCATATTCATATAAATAAGCTTTATTAACAATCAATGTAGTTTACAGTACAAGGGAACAGAGAAAGGAACATACAATTCGTAGATTTACCATAAATGTCAAAGTATTCTACCCGCATGTCAATATTGTTGTGAAATCTTGCAATAGAGTGTCTGGCACTGACAAGTACATGTAAAATGAAGGAAATTGTAACAGTAAGCATGCTGAGAGTGTTATTTTAAAGAGTAGAGATACTAATCGGTTTGAGTGACTAGGAGTTCATCTTAGTTGTTTTCTCTGCCACCTGAACACTTATTAACGCATATCTGATATACGTTCACACGCTCACGATACTTTGATCCACAGTGCAAATTCGAATTGTAAACAGCGCGTCAGTTTAGTGAATGTGACGCATACAATCTTCGCCGAGGGAGTCACTCACGTGCGGTTCCTACCCAGCATTACAAGCGTGCTTTACTATTGCCGTAAACACAGCCCTATTCCCAGGAGAGACGGCACGAGGTTCCATTCTCTAGAACGTTGAATCGCGCTACTTTCCATTTGTTTCTCTCCTTACAAAACTCTACCTGTTTCTCTCCATGCACAATTCGATCCGAAATTGAAGACAAAACTTTCCTTACAATTTATTTACAACTTTCAACGTTCCACTTACAACTTAATACAATTTATCCCCACAACTTTCCTTTCATCATATTATAAAATTCACATTTAACATTAGTATCATATGTTTTATATTCATGTCAAATATTAGAAATATTTGATCAGGTTTTCCGAACACGAGAGTAGATGATCTGTCAATTTTTAACATAATTTATAAATTTGGTATATGGTCTGAGGGAAGTAAAATGAATTATGCCATTTACTGTCTCATTGCATAGAAACTACGGTGTTTAATACCAGACTGGTCTTTGTAAGCTTTTCATTCATTAACTTTAATTTTTATTTATTGGATAATAAGATACATAGTTAAGTACTTTAATACTTCAAATAACTAATTTTTGGGATCTTAGCATTGACTCCATATACTTTTTTAATACTGATTCTAACTGTATATTATTAAAAAAGCTCAAAATACGTTTTACTTATTCTCCAGCTTGGTTTCGACATCGAAATTAGCATGAATCGGGAACCTGTTTATAATTCTTGTCTGGGAATCTGTTATTTCAGGAAGATTAAATTAGGTTGGATGTTCGATTTGGTTGATGCATGAAATGAAATTGTTTGAGATTTTGATAATAAATTATATTAAGTAAGGAATATTTCCTTGTAATAACAGATAATATCTTCAAAATCTGTGGTTTAAGCAATGTTAAATCATGATATGTGTTCGATTTGATTGATGTATGAATAGAAACACACTGATATATTGATGTTCAATGGCATTAAGGAATTTCCAAGCAATGGATATTTTTTGGGAATCTTGTAAACGATGGATAATATTTTTGAGAATTCTACTATTTGAGCAAAGTTAAATGATAACTTGCGAATGATTTGGTTTATGCTTGAATATAAATTGAGACAATTTATATTCTTTGAAATTGAACTTGCTTTTGGTGATATAACGGTTAGCTTATCGGACTGTTGTTCCCATGTTTGGGGGTTCGAACGCGATTGAAGCCGTGGATTTTAAGGGCGACAAAATCGTTCGTACGCCTTCCTTCGAAAGGGAAATAAAGCCGGCTGTCCCATGTTGTAATTTAACTGCATGTAACAGATCCTCAAGCCTAATGAAAGCCTTTGAGCGAAATTCAAAATCACCAGCTTCGTCGCCAGAGTAATACCTTATTTCTCCGCTAGATGGCGAAAGGAGCATAGCGATATTTACGTGGTGAAATGAAAGAGTGGACCTCACGGTTCGAGTCTCGCCATGTAAAATAAGACTTAACACAACACCCAAACACAACACTACCTTGTGAGGGCGATTCGTGCAAGTTGCCATCGCAAATTGAAGGGCTGCAAACGCCCATTGCGCTCCTCAAGCGGAGGACCCCTCCCAGGAGATGCGACGCGCGCGCGATCTGCCGCCGCGTCGGGACAGCGCGCCTCGCGCTGCGGCCGCCTGCAGCTATATCGCGGCGCTCGCCGTTGCTAGGTTACCGTAATTGAGATTTTACAAAAACACGCCGAGTAAACGCGACGTTACGCCAGCTCGCTTCGCTGTGCATACGGAGGATGCTTCTTTCCCAAACACCGCTAGCGAGTGTTGAACGCCCAGAGAGTCTCATCTCGCTGAATTATTTAGATGAAGAGGAGAATGCAACCGACCGCAATTAGGTGCACAGGTGGCCACAAGTTTGAATTTTGATGGAGATCACTTGGGTGCTGGGTGGTATGTTTTGAAAGTTACTGTTATGGAAAACCCCGTTTATTTATTATGTTTTTGTGAAGTTAGCGACAGTCTGACGATTTTCTCCTTATCATGTTTATGTGCAACGTTAAATTCAAAATGCATTGTTAATCATGTCTGTAGAACACTAGGTAACTTGATGTGCCAGACTAATATGCTGATATTGTTCATCGTCTTTGAAAAATTACATAATGTAATCATACGCGAGGTACACGAAGATACACAATTCCGTAGATAAACGAAGACGATGTTAATGTTTTGTTCAACACTAACAATATTTACTTTTCACTTTACCTTCATGGTAAAATATTAAGATAAATGAAGTTAATAAATTTGTGAAATGACTCATAAAATATATTTTCACATTCTTTATGTTTTCTTCATCTGTGTTCGTATAAGAAAGTTGCAATTATTATACGACATGAATCCAATTCGAGTTAATTTATTACAGTATGTTAAAATAAAGCTAATAATTTTTTTTTCAATTTAAAAAAAAATTTAATTTTTAATTAAAATTTCTACTTATGCTACTTTAAATTTGCCTTGTTTTCCTACAAAAGATTCGGTGAAAGAAAACGCTTCTATAATTATCAAACCAAAACATCTACATTGGATTATGGGAGATAACGCTCACGCCGTCGCCGATGGATTCTCAATGTTTGCTGAATGACCACAAACAATCCCCAACATTCAACAGAGAAAGATATTGATCATTTTATACACTAAGCCGCACGTTCACGTTTATCTCTTCTGTATACATTGGTGCTGCGATCGAGAAATACATGTAGGGTGTTTGACAACCATTCCAATCAGGTACACAAAGCTTTCTTTGCTGAATTGTTTCCAATAGCACGTTTTCATATTCGTGCCAGGGATGCTCATCAACAGCTGCAATCTGTTTCTTTTAAAACTTATTTTGAGAGACTATATTTAGTTGGGACATCCATTAAAAAGTTGTAAATTGTAGATGTGGACTATTAATATTTTTCAGGTTCTTACAAGTTTGTGATCCACGAAAACAATGAAACATTCCAAGAATCTTCGTTGGCAATACATTAAAACATATTACTATACAAACTTTGGACGTCAATTTCTGTTAGAAAATATCCTTGAGTTGTGTAATATCAATGGATAGCAGGTCAGAATGAATATCAAACAGCTACAGTGCACATAGACTTTCACGAGTTGCCTCTAAGAGCCAATGGCACTGGACAGAACACGCAGAATTATTTAACTGCAGAACCTTGCATTTTTAAACCTATTTACTTTCTGAGATTTCCAGTGCAATCTAAAATATATTGACTGTTGAAGTGTCAAAAACGCAATATACAAACTTGATAGTTATATTTAAATTGACCCATATAAAAGGCTAATTAGTATTATTTGCACTATATTTAAAAAGGAAACATGTTTATTATAGAGTAAGTATATGATATAATTGGAAAGTTTTTTTACTGAAGGTAATCCCGGGAAAGGTTTCATTAATAGAAGACAGATAATTAACATCAAGTACTAGTCATATTTTCTTTGAACTAATAACTGCAAAAAAAACCTTTTAAATTAACATAATATTTTTAATGTAGACTGAAGGAACTAATAATGCCAATAGTAAAATTCGCAGCTCATACAAATTTTCGTCGAATGAAATTCAATTGTAGGATCATTAATGGAAACTTCTCAATGAATGTCATTAAAATGAACTGAGTCAGATGCAGATTAAATTGAGCATTTATATCTTCCAAACCGAAGACGAGCTCCGACTTTACAGGACGGCATTAACGATGTGCTTCAACGCAGTTTTGAATATCTCGTTGCTTTCTAACAAGAATGTTTGGAACCACACAGAAGTATAATTTTAAAAGCTTATAAATTAATGATATGTAAAAAATTTTTATAAGAAATGTCTTTATAATTTTGTTGTTCATTATAATGCTATGTGAATTAATGCCATAATACTGAAATTAGAAAACAAAAAAAACGTATATATAAAAATTTTATAATAATATAAATAATATAATATATGTATATTATGGTGTGTGTAACAATATTTGCGTAATTATATTGTTAATAATTAGACAGTCAAACCTAAGAAATTAATTAAGATATATTTCTTGCTTTCATAATAGACTAAATAATCCGGGTTTAACTCACTCATTTCAGCTCACTTTTATGGAATATGTGCATGGAGAACCATAAATACGAGAAAAAAATACAGGAAGTTGCAACTTAGTCTTCTTGAGAAACAATGAAACTATAATTGGTGATTCAGGTGATTATATGGAATTGGGATGTGATCATTCGTCCAAGACTTACCACAAGGCGAAAACACCAATGCCTTACTAAGAATTAGAATCTTCAACCCTAAGATCAAACAATTACTATTGAAGGCGTCGAACTATTTAGATTTGTGTAAATCTTCTACTGGTATATTTGTGAATATTGATTTTATTCATACTATTCTGTTAAAAGATGGTTTTCACGCCTATAACGAACTCAGGATGGAAAAGACACCCTTAACCCTTTCAGTGCTAATGCCGGATATATCCGGCGCAAGACTTTTGTGCCACCAGCGGTAATGCCGGATATTTCCGGCGCGCGATGTTTCGCCTGCTTTCTGATTTTATTTCTAGGGGGCAGTACAAGCTATTGGCTTGGCACATCATCTACAGCTTCCTAAAAGTACTAGGTAGCTGTAGTATTTTTTTCTGACCAATAGAGGGAGCATAAGGAGTGTTTAAGCCGAATTCATCTGCCCGTCGTGCGCGGCGGAGGCGGGCGGGCGGCCGGCGTTAACTGACAAAGGAGTCGCTCGGTACTTGGACCGCGCGCAGATCAAAACATGCAAAATTATATGGCTCCAGCACCCTCCACCAAGGAGGGTGCTGAGGCAATAAAAATCTCTGTGCAAAATCTACCCATCCTGTTTTTTGTGCCTCACTTTGTGTTGAAGCAGAAGGTCGGAAGATACACCGAGTCGCCTGACACAGCGACATTTTCCGACTATCGCCCCATCAGAAACGCAACTGATAACTATAACGTATTAGAGACAAGAAAAACTTAAGAATATCAGTTTAAATACACGTGTAGAGGTGGAATGTCTTTGCAGGGAAGAGACAAGGATTCAACACAACTAATCCTACAGAGAAAGTATTGGGCGCCTCCCGCCTTGTTGCGAGGCGATGCCCGCCAGCTCGTTAGCTCGGAGTGGGCCATCTGAGAAGAGCCCCCCTCCTCCTCCCCAGGCGCAGGCGGTCGGGGCGTAGGCTGGAGGAGGCCTCCCTTTGGCTGCGCGGCCTCCTGCACTTAGCCGCTCTCAGGCGCCTCCCTCCCCACCTGGCGTCGCGGCGCCGAGCCTCGTCGAGCCGAACCCGGCCCCCCACACCCCCGTACGTCGCGCCCTGCCTGCTTCTCCACGTCTCACCGGTCCGTGCCACTCCACGTCACCCACCCCGCGCCTCACGCCTCCCAAGCCTGCCCTGGACCACTTGTCCTTCGTCCTGCGCCCGGGCTCCGATCTCGTCCCGCCCCGGCCCTCAAGCGCGCCCTGTCCCGCTGCCCCCTCTCATTCATACGCTTCCATTGTTCCTCTGCTTACTGTGGTATTTTCTTGCAATTTAAAATATATTACACTAAGATCGGTGGTCGTTCATCACAAAAAACAATTTTATTTCACGTTCTTTTCCTTAATACACAATACCACTGCACATAGTAACCATTGCCCGCATTGCGACTGCAATGTAGCGTCCGTTGTATAACAATAATTATTACCTAGAAATATTCGTTGTACGAGTACTGTAACTCTTAACACTTACCCCTCCGTTCTTGCTACCCCCAGCCCGAGCACTATTGTCAGCGTCTCCCGGCCACACCCCCAAACCGCTCACCACGCCTTACTTCCCTAGCGCTTCCAGACTCCTCCACGCAGAATTCGTTCTCGTTTCTGCCATTACCCCAACCCCACTCTGCTCCTGCCAACATTCCGCACCACATCCCTATCGCGCCCACGTCCAACGAACGGACTTCAACCTTTCCCCCCACACTCCGTCGTTGTCCCCGATCGCCCTTCCCCAGACACTGCCATCTCCCTCTGCCTGATTACTTGCTGCATCCCCAGCCTGCATCGCGAACCTAACACTAAATATCAGCACTCACATCTCTGCGCGGTTGTCCGGCAGCCATCGTCATTCTCATCGCCTTCGTCGCCTCTGCCTTCGCTCTCTCTCTCTCTCTCTCTCTCTCCTCTCTCTCTCTCTCTCTCTCTCTCTCTCTCCTCTCTCCACCCTTGGTACCTTCCCTCTGCCTCCACGATCTCGCTGCCCTCATTGCTCTCTAAGCTCCCTTGTCTCTCTACCTCCGTGCTCATCGCTCTCCGTTTTTGCCGATCTCTCCTCTCTCTATATCTCCCTCTGCCCTAGTCGCTCCCCTGCGCCCTGGTGGTTTTGATCTGAGTCGAGCCTATGACTACCTCGCTACCAACTGATGCCATGTAGAGTCCAGTCTACGTTGTACGAGAGGGAGAAGTAAAAAAGGCTGTATTTATCTTCTTCTACCGTCATCAATTGGTGCGTTGACCTCCTGTTTTGAGAGCATGTTTTGTATATTTCTCTTCTTTTCTTGGATAAAAACAAATCTTGACAACCTGCTTTCGTAGACATTCGGTTTTGGTCGATCGCCATTACATTTGTTTTCTCTCTATTTATATTTAATTCAACAACTATTTGTCACATTTAACGTGTAAATTGGAAATGATGAATTTTCTATGTTTGAACTTTGGTGTGGGCTAAAACAATATTTTTGATGTATTCTGTACGTTTCTTTTCATTATTATGTAGAGATCACTAACAACACGTTTAAATAAAAAACGTTGAAACGCCACGAGGCAAGGTTTCACACCTTATGTACCCGGTCACTGCTCTGATCAATATAGATCTACCACCTAACTTCGTATGGCGTATTTTGTACACGACTTTCTCCCTTCGCTCTCGATTACGAGCTTACCGCGGCTTTTCTCCGCGATTACGTAATCTCATCACTCATTCCGAATTCCTACACGCACGACGCGACGTCGTCATCTTCCACATCGTCCCCACATCACGTGCGCCGTCGCCCTTTATTTCTCCTCTCATCACTCTCGCCAGGCTCGCCGCCCTTCCCACGCGCTATATTCTGGGCCAACGCCCCGCTTCCCTTCGACCCAGCCCTTACTTCATCTGCCTTCCCTCGAGCCTGTGCTTGAGCCGCCTTTCCTCGAACATGTGCTTCATCTGACCTCCCTCGAGCATGTGCTTCAGCTGCTAGTGATTTTGGTAGCGAGTCTCTACGAAGTGATTTGACGACTCACTTGGTGATTATTTAAAGGGTTTGCTCCCTTTTCTAAAAACTGCGGGCACTGATCCTTTTAGAAGCATATTTATCAAACTATTCACGCATTTCTTTCTCTTATTTTTTCTCTTCCTTCTACTTCTTATTCTTTCTCGTGTTCTTCTTATATGACGTTTTCATCAACTTCTGTTTAGCAATTGATTCTTTTATAAATATGTCGATTTAAGAAGTATTTGCTCCTTTCATTTTCTGTCTTTCTTTCACTGATGCTTTGAGACACGCCCTAAAACATATCGGAACTCATGTTGGTATCCAACGCGTTCATCTGAGTAGTTTTATTCATTCATTTACGCCCAACGTTTCCTTTCGTTTTCTCCGACATGAAGGTAAAAGCCGATCATGTTTGTTCTTTTAGTTTCATTTGGTGGTGGATGTTTTATATCTTTGGTATTCCGTTTCTTTCTTCCCCTTGGGTCAGCACTAGATCGAGTTTTTCAACAAAGGATACTTCATTATTTAGTACTGTTTTATAATACTTACACTTCTGAAATTATAATGAAATTCGTAATTATTTATGTAAATTACAAATCAAAAGTCTAAGTTTTTGGTTACAGGTATCAAGCTACGTTAGTATCAGAATTCTCTGCACATATTATTAAACAATAAATTATCCTATTTTATTTTTTCCCACTACTTCGCCTCTTGCTCATCATTCTTCCTAAACGTCTACCTTCTTTAGTGAAGGAACAATCCATGGAAGTGGCGGAAATGATCCGTGAAAGTGAATAATGGCTGTCAGGCCTACATAGAAACGCTCTTCGGTGCCAGTGAATGTGCGGGATCAGCAGGCCGCATTTGATTCATTTACGCACTGCTCTGATACTTTAGTTCATAAAAATTTAAAGAACACAGTGTAGCAAAGGGTCTTTCTTCCTTCAAGAATATTTAAAGAACATTTTGATATATTATTTCCTTTCACATTAAGCACCATGACTCCCAACAAGTACAACCACACAGTCTCACAACTTTAACTTTCTGTATTCTAGTGTATACAATGTTTATACTCAGATTTAAACACAGTTGAACTTCAAGGTCACAAGCTGTGATATGGGGACATTGTTAACCAATCAGGAGCTCCAATATCAAAGTTCGAGTCCCAGCAAAGCTCTTAATTGAATGACAGTATTCCCTCTCCTTCTAGCTCGTAACTTGTGCAGCTTGTTTAAACTGAAGTATAGAGAAAGTTATATATTATCGCAAAAAAACTTCGCGAAGATTTTGGTGGAAATACTTTTTGAAATAATGGACCACTTGAAATACGTCATATCTCCGAAATTTTGAAACTTTCTACTCATCAATCATCTCCCAAGACTTAACATCCAAACTAGAGTTTTAATTGATGATGAGTCTCTTCTTCAATGTTTAAATTTCTAAATTACTTTACATACAACGTCTTTTAGGAATTTTACTGTCATTTCGAGTCAAAATCCTCAAATCCAAAATTTTCAAAAAACCTCAGAAACTTACAAAAGTTTTTCTGGAAAATCAAATTTTTAAATTTTTGAACACACGGAATACAATTTCCAAATTATAATTTTTTGGACCATCCCGCAATTTTTATAGAATTTGCACACACAATTGCACACTTTAACTAAAAAATCAAGGTAATGCGTTGGATCACTTTCACACCACATCGTCAAAGACATACGTACACACACACACACACACACACACACACACATACGCACGCACACATTGTCACACAGGCAGAGACAGGAAATATTACTAACCCATATTCGCGCGCACAAACACACACACACGCACACATTGTCACACAGGCAGAGACAGGAAATATTACTAATCCACATTCGCGCGCGCACACACCCCACACACACACACACACACACACACACACACACACACACACACACATATTATATACACACGATCAATTTCTTTCTTTCTCTCCCTCTCCCCCTCTCTCTCTCTCTCTCTCTCTCTCTCTCTGTCTTTCTTTCTCCCCTCTACGAATCTCTCTCAATCACCACTCACACACACATACACAAACTCACACACCCATGCTCTCCTTCCCTTTCTTTCTCATGTCCCTCACCCCTGGTCTCCCTTCGCGTTCTATGCTTCCCGTCGAGGAGTCCCGCTGTGCCTCTCCGCGCCCCCGTAGCTTCCACGGCCCCCTGCAGTCGCCGCCTCCCCGCACGGCCCCCCGCGCTCCTGCCGCCGCCGCCGCCGCTTCCGCGTTCCTGCGCGGAGGCGTTAATGGAGCACGCGGCGCCGCGGGGGCGCCACGCGAGGGGGACCGACTAAGGAGGAGGTGGGGGACAGGATGCTCCGCTAGGGGGTGCTCGCCACCTCCAGGGCACACATTCACACGTGTTAGGCCAAATTGTTGATAGATATGAACAGGTAATCCAACACAATGTTCCAGTACGTACAGCAGAAATTAGTTGATTCAAACCCTAAACGTTTGATATATGTTTTATAATTCAGAATCAGATCGTAATGTATGCAGTATATTCTCACATATTTCAGAATAGGGAAAATGGACACTTTATAGTGGTGTATAATTTTGAATATAAAAGAAAGACTTGAAATATTTAAATCAGAGTGCGTGTTTCACGTGCATGGACAACCTGCAGAGGCAAATACTGACGAGTTGCATACACCGATTAAGAATAATTGAATCTAGGAAAAATGAATTACATTTTGCAGCGCCCATACGTACCTTCACTGAACAATCGAGGCTCACGAGACGTGTCGTCTTGTGGGGTAGTTTGAAAAGGGATGAAACAGAATATTGCAGAGGTTCAGAATGCACCTTAAACACAATATTATAGTACACATTTTGGAGTAATTTTTAAATTCCCAATCCTAATACGTGTTTGTTCTGGTTATTTGGGTTGATTCTCATAAACAATTTTTATTCACTGAATTGCTGATAGTTAAAAGAGCTCATTAATTTCCAGCTTCCATTAAATATATATATAATTAACTTATTTGGGGCTGCACATTTTGAACACAAAATCACACTCCCTTCACTTACTAAATAATGGAATGTGTGGCAAAAACCCTTTTTTGTTTGCAAAACGCCGAGTGTATTCCTTCACGCCAACCGTCCCTTGAATGAGTATCGTAATCTCACTTCCTCTTTGAAACACAATAACCGCCGTCTCATTAAGCCCTTCTCAATAAGTACTGATTTCTGGGACGACCACAGGCTCCACAATTCCGCTGGTAGGACTCTGACATACTCAAGAGCGTCTCTGGCACGAGCTGTTTCAACAAATCTCTGCCAAACATTCCTCCCTAGTCACATCTTTTTTTCTCCAAAACGTATACATAAGGAAAATGATCAATATAACTGACTGTTAAGAAGATCAAAATATAGAAGCCTCCAAACTATAATTGATTGATGTTTCCGGGCACGTCAACTGCTACGGTCATTAGTCCCGTTAATGTACTTTTTATTGCGAGGTGGTGGTTCTTCTTTCCACACTGGATTGTGAAATCCGGTGCCGACCTATACGTCGGCTTGCGAGGCTGACCCATTCAGATATCTCTCACCAACAGAGCACCGAACAAGCTCTTTGCCCCCGACTGATATCCCGACAAGTGCGGTGTGTAGTGCGTGTAAATGAGTGTACAAAAGAGATGAGGATAGGACACGGGGAGGAAGGAAAGGTGGCACGCAGTCCGTAACATCTTTTTTAGCACTCTGTTCCGGCCTTCGTCTGGTATTGATCGAAGAAACCAAGGAAAACCATCGATCAGAGCAGCTGGTCGCTGGAATTCTTCCCAAGGCAGCGGCTGAAATCGTTCTGGCAATGTAAATACAATAGACGTGCGTAACCTAAAACAAGGAGTTGATACCTTCATTTCTGGCGCCGCCTTTTCCATTAAACTTTTCTATTTACATATGAGAATTTTATTAGAATATAAAACAACAAGGGGAACGAAAATATAACTTTAATGATACAATCAACTATTGTGCACATTATCAATTTAAAAATAAGAAAATAAGGAATTGAAGATATTTAGGAATATAAAATGTTATATTACGTTGGGCTACGGGGCCCCTACCGAATATTTAGAGAATCCATTCATACCTGGCCTCTTTATGCGAACCGCTATGATAGCTAGTTCTCGAAATCCAGGATCGATCGGACTCGATCCGACTCGAAATCTAGGACCTTCCTGTCAGATTCACTGCAGAGCTAGCGGCAATGCTGACTCTGACCTGAACTGAGCTGGTCATAATTGCAGGAAATGAGTCACATTGTTGAATAGGCACATTGCTTTACCCGGAAGTTGTACTTTCAACCCTACTCCATTTGTAGGAACGAGCTCGTGCGCTTCTTAAAAAGCTACTCTAACACGGACGTGCTTTCCCTTAGAAAGCGAATGTTGCTTATTTTGGAGTAATTACGTTTCGAATCACGTATAGAGAGGTACGGATAGGGAGGCATAATGAATGTGAAGCTCTGATTTAAATGCACAACTCATTTTAATGAACTACTGGAAGGTGAGGAAACATCTGAGACGATTGCCAATCATTTTTTCTAGCAATTTGCAAAGAGTGCACGTCAATGATATTGGTCGAAAATCGTTGGTTTTAGATGGACTTTTGCCTAGTTTCGGTATAGTAATTACAAGAGCTTTGCTCCATTGTTCAGGGTAGGATTGCGAGGTCCAGACGCCATTATACATTTTTAAGAGGTATTCTATGGCATATTTAAAAAGATTCTTCAGAAAATATTAGGAATATTATCCGGACCTGGGGCGGAGAATTTACTATTTTAAAAACATGAAGGAGCTCATCCCATAGGAATTGGCAGTTAAATGAATCACTGTCGTTACTTGGGAGTGTTAGGATAGCTAGGGTAATAGACAGGATTCATTTACGAAAGAATGATTCATAGTTATTATTGCAGGAATTGTTGGCGAATGAAACTGCCGGAGCATTTCAGATGTCTTGAGAGCCACTATATTTTATTCCATTTTCATCTTCTAATGTTGGAGGTAAGCTAGTTGAATACAAGTCGCTAATTTACTTTATTTTATGCCACATTGTTGTGGACGAAGTTGGACCCGCAATAAAAGATATAAAATCTTTAAAAGATTGTAGTATAGGATTTTTAAGAGTTAAGCGGGATTTAGCTCTAGCCTTCTTATATAATATGCCCAGTTCTATCGATTTAAATTTATTATATTTTCTAAATGCTTTATTTTTTCTTTGATGGATAGCGTGGGATTTTAATTCCTACATGAGATCTGGCGGTTTCGGATAATCCCCAAAGATTTTGGGATTGCCGATTGAGCAAGTGCGTTAATTAAATCTGTAAAGGCCTTGATGATATGGTTAGTCTGATCTGGTGGCCACACATTTATACCAGAAGTTTATTAAAATTATTATCGATTAATTATTCAAATAAGGCCCAGTTTGCTTTGGTACTAATCCACTTATGGTGAGTGTGGATAATAGAAAATGGATGAAAATCAAAGAGGTGAATAAACAATGGGTAATGATCGCTGTCGTAAAGATCATTACTAAAGAACCAAGAAATACGAGTTGCAATTTTATTGGATGAAAATGTTAAATCAATAACACTGTCTTTTGCATATCTAGTAGAAAAATAGGTATCATTGACCGCATTATGAAGAATAATATCATCATTCTTGTCCAGTCATTCCTCAATGATTCTATCTCTACGATCTGTACTAGAAGATCCCCACACCATGTTGTGGCTATTAAAATCTCCCAGGATGATACATGGTTTAGGTTGCTAAACAATGTCATAAAGTTCAGGGATGTTTGTGTCTTGGCTGTTAGGTAAATATAAGTTACAAATAGTAATAGTGAAATTAATTTGAATTCTAATAGCAGTTGTTTCTAGTTGCGTTTGAAGAGGAACATTACATAAGAAAAATTCTGATTTAATATAAATTGCAACGCCAGTACTGGCAATGTTGGTATTATCTCTATTAGAAAATGTAGTTATGTGTCCCAACAATGAGCACAATTTTGAAATTAAAAGTTTGTTTCTTAAAAGCAGATTATTTTGGTGAGATTTTGTTAATGAGAAGCTTGATGAAAGATTTTCTTGAAAAAGTATCATTAATATTCCAATGTAAAATGTCCATTGTAACTAGCTGAATTAGTTTATTCTATATTATCTTAAGCAAGAATGACAAGAAGAGAGAGGGTTGGATAACTAATCTTTTGAATCTGGTCCCTTAGCATACAATTTTTCACTCATATTTGCATCAAATTTTTTGATAATTTTCGAGCATCTAATTTTCAGATCACGGTTTCTCTTAACATTGTTATTATAGCTGCAAAATCATATGTGAATTCTCTGACAATTGTTACAGTACAGTTATTACCCTTCGTTCTATCAAAGAAACTTTGAAGTTGATGTATATTTACTGGGTAATGAACATTGGGAGGTTCAAAAATAATTTTAGTATTGGACCACGACTAATCATCAACATTTTCATAAGTTTTAGCTTTTTTTAGTTTTGGAGGATTGTTTGTTTACTGTTTTCTTTATTTTCAGTAGTTTTATCATCAGCAGTTTTATCAGAGTTTGCCTAATTACTGTCAGGGAGTTCATTCTTGCGTATTTGATTGGTTGCTAATCAGTTGTGTATTCGAGACAGTAGATAACGATCTCTTTAATGTGACGGGGTTGCAGGAAAATTCAACGTTCATGGAATTTACTCTTGAGGCAACTTTGTTGCTCGCGGCCAGCTCAAGGGGAAGGGAGGCGGGTAGAGGGAAGGAGGAAGCTGTCAAGGGCAAAGTTAAGGCTAGAACTTTGTTCACCCCATCACTTTCGGGAAGCGTACATTCAAATGCTTTGACAGAAACATTATTATAATTATCAAAAATCTCACTAGTTGATTCTGTTATATCTACTTCTGTAGGAAGATGTGGGGTATTTAATTGGGAGTTACATGGATTTGGGTAGTTTTGAGCTATGTGGCCCTGAGTTTTACAAAAAAACAAATAGGAACATTAGGGGTTACGTATATCCTATGGGGAACATTGTCTATAAATACTTGAAATGATTCAGGTAATTTATGTTCATCTTCCGGTGAAACAAATGTTTGGCTGAGTAAAAACTGAGGATGTGACTCAAGTTGGGGTCACTAAATCCAACACGAAGGAAGATTAACGGTACTCTAGTTCAACTCCGAATGTCAATATTTTTTCTTCAATCGCTTGATGTGGGAGACTTGGACAAACATTTGATAGAATAATTCTTTTGTTCCTAGAAATTAATAGTCTTGTGGACAAAACTTGATTACACACGATGTTCTTATGTTTCTACACTAGATCATCTAGGATTTCCGTGCTGGATATATTCACACACAGTCTGTTTTTCGATATTTTTGAAGTAAACTTAATATTAGAGGGGTTAACATTAGTACATAAATTTTCAATGTATTGTACAATTGGCGCACTATTTGCCTAGCATATGATGTAAGCCTATATGTATACCGAGACTATGACTATGACGATATGCCAAGTCATTTTCTTTCTGAAGAAAGAAGTGGGAAAGAGATTTCATAGTAACTTTAGCGTAATTAATAGTAGTCTTACTGTTGTGGTCTCCAGAAGATTGATAAACTTCAGAGGGCTTCATGATGGTCACGAAAAAAAGGAAAATAACTTTTCACGTAGTTAAACAATTTCTCTTCACTTAACAATAACTCCACCTCTCCCACGTTTTACATAATACTGACAACCACCAAGTCAGTGAACGCACGCACGTGATTTGGTCTGGAGCGGACGGAGCGTCTGACCAACTCGGCGATCAGGACGCGACTGGCGGGGCGCTCTTATTTCAATAGATTAATCCATCTATTATTTACCATTAATTACTTTTCATCACTTAATGTCTAAAGCTAAGAATTAGTGTTGCGTAATATTAAAGAAAATATATTTATATTTAGTCATAAATACTGTGACGTCACGGGATTATACGAACCCGTAACGCCACCATAAGCCACGAGAAAAGACCAGAACACAGAGAAATAGGGTACGCGGCGGAGCGATGGTCCGAGAAAGCGACATCTACCCGCAGGTTTTCGCACTCCGATGTCCGAAGTTGCGGATAATATTTTCTTGAGAGGGCGCGAAGGAGGAGAAAATTCACCCCTCCAGAAATTTCCCCAGGCGGAGTCACATAAATACCGCGACGCGCTTCGGGAGAGGTCTCTTACAACTTCGACAGCGACGGCGACTCAACCTAATTCTTCGGCAATAGTCATTGATTAGTGCAGGAGTATATTTTTACTAGTTAGTTAAAACTGATTTGAGAAACGCGGTAATAAGTGATAGAATTCAGAAGTGAAGTGCATGTACAGGGTTAGCACTAACATTACGCGAGTAAGCAAGCGATGTGATTGCTTAAATCTGAAATAGTTTCATAATTGAAATAAATTCGCGCAGAAGGACTCTAAACGAAATCCAGCATTTAATTTTGTACGCCACGATCACGCACGCTCAAAGTGTGGTATGTCGGCCGAATGCTAGAAGTATTAAATTCAAGTACGTTAGTTATTTAAAGCTGGAAGCGCGAACGACGGGTACGCGGCACGCACAAGGACGACTCCAGTGAAGACTCAAGCGTAGGCGAGAAGGACTTGGACCAAATACGTGGATGATACGAGCCCGAGATCGAGAGAAAGGTCTGGAATTTGGACGAGTGGCGTAATCCTGAGATCGAGCGAAGGAAGTGGTATAACCGCGGAACATCGAACCAGTCAAGTGACGTGGCGAGGACGGCGAGCGACCGAAAACCCCAAGGTTAACTGATAGCGAGCGAGAAGGAGATGTCGAGGTAAAGAACTGGCAACATCTATGCGGCAATTTGTTGGGAAACCGTGTAGCTTTAAATACCAGGCGAAGCGTCCTAAAATAGGTGAAAGTTCCAAATAATTACTGGGAGAAATATTTCGAACGTATGAGCGGCAGTTCAGATTTCATTCGCTGTACGCATTAGTAAATTCGCTTGAATGCCATACCTTGTACAACTTTTCTAGAGTGAATTATGATATTTCATGTTGTGTAAAAGTGATCTTGTTTGAAAGTCACGCTTTCATTTTATTATGTGAAGGATAATTAGTTGCTATAATTTATAAAGGATCCAATTGAAGTAACGTGTGTGTCCCGTTTGTTCTCGTGTCTGAGTTCACAGCATCGCAATAAATGTGCAGCTTACGGCTGACACCTGTGAACAGTCTATGATAGAATAATTGTAGAGAATCACTTAAAGGGGCGTGCACGGAGAAAACTTAAGAATAACAAAAGTTAAATGAGGTACACGAAATAATTCAGAAAGAGGTAGAAGCAAAAGAACTGTGAATAGTACTTACTGAAGTATTCAGGTAGTAGAGGTGACGCCTATATATTTTGTGGTTGTTCCTTTTTTTTGTTTTCTGTTTTCTTTGCAGTGACCATCTACGCAAAATGCATACTTTATTGTAAATTTGTGCCACTGTGCAATTTGTTTTTTTTTTACTGAATATATGCTCATTTTACCAGAATTTTACCTAATTCATTGTGTCAAGGGTTCAGACCTTTCTCATACCCGAAAGATCCTGCTTCCTGAGAATTCAAAGCTCGCTTCACGAGCATACATTGTTTCACGCTTTATCGCCACCCGGCCAAAGGGTAGTAGGTAAGCCTGTTATAATACTTACAAAAGTCTGCAGTGCAAATTATAAATGTAATTCTGGAAGTGGAACGGAATAAAGTAGATCACTTTTATGATTGTGATCGTAAAATAAAATAGAACACAATCCTTATCCAACTATTAAGTAATTATTTGCACAAATCATGCAAGTTCAGCTTTATCAGCTACGTCAGGTGCTCTATCAAGGTAAAATCAATTATTCGTTTAAAGTAATTAAAAAACTGATAAAATGAATATTGTTCGAAAACTAGGAAATAAATTAATATCTTTAGTATCGAGTTTATAAGATATCAAATTTAAGTTGGTGTCCTTTTCACAAATATTGTAAATTATTATTACTCAAATTTAACATTCTTTTAAATTAATACGTGTACTTCATTGATTGATTTTTTTTTCGAGTTTCCGGGCGCGTTAACTGCTGTGGTAATTAGTCCCGTTAGTGTAGTGCAGGTTTTTCTCGGGAGAATGAGGTGATCTTCCCCCACTGGATGGCGATATCCGGCGCCAACCTACCGTCGGCTAGAGGGGTTTCCCCCTAACCAGGACTCTCCCGCCAGCGGGGCACCGCCCCAGCCGGGACAAGCTCTAAGCTCCCGACCGATCTCCCGGAATATGTGGTAGTGTAGTGCTTGCTAGTGTAAGCGTGTGTGTAAGAGAATAGGACGAAGAGGATAGCGCGCGGTCCGTCGCCCGTTTGAAAGGGTACTGCTCTAGCATTCGCCTGGTGTTAATCGGAGAAACCACGGAAAACTACCGATCAGAGCAGCCGGCCGCTAGAATTCCCCTCCAGACAGCGACTGAATTCGACCTAGCTGAAAAGCTAGTGCCGAAAATCCTGCCGCCGTCAGCACTCGAACCTAGGACCTCCCGGTCAGAGGCGCTGCAGAGACATCAGTTGATGCACTAAGCTACCGCTTCCAGTACGTGTACTTCATGAAATTCAGATAAAGAAAATTGTACTCCTTTAAAAAATCATCACAAAATATTGATATTTATTACATCAATAATCATTCTGCCGTATTGTTTGATGTTTGCTGAGTATAACCTAAATCCTATACTGGACATTCTAATTTTACTCTGAAGCATTAGTTCCGACAAGTTAATGCTGATTTAAGTCATTTACAACGCTTCACTTTTGCGTCAACCTCACAGCTTTGGCTGTTCTCTCTGTTTGTAAAACTGTAAAAAGCGTTCCTGTTTCAAAGAAACACATTTCATTCCAATATTTTCCATTCATTATCATTCCAACGTTTTTAAACCCAATATTACAAGAACGATAACTGCAAAAACTCAGTTACTTTGAAGTAAAGAGTAAATGGCGCCTTTCCGTCGACTTAATCAAATACTCAAAATGCTCGTATACCAATTTCCGAGTAAGAAAAGATTCCACTGTGTATCAGAAATTTAAACGAGAAAGTCTCAGAAGTGTTTTAAAGGCACGTCTGTTATTACAACGTAGATAATGAAAATGATAAAACAAAAATATCGATAAAAAGTTGGGGTTATTATTAACATGCATCTTGAACGTAAGTCTTCGAAAAGTTGCAGAATCAACGAAGGTATGCAAAAACGAGTTCATGAAAGAAAAGTAAGATAATAATAACTTAAGGCAAGAAGACGGAACTTTAATTCGCAAATAAATGTTCTGTACTAAAAGTGATAGTCTTCTTTAATTTTCCTGAAACGATATGGCCTTCCAGTTAAACATTAAAAGCATTCTATATTCTCAATTTTTCTCGTCATCTTGGCCACGGAATGATTTCGAGAAAGCCGATAGAGCCAATTCGGTAGTCGAGATCGCTAAGGCGATCAGAACTAAAATAATAATAGAAGACATAGTAATAGAGCAAGTGAAACATTTTAATTATTTGGGCTGTGATATCACATACGATTACAGTGATGATATAAAAACAAAATTACAACGTTTCCAACATACTTGTGGAACAATAAACAAATATCTTCGCAATAAGACTAGAAAAGAGACACTGTTAAAATTTTATAAAGTCATGGCAGTACCACAACTGCTTTACGGGTGTGAATCATGGACATTAAGAAAACAAGATGAAATGAAGATACAAGCCTCGGAAATGAAATTCCTCCGGAGAGTAAATCGCTGCACCCTACTGGACAAAATAAAAAACGAAGATATAAGAAAGGAACTTAACATTTTTTCTATCAATGAAAAAGTAAATGAATACAGATCACGGTGGGTACAGCACTTAGGAAGAATGTCTCACGAAAGGATCCCCCGACAAGCCTTTATGTACAGACCACGAGGAAGAAGGGACATTGGCCGTCCACGACAGAGATGGTGTAACGAAGCCGGAACAGGGAATTTCCCTAATCCGTGAAGTGAAGAAGAAGAAGATCGCTAAGGCGGTAAAGTCGTAGCGATCTCGGACCGAAGGGTCGCGGGTTCCAGTCACGCCTCGGGCCTTGTGTTCGTCCTTTCCCATTTTGTTTCTTCTTCACAGTTTCCATAACGTTACCACCAATAGTGGTCGCTACTGACCTAGAAGTTGATGCGTCCTTAAATAAAACTGTTTTTAAAAATGCCGATGGAATGCTGTTTACCAAAACAGTGTTAAAATATTTCACTCCCATTGAAACATTTAACTTCAAAGGTTATATCGATTAACCAATAAGGAAAGAGTATTCAATTAAAAGTTTCTGTTCAAAGGAAATATATAAAGACAACAAGGTTAATTCCATTAAATATGCAGAAATATTAAGAATCGATTGTAAAAAACAAATTGACCAAGGTTCTATGATTTGAGCACAAATTACATTACTGTCTTGCATGTATAAAAGAAAATTGTATTATTTCTCCCACAAATACGTCGTTAGCTTTTGAAGTCTAAAGGATATAGATATTATATTACACAATTACAAGAAGTATTGAAAATTAATTCATACACAAAATCTATAAAATACAATACAAATAATAATCGCATCGGACTTTGATTATTTCTTTCCCATTGTTTTAATAATTTCTCCAAATTATTTTCACGTGGTCGCCTTCATACACTTAAAAGAGAAATAATGACACATTTTAATATATTGGCAAAGTTATAGGATCTATCTTCAACGACTGCTATCTCAATCATTCAATATCAGCAATTCTCAAGTGAAACCAAGAGTGAATAATAATAATAATAATAATAATAATAATAATAATAATGTTTTAAACAAAACTGTATTACAATACACTTTACTGAATTTTATAACATCTAAAATTCAAATTTTTCCATGATTTTTCATTGTGTTAAAATGGTATCTAAATAAACGATTTGTAAGAAAAAATCAGCGACTGACTACCATTACAGTTGGAAAAAATTGTTGTTTTCTTTTGTTGTATTTTTACATAAATACGAAATTTCTGGATGACTTCAAAGGACATTTCTCCTTTGAGTTTAAAAAGATGTATTCGTTCTGCATAACAGATATTCATTGTTAAACATATGAAAAATCAGCCTGTATGACATGGAATGCAAAACTGAATGCAACCGGGTGTTCCTTGTTTCGCGGAAAAAACATATTTGTGAGCACCTTGGCCTCTAAGCATATTCAGTCAGCAAAACTGTGATATCTATTTATATATCTACCTATCTTACTGTCTATCTATCTACCTATCTTACTATCTATCTACCTATCTTACTGTCTATCTATCTACCTATCTTACTGTCTATCTATCTATTCATCTATCTATCTATCTATCTAGCTAGCTATATCTATCTATCTATCTATCTATCTATATCTATCTATCTATATCTATCTATATCTATCTATCTATATCTATTTATTTATTTATAACCGCGATATAGAATATAGTGGTTCTAAAAAACCTTTTTCGAATTACTTCAAACTTTTGCAATTCTCGAAAACACAGAGTTCAACGAAAATGATACCTGTGACTAGATATTACGTTTTTGTTTTCAAAAATTGTAGATGATGCTTTTTAAAGATCTGATTTTTAGAACTAAATTTATTTAAGACGAAAATCTCTTATCATCAATATTGTTAACTTTCGCAAAGTTAACTTTTTGCTATTTCAATTTTACAATATCACCGGAGTTGAGAGTACCACCGGTTTTTTGGTACTGTCGAGGAGAAAATTTAAAGAAAAAAGTTGATACTGTTTTAAGAAAATAAATATTAGCACAATTACGCGAAAATCACTTATATTTTCGAAACATTAAGCATGATTTGATTGCAAGGCGTTACTTTGAACAACACGTTTTATTGAACAAAAAAGTCTGTATCTTCAATAGTGTAGTTACAGGAAGACGCGGAATAAAATTTTACACTTTTTCAATAGTCGAAAAGCAAGTACGGATATGTAATCAAAAATGAGATTACGTCATTTCAGCGTCATTTACGCTATCCGTTGATAAAGTGCAGTAAAAAAATTTGAAGCCGGTTTTTCAGAAATTTTTTAAAATGTGAGACTTTAAATTTAGAAATTAAGACTTTACGTAAAGAACACCCCCAAAGCAAAATATCCGTTTGAAATTCGTAGGGCTTCGAGTTCATTTAAATCAATCGGAAAATGTCAATGTTGGAGAAAATCATCTATCACGGCCCACGCGCTAGCGTTGACCAAAGACAGAAGGACAGATAGACAGACAGGCGGACGGGCAGGGGGCAGACAGGCGGACGGGCAGACGGCGGACGGGCAGACAGGGCGGACGGGCAGACAGGGGACGGGCAGCAGGTGACGCGCAGACACGCGGACGGGCAGACAGGCGGACGGGCAGACAGGCGGACGGGCAGACAGGCGGACGGGCAGACAGGCGGACGGGCAGACAGGCGGACGGGCAGACAGGCGGACGGGCAGACAGGCGGACACGCAGACAGGCGGACGGGGAGACAGACGATGGGAAAATTGTCTTATCACGATTTGGACGCTAGCGTTGTCCTAAGGCAGACGGACAGATGGATAAATTAGTGAAGTGTCACACGGGTGGACAGATGGACCGACGTACAGATGGACGGAATATAGGGTCGGACAGACACAATGAGTTTTTCTGACGAAAAAGTGCCGTTTTCCGGCGCTCGATTACAATACTTTCCATATTTATGAAGTGAAGGGAGAAAAAACAATATCGCTTTAAAGGAGGTGAATTAAAGAGACGGAGAGTAGAGTACAGAGACCAAATGCATATGCTGATAAGTATGAGCGGATTTTGAAGACCTAAAACACTACCAGAAATGATCAATAAAATGCTCTTAAATAGTTTTAAAAATTCCCTAAAAGCAAAGAAAAATGACGTAAAAAATGTGATCAAAACCAGTTCAGTTGACTTCCTCAAGCTCTTGGATACGTTGCTAATGTAATTGAGGCCTTTTATTTTCGTTCAAGTGAACTCAGCTTTCAATCTTTTGGCATGGAATGTTCTTTGCGAAATCTGACTTCAGTTATCCCAAAATCGACTGAACCGACAATGGCGCCGATAGACGTAACAGGCACCTTAGATTACACACCCACAACTGCTAACATTAGAATTTCTGATAATCAAATGGGGTACTCTGGAATTCAGTGGGGAAAATTTGTTACTTATCGTAAATATTATTTCAAGAAAGAACCAATAAAATGATATTAAAATCAATTAAATCAACTAAAAGTGCATTAAAATGACGGGAAAATAAAAAAAATACTTATTACTCGAAACCAACGAAAAATGCAAAACCAATGTCATAAAAATGGGTCATTTCCTTTTGTCATAACATAAAATAAATTTCTATACTAAACGAGATTGTTCTAAAATGAAAAGGAAAAAAATGACATTATGCCAATACTGATAAGTCCCATAGGCATTATGGAGGGGCGACCGGGAATTGATTGATGTTCCCGGTCACGTCAACTGTTTCGAATATTAGTCCCGTCAGTGTACTGAATGTTTTCTTCTGGGAAATGACTCCCAGAGGAGGTGTTCCTCCCGCAATGGATGGACGGATTCGGTGCCGTCCTAAATGGAGGCTTGCGGGAATTTTCACTACATATATCTCCCCCGGCGGAGCACCGCTCCAATCGGGACAAAGTGCAAGCTCACGACCGGTATATCAGCATGAGTGGTAATATAGTGTTTGTAAGAAGGATAGGTTAAGGAAGAGCAAGAAAATATCGCGAGATGTCTGTAGCTCGTTCGTTACGATACTGCCCCGACATTTGCCTGGTATTGATTCAAGAGACCGCGTAAAATCACCGTTCGAAACAGTTGTCTGGTAGAATTCTTCTCCATTTGCAAAAAATAATTAAAAGTTTTGTTACAGATGATTTAAGGTTCAACTTAACTTTAAAATTTCAACAACTAGATTTATGACACCTGGAATTCAACAGAAATATCCATTATCTCCAACTCTTTTTAATGCTTTTATGTCTGATATTCCTTCACTAATGGATTCAGAAATTGCATTATTTGCAGATGGCACGGCAGTCTATACATCGCATAAAGATCTATCTGTAGGCAGATATAATATGCAGGATGTCATAAATATCCTTTCTGATTGGTTTAATAAAAATACTTACTTATTAATCCCTCTAAATGTCAGCCTAAAATTTTCATCCTAAGAAAAACAAAATTAACCTACACTCTAATTATAAATGGTAAAGCAATGAAATGGCTCCTTACCTCACAACCTGAAAAATATTTAGGACTTTATTTTGATCGATGACTCACATGGAGAGATCATATTCCAAATGTAGCAAAAAACACTTTTATCAAAATGATTCAATTATATCCACTAATTAACAAAAACTCAAAATTAAATATAGAAACATCCTTATCAATATCTAGATATACAATACGACCTTCATTAACATATGTCTCCTCGGTTACGACGTTTTGATCGCACGACAAAGCAATATCTACAAACAGACAATTCTTTTTTCCAATTCCCAGATAACAATATCCGGTTTATTTGCCGTTATTGTGCGATCAGTTTGTGTCTATTGCTCTTACAATAATGTACACAATCCAACAAACGTAACCGGTTTTGGCGAGTGTTCGTATCACTTGGAGTATGTGTTTGAAATTTTGAGGGCGTCACAAATCTGCGAGGTAACTATACGCCCTGTCATGTCTTTTCATTTGTTTGATATTTGCTAGAATTGGTCAAGCTGATACAATATGTCCAATGGTCTCTCCTTGTTCTTGGCAAACAGGGAATTTATCACCTTGGGAAATTTTGAGAACCGCATTATCGCTTCATTCTTTCCCTTTTATGCCATATAAATGAGTGATCTTTATTGATCTGAACCATGTACATTCTTTTTAGGTATTGTTCATTGTGTGAATTGTCTCTCCACAATTTCATTAACCTTTTATTTCCTCATATTTCATGTTTAAGTAGCATCAGAATTTTAGTGTCTGAGTTATCATGTGTGTCTTGCATAGTTTTCTTCGTAATGCTTCTTGCTTATACTCTTATGTTATATACGGTGAAAATTCTACAATGGCTCCGTTTCCCCTTCTTCTGTCAGATTTAATCACTAGGCTCATTGGTGTGTCATCTTGATGACTGACTACATATTATTACAATTACCATTATTATTATTATTATTATTATTATTATTATTATTATTATTATTATTATTATTTTTGCTCGCGAATATGCCATCTGGGACCACGCAACACATGCACTTGCACGGGCTTACTATTATTTTATCACGTTGCAAGTCCTGCATGTAACTAATCAGGGGGATCAGCATTAGACTTAATCCGATTTTTATACCCCAAGGTTGTTAGTTCTGGGGGGATGGAAGTTGGAATGATGATGATAATGAAGGATGAATGCCCGGCACACACAAACAAACACAAACACTCCCATTCCCGGAGCGGGACTCGAACTTGCCGTCCTTCCGTTCCAGATGGCCACGGCACTATCGCCTTAGCAATCTCGGCTATCCGGACTGGCCATTGCTATTATTATTATTATTATTATTATTATTATTATTATTATTATTATTATTATTATTATTGCTATGATTATTACTATTATTAATATTATTATTAATACAATTTTCAGATGTACAAATTCCCTAAGGGTCAATAAAATCTGCTTTTAAGATTCTAAAACTCATTGTTTTTTAGTTATGCACAATAGTAGTGTGCTGCAGCGTGTTGCGTATTGTATCTGCACGCTATATTTCAGTAATTAATTACAAAGTGTGGATGACTTGAAATATAGTTTCAGTTATCAATCCCATCCCTCCCATCTGTTCGTACACTACCTTTCATACGATACCATACTTATCTTATACGGCTCAAT
Organism: Teleogryllus oceanicus; assembly: GCA_964035755.1. NCBI lineage: Eukaryota > Metazoa > Arthropoda > Insecta > Orthoptera > Gryllidae > Teleogryllus > Teleogryllus oceanicus. The sequence goes on from CAXIVR010000003.1 coordinate 30,187,338, forward strand.
ACTTCGGCCGCAAAAATTTATTTACCGCAAAAATTACCGACCAGACCAAACGGCTGCTAGAATTCTCTGCGACACACCAGCTAAATTCGACCTCGCTATGAAGTTAGGGTAGAAAATCCACCACTCTCCGGACTCAAGCTATAGGATCTCCTAGTCAACGACACTGCAGAGGCAACAACTGTCATTTAGACACCTCGGGGAAATTTATGTGATCAATTTCAATTTATCAACCAATGTGTGATTAAAGAATTTATGTGTTCAATCAATTTGGACCAATGCTTTACAGGCAACGGCAATGCTACCACGGGGCCATCTCAGCCGGTGAAAGTACCAGAAAATGTCCTCTAGGTGAAGAGAAAACCGTCAGGACGTCAGCGGAAGTGACGGCTCTCGAAGGAAGCGACTGGCGCGGTGAATGGGGCCGACATGCGGAATGGGACCGGCCACTGCGAACACGGCTGCACCGGCACCGAACAAAGCACTCGACTGACGACACCACCACCGCCTTCGCCTCCGCCTGGGCGAACACCAACGCCTTCGTTTCCGCTTTCGCCTCCGCCGCCGTCTTCGCCGCCGCCTCCGCCGCCGCCTCCGCCGCCACCTCCGCCACCGTGTCCGCCGCCCCGCCTCCGCGCCGCCTCCCCCCCCCCGACACCTGTCCGCCGCCGTCTCCCCCCCCCCCCCCCCGCCGCCGCCGCCGCCGCCGCCTCCGCCACGCTTGCCGTGGCGCCCTCCCCGCCGCCCCCCCCACACCCGCCCCCGCCGGCGACGGGAGAGCCGCGGTCGCGCGGTCGGCAAAGACGCGAGACAGCGGCCGGGATCGAATCTGTCAGAGCGCGGACAGACAATCTCATTCAGGGCGCTGACGCTCCTGCCGCCGCCCTCGTCGCTGCTTTGCGCGCTGGTACCGTCCAAACCCCGAAATAACGTCGTCCCTCCACTTCTCTTGTCATCTCCTCGACATCCATTCCCATCGCCATCCTCACCCTACGCCCTTCCCAACGCCATCCTCCTCGCCTCCACTCTTGCCATCACTATCCATCCGCCATCCCCCGCTCCTCCACCCCTCCCAACATCATCCTCCTTTCCTCCGCCCTTCCCAACGCCATCCACCTCTTTTCCACATTTTCATTTCTTCGCCAACCTCCCCTCCCCTTATCATCAATTTCCTTTCCTCCGCCCTTCCCTCGCCTCCCCTCTCCTCACCCTTCCAATCACCCTCCCCCGCTTCTCCTTCCCCATTTTCCTCCTATCGTCAACATCCCTTCCTCTGCATTTTCTACCAAGTTCCCTTCCTCTGCCCTTCCCATCACCAATCCCTTTCCCCCCCTGCTGCCGCCATCCCCCCTCCACCCCGTCCCACTGCCCGTCCTCTCCCCCCGCCACCCCCCCCAACCAGCTTCCCCGACACCACCACATTTCTCGCCCTGTTCGCCGTCCTCTCCGCCCCTGCCGCCACTCTGGTTCCCCGCCCCTTCCTCCGCCGCCCGGTCCGCCTGTCAAAAGGGCTAGAGGCGGAGGAATTAATTTTGAGCCGCCAAAGGCCGCGAGGGCCCTGCTCGAGCTCTGGAGCCCTCTCGATTGTCTCCTTTCTGGCGGAGTACAGTGCTTCATTTTGTCACTCTATCTGACTCAAATCGTAGTTTCGTAAGTGAGTAACTTTGAAGTTGAAAGGAATTGAACACGAGTTTTCGGAATGAATGAAGATAGTTCCCGCCTTGGGGCAGGGTTATAAGTCTTGTGTATTCACTTTCCGTCACTGTTTCTAGTTGTTCCCTATACAGTTCTACAGCTTTAGAATATCGAAAATCGATCACTACTAAGATGTCAGTTGTCAAGATATTGCTCCAAATCATCATCTATGAAGTATTTCCAATAATAAAATTAAGATGGGTCGCACTATTTGTAGAAAAAGAAACTGGTTCAATAAAATTGTTGATTTGGCTTTAATTATACTTTGTATTAATTTCTGAATTATATCAATATGATCTTTCGATAAGAAAGGGAATTGAATGAGTGGTACATATTTATGTCATATTTAGGTATACATAAAAGAGAGGCACTCAGTTACGTACGAGTTTTACATAGATTGTCATAGGCCCCAAATTCTATTGGAAACATCTGTAAGGTTGGATGTCTGTGTGGTAAGAGAAACTACATGTAATCACAAAACCTGGATTTGATTTGCGGATGGGATAATCAATATTTTTAACAATTAATAATAATAATAATAATAATAATAATAATAATAATAATAATTTGCTTTACTATTTGTGACCCCGAATTATTCATAACCGAAGCACTGCGGGGCGAGGAGAGTTGAATCCTTCATCCTGCTACTCGCGTTGTTGACGGTTGTGGCCCCCAAGGGCGTCGGGGTGCGAGGAGAGGGGGGGGGCTCTGCCAGCCTTCCGTTCTCCGATAAATATAACTCGTTTTTGTTCGCGACAGGCGCTTTCTGGAGTAAACAATACTTTCGTTGTGGTCCTGTTTGAAGACCAAGACATTTTCAAGCACATGCTTCTAAAACAGATGACATAATATTCTTTTCGGTTGTTTGTTTTTGAAATATCTGAAATATTTTGTTCGTGAATGATTTTGAAGCTCGTGGCATCAAACTCTGCAATCGATCGACGTCTCTTTGAAGTATTATCTGAAGAAACTCATTTCGTGTTGACACATTTTTCTTTCTACATATGGTAAGAGTGTAAGGCGGGATTTGACTGACGTAAATGTATCTTTTCCACAAGAAATTCAGTTTGCGTCATAATATTTTAGTTAAATGGAATTTATAAACAAAACAGAATTGAATATTAACAATTTTCATTTCATAAAAATAATTTGTTAAATATTTTGAAATTTTTTCTGTTTATTAAACAAACAGTAACTAAATGAACAAGGACGAATCCGGACTCTTGCGGTAGGATATTTATGTGTTAGACAATATACTTCGAGCGCTTCTCAATACTTTCAGCACTATTCTTGAAATATTCGGTTTTAAAGACGAAAAATAGTTAGGAGAAATGGGCACAATAGAAAAAGCTGAAGTACTAATCTTTCAATTTGTTGGCACATTCACCCCCAATACTTTCCCCCAAAATACCAAAACGACAAAATTTTGACAATCTTCAATGCTCCCCAACAAATGCAATTCATATCCCCTAATGAAATAAGAAAAATAATAAAGGATATGCTAAATAGTAAAGCACCAGGACACTATTGGATCAACACAATTATTTTCAAAAATTACCGGAGAACGCTATTGATTTTATAAATAATATTTACAATTTCGTATTGAGAACAAGATATTTTCCTTAAATATGGAAACAATAGTTCAGCCAACAGCAAAACCAAACAAGAATCACTCTAAAGCAGAAAATTACAGACCAGCCTGCTACTATAATATCAAAATCTTAGAGAAATGTATACTCGTCAGATTGAAGAAACATAACAAGAAAATCTGTATAACACAGCATCAGTCGGGCTTCAAATCACAATGCTCTACAACCCACCAAATACTAAGGTTTACGGAACACATTCACACCGCATTCCAAACTGGACAACACACCATTGCTGCATTCGTAGACATCTAGCAAGATTTCAACAAAATATGACATCGAGCTCTCTATTTTAAATTGATTTCAATACGTACACCCAAATATCTAGTTTCTGTTATCCTCGGGTATATCACAAATGGAACATTATCAGTATCAGTCGACGGTCACTGTTCTAACCCCAATAAAAACTACTGTTGGTGTTCCACAAGACTCATCAACTTCTCTCATGTTGTTCAATGTACACACTGCAGATATTCCTACTCCAGAACAAATAAACAGCTCTCAAATTACCGACACCACTGGACTCTATTTCTCAGCGAATTCTTCAACAAATCTCCAAACACAGCTTCAAAATCACCTAAATGTACTTGCTAAATGGGCTAATACCTGGAAAATAAATTTGCAGGAAAAATATTCACAGTAAAACAATTCACACACACTCTTCCATTATTCATAAATAACGACACCATCCATTGGACGCCAACACATAAGCTAATAAAATACTTGAGCTTACACTTCGATACTCGACTCAATTGGAAGCAACTTATAGAGATAAAAACTCAGCAAGACGAAACTAAACTAATTCAACTTCGACCCTTACTGAATCAACACAGTCAACTCTCCACATCTAATGCAAATCGAATGTTCTCCCAAAACATGCTCTATTACCATATAACACAACAATCCGGCAGACAATATGCTTCTCCCATCTGGATCAATACCAACTTTAACTAAATTCAAGTGTTCCAGAATAAATTCTTAAGATTAAAGACAAAAGCACCGTGATTCATCAGTAACAATCAACTGCATATATGTAAATATAAACAGAATAAAAAACAAAGTAACCTATCTCACCCACTTTTTACACAGACCTTCCCCAAATAAAAGCATAATCATTCTATAAACTAGGTAAAACCTCCAATTTATCAAACGATAATTAATTACAGATATCCCCTCCATGCATTCTACAAAATGTTCGCAAACTTGGAATAATACTTATCAGAGGTACTTCTTGCTTCCTTTCCCGCTATGTATTTTTCAATATTATTTTTATATATTTGTAATGTGTATAATTTCAAGTTAAAGTTAGTATAAGATAGATTAAGATCATTAAAGATTTATACAGTTAATATGTAATCTGATTAATGTAATATCAACCAAGAATAAAATTACAATGAAGAGGTAAGGGAGTGCCTTCGGCGGGGGTCCGGGTATGTATCAAGGGCAAAATAGTCTAAATGATACGAGCTCGAGGGCTCGAAGCTCGTAGGGCAGGTCTGTTCTAGATCGCGGAGAATGGGTGGTATGAGGATAGACGGTCAGCCCAGTACCCGTCTCACTGGCATAAAGGGTAGGATCGTGGGTGATCCGAATCTTGTTAGTTGTTCCAGTACTCACCAGGTATTCATTGGAGGAAACCCCTAAAACCAATTGTTAGGTCAGACGGTTAGCAGACCACTCTTTAGATTCAAGTAGTGACGAAAGCACGCCAGCGTCGGGGCTCAAATCTAGGTTCTCGCCGTGTACGCAATTTCAGCTGAGAGCAACCACACTCTCTAACATATCCACATATTATTCTTTTCGAACATAACACATAGTCGTGTCATAGATCACAGATGGGCAACACAAATTTTCCTCACGATTTTTGGATAGGTTTACGAATATATATATATATATATATATATATATATATATATATATATATATATATATATATAGTGACTGTACTTACCTCAGTTTTCCAATTAGGAATCCATCATCAAATGAGGCAGTGACCACATATTAAATTTTGATAGCAATGGCTGCTGTTTCTAAAATGATGAAGGGACAAGGGATTCCTTTAGGGGGGAGCGCCTTTATGAGGAGGATGTTGGCTGTGATTTTTAATGCATTCTCTACCTTCATACAATTCATTAATCACTACTTTGCCATTTTTTTATCACACATTTATTCATCAAAGAGAACTCAACATAAGGAGAATCTGATACTAGTACATGCATGAGTCTGCAGTCTTAAATGATATTACATTAATATAAATTAACATATATTTTTGATTACATTACTAGATTACTCCGAAACCGATAAATACATGAATCTCTTACTAATCAATTCTGTAATTATTATTGCAATCATTATGAATATCGTATGTGTATAACCTCTACTTCGTTCCCCTATCTACGTAATGGTTCATTAATACGCCCTATCCCATTAATGCACTCTCTGGCCAACGTGGCTGTGCTGAATTCACTTGAATTACATGGCTATTATATGTTCGGTTACTCATCCTGTATTTCCCACTCTCTTTGCGCAGGAACACAGCTGCTTTTGTTCAAGGCCTTCACGCCACGGCGTGGCGTGGGGGCCCCTCGCGTTGCCGCTGGCTGGTTTACGTGGTTGCCGCTCCGACTCCAGTGTTTTGCTGTCCAGTCACACGCTTTCGATGTTATTGTGCGAGCTGCGTATTATTACGACCATGCGTTTTCTCAAAATCGTCCGTCTATTGGTCTGCCCATGGCTGATGGCCCACGCGCACTCGCTCGCCACATGCTTCCATTTTCATTCGATTATTTATCACTCACGAATGTTTATGTCACAATTCCCTCGACCTAATATTACTATCCACTGTCTTTAGTTACTATTCACTTCCTTGTCACTACTTCTCCCCACCTATATTCCTGATGCTCACCGATTACACTTCCGTAATTGATGCACCTCACCTCGCCCGTGCGCGCCATCTCAACTCTCTCTCCCTTCTTCTCGTATGACTCGCGTCTCTTCTCGCCCCGCGCGACTCGTTCCCCGGAACCGTTCGTCTGACTCTCTTGTCTTACCTGCGCGCCCGATTCAAATTGGCATCGTTTTTATAAATCAGAATGGTTACATGACCACTAGGTCGTAATATATATATATATATATATATATATATATATATATACACATACATATTATAGGTATGTACACGAGAATATACATATTATACAGGTGTAAGTCGGAAAGTTTACCGCAGTCAACTACTGCTTGAATTTTTCCTTTTTATCTCAAAGATCTAGTTTATAGAAGTAGTACATGTATTAAAAATGTAGGGCATTTTACGTTTTGACGTATTACGCAATATTAATATTTTGGTATTCACAATTTGTATAACAACTTAATAATTAAATATTATCTACAGGAAAATACTCGTTCATTACATTTCGAGTTTTGCTTTTATACCACGTTTAATAAACAAAATAGAATGATTCAACGCTAAAAACTTTATGAAATGGACTCTTCTCTATTTATCTTAAATTACCAAAGTTCGAGTACACGTAAAAAATTTGTTCACCTGTAAAAACAAGGTTAAAATTCATCCAGATTCAAAGTTCGAGAGTCAAGTAGTGAAAACACACTGCACATAGTTTCTGTTTACTGTAAATCAAGCAGCTTTCACACTCTCTTCACTGTTTCATTTAATCAACGATAGCGTTTCCAAGAAAAGCAGAGAATTCAAGGAAACAATTTTAACTCGTAACGAGCCAACAATTGGACAAGAACGATGATTCAGATCATACCTTTTTGTTAACAATTAGCTTAATACTGTATTAAAACATTGGCTAAAACTATCAATAACTTGAAACCACAAAAATCAGTTATGTTAAGGGTATACTAAACTGAATTGAAATACATTTGCATTAACTACATTTCATTATTTTCTTCATGTTTGTGAAGAGTGCCTTCGATGTTTCAAACTCATTAAATGTTTCTTAAGTAATGTTTAGGGTACTACGTATTGTATAGGGTAAATTATCTTAAAAACACCGTAATTGGAAATGTAATAAACTATCATTAATGGATTACGTCCTGCCGTCAATTAACAAGTACATGTTTTTTTGTAATTAAAAATTGAATCAGTAACAAAGTTGGTGTCATGAAACCAGATACAGATGTACTTCAATATATTAAAGTGTTAGAAAACAACAAAAATAAGGCATATTATGGTGCACAATTATCTGAAAAAAAAATGACAATAGACTATTTTCAATATCACCCTTTGAGCTGTAGACAGGATGTACTTTCCGAAGGGCGACATGATGACGAACGATGACAATGACAATAATAACGATATTTGAATCTGTGGAATATTATGCATTATGTTACTGCAGATGAAAAATATTCAATAGGTGTATATTTTAGCGGTATACTTCACACGATATATACAGTTTCAATGGATAAAACAATTCAAATAATTCCTTCCACTTCTTTCAGTCCAATCGAAACCTATGTACTGTCCTTTGTTTTTCTAAACAGAAATATATAATGACGTAGGCGGCATTAATCACTCATGTCAGTTCAAATATTTATTTCAAAGGTTATCAAACCGGGAAGGATGTCTCATTTTTATCGTGCTGAGAAACGCTATTTATTTTTAAATAAACAAAGTTGGAGTGTAAGGGAAAGGATGCCTTTCCAGTCGATATATTTCCAGGGTATTTGCAAACCAGAAGGAGATTCTGTTATAAAAGGAGAAATATGGGCAGATATCTGAAGTTTTCTAATTATTAAAGTGTCTCAAATAAATTCAGTATATTTCAATAGCGACACGTAAGAATTGGCGATCACAGTTTCAGAATATGCGAATGAAAAGTTGACGAATCGTGTGTTCACTACATCTTACGCATTATTATTGTTAGTAAAAATCTCTTTCCTCTTATCAATCATTTAAAGAAATAAACCTCAACTGCAACAAATTACTACAGCCCTTTTTCATTTTTTTAAATCAGTAACATTTCTTGTCACGACTCTTTGGGAAGGCCAGCAAAAATATTCTCATTACTTTACCTTGCAACGATTTATGATTATTGTACCACTATCGTTAAAATGATAGTTTATTAACATTATGACATTTCATAATTGTCAAAATGTGTCCTTCTTAAAAAGAAACTTCCAATAAACTACAAATTATAGCGAGAAACTCAATAAATTAACAAATGCATCACTACTTATCATACATTATTTTGGTGTTTCCAGCACTACATCCTCTCTTTCAACTAATTACGACACTTGAAAGAGCGGTAATCGAAATACAACACAATAGATTATCTACATTTTAATTATTTTATATTATGTTATAGAATAAAAACCATTCACATGTACAAAATACTTACTTCCGGCATTTCTTTTATTCAAATGTGATATACGTTTTTTAGGAATTACCGCAATATATTCTCAAAAAAGTTCTTTGCAGAAGTGTTATAATTTTTTTAGTAGTGTAGTTCAAAGATAACTCTAATACTAGAATATAATAATAATAATAATAATAATAATAATAATAATAGACCATTATTTTGTGATTGAAATGTCTTTATTATTGGTAATGAATGTATTAATATTTGTAATGACTGGTTACAGCTTTCGTTTATAATCAGTAGCGTTATAATTTACTAGAAAAATATTCTAATCAATACTGACTCGGGAAAAATGTGCACTGTTGGGACAATAGATCAAGCAACTGATGTAATGTTCCTCAGAATTAAACTAAAACCGTAAACCTCTTGGCTTAAAGACGTGGTAGGGGTTACCTTAATGATTTGCGGTGTCAGCCCGGAAAATGCTGGCACCCGGAAATCTTTTTTCTTTTTCTCTTTTTTTGTGACAATGCATAAACCCAGCCGATATACCAGCACCACATTTTCATCCGGATTCGCGCACTCACAATTCTTCCACTCGCTCCGCGGCGCCACACGGTCTGTTTCTCGCGCCATCGCCATCGCCACGGCCACCGCCCCACCGCCCCCCCCCCCCGCCACCGCTGCCGCCATCGGCGCCCCACCACCGGCTCCCGGCCTCCGCCGCCGTCAATGTCATCACCGTCGTCACCGCAGCCACCGTCATCACTGTCACCGTCGTCACCGCACCGCCCCTTTGGCCGGCGCCGTTGTCCCCACCGCCACCGCCCACCGCCGCCACTATCGTCACCGTCACCGCCATCACCGCCGTCAGTCTCGTCACCGTCGTCGCCGGCCCTGTCGTCACCGTCACCATCACCACAACCACCGCTGCAGTAGCCGTCGCCGTTGCCATCGCCGCCAGCATTTTCTCTGCACTTATCCTCTCGCGGGGCCTCACCAGAGTCATCATCGCGCGAGGCATAGGGGAGCGTGTTCCGAGTCCGCTCGTTCCTCTGACCGGCCGCCCCTGGCAACCGCCGCGCCGCGCCGTGCCGGCCTCGCTTAGTGCGATGATACTCCCGACGGACGTCTTTTCTCCGCAGACTTTCCGGTTGTCTGCACTCATGATATCGCTGGCGCGTCCCGTTTCTCCTGTCATCCACTGCAGATCCGTAACTAAGTGTTTGTTTGCGCAAACGGCAAGTAGATTACGTCTCTCATAGATCTTATATTCGTTATTGTAGTTTACCTCGTATACAGTTTTCAACTTGCTTAGCCTTTTCGGGTGTCTTCGTGTTACATTTCTCTCTCTCTCTCTCTCTCTCTCTCTCTCTCTCTCTCTCTCTCTCTCTCTCTCTCTCTCTCTCTCCTCCCCTTCTCATAACCACACCCACATAATCGCATTCATCCTCCTTTCCTCCAACTTTTCTATCTCAGACTATCACAGAAAGAGCACTGGGCATCTCATACCCTATCCTTCGCCACTACTATTAACTGCAGTTTGCTACAGCAGGCTCTTGGCTTAACCTCGTAGTATCGTCTCACTGCAGATCTCCGACATTCTCCCTCTCTGTCTACAACCAAGGTCCTGTTCAGCTCTTCTTCGCGTCCCATATCACCGTCCTTCTGCGCTCAGATGCGTCTCTAAGCCCGTGCATCATTGCTTCTTTCTTCGTACCTAAATTCTCTTATTCCCAATCGTGTCTTCTGAAAAGCCTCCGCAAATTTCACTTAGTACACCACTCTTATCGCATGGTCCTCACCTCTTGTTCACCATTTGTTAAGCGTTTCTGACTGATGTCACCTACCCACAACCTTGTAGAACCCATCAGGCCCTCTCCAATTGTTCCTGCAAGCAGGGCTTTCCCTTTTATCGCAACCACTCTTTATTCCTTGTTATGTTTTCAAGTGCCTGGTCTCTTCTCTCTTATCACGTCTTATTCTTCAACATATCTTTGCAGTTCGCTCTTACTCCATTATCCTCACCTATCCCTCTGCCTCACTACCCCTGACGCCCCCCTCCCGGCCGCTCCCTGCAGACAGCGCATCGGACAATATTGACTCTGTTAGAAGTGTCTCGCTTGCCTCTCCCAGCCGCGCAAACACGGAGAGATTTGCACAAGTGCCTCGGCACAATGATGTAATTCTCGCGTAGTCCCGTAACCCCAGCCTCCGCCTCCGCCTTCTTCGCCGACGGCGACGTCTCCACCGCCTTCGTCCCAACCAGCCTCTGAGCTTGCTCCGCCTTCTTCTTTGCCATTGTCACCGTCGCCGCCATTGCCTATGCGCTCGTCTCCACCTTGGCCAAACCCTTCGCTTTTTTACCCGACCGAACTCCACATCCACCTCCGTTCCTGCCACGCTGCCTTTTTTCCCCTTCCTCCACCTTCGTCGTGGCTTCTGGTTTTCTAGCTTTCGTCCCCTTCCCTCCGCCCCTCCCCCTCTCCTCTGCCTTTGCCTTTGTCCACACTTTTGCATATGCCTCCGCCTTTGCCTCTACCTTCGTCTCCGCCTCTGGCTCACCTCCTCCCCCTTCCCTCTCCTTCGCTTCGCCCCGCCTCCGCCCCCCCCCCCCCTTCCCCCCTTCGCGCCCCTCCTCCTCCCCCCCCCCCCCCCGCCTCCGCCCCGCCCCGCCTCCGCCCCGCCTCCGCCGTCCCGCTCTATTGTCGCTCGCGTTCCTGTGTCTGTGCTCTGCCCGTGCTCGCAACTATATTTGTAATCGGAAGGTTCCCTACCGGTACGTGTTTCGATTACCGTCACGCTTCTTTTCCGTCGTCGCTTCGCTTCTGCGCGTTTATCGATTTTTAAGCGCGTTTATGTGCTGTTTTAAATGGTCGCATCCACAGTGGATCTTCTCGTTTTCACTCAACTCTAATCTCAATCCCAATCCCACACACAAAAATACTTTCAGTTCCACTCGTTCTCTCGTTCCCGTTCTTTCCCCCAATCCAAATCTAAGTTCTGAACCAAATCCAAGATCTCGTCTATATCCCGCTAACGCTTCTCTTCGCGTTTTCATTCGCATACTTTTTTTACTTACGCTCTTTCTTCAGATCCTGGTTGTTTTAAACTTTTCCACCGGGAGCAGTAGCTGAGTGCATCAACTGATGTCACTGCAGCGCCTCTGACTGGGAGGTCCTAGGTTCGAGTCCTGACGGCGGCAGGAATTTCGACACTACCTTTTCAACTAGGTCAAATTTAGTCGCTATCTGGAGGAGAGTTCTAGCGGCCGGCTGCCCTGATCGGTAGTTTTCCGTGGTTTCTCCGAGCAACACCAGGCGAATGCCGGAGCAGTACCCTAATAAACGAGCCACGGACCGCGTGCGATCTGTCCTTCCTCTTCCTTGTCCTATCCTCTCCCCCTTACACACACACACACACACACACACACACTCACACTAACATGCACTACACTACGACATATTCCGGGAGACCGGTCGGAAGTTTAGAGCTTGTCCCGGCTGGGGTGATGCCCCGCTGGTGGGAGAGTCTTGGTTAGGGAGACACCCCACTAGCCGGCGGTAGGTCGGCGCCGGATCTCGCCATGACCGCCATCTCCGGAGAAAAAACATGCACTACACTAACGAGAATAATGACCAAAGTAGTTGACGTGCCCGGAAACACGAATCAATCAATCAATCAACCAATTTAAACCTTTCCTGTTTTCGTTTCAGTTCCATCTATCGCATCGTTCCCTTCTCCGCACCGTTTACGTAAACGTTTCTGTTTCTATACCTGTTCCCCTGTCGTGTGCAATCTCCTTCCATTTCTCACTACAAGTCTCTTTGTTGCTCTTGCATCCTTTGTTCCATCCGTCGGTCGTGCATGTGCCCCACACGACCTGACCTCCGCGGAGTGCTGAGGCTGTGGTCTCCCCCTCTCCGTCTGCAAAGCACGCATAGCCTCCTCTGAGAATGCGTACTTGCACGTGCCCTTTTGCGATTTTTTTTTGTATTTAACTCCGACGTACATATAACTCTTTGCAAACAATTCTAAGTTGTATTATCAATGCTCAGGACAGATTTGTCTACTGGTTATGAGACCAAACCTTCAAGTGATTATTAAGTGAATTCATCTCAAGTTGAAGGAAGTACATTGGATGAAAGAAATAAATGTATGAAGTGATTCTCGTTTATACGTACGGAATTTGTATAGAAATGTTTGTATAACCAATAATTAAAACTGCCTGTGGGTTAAAAGTTTTATGTGAAGTGATATTAATAATACATCGACAATTTTTATTTTATTGTGAAATTGAATTTTATATTACTTTTAAAAAAATGTACACAGACATTTCGTGACCAAATAATTTTGTCATGCTGTGGTATTTCTTATGAAAAAAGTATGTTATGGATACACCTCCTTTGATGAAATTTTTGTTTGTTTGTAATATGCGGTCTTAATTTGTGATTATCAATTAATTTAATAATATTTTCACGCATATTTATCATCATTTCTTACCAAATGCAACTTATGTTTTTTGATGATACGTTATTTACGATTGTTAAGAAAATTTACGCATTGTGACTTGCTTACTTACTTCACTGTTTGCAAAATACATTCTATACTTTTTGGTATCTTGCTAATGCGGCTGTATAGGATGAAGGCAATGGATTTACCGAACGTTGTTATACGGCCATATTTATCTGTCCTTTGTGGATATGAAGTTGAGTACCATCTCCTCATCGAGCGAACCCAGATGAGATAACTTAATATTTCATGGCATTTTGCATTACCTCATGCCTTACTACTCCACAGTACTTTACACCAATAACTGCATTAGCATCATACTTCAAAATTATGACTATGTTCAATTGTTTCCAATGTATGAAGACAATTCTCTGTAGCAGCATTTCCATACGTTTGGACGTTTATTTTAATTAATCTGTACATTTGACCAGTATGTAAGGCGTACTCGTTTTACAGTTCATAACAATTTTATTATATATTATACGTTAGAAAAACCTCTGATGCAATATACCAGAAGAAATATTTTATAATTCTATAAGAATCACAATTTTAGAAAAGTAAAAGCTACACAAATCTTGATAAATTTTAAAACTTCGAGTATATTGTGCAATCGAGTACAATTAAAACATATTTATTTTACATCTCATCTCCAACAAATGCTGTCCAATACAAAACTCACCCATAAATCTCTTCACGAAGAAAGAAAACGACTTAAAGACATCCGCTTCGCCGCAATACGTCCCTTCCATCTTCCGCCCCTCCATTCTTCCCCTGCTTCTATCGGATTCTCTCTTCCCGCCACTTCCTGTCACTCTCCGCCTCTTTCGGCAACTTCCCACCCCTTCCCGCTGCTCCCTGCAACTTCCCGCTCCTCCCGCCCCCGGCGCCCCTCCCGGCCCCCGCCACTCCCGCCCCCTGGCGCTTTTCGCTCCCCCCCTTTTCCCCGCCACTTCCCATTGTTCCCTGCAACTCCTCATCGCTTCTCCCCGCTCTGCTCCCTCCCACACAGACCTCGGTTCCCCGCCGCGTCCTCATCGTACCCACAACTCCCCGCTATTCTTCGACGCTCCCCGCCCTCGTGCCGCGCGCCGCGCCGCGTCGAATCCGCCGCGCCCCCATTCCGTCTCCGCAGGCGCGCGGGCGATATTTTATTCAGGCCGCGCGCCTGGAATTGGCAGCGGCGGCGGCCCGCGAGAGGGCGCGGCGGAGGGAGGGGGAGACCACGCGGCGCAAAGTGACGGACAATGAGGGGAGAGGGACGCCCCAGTGTGGGCGAGGGAACGGTGAGGTGGGAGGGTCACAATAAATGGCGCGGATCAAATACCGGCGGCATCGAAATGACGAGAGAAATTGGTGGTGGAATTGAGGAAGCAACAACAGAGACGCGAGAAACGTGCTCACGGGAACTACACGAACGTGGTTTTGAAGAAAACATAAGAAGTAAGGAAAACCGATCATACCATTTTAAACGGGAAACATTAGTTAATTTGGTAAAAATAGTATTGTTGGATGACAGATTAGAATTTTAGTGACATAAAACGGCGATGCAAAATGAGTGGTTGAATAATCGAAGAAAAGCACGTCTCAATAAAGGAAAAATATTAGTAAGAGAGGTTCGTAAATTCATACATTCTGCAGCTATATACAATATTACAATATGCTCTCTAAAAACATGCAATTGCTCTTGGCAGTGCGGGCTCATGGTCACAGCGTCAAAGGCTGTGATGCTGACAATTCTTCTATCTTATTGTGGTCTTCCGACTTCAATATAAAAACCAACAACAAAATCACTTAGTCAATATCGATGACACTTTACATCTAAGACCGCTTAACAGCTTCCTTAAACACAAATATTCTTCAACTCACAAACACGATCATATCTTTTCCAAAATCTTTCATTTTCAGGAAAACATTTCACGAGTAAATAATGAATTTCGGTCTACTAATTTCTTTATTCCTTTAAATAATAATCTACATGGAAGTACCAATCTGTCACAATGTGGTCTAATTTTAATTTGAAGATATTCACATATCTCTTTATAATTAACTCACCTAATCTGATTCTGTAGTTTTTATTGTCTCATTTTCATGAAACCTTTTAATAAAATTATTAACCATCCTCATCCCAATACAAATGAAATTTTCATTCTTTGGGGGCGAACGTTGCAGGTACATGCGTAGAGACACAAAGCGAAGAGACATGAGAGAAGGGTTTAAAACCTGTATCGTAATGAAACCTTGGTTCTGGCAGAAGACAAAGCGGATGGATATAGGCAGAACATGTAGTGGTGAGATGGAGTGGCATACGGGTACAGAAATAGAAAAGTTATGAAAGGATTCGTCATTACCTGCAATTTTATTTCAAAAGTTAAGCTGAGCTCCGAGACCTTACTAGTATTTTATAGGTCTAGCAACCAGAATTTTACTATTTTTGGCGACTAATTCTAGTTTTATACAGCATGTCAGAAGATGGAGGCTAAGCCCGTGAAAGGTGTTAGTGTTTTTAATAAAGTTGTTGGAAAAGAAGAATGAATGCATTACTATATTATTTTAGTGCAAACAACACCCCACCGTTGTCTGAAAGCGAAGGCTTCCGCAGGCTTCCGATTACGAAGGTTGTTCGTAAAACAAGCTTCCCATGTCTCTGCAGAGCGACTTTGAAGAACGTGCATGGCGCAATTTAAAATAAGATGAGAGGCATGCTCACGAGTGGAGTGCGTTTCCATCGCGGCATCGCTCGTCCGCACACGGCCTGTGTAACAACCGAGCTTCTCAATCAATTTGGATGGTATAATGTCTCACACCCGCCCTACAGTCCGAACATAACCCCAAGTGATTACTGTCTCTTCCTTGAATTGAAGAAACTCCTGGGTGGGACTCAATTCAGAACAGGAGACGAGCTGAAGAACGAGGTATTAAGCTACCTTCGCGACGCGGTACGAGAGTTCTTCGACTCGGGCATAAAAAATATTATATACCGCATGCAAAAATGCATTGACATCAACGGCGGTTACGTCGAAAAATAGGAAGAAGTTTAAGCTTTTCAAAAATGTATATATTGTGACCATCCGTTTGCCGAGGTCTCGGAAAACGGAGCACATCAATATTCAAGAATAAGATGAGCTGTTTGAACGCGCGCCAACGCGCATGAATACAATCCGAAAATGAAAACTACGAACTATATCCGTAAGGGAGCGTCTCGGTAGAGTATGCGACACCGAGAGTCGGGAGAAAGAAAGCTTTCTTTTCTGAAGTAACAGCTGGAGAGTGAGGACCTACCGATCACGAGAAGGCGGCACCTCGTACTGCCACGGACTTCAGGACTGCATCCACGATAAAAACTCTTCAAGACATTCGAGGAGGTAATTATCATATTACAAGGCATTAAAACAATTCATCAGGAAAAGGATGAAAGTATAAGTGACGCATTTAAAATCTTTGTAAGAGAGGAGTGTGAATAGCATGAAACTAACGAGGCCATTCATTTCTTTTCTTTGCAGTTTTTTTTATTTTTATATTTATTCTTCTTATACGATAGACTCAGTTGTCGTATGGTAGATTCTTTTAAATATGGAATTAAAAGCTAGTTACATTCTATAAAAGAATACGAAAAGAGTATCAACGGAAAACGAGACGGAGGCCACATCGTGAGTTGAACAACGGTACTGGAAAGGGGCGACCGTGCGGTTCTGCAGAGGGGCGGCTTTGCTCCCGACCGAGCTGCAAGGACAAGGACACCGAGCGACTGGAAGAGTCGACGCCGTAGATTTCTCTACGCCGTGAAAAGACACAGTAAGGTCGTGCCAACTTGAACAATTTGTAGATATTAGAAGGAATAATTTGTTTCGGAAAGAAAGTATTAGTACAGGTTCTTTATACCGATATTCTGAAAAAAATAGAATCAATCTTTTCTTTCAAGAAAAACTTAGCTAATTGTAAAGTTGCAACTAGGGAATTTACGACTGGAATGATTAGGCAAAGTTTTAAGTATTCTTTGAAATTGATTTAAATGAGAGAAAGGAAACAGTGTAGTTAATTATTGAGAGTGTAAGTTGTTTTCTTTTTTTCAGCAAGACAAAATTCTTGTATATGTAAAGTGTTTTATGTTCATTGACTGTAACAGCAATTTAATTAGAATATACTTAAGTAAGTGGAAAGTGATTCGACTTGAGTTTCTGTGTAAATGCATTCAATCCACAACGGCCCACATGACCCTGATCCCCGCTATTCTAATTGTATTTTTTTATTTTGCGCCCACCTTGAAAACCCATTCTGAGCTAGCCGGCGGAGGGGTGGGTCGCAACATCAAAGCAAACAAACATGTCTTTCATGGAGAGAAAAAAATTGGGAACCTTATTTTAAGGGAAACCCTCGTACTGAAGTGTACGAGTGGCGCCACGTCCGAGGTAACGATGCTAAAGCTTCGAGAACTATGCTGCAACCTTTGAGGCATTTTGCCCTGAGAAGGTTGCAGCATGACTGCCGAAACTTTGGCATCTATATCTAGGACGCGGCAGTCAAGGAGACACCTCAACGTTAGATCATTCTTAGAATCAAAACATAAATAATAATGGGCATGTGGGGAATAAGAAGCGTTGTAAGGTGGAGTATACAAATTCAATCCTGATCTTAGAGAAGCGATTCAAAGAAATCCAAAGCTACTTAACTCATTGTATAGGATAAATAAGAGGCGATGTTCTAATACATTTAAGTGAAGTTAACTCGATGAAATAGTAGACAGAAAATTGAGTATTGTGCAAAATGCACAGAGAAGAAAAACTTATAATAATGGCGTGTGTCAAATTTCTAGAAATGCTGGCGTGTTCACTGCATGTAGTACATATTTGAGAAACTTATACTGTGTATTCCAATTAAAATTGGTTTTGGGAATATCTCAAAAAGTGCGCATCTAATCAAGAAAAGTGGTTAATGAAATTGGTTTATATCAAAGAGACCTATCCAATGAAATCAAACTCGATTCACCCATATACCCCGGTGGTAAGGGTGGGGAAAAAAAAAAACCTTGAAGGGAACACTCATTTTTATTGCAGATTCAAATTCTCCTGGAAAAATGCGTAACTTTTGTATTGATTTTTTTTTCATTTCGTTATATATGTTGCTGTAATTGACAAAAGTCAACATGATCGAAAAAACAACGTAACGATTTCGAGACATTATGAATTGTGATTATCCTAATCAATAGGCTAGTCGAGGAGGTACTCAAAATTGGCCTGCACTTTCACCTGGTTTGACTTCTCTCGATTTCTTTTTGTGGCCAAAGCTAAAAGAGAAAAGTTACACAGAAGCGCCAACAATCTCAGGAGATACACAACAGCGAATTAGACATGAAATTGCAAACTTTAGTGAAGAGTAACTAATGGAATAAAAATTGTATTTTGAAAGTATTGCATAATGAATTGAACACGAACACCATCAAGAGCATTTGTTGAAGTAAAACTTGTCCATGTCTGAGAGGCTAATGTACTCGCCTAAAAAAGCATCCCCTTGGTGAGAAGAGAGGAGGCTCACCTGAAACACGCACTCCGAGGGAACAGAATACCTATGTCCACGTCATTGTTCCTGGGCCATGCTAAAAGATATTTTTTTGAATTCTCGATAACCACGCCGCGATATTTGGTGTCACTGAGTAGCTTATTGCGAATCATTGAACATTTTTTTTAATTTTTCGATTTGATGTGAATTTGTCGAGGAACATTACTTTTACAACGTTTTTTGCTTATTTTGAGTTTCGCCGATTCTAACACAAAACGCAAAAAAATCTTCAGCACAGAAGTTGAATTTGAATCTGCAATAAAAAATTCAAGTTCCCATTGACTTTTATAATTTCCCTATCCCTTCCTTCAATGTTGGGGGTAAGGAGTCGAGTTTGATATCATTGGATGGCCACTGTTGATACGAACAACTTCCATGACCCACTTTACTTGATCCTATGCGCACTTTTTGAGATATTCCTAAAACCAATTTTAAATCTAACATTCTGTTTAAGATTTGGCAGAAACTTGGAACGTAATAAGTTAGAAAAGATGCAAATGTGTTTTTTAATCCACTAACATTTTTAGTCAAATAAGGTAAAGTATATTTATATGGAAATAAAGATAAAAATAATTATTTTAGATCGTCAGATGATGTCCTGGACTCTAAAACAGTTATGGAAACTGCCTCAATATTAGTTTGAATTGCGCATCTATCAGAAACGTATTGCTCAAGCAAGTTCTTATTTCATTAACAATAAAAAAATTGGGGATACCTTTCCTCCATCAATTCAGAGAATTTCTCTGAAAATGCTTCCTTACATGTTATGAAAACAAGTATATTATACAGTGTATACTTCCCATATTCAAACAAATTGATACATACTTATTGTGTCCGGAACACGGAGAAAAATAAGTATGTTTCAAATATTCCAGTTGCTAAGATGGAGTTCTCTGGAGACAACTCTGACCCAAACTGGATTTATCGACTGTCGAAACGAGAGAGGAAACCGCCGCAGCGTGGACGCTCTACGCGGCGGAGAAAAGCAGAACCAGAGGAAGACCCGAGGTGAGCGCAGGCGAGCATTGAAGTCGTGAAAAGGAAGCGACTGGTCGCTGCAACGTGTCGGACTGCACCGCACTCCACAAAGTGCCTGCGTCTGATTGAATGGACATCGCCCGCACGACCCCGCCCCGCCCCGCCCCGCCCCGCCCCGCCCCGCCCCGCCCCGCCCCTCCCCGCCCCGGCCCACCCCTGCTTGCCCTTCCCACTTCTCCCCCGCCCTCCCCCCGTCCCGCCTTTGCACTCCTCCCCCGCCCCTTCACATCTTTCACCGTCCGTTTCCCCCTCCCCATGACCCCACCCTCCATTTCGCACCCGGCCTCACCCAAGCCCACAGTGGCGTCATCCCTTGTCCTGCACTCGCCCGCAGAGCGATATTGCAGCTTCGGCTCCGGAAGATATATATAGGACCCGCAGGTCCACGTTTTCTAGGTCGGGCTGATTCAATGTTTTGTTCGTTTTTGATCGCAGATGAATTATCCGTTTCGACATCGGTACATGCTGGGAATTTATTATTTTATTTTTCTTGGTATGTATTTTCTAGAACTGTGACAATTCTCTAATGAACATCTTCAAAAGATAGTTACTTCCTTACTTGTTAGAATATTTGTTAGTTTCCGTTTCGCGGATGGATTATGGATATGAAATGACAATAAATATTCTCATTCCATTTATGTAGATGAGTAGCCTACAATATTAAATACAATTATAGCAATTTGGTGACTTCTTCCATACGTTTTATTTTCATTCTACTCAAATTATTTCACTAACTCTTGAAATAAATTTTTAAAACTAAAATTGTAACGAACTTATGAAGTACTAATGAGAAAGTAGGAATTTAAAGAAATTAAAAAAATAATCCTAATAACATGGGTGTGATAATAATTTTTATAATTTAGCAATGAGATTGAATTTTATATCAAATTAAGATATAAAAGAACATAATGAAAGGATGTAATTCAACTTTATTGAATTGAATTTGGCTTATTTTACGTGACGAGACTCAGGCCATGAGGCCTGCTCTTCCGTCTGACCACGCAAATTTCGTTACACTCCTTTCACCAATCATGGAAGAAGGTATTTCTTGGGCGACGAAACAGGCGATTTGAATTTAGCTCAGAGGCATCATTTAGGCTTGAGGATCTTTTACATGCAGTAAATGTACTAACATGGGACAGCCGGCTTTACTTCCCCTCCGAAGGAAGGCGTAAGAAGGATTTTTTCGCCCTTATCCACGGCTTCGATCGGGTTTGAACCCGCAAACTTGGGTATAGCAGTCCGATACGCTAACCGCTACACCATCGCCGCCGGTATATGGTAGTGCCGGTATTTGGTAGTGTCGGTCGGTAGTGGCGGTTTATTGGTAGTGTCGGAGAAGCAAATTGCCAGAGACACGTGAAGCATCTCTCATTTCTTCTTAATTTTGGTTTTAGAGTTAGGTAATGAGAGAAGCTTCTCTTTTATTTCTTAATAGAGAACATCGAGCATCAATTTGTGAGTTAATAACTTTAGGATAAGTTTTAATGAACATCGTGAAGTACTAAGTAAGAGGGAACTCCGTAGACCTCGATACTTTATTCCCAGCAAATGAAGACAAAATATATCTCAACAATCGATCTTGAGCATTTTTCCAAAAGATAAATCATCTATTTTTTAATATTTTCTCCTTGATGAGAAATACTTTCTCACAAATTTGTTATTTATTGTTTTGACACACAACTAGACATTGTAAGGCGAAATTAAAGATTTACACAAATTTACGTTGAAAATATTTCCTGGTTTATTACGTTAAAAAGTTATCACTTTGAAAAGTGAACTGGCATTTTTAATAAAACTGATTAAAAGTTTAGCTATTTCATTTGAAAAACTTTTAGAACGTGTAAATGTGTGCTGCAGATAACGAGAGTGCATACAACGCGAGTTTCGCAAAGTTTGCAAGGTTAAATTTTGATTGAAGAGAAAGTTCTATTATTCAGAAGTTAGTCTCATAGAAAACCTGCTGAAGAGTGCATAAGAAAATGTAGAGGGGATAAATGTAAAGTTCTATAATGTATGGACAATCGCGATTAACAACAGCGCTTATAAGATCAAAAGATTCTTTCTTTGCTTAAAAATCAACAGCACACTATCCATTGAAAGGTAATAATTATTACATATTATTCTCGCTATTTGAAGAACACTATTCTTTCTATCTGTATTGTTGAAATTTGCATTGTTTACATCTACTATTAAAATAACTTACAAAGTCGTTAAGTTTAACTTGCAAAATAAAAAATTATAAATAAATAAATATAAGCAAGGGATCCTTTTCAGAGATTAACTTAAGGTTTCTAAGTAGGTAGGTGGATTAACCGTCACATTGTTTAGCCGTTATATTATCATAAAACAGTGAAGACATAGCAAAATGAGAAATCGTAAATTCACGAACAGCAAGACGATAACAAAAAATTTTGAGTATGGCATGTGCTAAGGATTTGCTCACATGCAGAAACGTGTTAAAAGTAAGAGGTGGTTTGTTGAAAAAAGCAAATTTTGAAAGAGAATATCCGAAGAAATGTTTAACAGAACACACGTTCCCCTAGTGTAGTTGCATGAAACATACGTGAAAATGCGAGATGAGGTAATAGTTGGTGCAATAACGTAGAAAATCGTTTGTTATCGTTTATGAGACATCAAACAAAGTTTTTTAAAGTCGCTGCTTCTAATAGCAAAAATGAAAACAAAAATTCCGTCCAATTACAATTTTAACGACATTGTAACGATTGTATCAGAATAGTTTACTCCGCTTGAATATAGATTTCATGTACTTTATATACTCTCTTCTCTAAACATTTCACCCAAATATTATATTCTAATTACGCTTAATATTAAATTAATAATTGTTATATAACTGACGTTATGTAAGGGGCTTGAAACTTAAGGAAGCTCAGAGTTTACAATACCTGTTATCTGAATTACGTGGAAACTTTAGAAATATTATTATTTTTATTTGGAGAATAGTGTTGCAAATATTTTTAACCGCTAACTACAGGCATGGATTTTGTTACATTAATGCATATATGCGGTCAGAGAGACATCTCTGTAATTCGATTAATTCTTTTCAAAAAACCAATCTATTAAGTATTGTAAAAAGGACTATTTCTATTAATTGTTTATTAAATGCAAAAGAAAAAATATTTTATTACGGCGTTTTGCTTGACAAAATAGCTCAAATTTAAACAATTGCAGTTTCATCTTTGTTACAATACAATACTACCTTACAATTCTTTCAATTCTAAGATATTGACTTAAAACACAAATATTTATTTTTTCACTTAGTTAAATAGCCAACAAACGTTGAGAAATAAAATAAACTGAATAAAAAATATGTTTGTAGAAAATGTAGGTGTCTAACATAGGGCTAATTGAAGCAACTAACACAGGTATTTGGTCTAAAGACCGCTCCAAAGGTTCAGTGTCACGAACCTCTCCATTTGAATCCAAACAGGAAACTGATAGTTGTGACTCGTAAGAGGCGATGAGAACTCGTTAGAGGCACTTTCTTGTCCTATTCAAATTAATATTGCATATGTCACTGAAAAAATATATTTTATGAAAATAAATAAAAACCATAATGAAAAAATTTTCTGGCGTTTGAAACGTGATTATTGTCAAGATCAGATAACTATATATTAGTTATATACGCGACACTGGATAAATACATCGATCTACGTATTGGGTTGAGGCAAATGTCTTCTATGGGCGTTAATACATTTGTCTTGTGCTCACTTCAAACAGACGCATCGCCGTCTCTGAATTCAGCCGCAGGCGAGCACGAGCGGTGACAGGTCGACCTATCCGGAGCGGTTTTCCGCCTTGTCGCTTCGTGGTGCCTCGGCTGCGGGCACTGCCATCGCCATAATTTGATATCGCGCCGGATGAGAGCGGCGCCGCACGGACAAAGCTGTCTTTGCGCGGGGAGCGGGAACTTCGTTAGAAGGCCCCGGGCGGGACCGCGCACCATGCGCCCTGGGTTGGCACGCTCCACGCGGGGACTCTGTAGAACTGCACGGCCACGAGGAAACTCTCCTGTGTAGGACGGTACGGCCCGAGCAAGGACTCTTCTGAGTAGAACGGGATGGCACATGAGGGATTCTCCTGTGTAGTAGAGCACGGCCCACGCGATGTTTCTCCTGTGTTGGACGGTAGGGCCTGAGCAAGGACTCTTCTGAGTAGAACGGGACAGCCCATGAGGGATTCTCCTGTGTAGTAGAGCACGGCCCACGCGATGTGTCTCCTGTGTTGGACGGTACGGCCCGAGCAAGGACTCTTCTGAGTAGAACGGGACGGCTCATGAGGGATTCTCCTGTGTAGTAGAGCACAGCCCAGGCGAGGTCTCTCCTGTGTTGGACGGTACGGCCCGAGCAAGGACTCTTCTGAGTAGAACGGGACGGCCCATGAGGTGTTCAGTGCTTCAACTGATGTCACTACAGTGTCTCTAACCGGGAGGTCCTAGATTCGAGTCCCGACAGTTGCAAGATTTTCGACACTAACTTATCAGCTAGGTCGAAGTCAGTCGCTGTCTAGAAGAGTATTATAGCGGCCGGCTGCTCTGATCTGTAGTTTTCCGTGGTTTCTCCGATCAACACTAGGCGAATGCCGGAGCAGTACCCTAGAAAACGGGCCACGGACCGCGTGCGATCTTTCCTTCCTCTTCCTTGTCATATTCTCACCCCTTACACAAACTGACACTAACATGCCTTACACTATCACACATGCCGGGAGACTGGTCGGCAGCTTAGAACTTGTCCCGGCTGGAGCGGTGCCCCGCCGGTGGGAGATATCTGGTTGGGAAAAAAACCGCTAGTCGACGGTAGGTCGACGCCGGATCTCGCCGTTCAGCGGGGGAAGAATTTTGCCATCTGTTGAGGGAAAACATGCACTACTCTTACGGGACTAATTACATCAGTAGTTGACGCGCCCTGAGACACTAACAACCGATGAACTCTGCTGTGTAGGTCGATACTACTTACCGGCAGGATGCGAATTGACCAAAAGTGGGAGATCTCGGCGTCAACTACTATGAACATCGTAATTGTAGCGCAAGTAAATTCTGAGAGGAGGAGGCGTTATTCGTCTCCCGCTAGAATATTAGTTCTGGCGCCAACCTACTCGTAGGCTAGCGGGGGTTTCCTCTACGCGTACTCTTATTCTCTTGAAAACATTTTATTTAGGTTGCTAGAATTTAAGAAAAGTTCACTTCAGAACTTCTACTTAAAGATATATTATCTAGGTAAAGAATTATTTAGAGTTTTCTTTGAATAACATTTTACTGCCGGTTTAGTTGTTTGACACGACTGGTGCTAATCAGTCATCTAGAACAGCAATACTAAGTTCTCCTACTGGTGGCGGTGGCACGTTTCGTGGCACCATGTCACGCCGCCATGAGATTCTCAGTGCATCTACCGTTGGGAAAAAGAACTATCAGTAGTAACTCAGCCGTTTTTCATTTTGGTGGAATCGCATGTAAAGAAAGGGGATATGCACAGAAAAATGATAGTAAAAATAGAAAATAATAATAAACGATTAAAAATGTTATTATCTCTTATCTATTAATTATTATTATCTAAATACTGCTTAATTGTATTTCATGCGTAAAGCGTAAAAGCATTCGGACTTTGACTACTAATTGCTCTTATGGCGAGGTGATCCACCTACTGAAGGGGTGATTTTGTCGTTCTTCCCTTGCTATGGACTTTTGCTGGTAGCCTCGACCATGACATATCTGACCTGTGGGAATAGTGATGTGGTGTTTGTTGACGTTATTATATGAAGAAATAAAGGACGTCGTCTCCGCCAACTTAGTATATTTATTGAGATAGCCGGCTTTCGACGGCTTTGCCGTCATCATCAGTCTACATTGCAAATAAAATAAAATAATAGAAAACTAATAGAAAATGACATTACAAAATTTACAGTAGTTGTGGCGAAATTGGAGATGCAACGAGGGGATTAATATAGATAATAGATATATGTTCATATTACAAATTATAAAATACAAATAAAGAAATACACATTATGAGATTGCAAAAGATACGGAACACATAGCAGATAAAATTGCAAAAAATGAAATGAAAAGGGAGGGATTGATGTAGATAATAGCAGTTCAAATTACAAATTATTTATAATGTGCAATTTTATCTGCTATTAATTAAAAGCAATAATTAAAATGTAAACGTTTCTATTAATTACATTACCCTCCCCTTGCATTGTATATTTTGTAATGTCATTTTCTACTGGCCTGTATATTAACATCTATTATTTCACATTGTGTAATTTAATTTATCTTATTATGAATTTAATTTATATTTTAATTGGCCTTTTTTGGTACACATGAATAACGTGTCTTAGTGACACTAAGCGTCTTTGTCATAAAACAGCATTCTTTGTTGCAAACCTCGTAAGCAGTTACATTCCTTTAAGGGCAGACAGAGAGCCTTGGTAATGTCAGAAAATTATGCCAACAATTATTATTATTTATAGCATTTGTAACAGGTATTCATGAAGTTTGAGCCAAAGCTCATTGAAGGCCGGTTGTTACTTCACGCTTATGTTGGATACCTTGTCTTTGGTACATCAAAGACCAGTGGATATTCATTTCTTAAGCTGTTCTTCTTTTGCAACCGTCAGTGAACGTTTCATCAATCAATATCAGCTTTTTCGAGATTTTTGATAGCATACAAATTCAAATAAGCGGAACGCATGTGTCAATTGCCATTTATTTAAGGAAACTTCAAATGAACAATATGGAAATGCTCTTATGAGTCATATATCAAAGGGAGGGGAGTGGCAACGACGAACCCTCGTCTGGTGTTTTTCTTACACCTTTGTTTAGGTTAAGAGTTCAGAACTTTTATTATTACATTTCTTAAATCTAAGTGATAGTTTTGTTTTTCAACGTCGATTGCATGCTTAGAAAAAATTCGAAACTATCGTCATTTGTAATAGTTTAGTTGAAATTCCGGCGTTCGTTTTCAGCAAAGCCTTTCAAGTAACACACTGAATTCTAATATTTTAGTACTGGTCTATGTAGAGAATAGTTGTGCAAAGGGAGTAATAGTGTGATTAACAGTGTGAAATAGTTCTTCATAAAAAGGATTTAGCTATCAGTGACCCAGTGGAAAGGACCGCAAGTACAGAAAATATTCAAAATATATAAATGTTGTACCTAAATATGTAAACTATTTTAACAGAAAAACTCAAAAAACATTCCACTGTTATCTTCTTCTTAAATACATAAAATTTCCCTTCAATTATTTTGAAGTTTGTTCTTGACTGTTGACTTCCCTCATTGAAGTTTCCTCATTTGTGTATGCAACTGTTAACTAGATACATTTATATCAGCTTTATCTCTATTGAAGGTTTCTCTTACGTGCAGAGATTTTCCAATTACTTAAAAAGCAGACACTTCTCATTTATTACCCTAGCGCTCACAAAACGTAAAACACAGCCGGAGCGCTTCAAACTGCAATTTACCTCACGAATAAAGACGAACACTTGGACTGCGCTTCTCCGGACGACAAGACCCTCCTCAGTTCGCGGAGAGCCGAATGCAGATAGAACGCACCCGCTCCAAAACGAAAAGAAAGGAACGCCAAATGAAATGTAAAGAAAGACAATCTCATTTCTTCTCGAAAAACGTTAAGCTCTTTGTTTCGGAGCGAGCACAGGCAGTGTCCCAGCCACATAGTCGGGAGATAGCGAGCGGGTCTCCAGTCAGTAGATCGAGAGCCGCACGTCACAACCTGACAGACCTGACTCGTGCTTTTTCTAGTGATGAATTTTCGAACGAGCCGTAGCGGCGTGGAAGCGATTGCCTGCGTTTAAGGGTCGTGGGTTGAGCCTTTCTAATCATCGTTATCAGCGAGCCAGCCCGCCAACTATTCCTGACGAGAGAGAGCGCTCGGTGAACGCGTCAACGCGCTTCGATCGAGACATATTACGCGGGGCTTCGCTCCTTTGTTTGCAAGGCCGCGCCGAAGGCCGCGAGCTTAAAGGCGAGCTTCCAGTGGGAGCGGCTTTTGAATTCGCCCTCGCTCTCGGCGTGAGAGTAGGCTCCCGAACGACGAAGTGGAGGGTGCAGAGAAAACGCCGAAAGTCGCGGGCTCTCAGAGGATGTAATCTTGGGCGTGGCGTTTCCAGCACCCTCTATGAATTATTGCAGTTACCAAGCATACCGCGGTTTTTGTGCAGAATGCTACAAACCTTTGCATATTATTTTATATATTAGTATTATAAAATATATTCTAAATTTTATATCCGTCTGGCTGCTATCACGAAAAAGTGAGCATCTGGATAACAAAATAACCTCATAATCGGTACGGTAGATGTGAGTGGATAAGGACTGAACCTTAATCACTTAGGTAACTAGTCCCGTAAATGGAGTGCATACGCCATGACGAGGCGGGCAGTATTTTTCCGCCTCGCGAGACCTAACGCCGGCGTACTGGAACTGATTTTTTTTGGTGGCATTTTCAGTTTGTTAGGGTATTGGTTCTGCCTACGCATGGTATTGATCGATGAAACAACGGATTACTACCATTCAGAGCAGCCAACCTCTGAATACTATTCTCCAGTAGTTGAATTCCATGCAGAGGCTAATACCCACTGCTGTATCGATACAAACCCAACGACCTTTTGTTAACGTTTCTCAAAAGGTGTATCCTGTGTAGTAAACATAAAAATATCATAAAGTTCTAGTTTAATTTAAATATTATCTATCCCACTCATGAATCCGTCATTCTCTACACACTAATTTATATTCTAATCAAAACTTGTTTTCGCAAATGTTTGCTAATGTGGCTCGTAATATTATTTTCCGTCCCATTCACATTTATTGTCTTTTGTCCAGCTTGTATCTTATTCTAGTCTTTGAGAACTCTGCAAAAACTCTCAAAATTTCTGTGGATGTGGGGCTAAGGTACATTGGTAGATCGCGGATCAAAGACAGCGGGGCCTTCGGATTTGGGAAAAATTGCGATGGGGTTGTTGAGGGACGGAAGAAGACCTGGAAGATCGGCAACCATTTTGAGAGGAGTCGCTTTGAAATATTTAAGACTTCTAACAAAACGTTCGAGTGATTACACACGGACGATGCGTGGTGGTCTCAGAAAATATACGTATGTGCGAAATTTAGAAGATATGATAAAAAGGCATAAAAATGGACAGTTGTTAAATAAAGAGAAAAAAATGTGCATTGTGACGACAAAATTGCACAAGATTGACGGAGATAAATTGTTGAGAATATAAAAAACATGCTAAGGTAATTACGGGTTTTCTTTGTGAACACGAAAGAATCAGGGAACACGAGGCCGTCAAAACTGTTGCGAAGGGTAAACTGGAAGCCTGATAAACACGGAACGAGAGAAATATAAACGATGAGAGGAGAGCCGCAAGCAAGAAATAATAGTGAAACACTCCAAACGAGCAAGCAAGGAAACGAGAAGCGTTGCACTGGCGAAACCGTCTGATATAAGCGAAATGCGAGAAAATCAGACGAGAGCAAAATACACGGAAGAGAGTGTTGTAGAGACCAAGAGAGGAAGAAATATTGTAACAGAAAAGAAATGGCTCTCGGGACGAAAGGCGGTTTATGCAAATAGACACTGAGAAATGAAATGGCGAGAGAGTGTCCTCGCGAGTGTGGGTAGTGGTACAGAATAAAGAGAGGTAGCAACATTGTAAGAGATTGAAAAGATCTATGAAAATGAAGATAATCTTATCCGTTGATATGAATTGCATTAGAAGGCACAAAAGGGAAATAATTCCACGAGAATGTTTAGTTAATCTGGACAAGAGGTAGGAAGAGAGAGAGAGAGAGAGAGGGGGGGGTAGGAATATGAGAAAATGAAAAGCTGTCTGGACGAATGGCCTTTTATAAAAGCGGAATGCAAGAGACGAAACTGAGAGAGAACGATACAACCAAAGAGAATGGTGGAGCTATTCAGAGGAGGAAGCCACGTTGTGACAGAGATAGGAAAGGGATCTGTAAGGTGAGAAAGACGAAACAGAGCGAGAACAACAAGATAATATAGAGTGGTGACACTGTTCAAGGGAGGGTGCAATGTTGTGACAGAGATGGGAAAGGGATCAACAAGGTGAGAAGGAGAAACGGAGAGAGAACAACAAGATAATTGAGAGTGATGGAACTGTTCAAGGACTAGAGCTACATTGTGGCAGAGATGAGAAATCGATCTGTAAGGTGAGAAGGATGAAACGAAGGCAGACCGACAAGACCACAGAGTGGTGGAACTGTTCAAGGGGCGGAGCTACATTCTGACAGAGATGGGCGAGAAGGAAGGAAGGTCGAGGGGCGAGGCGTGCCGGGTCGGGCGGTGTTACAAGGTGTTACCACAGTTAGGTCCGTTATCAGTGGTCTTGGCAGTTATCGCTAATTGGCTAGGGGCAGACGATGACGGCGTGGGAGGCGGTGACGCTGAGTAGCGCGCTCGCTATCTGGGAGTCTTAGCGCTGCTGCCGTGCGCTTTCAACGCAAGCTCTTTGATGGAGGGGACGGCCGCCTCCAAAGGGCGTCGCTCTTTGCCAAGATCCTTCCTCAAACTGTACTTCCGTACACAGTTGGGATCCTCTTGAAGACTTAGGGTGTCTTTGAGACACGGTTTTTCTACTAAGACAGACGTTAAGCTGCCACACAACAGGGACAGCAAGTAGGACTAAGATTTGATGATATGGTTACGGAAGTGGGTGGAAATATACTTTTTGATCACGCTCACGACTTAATTACTCGTGAAAAAGTTATCCTATAAAACAAATAACAATCATGTGAACATTCTCGGTGTATTAAGATAAAACAGAATCGTGTTTTCTAAGATTGAAACGCGCCTCATTTGATTATTATATCCAGTTTTTGAAAGACATTGACTACAAAGAATTGTAGATATAGAAAATGCTAATGTTATGTGTGTAATAATAAAAAACATTATTACATACATTTATTCTAAACGTTTTAAAAGTAACTAGAAATATTAAAAAACTATCTTAGAATCTAATATTATGTTCTGAAAATTGGCACAGAGTTCCAGGAAATAAAATCAATTATCTCCGGTCTACTGAACTAGTATCCAGTATCAAAACGTAAAATCAGTATCTAGTATCAGAAAATAAAATTATGAACACTTTTCAAGGTTTGACATTGCTATCAAATTCCAAGATGTATTATATTGAGATAATAAATATTTGCAAACGAAATTCCGTTCATTTGTATTTATCATAATAACAAAACCATTTTTACGCCATCGTAAGTGTCACCGTATCACCGTATACTTACCTATACGTCCATGTACTTATTAACTATTATAAACACCATTTAGTCAAAATGTCAAGGAAATATATTGAAAATTTATATATTTTGTTGTTATGGGTAGGTAGTTATGTTTTGATCTAATTGAGTTATAATAATCTGAAACAATTTTTTAATGTGTTTAGTATTATCAATTACTATAGAACATTTTTAACTGAATCATTTGCGAGTTTTATTTAAAATTCATTAATTTGAAATATTAAGTCCTTATTTAATATTTAAATTAAATTCATGTTCATGTGTATTCTTTTTCATTAGCTAATTAACATTTCTTTTAGAAGATGTTTCTGTTCGCACCAATCTTAGGAATGCCATAACTGACGTTCCCTAAAATATAAAAAGAACGTTGAGATGTGAATATATAACTCAAAGATTAGGAAAGGGTACTTACAAATTCTTTTAGAAGTTTAGTAGCGAAGTTTTTAACTAAAGATTACATTTTATCTCCTTTGTACGAAATTTGAGCTCCTTTTAGCCTGGCTCCTATTTATTGCTGTAGGTAAAACACTTTTAGAGACATTTATTATTTTCCAAGAAAATGGTTCTTCTCTGATGTTGTGAAGCAAGGCAACTAAATAATTAGTTTAATAATAACTCCGCGGTATCATAAACGACATGTTTGCTACTTTTATTAGTAGACTTCAGTGAGGGCTGTGTCCAAGAATATTAAGAACACTACAAAAATTTTTATATCTGAGACCGGATAGTGAGAAGATTGAAGAGAAAGAAACCTTTCGAACTTGTGTAAAGTGTGGTGACAATGTGTTTTAAGAACTAAGAACAAAAATACCAGTGTAAATACCAGTGTATCTTCAAACACAAGGTAGTGTGATTTTAAATTCAATTTGAAACTAAGAGGACGGTAATGGGCTAGCTCTTAGAAATTTTATTTCGTAGTAGTTTAAGACAAAAGAAAATTGTTTATTACTTTATAAGACTAGATTGTAATGTTTAAGAAAATAAAAATTAAAAAAATATCTGAGATCACAAGTGGTGATTTTAACGCAATTAACCAATACAAAAATCTCTTGGTGTGTGTATAACGTCTTCTTTCAGCCGTCTCGGTTTGCGTCACTGGCCTCGTCGTGTGCCGGAGACTGTACCTGTGCCGCCTGAACGGATTAGGAGCCGCGCAAAGCCGATCGAGGCGCATTGCATCCCCGGGCGACATAATCCCCTGATAGACGCCCGCGACCGCAGGGGCGGAAAGGCGTTGCGCCCCCGGCCGGCTGCTGCCTGTTGTGCGCGCCCGCTCGACATGTCCATGGGCGCGCCAGATTGTCTTGCGCACAGCAATGTGTAGACGACCGTATTCTTGGACCATGCAGATGTTTAAACAAACTTTATTATCAATGTTAGAAACAATTTAACATTTCTTGGTGGTACATGGAATTGTTTAATATTTAGATGTTTTGTTTAAGAAATTCAGCAATAATGAGAACATGTTTTATTAATAGATATGCGGAGATTTAATCGTCTGTTATATATTTATTGGAAATTTTTTTTTTTTAATTTTTTTTGTTGTTGTTTTTTATGCATGTGTAACACTTAAAAATTTAATTACTTTTGCAAAAAATCTGTCCCTCCGTTTCCTGAGTCTATGGAGGGCCATCTAGAGATCTTGACAATTCGTTATTTTTTCGATCTCCTTTTGATCTGTTCTGGAAGCTGCTAGAATCGCTACGTTCGTACTCCATTCTGCTTCTCTTCAACGACGATGAGATCTGGCCTTTGTTACTGATATTAAGATTACTGTTATTGTCTTTATTAATGATATTGTTGTTAACGTTATTGTTGTTATTCTCGTTCTTATTGTTTTTGCTTTTTATCAGCCTTTCTTAATCCACCATTAGAAGATGGTCTTTTTTGTGCCGTTTATGAAGGAAAAGTAAGTAAGGCTACGTAAGCATACCTCCACAGCGTCACAAATCGGATTGGAAGAGAAGGATGGGAAATAGAAGGAATTGAAAGAAAATGGTAACACCATACGGCGCTGATGTTACGTTTTCCGTCACCGATACTGACATAGGTAAGTAATCGCCTCACATTATAAGAATTGTAGTGCTGCGACTGTATTTAGCCCTTACGAGAGGTGTGTGATGTAAATACGAAACTTCGTGGTGATTGAAGAAAAGGCTTGGTTTTACGGTCTCGTGACATTGTAAGGCAGCTTGATGGAATTTGCCGCAATTTGTTTTAGCGCAGTTGCAAACTTTTTTACACGATCGAGTCATTATGAATCAATATTAAATATATTCACAAAGTAGAAAATATAATCTATATTTTGGAAAATAAATATACGAACTTGGTACAACACTAAATACGTGTCACACTCAAAGACGGGAGTATGATTGGTGATTACAGGTGTGCAACTGCTAAGATCGTCAGTCCTGTGAGCGTAATGCATTTTTTTATCGCGGGAGATGACGCTGATATTCCCCCGCTGGATGGCGAGATCCGGCACCGGCCTACGTCGGCTTGCGGGCATTTTCCCCAAACAGGTTTCTCCCTCCAGCCTTGTGGGTAGTGTGAAACCCTGCAGGTTTCTCCCTGGTGCCCTGCTGCTGGGAGGTACTTGGATGGGGAACATCCTAGGAAAGAACACCGCCACCTCCAGGGATAAAAATGTACTCTACACTTTCGGGAATAATGTCCACAACATTCTTCATGTCCAGAAACAAAATAATAATAATCAATTAATGAAAGAGTTCAGAATCATGGAGCCGAAGTATATTATGATTAAATTTCATATAAAACCAGAGTGCGTTTTCTGCATGTGGTTGTAAAGAGTAAAAGATACCACGACTGGTATCTTTTACCAACACATATCATTTATCATTGTATTCATTGTCATATAATGCTTTTTCCCTCGTTATTGCTCCTACCATCTTCTAACCAGAAAAAAAGAATGCCGAACAATGATCGCCTTCCCTAGAAATGCAAACGTATTTACACATATGAGTAAACCACCACCTTCTTTTCGCTCTCCATCTTGGTATGGCATTCACCATTATCTCTAGGTTTAATCTAAGTGACTGTTTATCGAACGTAAAAAAGATTTTTTGTTAGCGGCCGACACCTAAATTATCGATTAAATCTGAGAAATCTCCAGTAACCTCAAGAAAAACGAAAAGAATTTCGTTCAAAAAGGGTTGAAATTCATACTTTGCTTGAAAGACCGGGGCACTGCCTCAGCCTGGACAAGCTCTCAGCCCCCGACTGGTCTCCTGACAAGGGTGTTAGTATAGTGAATATGAGTGTAAGAATCAGTAAGTAAGAATCAGTGAGGCCAGGTCAAGGAATAGAAAGGAAAGATCGCGTGAGGGCAGTAGCCCGTTTCAGAAAGGGGAGTAAGTGTAGAACACTGATGTAGTAAATACTTATGTTATTTACTCTATTAGACATTGTACTCGAAACATTTATATACGCTATTTATCACAAGCTATAATGGTTTTGCCATTAAATAAAACAACGCGTTTGCTCAAGATTTATTTACAAATTTGCTGTCATTAACAAAATGCCAATTGATTAAACCATTTTTTGCGTAGAATTATGAAAAAATCAGAACATAACATTGAAATGCATCCTTAAAGACAGTTATCCAGAAATGGAATATAAACAATATTCTACATCCATCGTTTCTAATGACTTTAAAGAACATCCACACTGAATGCGAAGAAAATTACGCATTTTGACGTAACTGAGAAACAAATTTATTGAGAACCATTTTCGCAGACGAAATACCGGACAGTCGAGTTAAAAAATCCTTTTTCCGCTTCTTTTGATCAAATACTGCGCGTGACGAAACTCAACAACTACAACAACTTGGAATTAATGATTCTGGGATCAATGGTGGGATCAACGTAAAATCAATGGTACATTTTACTTAAGGATATGTCGGTACAATATGCAGCAACATTATTATCGTGCGCAAAATACATGTTTTGTCGACATAGGTACGTTTTATAAATTATGTGACTATTGCTAATTACTGCATTTTATATTAATTTGACTATCTATAATATAATTTTACTTCACATTCTTTAAAATTATAAAATCATATATCGTTACTCTGGCAGTTTAACATTTTTATACTCTACAAAAATAACATGGACATGGAAACAGGGCATTTGCTAGGTTTGTTAAGGAAGTTCGAAACATTTTTTTAAATTTTTGGCAATGAACCAGGGTTAAATGTAACCTGCACAGCGACTGCCAAACTCCCTTCATAAAATAAAAACGAAGGCTGAAGGAAAGTATCATAGGTTTACATTATGTCATAATATTTTCTTTAGTTATGAGTATAAAAATATTTTTTTGTTCTTTAGTTGCTTTTTTTTTGCTTTGTATATGACTCAATATTTGTCGATGTGTTTGGCGGTATATAAACTGTATTCAGTAAGAAATTTCTAGTAACGCACATAATTTGTGAGATACCAATTCTGTAAGTAGCAATTAATAATAAAATAAATTTTCTGTTCACATTATCTTCCTTAGAGATCGAGTCAATCTGCAAATAACTCTCATAAATAATTAGATAAAACTCTAATGTATTAAGATGAAAATTTATTTTGAAAATAAATTATCATCAATAAAATGGAGACAAAGTGAACGGATGGAAAACGAGCATCGCCAGGGGAGAGAGAAATATCTCCAAAATGTGTATCCGAAACTCCTTTCCGCTACCATAAAACTTCCCACTCCAGTCATTCGGGTTTGAACGTTCTATAATGGAACGAGAGTGACCAAGGCTGAGTTATGGTTCTACAATTTCCGACTGTCGGGAGACTAGGTCAGGGCGTCGAGCGTTACTTACGACAAGGGTGGGGTGAAGAGAAGCGGGGCAGGCGGGTTTTGGTTGCGGCAGTGCCTGGAGTGGCGGAGAGAGACGTGGCGAAACGGGGGCGTGGTGAGCTAGGCGAGATGTAGGGGAGTGAGGATTTGTGTAGTGAGTTGGGGTTGTTTAGAAATGTGGGACGGGGTGGGTAGGGTAGGGTGGGACGGAGTAGGGCGGCGTGGGGTCGGTAGGGCAGGGTAGGGAAGGGGGGTTGGGTAGGAGAGTGTGTGGGGGTGAGCTGCAAAGTGGGAAGGGAAAGGAGCAGGGTGCAGAGGAGAGGAAGCAAGGGCAGGGTGTCTTGATACTGGCGTCGGACCGTGCTGCAGTCGTATTTAACAGTTTAATCACAGCGGACGCGTAGAGGGCGTTCAGAGATCCGGGTTATCGAGCGCTTGCAACTTAGCGCCGCACAGATCTCGGCTCGAGCTGGAACGACGTTTCGCGGCCTCATTAGCTTCAAGAACTGTTGCCACTTATTGCGCTCTATTACTCGGCCACTGACAAACTTCAGATCGTTGTGAGAGTGGATTTTCGACTCACAACTGTCTCCATGAACTTAAATTGTTCCGTAAATTTCAACTGATCGGCTAAGAAGATAATTTTGACTAGTTTAATTTTATCGTTTATTAATTACAAAATATAAATTATTTTGTTTACACTTTATACGTCGTTTTCATGCTTATGTGTGAAAGAATAAACAATATATCAGAAATTTGTGAAACTGGCGAAGCATTGTTGTTGAACTGAAGGAAGCACTCGTCCTCTCATAAAACTTCATTTCTGAAATGAAAAATATTCAAAAACAAATTATATATTCTTCAATATTAGATATTTAATCGATATTTAAGTACTGACATCAGGAGCAGTTTTGGAGTCAATTTATAAGCAAATTACTTCTAAACATCCTAAATAATATTTATCAAAACTTGTTTTTAATTATTTTCCTTAAATAGTGGAAAAAGAGCTACAATTATTCTCCAGATACCGCATGAATTCAACCTGGCTATACAGTAAAAGACGAAAATCTGCCATGGCCATGTCTTGAATGATCCCTCCAGTGACAGAGTAGTGGCAACAGCTTCTGCTGTCGTGAACTGACAGCTGGTGCTTCCCCGAGATAACGGCGGGGCATTTGGATCGATGTGTACCGCTGGTGGGCAAAAGGCTATCGTCAATTCGTCTGAGATTTCTGTAGGGACGTGGGGCGCCGCCGGCTTGTGAGTCACATCACCGTGCCGCGGCCAATCGCTAACAAGAACGCACCAGCTACCACGTCATGGACTGGCATCAAGTGCAACCACGTCATGGCCTGGCAGCACAAGACCAGACAAGACAAGTCCAGACAAGTCAAACCCTGCCAAGATCAGCCAAAGTGTAGTAAATCATAAACTATAATAATCATTATAAATCATATATATATTCATATATATATATATATATATATATATATATATATATATATAAAATTATATATATAATATAAAGGAAACGGTTAAAATAAAACACATTAGGGGGCGAAGGGAAGTGGGAATCGGAAATGTAAGGGCAGAAGCGTTCGTGCGGACGATCTTCTGTGGTGCTGTTTGTTTTCAGGTGCGGAGGAGGCCAAACACTGGAAGGAGAATGCCTGACGCCCGCGCCAAATACATAAATAGTTTAAAGCAAAAATCGGATAGATTAGCATGTACTCGGCTTCTGACGGCAGATTTTCCCCCTTCAGGGACTTTTTCCTCAGCCGTACCTTATGGTCTCTTTTCCGCGGCATTGATGCGATGAAAAGACCATTTGGGATGAATACCAGAATACGAAAGGTTAAAGCGCGGTAGAATGTAGGTATTGTAATGGCTTAAAGGCCTTCGGCCTAGCCACTTTGCATCACGTTCTCTAATTTGTATGTAATAATTACCTATTAAATAATAAATAAAACTATTATCACATATCGTACAATCATATCATCATAAATCACAAATCTTGAAATCACATTAAATTAAGGTATGTTTCTGAGCAAAGTTGAATGCTTGAATGAATCATGAATTCAGTCATATTAGATGAAAAAAAAAACACTCCATCGTCTAAGCTCAGTCAAACCAAGCCCAGCGAGGCCAATTCAATCCCGGCCAAGTGAAGTGAAACCACGCCAAGCCAAGGCAAAGCAAGGACAAGAAAGATGAGGCAAGGCAATAAAGGCAGAGCACATGGAGGAGTAGATTTTGAGTCGATTGTGAGAGAAAATCTTTGCGTCGGTCGGGCAATTGGGCGGGTGCTAGCACTGCGTGAACAAACTTGATAAAAAACGCCAAAATGGACACTTTTCGAAAATCAGAATGGCATTTCATGTTTCACTTGCCTAACAATTTGTTCTTCGAGTTTTTACTTTATAACTATATTTATTCAAACTAGCGTACCCGTGCAAGAACTCTCGCATGTTAAACGCCACCTTGTTCTCTATTTTACCATATCCATATTAAGCCTGTAATTCAATATTTTTTCAATGCCATCTTATCCTGTTCTCTATGTCTCCTCGTAATTGATAACATTACAATACACCCTTGACAATTCAAAGTATTCTTATTTAACGTTATTACAGAGCAGAAAGGTACATCCGTTTAATCGCGTTTAATATCAAATAAGTAGTTTAATTTCAGATACAGTTGCGGATTATAGAGGCTATGAACAAGTGGGGTAGAATCGAGAAGCGTCGAATCAGCAAAAATGTAATAAGTGTTCAGGCAGATCACTTCGTAAAGATTACCGCGTAAGAACGTTTCTTTGACACTTGTAGCTTCAAACTTTTATTTTCAAGGCTCTAAAGCGCTTTTTAGGAGTTATTAAACAATAGAGTTCAAATTTACTAAGATTGGTTGCGTGTGAGAACCTCAAAAAGTATGTATATTTACTGAAATAATACAGGAGATGATAATAGAGGCAATTTCAACTATATTTATTGAAAAACTTGTTCACGTGAAATAACACAATTTATACAACAGATTAAGAAGGGGAAATTCGTCTGGGACTCGTATTCTACCTCTCAGTAAGGCGTAGACGGTGGGGATTGAAATGAATTTTGGAATTTTAAGATTAGGCGGCTTCCCAAGTTTTTAAATTCCTTTCAACCATCTCTGTAATTGGACTGAGGATTTCATGATCAGTTTCAAATCTTAGAATTTATCTCTTTATTTTTATGACACCATTGACGCTGGAGAAGATACAAAAATGAAAAGTCAAAAAGTTACACCATTATTTTATTTTACGCTCATTTCTTAATACCTACCTGTGTAGTTGGAAATTAGAAACGAACCCAAAAGACCACCTGATGTGGCTCAAGGCAACAATTAATGTCACTATACTTTGTCCAATCAGGGGATCGTTGTGTTTGAGTGTCGACGGTGCCAGGATTTTTAACACTAGCGAGATAACTAAATCGAGTGTAATCCCTGTCTGGAGGAGTATTCTAGAGGCCGGTTGTTCTGAGCGGTACTTTTCCGTGGTTTCTTCGATCACCTCGAGGCAAATTTCGAGCAATACCGTAAAATGCGGGTCACAGACCTCCCGCAATATCGTCTTTCTCATCCTTGTTCAATCATCACCCTTTAATTATACACATACACACACACTTACATGCACTACAAACTAGTCGGGAGCATACAGCTTGTCCGTTTAGGGCAGTGCTCTGATGGTGGGAGATGCGTGGATGGGGAAAATCCTAAAGGAAGAACACTGCCACCTCCCGGGATAAAAATGTACACTACACTTTCGGGAATAATGTCCACAACATTTGTCAAATCCGGAAACAAAATACTGATCAATTAATAAAATTGTCCAAGATCATGGAGCCGATGTATGTTATGAATAAATTTCATATAAAACCGGAGTGTGTGTTCTCCATGTGGTTATAAAGAGTTAAAGACACCACGACTGGTATCTCTTACCAACACATAGCACATCTCATTTATCATTGTTTTCATTGCCATATCATTTAGTCCTCGTTACCGCACCTACCATCTTCTAACCAGCAAAAAGGAATGTCGAACAATGATCACCTTCCCTGGAAATGCAAACGTATTTACAAACATGTGTATACCATCTCCTTATTTTCGCTCTCTATTTTGTTATGTCCTTCACCATTATCTAGGTCTAGGTCTGAGTGACATCTCTCTTGATCTCAGTGACTGTTTATCGAATGAAAAAAATGTTTTTTTGTTAGCGGCCGGCACCTAAATTATCGATTAAACATGAGAAATATCCAGTAACCTCAAGAAAAATGAAAGAAATTTCATTAAAAAAGGATTCAAATACATACTTTGGTTGAAGGCTTTGAAAAATGCAAATGAAATGAGGTTACGTTTCTTCGTGTGGTTTAATGTAATGACGAATCATGAGTCGAGTCATTATAGATGTAAAAAAACATTCCATTGTCTTCTGCTCAATTGTTGAAGAAATGTTTTCTGTGTCAATGTGCTGAGAAACGCTTTGCTACTGCCGCAGATCTCTTAAAAAATACAGGCTATCTGGGGAAGAAACGTCGAAAATAAGCTCTTAAGACACATTTAAGCCTATTTTTCTAATAAACTCCTTAGGTATTCCGAATGGCTGAGCCGCAATAAGCACACACACGTTGGTTTGAATAAACAAAAACTTTCTATGCAAACAGTTGGATTGCAGAAATATATTGTGACGGACCGTTGTTCCGGTCCTGTGCCGCAGTAAATTTGTAGTTATGGGGGCAGGAATTCTTTTTTGCGAATGGGCTCTGGGTTCAGCCAAACATGGAAACAGATTTCTACTATAGGGATCATACCAAAACTTTATTTTTAAGATCATACAGATGCTTTAAATTAACTTATTCCCTAGATTATTATGCTGCAAATCACTGCAATCCCTGAGTACGTCCAGGCTAGATTATTTAGACGTAATACAGAATAACCTGTGTTCATTAGGCGGCGTTTCTTTCAGCGCCGGCATCCTCTCGTCCGGTTTGTATGCCAGTAATTCGGCACCACTCGGCGCCGCTCGGCTGCTTCCCCGGCGTAGCGGTGTTTCCACCGCAGTGACGGCAGCTCGTTCCCACACGTGCCCGTCCGTATCGGCCCGCGGCATCTTCATCCGCGCGCCCTTGACTGCTAGTCCTGATGTACAACTGCCGCGTTACCGAATCCAGGATCACGTAACCACTAACCACATCGATTTCAGTTCATACGGGCGCGATGTTCCGCAACCCCCCATCACCACATGGTCTTGCTCGCCTCTGACTCCTACTTGTTAGATCACCCAGTTCTTTCTGAATTTCACTCTCATCGCACTTCCCACTAACTCGTCCACACTTTTACTAATGCTTTATTAATCACGGCACTTACTTCCAGTCCTCTCACCTCTCATAACCTGCGTATTTTTCCTTTCCTTCATTATCCAGCTAACATGCAACACTTCCGTATCCTTCCACGCATTCCCCCAACTGCCGCTCGCTCGCATCTCCCTGTCCGTTACCTCTCGCGCATCGCGGGAGCCTCTCTCGCGCCAGGCGGGAGCCGCCACCTGCCGCGCCAACTCAACTGCCGCGAACACCTCGCATTTTGTCCTGAAACGCGGCGCGTTTCAATATAAACACTCCAGAAACATGTAAATTGTTTATTATTTACAAAATAAATGAGTAAATTTGTACAGAAAAATACCCATAAATTAAAAAGCAATCAAATTGTGCAAATGTTTATTTTTTTGAATCTAGTAAACTTCCTTGGGATCCATACGACCAAGAATTGCTGCCAATAACATTACATATTTTATGACACATTAATTTGTAGTAATAATTAGTAAGAAGAGCAAATAGGAAGGTTTCATACTAATTGAGTTCGAATTTAGGACAATGTAGCACTATATCCTCCCGCCCAAAAAAATCGTTATTCCTTACTTGCATCTTCTTGAGTTTATAGAATAATTCTAGAATAGGTACGGTAGTATTATATCTTCCGACAATTCTCGAAAGTCATTCTGAAAATTATTTTCTATAAAATGCTCCTCAGTTGAAAATACCAACGATTGAATGTTGCGGAAATTACGTACGAGAGTACACCATTGGTAAAATTCCACTGTGACAAGTCGAACCAGAAAAACTTGATGTCTTTGCGTTCTTACTGACAAAATACTAGATT
This sequence comes from Teleogryllus oceanicus, assembly GCA_964035755.1. Lineage (NCBI taxonomy): Eukaryota > Metazoa > Arthropoda > Insecta > Orthoptera > Gryllidae > Teleogryllus > Teleogryllus oceanicus. The sequence continues at coordinate 30,229,409 of CAXIVR010000003.1, forward strand.
AGAAAAAAGAGACATCAGCTAAGACACTATCATCCTCACGACTACCAGTAAAAGCACAATAAAAGACCAGAACTCTTTATAAGAGTTTGGAAAGGTGTCATGTGCAAATTAGGGTTCATTCAAATTATAGGTTATTGTTTAAGAACGGCTGGAATGCTTCTGCAGGGTAGTTTGAACAGTGCCAGCGTAATTACGAGGTTGGGATTCCTCGGTTTCTTGGTGAAAATTCGATACCTAGTACCATTTAATTGAATCGTCAATATCTCTCTAATGAAATTAACTCTTTGTAAAGAAGTCACCACCTCATAAAAGGCGACAAAAATTACGACTTAGATCATTTTTATAAACAGTATTTCTCACCGAACTCTGATTGAATGTGGGTGCGTCAACTACTGAGGCCATTAGTCCCGTAAGTATAGTGCATTCTTTTCATCGGGAGGTGGCGGTGATCTTCCCCCACTGGATGGCGAGATACGGCGCCGACCGACCGTCGACTAGTAGGGTTTTCCGCAACCAGGTATCTCCCACCAGCGGGGCACCACGCCAACCGGGACAAGTTCTAAGTCCCCGACCAGACTCCCAGCATGTGTAATAGTGGAGTGCATGTTCGTGTAAGTGTGTGTATGTAAGGGGTGAGAATAGGACAAGGAACAGAAAGGAAAGATCGCGCACGGTCCGTGGCCCGTTTGTTGGAGTACTGCTCCAGCATTCGCGTGGTGTTTATTGGAAAAACTACCGATCAGAGCAGCTAACCCCGAGAATTCTCCTCCAGACAGCGACTGAATACGACTAAGCTGAAAAGCTAGTGTTGAAAATGCTGCCACCGTCAGGACTCGAACCTAGGACCTCCCGGGCAGAGGCACTGCAATGACATCAGTTGATGCACTAAGCCACCGCTCCCGGTCCGAGCTCTGATAATATGACCAGAAATAATATAAATTAACAGTGACATTATCTATTCATATGTAGTAATAATCTTTCAATAATACTTTATTCAAAACTTAAATACTTTTATTATCTGAAAAAATGGCGAACTTCAATAAAACTACGTTAACAGTAGGAAGCGCAGTAAATATATCTGATAAACTGTTTACTCACATTTGTCACAATGCCACTCTGGTTAACTTTGAAAATAATCCGCTTGTTTGACTTTGCTTTGCGCGTAAATACTACCAAAATTCCGCAACATGAAAATCAAATTTTCAAAGCAAACACTGGAGGCAATGCAGAAAAGACGATTAGGGTGCAAAAGGGCAAACAAACAGCGAAACAAAGATATGAGCAACACGAGCTCGCAGCCTCAAGGGCGAGGCAGAAGGGAGGGGAGAGCACGGCAGCGAGTAGTCCATCGGCTGAGGTGGCTCAGAAGATCCATTCATGCCCCTCGGTGCCTCGGACCGGGAGGTCCGTGGGTTAGAGCCCGAAGGCCGACATCAGCTACATGGCTAGATCAAATTCAGTCGCTGTCTGGAGACCGGCTGATCTGATCGGTAGTTTTCTTTGTTTATTTTTTTCTTCGATCAATACATATTGAAGAATTAGCCTAACAAACGGGCCACGTACTGCGTACGATCTTTCCTTCATCTTCTTTTGTAATATCCTCACCCGTTTCATGCACACCGTTATAATTACAAACACTTCACTACACCACATGACCAGAGACTAGTCGAAAGTTTAGATCTTGTCCTGCGTGGGGGGCGTTGCTCTATTGTTGGGTCTTATGTGGCTGGGGCAACACCTCAAACCAAAGTATAGGTAGGCGACGGATTCGCGGTTCAGCGGGAGAAGAACTTTGCCTCCTCCCGTTATAACATGCGCTTTACTTACGGGACCCACGACGATAGCAGTTGACGCAACCGGAAACACTAAATAATTCATCAATCAGCAAGTGGTAGGCACCAAAGCCGGAAGTGGAGAGGTGAGGGTCAGTGAGAAACAGGAAAAGGTGAGGCTATGAGTGACGTGGTTGTGGGAGTTGAATCAGAGAGAGGTAGTGAAGGAACGGGAGCGTGTTTTAGAGAATAAGAGGAGATGGGAGAACGCGGGCGGCAGAAAGAAACGATGAGATTTCGAACGACAAGCCTAAGAAAGAACGAAGCTGTACAGTTAGGGAAGGGTCGAATTCTTTATATCAACTTATAAAGGAATTCGAAGAAGAATCATTAGATTATCACATCGCGTTGTCACCATCATCCATCAGAACGTAATTCAAATTCCAGCCCTCGCGGAATTCGAAATTCAGGAAAACTCAATCCATAGAACCAGAATCCGGAATGAAACTGTTACTACATATTCCAAATCAAATTTTGAAACATAAAAAGTTACTAGAGAACCCATGGGGAGACATTTCTCCAGTCTTTATTATGTAAGTTAAGAATAAGCTAGAAAGTAATAAAAATTATATGTAGGAGTTAAATATATCTTTAGTTTTAGAAATAAAATGTATTAAAACATTAGGAAGGGACGGTCTAAAACATGTTAAAAGGATTTGAAACCGGAGGAAACGGGTCTAGATGAGATGGAACAGTTTGCAGCCTAACACGGAGTGAAAGTGAAGGGTGGAGCTGCGTGCAGCGCGTTGCGGCGCAGCGGGGTGAGTGGGGGCTGACGTGGCGCGGCGCGAGGAGGCGGGGCGGCGCCTCACCCGGCCGGCATCCCCCGCAGCGGCGTCACGCGGTGGGGTATGGGGCGCGCAAGTGGCTCGCGGATTTCACTCAAGGCGCGCGCAAAGCCCCTGCCACCTGGCCGGAGCGCGCGGCGAATCCGCGTAATTAAAGCATACCTGGCGGGCCCGCGCAAAAGGACTGCTGCATCGCAGCACCGCTCCGCCCCGCCCACCACGCCTCCCCGCCCTGCCACGCCTCACCTCACCTCCCCGCCCCGTCCCGCCCCCTCCCACCCTGCCCTGTCCTGCCCCTGTCCCACCCTGTCCCGCCCCGCCCCGTCCTGACCCGCCCCGCCTCGCCCCCACATCCCTTTGCACATCTCACGCACTGCTCCGTCTCACAACAACCCTTTCCGCCTCACCCGTAGCCCCGGTCTCCCAGCTCCCAACAACAGCTTGCTTCACCTTACCCTCCCCGCGATGCCACGCCCCCTTCTTCCCCCCGCCGGTTTCCATCTCCCGCTTACCAGCTCACTCCGCCCCCCTTCCCCACAGCAAATGTGTCTCCTACCCACTCAGCTCGCGCCACCCCGTCCTCCCCATCACACCACGCCCTGCTCCGTATCTCAACGACCCTGTCCGACCCCCAGCTCCACTGTATCCTACCTTCTATCTTGCTTTATTGGATCTTCCCCACCGCAATGACTCTTTCTGCCCCTCTCCCCCCCCTTCCTCCCTGCTCCACCCACTGCCCATTCCTGCCTCCCCGAAAAATCATGCCCCACTCCGTGTCACAACGACCTTCTCCGCCACCCAGCTCCACGGTATTTCGTCTATTACTTTGCTTCATCCGATCCTGTCCACTACACCACGCCCTGCCCTTCTCACAGCTCCCTTTCTGTTCATCTCCTGCACCCTACCACTCTCCTTCCTCAGTTGGCTCCCACCCCCAGCTCCCCATTCCTCCCCCCCTCCCCCGCCACACATCCCGCCACTTCTCTATCTCTCAACCACGATCTCCAACCCGCCAGCTTGCTTCACCCGGCCCTTCCTGTTACATCAAGCCCCGCCCCTTCTCACAACCTTCTTTTTTCCCCCCCCAACCCCCCCCCCCCCCCCTACATCCCCCTGACTCCCACCCACTCGCATCACGCCAACCCACCCTCCTCAACCAACCACGGCCCGCTCCGTCTTACAATGACCGTTTCCGCTCCCATCTCCACAATCTACCGCCCACTCACGTCGCTCAGTCCGACCCTTTTCCCACCACCTCGACTCCTCCTCCCCTCACCGTCCCACCGCATCCACCTGCCTGAGCGGAGACAAAGGAGCAGAGAAAGGAAATGCTTAGCGGAGCTGAAAATGAGATTCGTGGTTGCGTAATGTATATTTTGTGAAAAAGAAACGAAAATAAGGAAAAGAGAGGCTTCTTCAGAGCGAAATGTTTACGTTTGATGCTTTTGGTCTTTTTCTGAAATTCTTTTCGAATTCCTTGATTTGTACTGTTATCATAAGTTTTTCTTAGGCTGTATTCGTATATAATAAATATGTTAATCGTAGTGTACCATTCCCTTTCTTCGGTTAAACGGCGGACCTCAAAATAAATATTAATGCAAGTGAAAAACGTTTTATATTATGAAGGAGTACTAAATGTATTTCGATGAATAGGTACGTAGTTCGTGTTTTAGAGAACTATTTCAACATATAGAAAGTTTTTCTCATTATATAAATTGTATCTACATTGACATGTACTAATATAAGATTGCATTTTATCGTAAAAGCAAACATGATTCTAGGAGAACATTTTTGAAAACATAACGTAAACGCGAATTATGATATCTCATACTGATATTTATTGAGGAAAAGAAACAGGTAAGAGAACCCACTCTTTTGTGCTTTAATACATGTAAAATGTATTACTTAACAAAATACGTCCTGTAATTTCATATTGTATAAATAACTTCAAAAGTAGTTTCTTCAAATCCTTGTTCTTGTCTCATCTGCTTCATTTTCTTCCCTCAATGATGAAGGGGATAACTAAAATACAATAATGGGTATAATACTGGTTTAAACATCAACATGTTCACTTCTTTGCATAAAGCGAAATTGATCTCTTATTTAAATAAGAATTAAAATTACAAGTGTTATTTTTAAACTATTTTTAAAGTGTGTGAAAACACCTGATTGCTGAAAGAGAAAATGTAAAAGTAACGGAAGTCAATAAAGAGCTGGTAATTTATTCTGAATATTAGATGAAAAAGCTTGATATAAAGTACTTTACACGATAGTGTTTGTTCAGTGCTGTCACTTTTAACAAAAGTAAATGCGTCTGTCCTAATAGCATTTCAATTTCGTCACCAATTTACCAGAACTTCATTAAATTACTTCGTGTGGACTTGCAGTTATATATAATCATTAGCAACTTAATATTACGTAATGAAACTTTTTTCGTTGTTTATGAATACCATTCCTCTAGTAGTATTTTGTTACCACTTCTACAGTTGAAATTCATCACCTAAAACATTCGAATTGCATAATAAAGTTGATGGATCAAGACCCGCCAAAAAAGAAACAAAAACTAAAGAGCTAGAGTTTCTAGGGAGCTTCAGAGAAGTAAATATTTATATTTTTTGTTGTACGTACTCGTCATTTGATTTTGGTGATTGGAATATTACACTGCTGCATTAAATATTCAGAAATAATAATTGATTGTAATTTTTTCAAATATTAAAATACATTATTGAGAATATCGCACACACAGAATATATTTTTGGGAAAAATATTTGTTTACATTTCGAGTATTATTGAACAAAAAACATCATTTTCTCATCTGGAATTATATAGTGTACATAAGGGTTCATATATGCCTAAAACCGGAAATAATGTCCAGGCAATCAGTTTTCGCCACTGAAAGCTGCGTCAATGTGTTTGTGGCGTAGCAGTGTTTAAAAGCAGACTTGGCAGTTTGCGACGACGACATACAATCATACGGTTACAAAATTAACAATGATTTAAGTGTCACACATTATTATTCAATTCAAATGAACTCTGAATTATAAAATTATTCTTGTTCCATGAACCTCTTCTGCTGGCTTTGTAAAATGTGCCTCTCATTTGCGACTACTGCAATATTTACGTCCTTAATCTCTGCCGCACCTCTCTCAGCCTGATATAACGGCCACCCGTGCAACTAGTCTGCCCGTTTGTGTGCCAACTTCACAGGGGTAAATAGTCTGTTTTTACGCAACATAGAGCCAAGCCTCTTACACTCGTCGTCATTGATGAAAACTGCTTTCTCAGACCCTGAACTTAACCTCTTAATACGGTGTATTTCCTTCTTATATAACTTGTATGGTGTTTTAGTATGATCTGTAGATTTAACAAAGTAGTTTTTATTCGCATACAAATTAATAAGCGTTCAAGAATTTTTTTACAGATCGTTTAAATTTCAATTTTTGTTTCACCTTGAATATAAAATATGGTTAATTCGTGAATTAACCACTTTATTGGCATATTAGCAGGCGATTTTAATAAACCTTTATTAATTACGATGGATGGATCATTTTGCATACCATCTAGCAAATGTCGAGATTAGCCCCAGAGCACTTGCTAAACAGCTGACGTAAGTAATATGACTTCCGGGAGTCAGACTGCATTATTCTAAATCGCGAATGTCGATTAGCGGAGACCCATTGTCTAAACACGGAGGTACATGACTAAGCATCAACTGAAGTATGAAGTGAGGTTAGGTTAAATAAGGTGCTATAGTGTTAATAGAAACTTACAACTGACTGAACTTAACTTAAAATTACATACCTTGTCTCACAATAGCCTTAGAAACTTCATACTAGCTGTCTAATATCTATAAATCCCAAAATATCACCTTGTCGCCATAATGTTCTTATTTACCTATCTTAGCCACATCGTTGGGTAATGTGCACTTCGAGTTGAGTTCATAAGCTTATTTTTTTTATTTCGAAGTTTGATTTTGGATTATTTGTTCGTTAATTAGCTAATTTGCGAATTAGCCGTCACTCCATTACACTTAATCAAAATATTGTATTACCTATGTTCTTGTCATTGAATTTTAAAAATGTCATTGCAGAAATAATTTTAAAAAATATTAGTATCGATATTGCATGTACATATAGAGTTATGTTTCATCAAAGGACGACTAATTACAAGAGTACTGTTTTATTGTAAGTGAATATGAAATAAGATACGTCCACAGAGAGCTGTCATTGTGCTTAAATTTGTGTCATTGTACGAGAATTGTAGCCTGTCCCTACAATAATTAATCAACCCCGCTGTGTCCAAACAGTTAAAATGGTCTGGATGTATCACAGATTTTTACTTTGCAGTGGTAATGCTAAGTGCAAGGCCCTTTATTAATAATCATTGTTAAATATTTTTTATAACTTGATTAAAATTAAATTAAACTTTTGAATACTCTAGAAAGCAATTCTGGGGTGTGGTGCATGATCCTGATAACCCACATACAGGAAGAGTGGAGAAAAAGGGAGAAAAAGTTAAGGGTATATACTTGTAAGTACACAATACTTACAAACAACAATTATCTTTTTATTCATAGAGATAGTACATATAATACCTGATAATTTTACAAATTTTCGGATTTTTTGAAAGTCATTGCCAAATTCATATTGAATTAAAAGTAGAATATCTGCTTCCGAATTTTCCGACCTTTCCGTGCATGAACCTGACAAACCACAAATATACCATTTATTAATGAACTACTCCTTTGAATCATTTTAAAATGAATAATAAAACTCACAAATGAATTGTCGTTGTCACTCGAGTCATCGGGTACTGGTAAGCTGACTTTTCATTTTCCCTTTGTTTTATTTGGAGTCTGAATCTTTCCCCTAGGCCCAGCATAACACTCTGTGTTCTTCTATTATCTGTTGGTACTAATTTCTCAAATCTTTCAACTTTGCATTTGTGATAGGACGCCTGGTTTTGTGTAAAAGTGGCAAAAGAACCTTATTTGGCACTTTACCTCTCTGAGAATTATTCACCAATGAATAGTCTTCCATATCATTGTTGTGTGAATAGCTTATACCGTAGTTTCCTGGCAAAATCTCACTTATCAAAATTCGTGATGCTTTCTGTATCTTTACATGTCTACCATTTTCATCTTTCTTTCTAAATATTACGTGTTTCTTCATATTATCAATGGAAACAAGTCTTCTCGCTTTATTCTTGTTACAATATAAGGATTAACACTTTTAAATTGCTCTACTAATTTGTACCAGCCTTTTGGTGAATATACAGCAGGTGGTCTCTTCTTTTTATTTTCTATGGTTCCAAAATCTCGGTCACAAGACATAAATGTATGTCCTCGTATAGGAAATTTGTGGTCAACACTTATAAACATCTTCAAAGTGTGAACAATATAATACCATAAACTAAGCATATATTTATTCTTATTTTCGCCCCCGCAGGAGTCAGACCAAGCTATTGTTGAGGACCACCTCGTTTGTTTATTTAGGACCACCTCGTTTTGTTTTTGGTCTTGTAGCTTTCGCAGGTAGGAAAGCAAACAGGATAATATTTCTTGTGATCCTCTCTCAGCAATGTCTTCGGAGCACATGTGCACATGTCCCTTGCCAGTGAAATTATGAATGCCAAGGTTTAGAATCCACAAGTGTCTTCAGTAAAATGTAATATTGATCGATATGTGAGGAGTAGGTAAACACTGTTGCGTATCAAAGGCCAAAGTTAGTAAAATATTGTTATTTTGAACTTTCTTAAAATCTTCTGTCATTTGCGACTGTGCCTTAAGAGCTTTCTTCAGATGTAGCTCTAAAGCCAAATTTATTTCAGTTTTGTCTCCTGAGTCACTCTTCAAGTTAATTTGCAGTTTGTCTCATAACTTGCACGTGTCGAGAATACGATGTCGAAAATGAAGATTCTACAATGTTCGAATAATATGTGTAAATGTATAATATGACACTGGTTCCACAGCTAGTGAAGCTTATGTTTCTATGTAAAGCTCTTTAGCTTTTTCAGAAAGTTCTGGTGAGAGATATTTCCGGTGCGGATTATCTTTTCTTGTGTAATGGCTTCTGTACTTAGGTAGCCGCTCTATGAAGTCGCGAACAACTTGTTTTCTGTCTTCCGGTATTTTATTATGACGGTTTTGGTGTCGACCTCGATCATCTTCCTGCGGTGAACCATCCTCTTTCAGTAAACCTACCGTATAATCAATTTGTGCAATTTTGATACCTAAAAAACTGGACAGGGCAGTTTTATAAATCGTTGTACTTTGTCCATCCACAACTACTTTATATTCTATTGCACAATCTCTTTTTTCTTTGGACTAGAAAAATATCTTCTTTGGTTTGATTTAACATTTAGAAAACATTTTTTTCGACAGTTGCACATTTTACCTTCAGTTGCACCTGGAATCTCCTTCTCTCTATAATCAATGAAACTTTTACCTTCACGCCTATTTCTTACTCATACATTACGTTTCATGTTGATGGATCACGCTTACGTTTTCTTCCTCTCCGATTCCCTAATAAATACCAAGTATTGTTACTAAATATCAAACACTGTCAAGAGCCAATCCAAAATGCCATTATCCATAATAAATATTATATGAGCCCTTTACGTTTGCCACTTTAGTGAACATAACCTAATTCTCGTTAGTTAAGGTACAAACGCAAAGTTAAAGGAACTCATACACTACGAGTGGTTATGAATGTTTGTGTTATACGAAAACTTCCTTACATTGCATACTGTTGCTCTCCGGTGATATTTTCTCAGCTGACTGTACATTGCTCGCTTCTAGCAAGTATCCGTCTAATGTTTCAGCATCTGACCTATTGTTCTCCTTGTCTTCAGTTACCATTTCTGTACTGTTCTCATTTCTGCTCTGAACTGAATACAATGAAAAGATGTTGTCATTGTCACTACCTGTGGGTAAGATACATCTCCTACTCTAAAAAAGTTGGTCAACACAGTCTTATTTGAACTTCATTTCCAGCTCAAATAATTAAATGACACGAAATATAGAACGCAAAGGCAATAGTTAATAATAATTGAAATCATATAGTTGCATCTTACCTTTTTCAGAATTCAAAAACTGAAAAATCACGCTTACACACGCTTACTTACTTCACCAGCCATCTTGATGGGGTTATCAGGATCATGCATCGAATGAAGCTCAGTTTCCAAACCGCACAATCAGTGCTTCGCTCTATTGCGAAGAAATGAGAATACGTATCGAGGTGGTGATTTGAAGGTAGGACGAGTCCTACTCTACTTGTAACTCAATTTCTAAGAAAATGTGGGTTATCAGGTTCATGCGCCACACCCCGGAATTGATGAAACATTTTTTAAGAAAGTTAATAAGTTCGTTTTGAATTAAAATGTATTACTTTAATTACATTAATTTTTTTATAATTTGTAATACTTTAAAAATATCATTCTGATTATTTAGAAACGCATGTAATTTACAAACTTCCGTTTCGTTTAAAATTCGTGTCCATGGCACTAATAGATAGTATATTTTGGAAATTATATTTATTTCTATTTGTATTTTTATTTTATAGACATAAGTGAGTTGCTACTTTATTGTTAGGTTCATATTAAAGATTATTATAAGAGAAAATTTAACTCAATAAAGAGGTTTTGGAAATGTGATCTTTAAAACCAATTCTGATTCAAAAAACGAAAAGTAATGCACATTAGTACTCTCTTGTGAAATGTGATTTGGGGTACATTAAAGTTTCATTTACGCAATCCAAACACATCATTTGTGAAAAAATTGATTGCTCATTAAACGCACTTTATTAGTAACTCAAAAAACTTGCCTATGGTTCAAAAGTTGAATAAAACAAAGAAGAGAATAGAACAGTTTCGAAGGAAGCACTCGATGAGTGCAGACACTGGCGTTACGACCCTTGAGGTGACTCTTGGTGTCATTTTGCTCCTGCAGGCACCGTGTTGCTTCCGGCGAAACACGCAGCGCCGAGGCGGGAATCTCGCTAACACCCTCAGCCCTACCCGCTGCGTTCGACCTGCTTCACGGCATCATCCAGGGACCGACACCCACATAGACCCTCCTTCCCCCAACCTTTCCCCAAGACCATTCTTTACTTCGCGAAGAATCCCCCTAAATCCGAATTCCGATATCTGACGTTGTTGCCAAGAAACCGGGGGAAGTTACCGCGAGGAAAGAGTGCTAGTAACAATCGCAGTTCTCTCCTTCCTTCTACCTTCGTTTTATGAGTTTGTAAAAGCCTTTTTTTTCTTCGTACGTCGGGAAATACATTCGTTATGGCGGACACGATAATTACTTAACATTTCCTCGCTTTCAATAAGTCTCATTCTTTGTATTTAATTACTCTATAATGCATTTGGCGCACAATGAGATGGAGGCAGCATTGAACTTTGCCTGCTTTCACTCGCAGGCTGCTGCCCTTGTAAGGCGGGAGGGAGCCTGAGGCCTGACAGCCACACAAGGAAACCTCCTGCCGAAGTTCCGCTCGCCGCCAGGAGAAACAAATGTCTGCTGGGAAGCCGTAAACTCCAAGAGACGAGGGTTGGAACTGGCTTGCTTGGTTTCTCGGCAGGGGCCTAGTTTGAGCAAGACGTACTAAAGACAGTTTCAATGGTGCGAATGGGTAATATTCACGGTCGTGTAGAGATATTGTGCGGAACAACTGGAGAGGATCGTTGAAAAACGCAAAGATACCTATTATAAATGTGGTAATTCCTTCAACTGCAAAGATAGTGATTTTTCATTTTACGATTCTTTCATTTTGTCTAATGAGGGCAAAACAGAAGTATCAAAAAGTCCTCAAAGCTTTGTGTATTCGTTTTATGATCACATTCCTCCTAAAAAATTGTTCGTAATACCAAAAAAGTTTAATTTTTAAATTCAGTTAGTAAATTATCAATAAATCTTCGAATTCAGGTTTGTAGATAAAAGTAACTTTCTAGTTCGAGTCTGAAAATAAAGGAAAAGAAATTGTAAGCAAGTATCTCACATTTTATTGATAATCTATGTTTTTATAATATTTTGATCAATACCTTTTTAGTGAATACCTTAACTCATTACTCTTCTTCGTCGCGCCTATGTGTGCAGGACCATTGTTAGAGTTAGTACACGAAATCTAATACATCCCAAAATATTTTATATAAAAGCGATGTCCTCAAGTTAGAAAGAAACTCTTGGAAACTCATGTTTCATTCATGTTTACACGATTTTTATCCGTCGTATATTTGAGTCACATTCTAAATCGTCCAGTTTATCTTTTTTGACGGGCAAATTAAATTTAGGGGAGGATTACAAAAATATCGTATCCGGCACCCGTGACCTTCGATATCACGCACCATAAATACAGAACACGGGACGTAGTCCACTCGGCTCAGCAAGGCCGTTAAATAAATGCTTTGTTTGGCCCTCCCCTGTTAACGTCCTGACAACGGTTTGTTCGAACAAAAACCGATGTCAACTGCTGCCTCTTTTCCCGCCCTCCGTCGAGCAGCGCGCGCGTTGGTCGGCCTGCGGGAAGGGAAAGGGCGGGGACGGGAATAATGGAGGGGGGAGGGAGGCTGAGAGAGGCACAGCTGCGACCGCGGTCCCCTGGGATCGCCCCTCTCCCGCCCCGTTCCCTGCTGTCCCGCGGGAAGCGCGGCGGTCACGCGTGGCGCAGAGGGCAGCGGAATACGGACGTCGAGTGGCAGCGACGAGGAAAAGCATACGAGTGCTGGAAGGGGAAGTTAAAATGATGGAATTAGGAGAGTCGAGATGCGTGTTCGCCGAAAGGGAAATGACATTAACTAGGTGGGAATGTGGAAGCGTATTCAAAGCCAGAAGCAAAAATAAGGCTATGGAAATAAAGTAATAGGATTTTAAGAGAGACGCGAGTTAAAGGGAGCGAAATCAATTAGAGTAAGTTGTATAAGCAGAGAGGAATGTACGGTTAACGGAGAATTCGTAGTTATGAAATTAGAAACTCTGAGCGTGTTGAATGGTGCAAAACAAAAATATAACAGTTGGGGACAAGAATGTGACGAGACAAGAATGCATTTCAATATTAATTTATGTAATACAGGAAGGAAAAAATGCAAGATTATGTTGATAAGATGGCACAAATTAATTAAAGAAATATTATTGTGAGAATACTGAAACGGCAATTGTAGGCGGAACGAGACAGAATGAAAAGTGATAATGCTCACTCACGTGGTGGGAGGTGAGTTTCTTAATCACAGTTTATAATCGAATGTGGTCCGAGAAAAATAGGCAAACGAGCACAGCAGAACTGTGGCGTATTGGAAGTTAAAAAATGGCCCCGTGTCATACAACCGAACGTTCTGTGGGGAAAAGCGCTGTGGTTCTCTGCCAGTTGCATTCGCTGGACCACAGGAACCGGTCGTTTGACGCATGTGTTGTGCGGTAGTAAGTCATATCTGTCTCTGTGTGGGCGCGCATTTTGCACGGATGCTCTGACCTGTAAGAAAATACTAACGTCAATAGTATTTAATTTCATGCACTTAGCTAAAATTAAGCTCCAACATTCATCAGACAGAATCTGAAAAATTATCATGTAGTTAATCTCTTTCCATATAATTGTGCGAGGTTAAATGTTTTTTTTCTTCGATCGCAGTTTGAGTGAAAAAATATCATTCAAGTTTTAAATATAAAGTACTTTTTAATATTAACTTCAATTGAAACAATCCAACTCTGCAAAATTTATTTTACCCCAACTTAAACATATTATCAAAAAGAATCAAAACCTGTGTATTCAACTTTTTCTTGTTTTACATACAAGTCTACGTTTACTTAGTAAAGTGATTTCCAAAAAGACAAATTAGTCAGAATTAAATACATACTTTTACATATCAACTAAATTAAATGTAAATGAATGCACTATGTGATATAGAATATTACATTTCTCACAAGTTTTTTTGTAGATAGTATTACATTTTACGAATGTTTCAATTAGCATAACTGAAAGGTCCTGAATCCTTCGTGATGCTGTGTTGGAGTGCTGAGCGAGTTACATTCCTTTAAGTTTCAATACTTTCAAGAAGATTAGTAGTTAATTTTTAATTTGTTTCTGAAGACAATCAGATTCCGTTAGACGTGGCATTTAACAGCTATACTGTTTCTCCTCACATTTTACATCAATCAGGTTACTTTGGTTTTGATTAGATATCGTTTGTATGCTCCCTATTATTCCTATTCCATATTTTATTGTTATCTGCGGCAAAATGTTTTGCATAAAGGAAATACGTAGCGAAACAATAACATAAAATATAACTTACTTTTATCTACAAGAAATGTGTTTTTCGAATTGAATATGAAGCTTTTTCTTCCCCTCTTGCCCTTCGTTTCCGAACTGCCCTGCGAACGCGGGTCCGGAGAGGCAGCTAATCCTGGTGAATGTCCTCTTGGAATTCTTGGGGTTGCTATTGGCAGCCCTGACAAATCCTGACAAAAGAACCGCATTACAGTTTGCGTGAGGTAATGGATAAGTCCGCAGGCGTTGCCAGGGAACCAGTGCCAATTTTCGTAGGGGCGGCATAACATTTTTCAGGCTCTTGAAACACCTTGCACTGTAAAATTTAATGTTCTACCTCAAAACAGAAAAGGAACCCGCTGAAGTATGGTTAAAACATTCAGTGGTACATAAAAAGACGAAGAAAGAGAGACGAGTGTAGGGGAGAGAGTCTAGGAAAATAAAAAATCTGATCGACACTACTTCGTGTAGACGCAGAGAATTTTTTGGCTCGTAATATTCAATACCAGTGGAATTATATTTTGTACTATGAAAACATTCGACTCTTCGAAAAACCATCAACGGATTTGGAAGTGACATGAAAAGGAATTAGCATTTACTAAAGAATTAAATAGTCGTGAAGAAATGTTCATCTAATTTGAAATAAAACTCATTATTGCTTGGAATGAGAAAGTCCTAACACATTTCGGCAAGAAATGTAGGATACCAACGGCTTCAAGAATGAAAAACGGAAATTGAATACCCATTTTAAGCAAAAAAATATTGAAATCAATAACTATTAATTTATGGTTTTTATCCCATAACTGCCATTTCTGTAGAACTAATTATTGTATTAATTTTAACATTATATTACAAACATAATACTAAAATAAAATTGGACGTTGCATATTAAAATATCTTGAGACACACTATATGGAATTATGGGTAAATATATTTAGCTGAGAACCATAAATCGCTGAAGTCTGTCAATTTTTTTATTAGTCAACCTGGTTAACATTCATGCGTTTCACGTCCGTATTACATCAACGCCTGCAATCGACTTGTCACATCAATATTAGCTGGGAAACCAAGAAGCAAAAGAAGACGAAGAAGAAGGAGAAGAAGAAGAAGAAGGAAGAGAGGAAGTGGAATGAGAACGGAGAGAAAGGAAAAAATGAGAAAAAAAAGAGAAAGAAAAGGAAAAAGAGAAGGCAAAATAATGACAAGAATAAAATATTTAAATAGGAAAAGTGAAAACGAGAAAAAGCTGAACAAGAAAATATATAAGAATAATATGTAAATACATCTGTTGACTTAGCCCAATACTGAGTAGTTTGCATTCGCTTAACGAATCAAGAACTCTGTGCTTTATTTTCCTCTTGAGAAGAACCGAGACAGCGGGAGCTCAACATCAAGTTAGAAGTAATAGCAACTGTTTTTTGTCTTGGACTCCAAATACGATTTTTCCACAGAGCACATTTCAAACTGTTCTCACAGCCGGCAATGCAAGTTCTACTTTGCAATCGAGTTTTTATGTTGTCAAATATAGACAGTGATTTTTAAGCGGGAAGAAAATAAACAATATATACGGAATTACATATTGTTGTGATAATGAAGTATTAGAGGAAATCCAGTCCTCTCACTCTTCATTTTCCTGATGTAAACAATTTTTTCATATATAAAGAAAAACACCAACATTTCGTGCCGTAAGACTGAAAGTAATTGCGTTGCCTTTTTTGAAAACTTCATCGCATTAACATTTTTTTTGCAAAACTATGTATGAATATCCCTTCATACCCGAGTAAAACTTTTTAACATTTCAAAACAGAGGTATCTTTTGTACGCGCCCTTTTCAAATATCTTGAATATCCCTAAAAACATGACCTTCAAATTCAATATGCTTGTCACACATATGACTTTGGATTACAGTGTAATACACAAATGTGATACCATGTCACTCAGAACAAAATGCGAGACTTTTGTGAAAGTATTTCCCTGATATTTTTTATCGAGCCTTTTTATGAATAAACCATGCATCTCTTAATGAAGCATTCTGAACATATAAAAACAAATGTGCACCCAACGTTTTAATTTCTATTCATTTGTAATATTTTTATTCAAATAAATAAACAGGCAGCGCATCCTCCAATTTTGCGTCGATGGTCTACACCATTGCCTGTAGAGTTACATTTGTCTGAATCGCAATTCCGTTGTCTAGTCGCGTTGGCAATGCAAACCCATCTCCGGCCGCCGCGACATTACCACCACCTGAGTTAGCGAGATTTCGCGTCTCAATTAGTCATTGGCTCGCTCGTGACATGCACCACATGTCATTGGCAGCCCCGCGACGGAGACAGGACATCGCATCCTGCGGTCGGGGGAGGTCTGCGGTGACCGAAGGCGCCAATTGCGCGTGTCACCGCTCAGCTTTATCTCGAAGTAAAGAAGGTGGTTTAGCTTGTTCGCGCCAAAATGGACGCGCATTGTGAATGTCATGATAGGAAACTCGAAGAAGAAAATCGTGTTTAACGTATAGTAAATTTGATGGTCTTTACTTCGATTTTTTTAAAGTGGCCGTTGGCATTACGTCATTGCTACACCTACTGCCTTATGAAATGAATCTTTTTAATTAATTCGCAAACGTCCTTCTCAACGAGGCTTGTTGCCTAAGAAATGTGCTTACCGCTGTTAGAAGATTCATTTTATAAGATAGGAGGTTCAGCAATCACTTAATGACATGGGACACTATAAAAACATCTAAGTATTCTTCAACTCGCATACCAATGCCAATCGGATTCTCGGAAAACACGAATCGCGAGGGGTGGGGGAGAGAATAAATTTCAACAAAATTGAAGTATAACTTTACATATTTAACAAGACATGAATTTAGCAATATTATACAATCATTTTCTACACATTTGTGTTAAAATATTTTGATATTTTGAGCTATGGAAGCGATACATATTTAAAAAAATGTTTTGTATTAGATGTTCTTAGCACGGAAACATACACGGTGACGTCCTATTTTTAAAGATTTTGTTCAAAATTCACTATGTTATTACGATTAAATGTTTTCTACATCCGGAGATAGTAAATTTTTTTTACCTGTTTATGAGTAGATTTGGCAGTAAGAAAACGCAGGAGTTTCTGTGACACACTTTAGCCCAAAAGCATTTTCTTTAAAATAATCTTTGTAAAAACAAATAAAAATAAGTAACAATTGTCTTTATTAGTGTTGAGACTCAGGTCTTAAGGCCTGCTCTTCTGCCTTACCACTTTAATGAATTTACCGTTTTAAAACTTACAGTTGAGGTATTCGGACGTAAGTAATATTAACTGACATTTTATGTCACAGAGAAAAAATCAATTTGAGACCACCATTTACATTAAATTATCTCTGCGAGCCAAGTGAATTCATTGACATTTTTTGTTTATTCTTGAAATTAGGCAAAATGTAAAGACATAATGCAAGGAACATTCTTAAAAATTAGATAGAGAGCTTCTACTTTATCATTTAGAATCAATACTTTTAAGTTTGTCATTGACCCCCGCCCCAAAGATATGCGATTGTCAATTATGATATAAGTGGTGAAAGGGACATTTAATTTCCCGAACAATATATATGTTGTTTTGCCGTCTAGGTCGCTAGGTCGAATTGCGCAACCCTACGAACTAAAAAATCACTTTTAGCATATGTGGCATACATTTATCATTTAGGCAGCCGTACTGTAAGTCATTTTTATTTAAGTATAGAAATCATATAATGAAGAATTTAGGTCAATAGTGGCACATGCATTACACGAAATTATTTTTGTTCTCTCGGTTGCATTCATAGATTTATCTGATGACTTGAGCATCGTCTTCTTTTTAGCTGAAGTGCAAGAAATTGAACTTTTAGCACGCAAAATTGATATTCCCAGATAGATTAGTCTGGCACACCGGGTCCTTATATTCAAAACAAAAATATTAATTTTTGGATATAAACATTTAATATAAATTCTCAAGAACATTTTAATTTTTTCTCAAAAATGACTACACCGTTTTAGAATAAATGTTTTAATCGGATAGAGGAATGTATGCTTATGCATGTGATGCATGTCCCATTTTTTTGTTGAATTCTTTGATGTTTCCAAAATTAAAAAAGTTTAAAATTTTCCCTTGTCTTCCTACAACTACTACATGGAAGATAACCTTTTTGTATGAGTTAAGTTCTTCAAAATTTTATTCTTTATGAGGTCTTGTACAATTTACTCACAAATTGAGTATATTTCTAGAAAGTTTTGGTGAAATCAAGGCAATTTTAAAAATTATATTTTCTCAACTTATAATTATTGATAATTTTAATATCTCACTCTTACTTGGAAAGATGAGAAAGTTTTGTAATCATATGTCAAAAAAGTGATTGCTGTAAACAGTAAATAACTCCCTCTAACACTTTGTGACTATAAAATACTTATTGCGTGAGTTCGTGATACCGAAAAATAGATTGACAACAAAAAGCCTGGTTGACGTTCTGTCCCTATGAAACTCTGGCCGTCTCTGGTCAAAGCTAGTGCCTAAAACGTTTAGGTAATTTTCACCAAAATTGATATTCCTGGACGAATTTAAAGGATCTCAAGACCCTTTGAGTTTCAAAAATATAGTATTTTAGTTTTTGAATCTACATTACTTATCGCCTCAATTCAGCTTTCGAAAATGTTCAACATTTTATCAAACGTCGCTCCATTTTTTTATTTTACTTTATAATTGGATAGCATTGAGAATGTTTAAAAGATTTAGACATGTCTAATTTTCGTTTATAGATCTGATTTTTCATAAATTGAAGTTAGATTTGATTTGATTTTTTCGTGTTTCCGGGCACATCAACTGCTTTGGTCATTAGTCCCGTTAGTGAAGTGCATGTTTTTCTCGGGATATGCGCGGTGATCTTTCCTCGCTGGATGGCGAGGTCCGGCGCCGACTTACCGTTGGCTAGTGGGGTTTCCCCCAACCAGGACTCTCCCACCAGCGGGGCACCGCCCCAGCCGGGACAAGCTCTAAGCTCCCGACCGCCCTCCCGGAATATGTGGTAGTGTAGTGTATGTTAGTTTACGTGTATGTGTGTGTGTGTGTGTGTGTGTAAGGGGAGAGGATAGAACAAGGAAGAGGAAGGACAGATCGCGTGCGGTCCGTGGCCCGTTTGGTAGGGTACTGCTCCAGCATTCGCCTGGTGTTGATCGGATAAATCACGGAAAACTACCGATCAGAGCAGTCGGCCTTGAAGTTAGAAATAATACAATAAAGTATATGCCGTTGTAGCAGCATATTCTTACATATGTGAATTTGACCCTGCTTCGATTTTTGGTCTCCGCAAAGATCTTGCGGTTCTGTGTTCTCCATCTTTTCGCGGCCATTGCCAATCTGCTGAGGATGCCATTATCCTAACATATCTTAACAGGTAGTGCACTCCGCCTACGCCTGCTGGGCTCTCATTTCCTCTCTCGCCTGCTGGGCTCTCATTTTCCGGTGGTAACTGCTGCGCCCCGCCTACCTCCGTGCGGTCGTTATAGGTATCGACACTCTCACTTCGAGAGTCGTACCAGCAATCATGTTTTATTACAGTATGTGAATGAATTTATATGTGAATAAAGATATGGATAAATCAATCGACGAAAGATTGTGTAGTTGTGAAAATGGTTTGCAAACGTTCCATCTGTAATGTATTATTTATTGAAGTTAACTGAATGTAATTGTTCATAATATACCAGGAATCCTCCCCTTTAAATTTATATAATACCTGTTGTAAATGGTGATACTTTTGTGAAACGTTTCATAAAATATAAATTGTGTAAAATCTAGTTTTCACACCGGAAAATTAGAAGTTTTATAAAACGTTTTATGAAATTGAAGATGCCCTATTTTTTTCATGAAATAATTTACCACAACAATTAATCAGTATTCGCTAAGAGAACCGTCGAGGGAAATTCTACTAGTGAGAGAACTGAGAAGCTCCAACACTCACAAACTGCGCCATATTTGCGTCCGAACGTAGGTTAGGTTATTTTCCTCGAAAGAACAAACACTAAACAAGCATTGCAATGCCGGAAGGTGATAGTTCTGAGAGGTTGAGAGAAGTGCGCTTCCATTTGAGAGAAGTACCCCCATTTATATATTGTGAACGTCTGTTTTTAATCCAATCATAATGTGTGATGATAAATACTTATAGTTTACTGTATTCCCTACAGGCAGTGAGCCAAACAATAATCCAAAAAATTTGACAGTGTACAACCGATGGCCACTGTACAACATACTTTTTTATGAAACGTTTTATAAAAAATTTTATGTACGTTTTATAAAACTCGTTTGATAAAAAAATTAACGTTGTATAACAAGCACAATCGTCAATCAGAGCCGTGAGGCTACTTACGAATATCTGGATTACCTATTGGATATTTATACTACATTTTTATTTTCTCTAAAGTTGTTTATGATAGACTACTCTGCTTGGTTTTATAATGAACTTTTAGTAATTAAGGTAACTGACAGTGTTTCAATATATTTTCTCTGATTACCGTTACACTTGGTTCACAAGACAAGAGGTGTCAAATTTTCAAGGATTTGTTACAATCCAGAACCGCTCTTGATTTCGCAAGTCCCGGTCATGACGACGCAAAATGCTCCTAACCACTACGGAACACTGAAAATGATTAAAAATAATAGTTACTGAGCATACTTAAATAAATATAGTTTGGTGTCAGTGGATTCACCAGATCATAATTTTATTTGTGAATGCTTATTCACACGTTTGTTTAAACTATTTACTAGCATTTTTAGCTAACAAATATGTGGTATAAATAGTATTTATCAATGTGAACATTTTAAACGATATTTGAATTTTATATTACATTAGAACTTTGAATTTACATACGCCAAAATATTTCATAAATCAGAATTTTCGTCAATATCGGATACAGTATTAATTGTTTGGTCGCTCTTCCCTCCCGGTATACAGTGATCTCCATTCCGGCTACTTTTAACACACTCCCTTTCGCGAATCCGTCATAGGAGTACCAGCTGAATATCGTCACTAGCACAACGACCAGGTGCCGCACGGCTAAGGACGAATCCCTTATCTATCTTGGTGTTTAGAATCGCTTCATAGGCTATCCCTGCCAGTTTTCAGTTCCTTGTAATCGCCGAGATGCACCGTAAGTTCATCGATTCAGTTATCAAATGGAACATTAGGCGGTTATAGGGAAGAGTGGTAGATGAGTGAATTAAAGGAGGAGAGTTCAAGCTTGATATATGGAGGTTTGAAAGAATCCACCATGTTACAACATAAAGCCAACATCGATGCTCGAGACGGGATACAAAACCACTTCCCTTCAACGGGATTTCTCCTTTAACGATGTCAGCTACCCTAGATGGTAAGGATTGAAAATGTCCTAGTCGACTGACATTGGAAGTTGAATTTTACAACAAAAACAATAAAATTTACATTATAATAATTCTTTGACAGTCGAAATATTGCAGGTGTTTAGAAAATAAAACTAGTGAATGTACTGTCAGAAATATCTTCAAAAATTATTGCGACGTAATGTAAATTACATTCCAGGTTTTGCAACGAGATGCAATTTGAAAGCAATGTTTGACAGTTTACGAGAGGCAGAAGCCTACGTCATCCCGTACAAGCAAATTATCACTCCCACGCGTCTCCTTCGTAAGGCCAAGAATGCAGATTTTGTCCATAATGTAATGTAACCGCTTAAGTCGAGTTACGTACTCGAAAAACTTCATTCTACCTTAGCGAGAGAATGTGAGAAGTTCCAAACGATTCAGAAAAGTTGTCATGGATAGTGGCACAAGAAGACAGATTTATGAAAGCTTTCTTTTAGGCAAGTTTGATCGACCAATCAGAATTTAGTTCGAACCGTCACAAGAATTTTTCTAGCGTTCGAAGGAAACTCTGCCATTTTTGCCGAAGTGTTAGAAAGGACGACATCGTTCGCCACACAGAGCTGCAGAACACGAGAAATTGGTCGAGAAGCAAATACATAAGAAGCTTATTAAAGGTAATCAATTTTAAAATAATATGGAAACAAATGGTCATTGAAATATAAGAAATTTAAATAGTGAATGATATCGAAAAATTGTAAGTACAAAAATAGAGGGAAATTATAGGATTTTTGTCAAGAACAACGTATATTTCAGCGAACATTGAAATTATGAATAGGAAGCACATTTATAGGAAGAATGTTTCTTTCTATTTCAGCGTTTTTTGGATTGCTATGCTTACTCATTATTTAAAAAGAATAATATTGGATTCGCATCTCATTCACCCATCTCTTAGTAAATTTTACTTTGTACGATTTAAGAAATGAAATCGAATTTCCTGGCAATGCAATCCCGAATGGCGTGAGGAACTGCTATCCAGATTAAGAAGACTGGGAATCTTTACACTAAGTCAATACGATCGAGGTAGGCAGCGTGGAAGCTCCCCCTGGTTACAACCTACGGAAGCATGACCTTGACGTCGCAGTGTTCGGCGCACACCGCGACCAACGGTTTCTTCGTGGGATAAGGTCGTGAGTCGCACAAATTTCATATGAACTCGGTTCTTGGTTGTCATCGAAATGAGCAAAGCTAACAACGTTCATGTGAGAGCTAATTAGCATCTCCCAAGTATATTCAGTCACACAGTTCGAGTTTATTAAATGTCAATAGCAAATATTGGAAATTACCACCCCAGATGTAAAACGAGTACAGATACGAAAATGAGATTTTAAACACTTCATGAAAGGGTGTGTCAATTGTAATCTATTTTGATATTCATTACAATGTGTGTTTACAATATTTAACCACACACACACACACAACACACACACACACACACACACACACACACACATATATATATATATATATATATATATATATATACAAATCTTTTACTTTGGACCATGTGTGTGTGTGTGTGTGTGTGTGTGTGTGTGTGCATGTGTGTGTTGTGTGAAGTGTATTTCTATTGTGTTCTGGCATTAAATAAAGTCAACGAGGGTATCAATACTATTGTCTAGAAATGGTTCGACCTGATTTTTTTTGATAATTTTCAACTATTCCTAAAAGAAAACTCGACGTTTCTTATCCAGGTCACGAATGCGAGTTACGTTGAGGTTTCGTTTTCATTCGATTCATTCGCTTTACGCTTTCCCATAAATAAAAGAGTGAAAGGTGGAGTGATGACAGTAAGAAACCACAAATGAAACTCAAATGACTGAATTGCAAGTGTTAACAACAATATATAAAATATAGTAAATATTGTAAACGTTATTATTCCTGTGCTGATTTGTAAAATAATTCCATTATATAAAAAGTTTGAATAATTTTCCAGTAAGAAACCAAATTCCCATATTTCCTATTCACATCGTAAATTACAATATTAACAATTTTTGTAAGTCTGAAAATCTGACGATATTTACTTGCCAATGTGATACTGTCTCGTCGTAACTTCTTACATTTGCGAAAGTGTCAAGATGGAAGATTTCAACTTTGTTATTTATATCTTCTGCTAGTGGACCCGGCAAATGCTCTCCTATTGCTATGAATTATTACACGTGATTGATAACCACGTGGTTGATAATCACGTGATTGATAATCACATTTTAAGCTACTATATGCAAAAATTGTAATAGATGAAAGACTTTCTCACGAGTATGGGTTTGTTCAATTTCCTGGTTAGGACATTAAAGTCAAGTATCTTGTTAAAACGTCCTCCCTCGTTTGGGCATGCATTTGCTGTGACACAGTCTTGAAAAAAAATGATTTCCTTGTCCGGAATAACGTTCAAGTAATAATTCTGACCGATATTTCACAATCGCAGGGGAAGAATATACAATGAAGATGCGCTTAATACTTGAGAGTGCGGAGGGTTGCGTAGAGCCTCTGTTAACGGGTCCTTGAGTCATCATAAAAGCATAAAATCAGCATTAACAGCGCTCGCATTTTGCGTCTGTGTGGATCAGACATACTCCTATTTGCACTGTGTTATATTATGTTCTTCGCGCAAGTGGAAGCAATACTTGTGCTAACGTTTTATCGCGATCAGATGAAAGGTTCCACAGTGCATACAATGCCAACAAACAAACATTGATTTGCATACATTATATTGACTAATTTTCGATGCATATTACATTTTGATTTATGTGAAAATACAACTTCCCCCTCGGTCATTAAGAAGCAAAATAGGCCTCGCCCATAAACAAAACAAAACAGGAAGTTAATCCGTATGTTCTTCCGCAATAAAATGATGTTACGAATTAAAATATTATTACCTAGTATAAAAAATTGAAAATATAAATATGCTTCGAGATGTCATACTCCGGCGGTCTTTACTCCTGTATGTGATTCGTCTCCTACCCACTTGTCTTTCGTTATCAACATCATTTACACATTCTACACGCCTTGTTCTGCGCCTTAGAGAAGATGGCAAAATTCAAAGTAAAAATGCCGAAAATTCAAACACTAACTAACTTTAACTCTTAAACAATTTACGAACAATATGTGTGGGCAATTAAACAAAACTTTCAAGTGTTGCTATAGTTGTAAATATGCAGAATGTCGTAATAATTGGAAATGATTTTAAAATGAAATCACTCATTAATGAAATCACTCATTAATATGCTCATTTACTATTTAAAGGGATCGGGAAGACAGACAACAGAAACAATTTTCATTTAGTGAAGTTACGAGTATCACATCTCTTATTCCGCAGTAAAAGTTTACAATATTCAGGTGAAAGAATAACAATAACTGACTTTCTTGGTCCTGCAGCGATTTTGAGGTGTTCATCCAACATTGAATTAACTTCAGCTAAAAGCACTAGTATTACTTTGCCTCTCACTGCATTACATATTAATTTCCATTTTTACATTTTTTCTAAGAAATACTTGCCACTATATACACCTCTATAAACATAGCCAATAACAATTCTGGCATCACTTTGGGTTTTTATCATGAGAAATGTCAAGAATGTCAAGAAAGGGATGTTCCCCACGTATTCACTTCTACTCATTATAATCACAACATTCATACGCCACGCAAGTTGCTTTGGTAGTCCTGCGATGTTTGTAAGCGTACGTGATGTTGACACCTCGCGTCCACTTGCGTTTGACGGAGGGGGTTGGGGGCGCGGACAGGCGTGTGCGTGCGTTTGCGGACGCTAGGCGTGCGCGTGCTGGAGGGTCCCCGAGAGGCGTCGACGCCGCCGGCGGATATCGACAGCCCGCCGCGGTCCTGCCACAGAGCTCCGAGGGGGGGGGTGGCGCCCGGCGGAGGCAGGGACACAGCAAGCGAGGGACGGTGGGGCGAAGGGGACGGTAGAGGATGGGCAGGGAAATGCGTAGTGGATGGTTGAGCGTGGCGTAGGGGACGGTAGGGAGTGGCATAAGGGACGGTTGACAATGGCACGATGGACGGTAGGAAGTGGCGGGGGACGGTAGGAAGTGGCGTAGGGGACGGTAGAAAGTGGCGTAGGGGACGGTAGGGAGTGGCGTAGGGGACGGTAGGGAGTGGCGTAGGGGTCGGTAGGGAGTGGAGTAGGGGACGGTAGGGAGTGGCATATGGGGCGGTTGACAATGGCGTAGGGGACGGTAGAGAGTGGCGTAGGGGACGGTAGGGAGTGGCGTAGGGGACGGTAGGGAGTGGCGTAGGGGTCGGTAGGGAGTGGGTAGGGGACGGTAGGGAGTGGCGTAGGGGCGGTAGGGAGTGGGTAGGGGCGGTGGGGGCGGGGTTGCCTGGTGTCATGGCGGTGACATAACAGGGAACCAGTGGGAAGGAGGGGGAGAGGTCGACTGATTCTTTATTAACGACTCCGGGCACATCAACTGCTATGGTCATTAATCTCGTTAGTGTAGTGCATATTTTATCGCTGGATGTCTTCTTCCCCCAGTAGATGGTGAGATCCGGCGCCGATCTTCTCATCTGCTTGAGAAGGTGTTCCCCCCTCCAGGTACCCCCCCCTGAGTGACACCACCTCAAACGGAACAAGCTTTAAACTCTCGACTGCTCTATCGACATCTGTGGTGTAGTGCATGTGTATGTGTGTGTGTGTAAGAGGAATAGATAGGGTAGGATGAAGTAGAGGAAGAAAAGATTGCTCACGGTTCGTGGGCTTCTTGTTAGAGTACTGCTCCGGCATTCGCCTGGAATTGATCGGAGAAACCACGTACCCCCGAAACCTTGGAGAAAGCACGTATTCACGTCCCCTCACAAAGCCATCCGATCAGAGCGTCAGGCCTCTAGAAACCACTTTCCGACAGCGGCTGAATTCGACCTAGCTTTGTAGCTATTATCCAAAAACCGGCACCGTGGGGACTCGAATCCTATGACCTGCCGGTCAGATTCGCTGCAGAGACAACGGCAACGCTGGCTCTGAGCTAAACTCAGATGGGAGGAGGAGGGGGAGGGGCGCGGCGTGGGAGTGACGGGGGCGCGGTGGGGTGGTGGCGGCATCGCGGCGGGGGACCACGTGGGCCTGGATGGAGCAGGCGGGTTCAAGGGTTAAAGCCGCGCAGCGTATGGTGCGGTCTCTCACCTCGGTGACGTACGCTTTCCGGTTCTATTCACCAGCACACTTCGCCAGCGTTGATTGCGAGCCGCGACGTGAATGGAGCTAGAAAAGAACTGGGGAGGGGGCATTTTCTTCGGGAAAGACATAATCCTCAAGTATTGGGTTTTTATCTAATGCTTGCTTTTGTTCACACTATCGTGTTGAGCGTATGTCTTCTCTTCTCTGACCAGACAATTTACGGATTAGGAAAGATTCTATCCAAAATTGCGTTACTAAATCCTCGTGGAACTACATTTGCCATTATGAAATTCAAATTGGCAATAGTTGCTAGACTGATAGCCAGTATTTACTTCATATGCGTTTCTCTTTTCTCGTTGATATAAGCTTTGTTTGTCGAATGTGTTACTATCCAATAGAATGCCTGACATTAATGCAAAGGTTACCAAGTTTCCATGGACCACGAAAATATCAAAGAACAGTCAGTTTACTACTTTCAGTTTTATTTTTTAATCTCTTTATTTCCAACAAATCATACACCTTAAAAGTTGTTTTCTTTAACATATACTTTTAATTTAGATAATAATAATTTTAATAAAGAAGGAGGGAAACGAGATTGAGAAATAAATAAACCTTTCTCAGTCTCTTTCTTCCTAAATTGATCATTCCTAGGACAGATAAGATCGAGACTAAAAAAATTGTTTTGAAATGTTTATTTATTTGACCTTTGATACGCAGTGTCCCTTGAAATTTCTTTAAAAAGGGCAAAATTTACAAAATTATATTATTACATTACCTAGCTATTTAAAAGATACTTACTTGCACAAATAGCGTCTCACCTCTCTCGAATTTTCACATATATGTATGTGAAACTGAACTTAAAATATTATTCTAGGATGAATGCTGTAAAACACGCGAAAAGAATCACTGGATTATGGGTATTAGTAAACAAATTGGTTCTTCTTGTCTGTTGTTTTTGTAAATTAAACTCCTTGGTGACAATAAACATTAAAAATAACAAATGATAATGACTTTTTAGTAAAGACAACGACTTCTCAGGTCATCAGTTAGACAACAAAAGTTCTTATTTGGTAATTAGTGTCCCTATTGTAATTCTACAAATTCTAATTTTGAGACATGCGTACAGCTAACACAAATATAATTCAAATAACGGGAAGTAATTCAACAGTAGCACAATGAGTAAATTATGAAACACCGTTAAGATGCACGTATATGTGCTACCGACTATTAATTTAATTATGTAGGGTTGGTATTAAGACATCAGATGAGAAGTTTTAGCGCGCAAAAGCATTCTCATTGTCGAGATTTCGAAGAAATACGACGACTTTATTACGCCACAAGGGGTAATAGTTGAAGTATCTTGCAGCCCGGCGTATACACAAAAGATCGCCTCGTCAGTAAAAAGCCGTGGTAATTCACATCTGGGTGGAATTGAAGGAATTACATTTGACTTTTGGTAGCCAGTGAGTGTTTTGAGCGCGTAAGAGGCGACAGCAAGCTGAAATGGTATGTTGCATGAATTATAACAGAAAACAATCTTCCGTTCGCCTAAGGAAACATTGACAAGTATTTTCTGTAGTGGCAAGCTAGGAAGTGGGTAGCCACGCTTTGCGAGCAATCCCATCCATCATTCTATTGCTCCCCCAAACAGTATTACTGACACTATCTTGCAGCGTTAACATCACCAGAATCGAAGTAAAATTATTTTTAACTATTAATAATCAGTCGCATATGTGTAATCCACAACACAATGGTGTTTGTAGTTACAGTCCTTATGTTGTACACAATCAATCTATTTACTTGATCACAATGATACTCCAATTATTAAACGTCTTGAAACAATCCAAAAGTTAGAAATAAAATGTGTTAGTTCATCTTTCAAAGCACGCTTGCCTTGAAACAACCGTCAATTCCCACGCAGAGAATATAACTTCATAAATTTTCCAAGTACGATATATTATAATACAGGATTATCTTGATAATTCTAAGGCACATGATCACGAAAGTTTGCAATATCATTAAACATTTTTATTATTTTTATCCTTTAAATTATTCTTGCTTTCAGCGCCAATTTTCATTCTGGACTGTGCACAACAAATATTGTTCCAAAAATTCAAACATTTTAAGGCAGTGAATATAACGAGTCCTGGCCGAGCTCAAATCCATTCAATCTTTCATTTTACACATCTGAAATTTTTATTTGAACACATAAAGTGAGAATGGGCATTAATACTTTTCCAGGAAGTTTCATTTTCACTTTTCACTTTCGCCAATCCATTTGCAGTAATAGAATATTTCAACGAGCGTCATAAATGTTCGAAACTCCGTAACACGTACTATGTTTCTGAAGGGTGATTCAGAATATGACGCGGATACACTGGATTCACAGATCGACAATTGGGGCTTATTTCTCATGACGGCTTTGTCCGTTTGACCCTGCATGAGTCTCTGACTACGCAATTATTTTTACCAACACTAACATAAAAGGGTGACGAATATTCAATGAGTTTACTCCACCGTCGAACATATTGCACGGTGATTTTCATTAAATCGCCCTGTCAGCCAGAAGTCTTGACGCACTGCTAAATTCCAGATATTTTGTAGAATTTTCTCCATACAGACGGAAAACTGCGTTTAGTCGATTATTAAAGAGGATATTTGACTGAAAATTCTCTGGAATGCATAGAATCGAGGTACGTTAAAAATCAATTTACCGTTTTACAACTAACGTAAATGAGTGTTAAAGTGGAAAATTGCTCGTTATTTGTTTTCAGTTACACAATCTGATATTTGCCATGAAATAATTATTAGTTCTCAACAAACTCTTTCTATACCAGTTAATGACTGTATGATATATATCATGTTTGCATGAAATGACAAAACAATTTTTTTTTGTAGCTGAACGTCGCTCAATATTTTAGTCATTATACTGAAAATTCGTTCTTTTTTAAACCAAAAGGTTTGCATTCAATTCAAACAGTCAAAAAAATGTATTAATTTTTATTTCAGTCTTCCCAGACATGTATTATCGAGCTCAAATATATATGATGATTTTCAGAAGAGTATTCACTGAAACACTTTCTGAATAAGCCGTATCTCGCCCAACACCTCGTACATTATCTGTTAAAAATCATATTCATCGAAATAAATATGCCAATGTTTTATACTAACGTGTGAACCATAATCACTTTTCGTGTGAATAACGTGTGAACCATACTAACCAGTGATTTAGTCAATACAAAAACTGTTCACTCCATTTTAGTCATGGAATACCTTTTATAATAGAACAATCACTTCACAAAGTGATACAATTCTAAAATATTTTTATCTTATTCGTTTGCGTTTATACACACGTTCGAGGATATTTCATTGAATAGACAACTAACTCAAGTTTTTTTTTAAAATAGACGTAAGTTTTTTGATGAAATGAAAAAAAAAATTAAAATTAAATTAATTTTTTTTTAACTCACTTTTTCAAACAATAAAAAACTAAAGTACATACCTCGAGAAGGTCGCTGTGGTTGAGGCTTTATTTAAAGATTAACCCGCTCCCAACCCTGTAATTCACGAAATACAGGAATAAAAGTACATACGTGTTGTTTTGTCTGCTAACTTAGTTATGAATGCATTGTAGAAATAATTCTCGTTTTTCAGGAAAACCAATTGAAAAAATCCTCTTTTTAAAAACAAATTGAAAACTGTACTCTTACGTCTGGGAAACCCACCTTATGATGACGCCATTATTAGCATATGCTGATAATAATGGAACATTAGAGTTTGACCTGCTTAGTCTTGCAGATGGCGTACACATGTTCATTGCCAACCATTCCCAGGCCCCCACCGCGGTGTGGGCGGAGGGTTTCCGCAGCAACAGTGGGAGTTTGCGAGAGTTTCCCTCGGGTGATCGCAGTGCGGAGTCACGGCCGTGTAGGAAGTGCGCGGGTGAGCAGGTAGTGACGGTCCGTCTGCCGGATCTCCGCTCGCAGGAGCTTCCTCTCCCGACCAACGGAGAGCGCCCCACCCCGCCAGAGATCGCTGTTTTGTGCGCCCTTTAATGCCCGGAGGGAGGGAGGCAGATAACTGCGGGGCCACACCCACCGAGAACCAGCTCCCGGGCACGACCAGAAACAAAAGACCGGTCTTTGGGCTGAATGAACAACACGCAGCAGGTGTGGTCGTTTTAAATTGTCGCTTAAATTGCGGCGTTTTGCTCACAAAGCAATTACGAAAGGCTATTTAAATAAGTATTTAATTCATTTTCAATCGATTTCTTCAATTATTATTCCACAGTTTTATAATAAAAAAAGCTTAAAACATATTACATTTACTTTAATGAAATTTTCTAAAAGATTCTGAAGAAGGAACGAAGGAAAAATATTATACTTTTATAATCCATTTCTTATTAGATTATATTATTAATTATTAGGTAAATTGAAAATATAAAATAGTACGGTCCTTTTGATTCAGTGAATTAAATGGATTGATTCATTTGAATCAATGAAGTATTTCATTTTCTATTGTTCACACGCGAAGTTAAATGTTATAACCAATGCAATTTTAAAACAAAAACAAATTTACAACCAAAGCAATTTGACACCAAGTGATCCAAGACACGCTAACTCGCGGATTTATTATTGCTATTATTGTCATTATAATAATAATAATAATAATAATTATTATTATTATTATTATTATTATTATTTACACTATTTCCAGTCCAGAAATCAATTACTAAAATGTACTCCGGTTCAATTCATTTTCCTATTACATTAAACTTTCACGTGTTTTATTCATCAATTTAAGGAAGCTTTCTCTTTTGCAAAAGGAAAAGTGCATCCATTACAAGCACTTCAAAGAACTCCGCAACTCAGGTGTTCGTTCGCAGGCGATACTGGCTTTACTCGAGCATTCGTGCGTTTTATTATTTCATAAACCAACTCACCGGGGGATTTAACCTCCGCAGCTGTTCCATTTCGCTCAAGTACACCACAAGGCAAAGCGAATCACGGAGACAGGCTGCTCCAAAAGGGTCTTCATCCCTACATGCGCCTTCACCAACTTCAAACCCAACCCATATTGCACACCCCTCTCATCGCGCACCTCCCTTTCTATTGCTACCCCGTTTTGTACCTTCTTTCTACCGTCATCCAGTTTGCACCATTCCACCTACCGCATTCTGAGTTGTTCAATGCTGTTCTCACCACCCGTCCTTTACATCCACGCCCTTAACCATTTCTATCCCTTTCTCTTCAACTCTCGCCTTCCACATCTCGAGTCTGCCTGGACCACACCTGCATGGACACGAGCCTAAGTTATTACCCCCTCCCTTGCCAGCATGTTTTAATCAACCCGAGTTGTCGACGTCGTCAACCTCATCCCTATTTTCACAAACCTCAGTCCTTCCCCACTACATTCTTCTCGTATTCTCACTTCATCCTCGCCAACGTAATTACTACCTCCACTTCCTTTTCATGAATACCTTCGTGTACACCATTTTGCCATCCGCAAGTTCTTGTAGTTCACCATCCTCGTCCTCTGCATTTACTCTCGCATTGCCCCTGACCCAAACTCTTCTACTTCCAATATCTCCCTCACATACTCTCCGCCGTCCCTATCCGCTAACGCCGCGGGCGAGGCGTTGGCACGACGGCGCGGCGTCGCGTCGCGTCGCGTCGTAGGCCGGGGCTGGCACGGCGGCGCGGAGGGGCTGCCCTTATCATAAGCGACGAGGGCGCGCGCGCCCGCGGGAGGGCGGCGGGGGCGGCTGCAAGGCGAAGGCGGCGGCGTAATGGGCGGCCGTTAGCGCCGAGACGACAATCCTCTCGCCGCAGTCACTGGCGCCCCTGCCACCGCCCCCGCCGGCCTCCGTCGCCGCCTCCGAAACGCTCTCCGTCTACGCGGAACGAGCGTCGCTGCACAACTCCGCCAGCGGTATACCATGCCTCGTTGGAATATGTGTCCGTACGTTTGAAGCATTACACATTTTTTAATTACGTATATTTGATTAATCGTCTCACATTTCTTCATAGTTGGTAGTTCAACGACAATTGTTGACGTAACTCTTATAAAAGAGTTGATATTAACGTTAACAACGTGTTTTTATTAACATTGTAATAGCTGGATTTCTAAGGCTTCTCTATCATTAGCATCACCAAATTTCCGTCATTTACAAAAATACCAAATTTCCGGAAAATTATACCTATCTTCTTAATTTGCCTTTGGAGTAATTATTTTCATACCTTTTTTAAAAGGTTATTGATAGTAATAAAGAAATCTGATACAATTTCGGATTTTGGAGTTTGGATTCGAAGATAATCATTAATCATGTCATAAGTTATTAAAGATAATAGAAAATATTGCTACTGATTATCAACAAAGAAAACATACAATAGCTAGCATCTTCTTAGGGTATTTTAAGCTTTCGAATTCAAACCACTGAGAACGCATATTTAAAAAAAAATATATCACGATTTTTAATTAACATATAGTTCGGTGTTGGAAATAATTTATTTTCAAAATCGCAACCAGTTGTAGCTACTCTTCCTCAAGGACGTTTACTATCACCTATACTATACAGTTCATTCATAGGAGACTACCCACTACATCTACATGATAAAAATGTGAAGTTGAATAGCAACTGAACTTTTATAAATTCATCCAGAATATAAACCAATAAAAATTTAAAAAACGAACACTTAGATGCAAATATAGAATTATATGACGAAGGTTCAGCAATATGTAAAACAAAAATTGATAAAAAACAATCTTATCTTCATATCTGTAATTCTTGGACTAAAAAATGCGTTTAAAAATTAACCCAACATTTCCATCCAAAATATGTACCGTTTGGTATCCTCAAGCGAATAAAAAACTGTCTGTAAATGATGGAGACATTCAATAACTTTCCTATGGACCTTCTGCCAAGTATCTGGGTATGTTGTTAGAGAAATTGCTCAATTGGAAATCTCGTATAATTTTAGTCATAAACAAAACGAAACCCAAAGAATGAAAATTTACCGTCTTGTTAATTTCAAAAAACATTTTCAAGATTGTGCTCTTGATCCCTAAAACAATAATGAGGTCTACTATAACATAGGCTTGTGCAGTTTAGCATAATT
The DNA here is from genome assembly GCA_964035755.1 of Teleogryllus oceanicus. Taxonomy (NCBI): domain Eukaryota; kingdom Metazoa; phylum Arthropoda; class Insecta; order Orthoptera; family Gryllidae; genus Teleogryllus; species Teleogryllus oceanicus. The sequence goes on from CAXIVR010000003.1 coordinate 30,262,952, forward strand.
TCACCATCTCCAATCATTAGGTTTCAAAATTTCCTATCTTATTTTTAAGAGCAATAAGTAAATCCCCGTGGCTTTAATTCTTCGACAGCCAAGACCATTTGAAACAATAGAGAAAAAATAGATACGATCCTTTTACTGCTTCATGTTTGATTATAACATCCATGAAATGTAATTTCTTCCAATGATTTATCATCTGCATCACTATATCTAATACTATTTACGTCACCCACACTGAGGCACTACCGTAATCTCATTTTTGTCGACAAAAGTCGATATTTGTCAGAATAAAAGAATAATAGGAGAACACGAGATGGTAGCTCGTATTCACTCAGGCAATTATCGCACACAGACACTAATACTAGATTGTAAACTGAATTCTAAAATATCAACAGAAACGATAATTGATATAATCTTCGTAACACAAGTTATCTATATCAGAAATGTCAATAATTTGTAATACCTTTGTACCGTTTTCTATTGTACTGCTCAGTTAGGTGATTCTAAATTCTATAATTTTCATAAGTGAATGTTATAAAAAGTACCTGTATATTCATAATAACATTTGCACTTTTTTTAGATTTCCGTATAACCTAGTTTAATATCCTATTTACATTCTACATAAATTCGATAATTAATATACGTCGTTTAGAATGGGTAAAGGAGTTAAACAGGGAGATTCATTGAGCCATCGACTATTTATAATCTTTATGGATCAGGTAATGAAACAAACCAATAGGCGTACTACAAAATGTAAAATTGGAAATTGGAAAATGAGACTAGTATGGATAGATGCATTGGTGTATGCGGACGATATTTTATTTCTCGCCAAAAACCCAAGAGAGCTTCAAGAGATGATAACTGAGTGGGGTATGCACTGGAGGATAGAGGTATGAAGATAAACATAATAAGGGGCAATGAAATTAAGGAAAAAGAGAAGGAAGTAAATGAAATTAAAAGAGGAAAGCAGGGAGCAAATAAGCTATGAGTATCTAGGAACAATAATTTGAAAAACGAAAAAAGAAGAACTGAATAATATAGAAGAAAGAAAACCCTGTGTATTATCAAATAAATAAGAATTGTTAAGAATGAATGTAGGTACAAAAACAAACTCCAAATTTATAAGTCCGTATAATAATATATATATATATATATATATATATATATAACTAAAAGTATGTCACATAATACGAAAACAGAAAGTAGAGCAAGCTATGGAAATGAAATTCACGAGGATAGTGGGGAAAAAGAAGAGATTGAATCAGATAATACAATCAGAGAGGCCCCTAAAAGTTACCCCTACTCAAAGAAAGGGGTAAGGCCTAAGGGGACAAACATGTTTCTAGAATGGCAGAGGATAGAAAACTGAAAAAATTATCACCCCCGCCAGAGGGAAGACCACCTGAAGGCCAGGAGGAACATGGACGCCTATATACAGAATATATGCCATAGGAGCGGAGCACTAGAGAGGTGAAGGCAAGGCCAAGACAAAAATGAGTTATATCGAATGGCTAACCTGACGTGAGAGGCATCAGGAGGAAGAAGAAGATGTTATGAAATTTTTATATCGATATTTTGTTCAAGATTATAATCTGATGTATTTTTTCTGAATAAGAAACAATAAAATATAAAACATAATAATTGATGTTTCACATAATTATTCTTGATTCAAAACACATACTGCTAAATGATATATATTTGTAAGGAAGAGATGAAAGTAATCAAATAATGAGAATAAAAAAAAATGTAATTATAGTTCAAAAATATAAAATGGGAAGATCTTATTCAAAAGGAAAGAAAATACTGTATAACATAAACATAAAATTTAGTGGAGAGTAAGTAGAAGTAAAAAAATACCATGCTCACCTTTCCGATAACATTAGCCCTTTCTGATCACATTACGCAATTATTATACAGACATTGTCTTGAAACAATATTTTAAAACACTTCTTCAAATCATTCATATCAAAAGTTTGATTTCAGTAGATTAAAACAAGGAAAAGGTCTGAATGTTCTTCATTTTATTTTATTTAGTAACTTAAAATCAATAATGGCAGGGATTGTTTTAAAACTCATTTGAATGAAAAATTTAGAAATAGTAGTTTATAATTAGTTATATGTTGCTTTATTGCATGAGTACATGTTTGAAAACGAGCGACTAGGAGGAGTTTCAAATTTGTACGATAATAAAGCAACATTATAAACGAGTTGCATAGCTATTTTTGTATAACAGCATTATAAATTATGCAAGAATCAAAATTTAATTTATGAACTAATTGTAAAAGCAGTTTTACTGTTGGCAACATTGACATTGGTATTATGACGTCGCATTTGGAAGCTGATGAGCGATTCTAAGAGCAGGGAAGAAAGATGGATTCCGTGCGGAAATTGCTGAATGCTTACGAAGGCAGAAATGCTTAATACGGCAAAGTCAGTGCATTGAGAAAAGAGTATAAAAATTTTAAAAAATTGGATGGAAAAAAGAAGGGAAGATTATAATGGAATAGTTGTTCTGGCATACAATCGGAGTTAGTGGTCTTTACTTTATTGACAAAATTAGTCGAGTTTTGTGATGGTCTAATTTTCAATTTTATTACATTGAGTCGCAGCATGTAAGGCATCAAGTTTGTGTTAGTCCCCGAATTGAAGGCTGATCAAAATTAAAGATGGTATTCATATTTGCTTTAATAAATTTCAATTGTATACCCACTCACAGAATATGGGTTTCCCCAGTGCAAATCTGGCTTTTTCCCACAGCTTGACAACCATCGCTGACACTTGACCAACCCTTTGGGTCGAGGCGATCCGTCTTATCATTGGCTTTGGCCCCAAGTTTCAGAACGTCCCCTTCCTCCTCAAGATTTTCCAGTTATCTCAAAGGCGGAGCAATTCTGAGGTCAGTGAGTGCCTGCCAACGGAGCAGGTGACAGGAGAGGAGGTGAGAGGAAGAAGAGGAGAAAAGGGGGGACAGAAACGAAAGTTTTGCGGCGGGGCGAGGATCACCGCCAATTGCACTGACGTTGGCCCTGAACCCGTGGACGCTGACGAAACCAAGGGGCAGTAAAGGGATGGGTCTGTACATTTTATCGAGTTTTTTACCATGAAAATTAACCCCTAATTTATGATCAATATTGTGAGAAATTGTGTAGATTAAATAAAGTATTGAAGTTTTTTTTTACAACTATTTTAAATGCTAATGGTTAAAAGCAAGGAAATTTAATTATTACTAATCATTTCGAAACACACAATATAATACATTTAATAATATAGACATCCATCAGCAAATTGAAATTCATGTTCACGCATTTAAAAACTTGTATTTGACTTTAAACGCCTTTTTTAAAGGGAAATGCAAGTAACACTTTTAACGCATTATGAAAATGTAAGCCCATTTTTAATATGAGAGGATGCAAACAGTGATTTCTAATCAATTAAAATCACTGATTTCCCATAGATTATCAGAAAATTAAGTAGAAATTGTTTAGACTATTCTAAAATTGATGCAATTTTATAGATAATCGGTAAAAAGGAACTAGGGAACCTCTCATTAGAAATATTCGAAAATATAATTGTCTTATTCTTCATATTTTTCAAAAGTTACTATTTTTCTGTTACACTGCTTGAGAAGATTATATCTACCCCTTCCAGTGATATTTTTATTTATTTATTTATTTATTTAAGGTAATAAAAGGCAACAGTACAAATCTGATAGAATGGGGCTAACATAATTAATTATTTCAACATATCACATTGTTTTATATAGCAAAATTGTAATAATTGATATCTTAATAAAAGCTAATAATATAAACAGAAATTTTAATTTTTAATTTGGGGAAAATCAATAGTTAAATATTTTCAAATATTTTTGAAAAACCCACGTAGTAAAATAAAATTTGAAAACCTTAAAATGTTAGAATCAATGTTCTTAAAAGAGCTTAAGAAGAAAAAAAAACTTGTTTGAATAAACTTCAAGAGATTGAATATTAGTTAAAAATTCAACCGGGACAATTTTCCCAAATTTAAAAATATTTAAGGGAACACAGTGTAACGATTATTTTCCCAAATTTATGTTAGTTTTGTAGACCCCAGAAACAGTTTCGGAGTGTTTAGTTGATTCAAGAAGATTCTGCAATTAAACATCCGGAAACCTTGACACGTTATCGATATTGAAGTAAGAAACTGTTTTTATCTACAGAAACACACTGTCCTGTTTTCTAATGATTAATTGGAAATAATTTTAGCTATTGTAGGATATACGCATGACAAATAATTTGTGCTCATAAGACCCCTATACTTGAATGCAAAATGAACCTGAAAAACATTTGGTTTTAGATCAACACGGAAAACAAAAGAGATTCAATGAGATCAATTTCTCAAATCTGAAAACTAAACTAAGTCTTTATTTCAGAAATGAAACTTCATACCTTTTAATAAATAAAAGAACTGTGTATTGTGCTAAACATCTTTCAACTACTAGTGCAATTTTTCCAAAAATTTTTCTGAAAATTTGTATAAAAGTCGTAAAATTTTTTTATTAATTAAAGATTAAAAGAGGAAAACAGTAAAAATGACTAATTTAAAATGAAATAATGACTAAGAAGTTACACCAAAACGAAAAATTAGTTATAAAAGGCATGTTAAAATCATCCCTTCACGCTATTAGATTTATAAACCCAAGCAAGAAAGTTTAAGATTTTTGGGAGGACAGAGCCAGCATCCCCTCTATAGTCAATGATGCCTTCTTCGGTTCTTTCATATCGCAGGAAAGGGAGCATGCTTGTGCAAGGTCTGTCTTCATTCGGGATAGGGGTAACTGCACGAGATGTCCGTGGAGAAGTGCAGTGCCTGATCCGAAGGTGAAATCAATTTTTGCCTGGGCAGAGCCAAGGGAGCCCACGAAAAGGGTCTATGATCCTGTGAGTTTGAAAGTGTCTGCCCCCTGTTTGCACTCAAAATGCAATTTGGGATAAAATCTTGTAGTAAGAGAGATATTACCATAAAATGTTTTTCTGGCTTCCTGAGGCCAACTTTACTACCAGTCAGAGGTTCATTTCCACTTACCCCCACGTGGCCAGGGACACAGGAAAAGTAATTCAAATGATGGAGAATTGCGATATCTGAGGGATTTGATGTTGAAAGAGTCGAGGTTTATAGAGAAAAAGAGGAAAGGGACGAAAGGGCCCGAGTTTCTGGTCTGAAGGGCCGGGTTTCCCGCCTGACATAGATGTGTTTGTGATGTCCTTACGTATTCTCCTACAAAACCCCCCAAACATAAAAACACAGTGTCGTTATATGACCTAGTTAAAAGAGACATTAAAAATATATACAAAAACAAAAACCCTTCAATTGTCAAAGAAATTTCAATTTGAATCTGCACTTAATAATCGTTTAAAAAAACCTAAGGACTTATTTCTGGGCAAAATAGTATTATAAAAGGAAATTTATTTAATCAAAATGAAATTTTCATATATGGTCAGCTAATCTGATTATTATTTATAACTTAATATTCACTCTCTCAGAGATTTCCTAAATATTGCAATGATATTCATTGTAGCATTACATATTTTTTTCACATTTTCTTTTCGTTGGTAAATAAATATTTATTAAACTGAGTACCACTGAATTTAATAATGTTCTTTCATTACAATATTTCATAGTTTTTGCTGAGAACAGTGTTTTGAAAAATTTGGCTAATTGAGTTAGATTATTAAATTTTTTAAATTTATTTTACATTCGAATGCGCACCCATACAGAAACAATGATATCGAAAATGGTATTTGGGGTTTTTAAGGAAATTTGGTTTTGAAATCACGAACCCCAAAAAAAATATTTCCAAAAGACTGCGAAATGTATTTACTTTTAGACCTGTGGGAAAAGGACCTGTGAATGCATGGAAATGCAAAAATTAAACTTACTGACTTCAAATCAATGTATTCTTTTCAAAATTGATATTATATAGTGTTCATTGGACTTGAATCCAATGAGAATCCAATATTTCTGGAGGGTATGTTCATTATGCTATATTGCATATTGAAATTTTCTGAAAGAACTCTTCTTTTATTTTACACTTTCATTCGAATACACATACCGTTATTACAAATACTGAGTAAATGTCACCTTTATTAATATTCTGGATTTTCAACGTTTCAATTACTAATCTGTTTCAAATTTCTCATGAACTTATTTCTCTGGTATAACTAATTTACAAATGAAGTTAAAAAAATTGTATAAATGTTTTCCAAATTTAGAAAATTGTTTGAATGAAAGTAAAAATTTTCCTGAACGCAAACAAATTCTCCATATATTGATCAATTGCACTTCTTCTTAAGGGAGAGAAAGTTAATGCTACGCGAAAAAACGGCGAATTGTCTGCAGAAAACGATTTTACACGGCCTTGTGATGAAAAAAGGGATAAATCCACTTATAAATTTAGAAAAACTTCCAAATCGTGGTGAGCAGAATCCATGTTTGTGGGTGGTTGAAAAGGAAAATCGACTGAGGTAAAATGTCTGCTGTCCGTCCTGAACAACGCTAGCGGCTAAACTGTTCAGCCGATTTTCACCAAAATTGATACTCCTAATCGATCTGGCTGATGTCGAGCCCTTGAATTGGGAAACCGATATTCAATTGGGGGGAAGGTACTTTACATGAAGCCCCTGGGACGTTTTTCCCGGTTCAAACAAATGGCTCCATAATTTTTATTACATTTTAGGGTTTGGGATAGGGGGAAGTGTTTAAGAGAATATTGAAAGTCCAAATGTTCGTGAAACTGATTTTCGGGTATTCCACAAAAATATTGAAATTGAGTTTTTTCCTTGATGAAACTTTTCCTTAAAGATAGATTTTAAAAGATCAGGGCTTTTTTCGAAACTTTTAGTATTTTCGCATAAGTTTCGTGGAAAATACGGTGAGAAAGACCCTGTTTTAGCATCACTAGTATTTTTTAAAACTGTCCTACTTTGACATTAGGCTCTTTCTGAATAATTGCAAGTCCTTTCCAGTTTTAATGACAATGTGGTACTGAAGTACGCATGAGAAAAGTAAATATTGTACTTCTTTCTATAGAGAAAGTTCGCATTCTATTAAAATATAATTATATTATATTAATATTTTTAAATTTTCCCCTATATTATACATTTTATATTATATTATATATCTAGATATTTAAACTTAAAAAGGATTGACTCTAAAAAGAAAAATATATTGAAACGATTATGTTCTATTTAGCATAGGTTTTATTATGTTTAACTACTTTTCTAAGTGGCAACGAAACAGAAACCGTTTTTAGCTGAATGGTTAACGTCATAGGTACTGTCAGCTTGCTAACGTTGTGAGTCTGAACCAGAAGATAATTTTTTCTGTTTGGTGTGATTTAGTAGAATATGTCCAATATTTGTAATTAATAATTTTGAAAAGATTTAGGGCCCGAAAAGGGCCAGTTTGTCGTCCATCAGCAGACGACCAAAACCTCGTTCTGTACTATCTGACTGAGGCGCTGGTCGTCCTTTTTTGAGGAACTCTATATTTTTGAAAATGGAAAGTTAATTTTTAAAAATTTACAAAATTGAAAATAGAGATCTTACTTGTTGAAACTCTTTCCCAACATGTAATAGTATAAATTGGGAGCAGTGACATTAGAGAAAAAAGTATGTGTTGTAGTACAACTACTGTTTTTAACATAAGCATTATAATTTCTTAAAAGCAAATCAATCAACTATTTGCAGATAATTAAAATATTGTTAGCATTATATCATTCAAGTTTAGGTATAAGTCATGAATAATGAATGAAAATTTGCCCGGAAATTTCCCTCTAGTTAGTAATTGTTTTAAAATCAATAGTTACTTCCTTAATACTACGCGGTTCCGATTTCAGACTGGTGTCAGACGAGTTGCAGTTCAGTCTTATCGCGAAAATTGGAGATCACCTGAAGATATGGAGGGGGCAAGATAGCAGTTCGCAGGATGGGCTACTCGAGCCTACACAAAAGACATCTGAATCGAAATATTTCAACTAGAATAAACCCATAGAATAGTATCGTTGATGATTCCACTTTCTTATCAAGAATGGAGTTCTGCAACTCAGAATGTTGTACATCATAAGAACAAAATTTCAAGATAGAATTCATTCTACAACACCCCATCGGTGCTGTAATACCGTGATAGCCCAGGATTAACGCGTAGTAGATAGAGGAAGGGACGGATCAAATCCAAGGGAATATGTATTTTTTTTCCCTGATGGGGAACACATTAATCACTATCATCACGAGAGACTTTCCCAAAAAATTCCCTGCAAAGAGGAACAAACTTGTTTTGTAAACGATAAGTGATTAAAGATTGTGTGTTGGTATTTTGTATTCCAAGAAATGTGACAAAACGAAATTCTAAAGAGATACCCTCAACTTTAAACAGTGTCTCGATTGAAATCATTATCATATTTTATGTAACCCAAAAATAATATGAAAAAGTCTGTCGTTGTATAATCACTAGTAATTTATATATTTAACAGTTCAGAGATAATCAAACTTAATAAGTCTGTTTATTATAAATTTGCAAAAAAGGTAATTTCTGTTTTTTTATTAATTGAGAAAGGAATAGTCTTTTACACGTTTAACAAAGTTCCTAGAAACTATTACGAACTCATTAAAATTACCATTTGTGTTTGTGCCTTGTGATAAATGCTAACAGAACGCATCCCTTAATTGTTTGTAACAATTGATAATTTATTTCTTTATGGTCTTCAAATTTTAAACAAGTCTCGGGGGGGAGCCACATTTAAAAAATGTATGAACCCAAAACATAATAAAGTACGGACGTGGTCAGGGAAAGAAATCAAATTGTTTTTATTATCATCTCTTTTTTAAATAAAGAATGCTTTGATAGGCTTATTTTTAGTGCGGTAGATGAGATAAGTGGCGAGCATTCAATCGTCCCAATTTTCAAAAGATAATAAGGAATTTAATTATTTAGTTAACCCAAAGATTATTCGCATGCTTTTTAGGGATCCAATGCACAAACACCGTCATTTAGTCCAAATAGGAAAACAAGGAGGTGCAATTTGATCTCAAATGTCTGGATAAAGTCGTTCTTTAAATCTAAATTTTAAAATTTTATTATAAATTCATAAATATGATAACGGAGTTAGATAAATAAATATATTATCTGATTTTTAAAAAACATCAGTTGCCCACATTGCATTTTCCAGAAATTGTACTGTTTGAGAACGAATATGTTTGAGAATATGATTTATTATCTAAAGCCCTCAGAGAAAATGGAGAAATTATGAACAAATATTTGTATTGTAGATACTTTAAGCTTGAGATTCTAAAGACTAATAACTCTCTGTAGCTGAAATCGTTTGAACGGGGCTAAATCGGAGGATTGAGGATCGAGTTCGCGGATGCCTTTTCTTCCCTGTTCTGTTTTACCAAGTCTGAGAATTAAGATAAGAATGTTTAAGAAAATACTTGTATTTATTTATTGCTTATAAGATCTTTGCTGAACTTTTATACTATATAATGTGTAATTAGTTTGACCCCGCTTTATTACAAATATTTATACAAATGTGTATTTATTTATATTTAGTTATAAGAATTTAACCTAACTCGCTTGGGAATTAAGATAGTGAACTTTCGAATACTTTTTGCATTCACTTCCAAAAATTTTGCACAACCTTTCACTTTATGGGAAATAAAATGGGGGAAAAATGTTTATCTTTTCGTTAGTGATATCATTGTGACCTGATAACTATAATTGAGTACTAAAGATGTAATTCTTCGACAGGAATCAAACCGCATCGTTCGATTTACGACCAGTCCTGACCACTGAGCCTGAAAAAATGCGTTTCAGTTGGGTTCTTGGGCTTTATTCTACGCATTTGATATTTGTCCCCGCTCATCATTTACGTAAGTCAAATGAGGGAAGGTTTGCCCTTTTGGAATTGATACAAATGTGTGACTTTACACAACGTCGTGCCCAGATTGTGACAAATTACTCTTTTTCTTGATTAGATAAATACATCATATTTTGAAAATATGAATCATTTATGTAAAAATAAACTCCCCTTTTGAAATGACAACAGTAATGCAGAAAGTTCTCAGTACTGTTTTTGTATTCCCCTTTTGGAACTGCTGTAACTTTTCAGATGGACTTGAACTATGATAATTTGTTATCTCAGACAAACAAAACTTGTATTCGTTTTACTTTCGATACGCACGAATAATGTGAAAATAGTATATTGAGTGACGTATATACGTAGTATATTCGGGGTATACGTATAAGTTATGTAATACAGGAAAATCGATCGCGATTAAACGGTAATACACTTTTGGAGTCGAGAAAGTGTTTACCCAAAACCCGTCCTCCATCCGTCTGTGACCCTACAGCTTCAAACCAACGTACGATCCTTTCCAAATGAAGAAACCCTGTTTTCTGGCTGTAGTTAAGTTTGGGAAATTTTGAAAATTTTGAAATTTGGGTACTTTAATGAAGTTTCGACATTTTCAAAATTTTCAAAAACGGCTCTAATTTTTAAGAATAGAGAAAAATACACTTAGAAGGATGAATAGTTCAATTTTCATGGTTAACTCTAATTTTGAAATTTAAAAGTTTGAAAATTTGGGCGTTTTCCCTACAACTACAAAATTAAAAACAGATTGGTCTTCAAATGAAATTTGTTGTCCATAATTGTTCTGCATAAAATCATTTAGGTTTTTTGAAATGAAAGATTTTTCTGCAAAAGTGCAAAATTTACAATTTTAAAGAATGGTTTGAAATGCAAACGCAATGAAACCGTTTTTCTTACTATTAAAACGTTTCAAAACCAATTTGGAAATCGTACTTTATGTTTTCTTGCAGCAACATTCCTGTCTTCAGCTAAAAAAAACTCAACAAGATCACTGTCAACACATCCTAATATAAACATTGTATAAGGACGGGGAGTGACATGTAGTTCAGGTGCTTGTTTGAAGAACTGAAGACCTGAGTTACGTCCGCCTGTTCATAACTTTTATTTTGATAGGGTAGATTTTAATTAATATTTTTCCTTTCAATAATTTAAGGTATGATTTACGTTGTCGTTTGAGAGTTTCAAAACGAATGAAGGGAAATATGTAACTTTTGGGTTATATATTAAAAAAACTTTACAAACACGAGAAAATAAGAGTTTATTTTTATATAAATTGAGTAGATGAACAAAAGAAAATAACTGCAATGATAGGTGATTTTTTCTGAAGTCAATAAAGTTTCTGATTATAGTATTTACTTCAGGAATTGATTCGAAATGTCGGCCAGGTCGAAATCTGTCCAAGCAACGTTACACGTCTAATAATCTCACCTGGCAGAGGCGATAGGTTGAGCGTCAGGTTAGCCAGCGCCTCCCAGGAAAAATTAAAAGTAATTGAATTGAAATTCTTCAGTAGAATTAACATTTATAGTGCGTAGATTTTTTTGTTTCTTATTGTCTCAGAGGAAATTTCTATTTAATATTTTAAATCAGAAGTGCGGAAAGCAATGAGTTGAAGACAAAATTTAAGATTCTTAATTGAGTAGTTACGGAAATGCTTACGTACGTCGGTGGTAGGCAACGCTTAGTGCGGCTTCACAAAGAGGAACGTGTTCAAATCCTGCATGATATCAGCGGTTTTTACTTGACGAGCAATGAAAATAATTCCAATAACGATGTCGAGAATGTTCTAAATTCCTTTCTGCAAGAAGATACCGTTACAAAACTGCGGAAAGAATTTGATGTATTTTCGTTTACTGGTCTTTTACCAGATCATTCACTACTCCATATTTTCCTGTTCATAGGCCGTTTTGTTTTAATTACTTTCTTTTTCCCTTCCCAACCCTAATGAGTATTAGCCCCTTTGTAATTAACTTTATTTGTGTCTCACTGTTCTTTGTCAAGTTTCTATTGAAATTTTTCTTTGTTTAAAATTAAGAAACTTAATTTCGCTACTACCAAAATATGAAAAACCCAGAGGGCAAACAGAAGGGGAAGATTTTCTGTAGCAAATGTTTATAATTTTGTGTGGACGGGTTTTAAAGTTTTTGCCACCCTCACATAAGGTTCTGCTGTTCTTGCCAGCTGACATCTATCCGCACAAAATACATTTTTACAATTTTTCAACTTTCGGTTTCAAAATAGCTCTTTTCACAGGAATCTATTGAGTTTTGAAACTCTAAAGTCATTTTAAGCATTCTACTAAAAGTAAATAATCTATAAAATCATTCAAATGCTCATTTAAAGCCTGAGAGGTATTTCAAAAATTACATTTTTTAATTTTTAAAAAACAATAGAATAGAGAATATTTTGTTATGTCATCGGATAGGCTGATTTGGCATTACCTCAACCAAAATTTAAAGAAAAATTTGGACCCGTTTTGGGGAAAATCTTGTTTATGAATTTAAATTGCAATATTGAATGCCATATTGTGCGAAATCAATAAAACTTAAAAATTGCATGACTTATTAAAAGATCTAATATATAAAATCTTTGAAGGGAAAATTCATCTTTAGTTTTGTAGTTGTAGTAAGACCCCCAAAATATCTAAATTTAGCGATTTTAAAAATTGGAGTAACTGTGAAAATTGATATTCTACCTTATTAGCGTATTTTACTATAGAGTAAAAGTATTAAAGAAATTTATAGAAAAATTTGGAGCCGTTTTGAAAAATTTAATGTCCGGAAGGCTCAAATAGTCCTCCAAAAATTAATGAATGTTTTCAAACGATAGCTTCAGCTCGGGAAAAGAAGGGTTTTTAATTTGAAAAATCATGCATGGTTTAGGCGCTAAGTTATAGACGGACAGACGGATCTTGCTTCCAATTTTTTTTGGCATCACGGATCAACAAACTGAAATTATGGCTACACCGCGGGTTAGAGGTCTTTTTCCAATTTAGTAATTTTTTTCGTTTTTCGTCACCAGAGCGCTGCAAATGATTTTTGCAGAAATGCGCAGTTTTTCCGCAGCATTATATAATATTTTTATACAAAGTATATTACTGTATATACGTAAGTATACGAAAAATGTAATGTGAAGTGTTTAACATGCGTCAGCAGATAAATTCCTAAAGAATTAAGTGATGAAGTCGAAATAATTTGGTTTTTTAAAACCATGTATTTATATAATAAATATTCGATTATTGAGTAAATATGTTTATCATGCCCATTTGATAACATTCTGAAAGGCTTGTTGTGAATGATACTGATTAATAAACAAGTCCATTATTAAATATTTTTCCCAATCATTCATTCAAGAGAGTACAACTATTTTATTTAAACCATCCCAATCGGATCCAAAATAAAAGACTCAGGTCACGTGCCCTCTTCATCCTAGAAAATTTTCTATTTCTCCCCACAATGAACTAGTGGTAAACTAGTAATGAAGATGAAGATGAAGATCTTTATTTATAAAATTTTATTTCACAGAAACAGCTTACCCTTTTAACTTGACGTTGAAATATTGTTACTTATTTTAGGAGAAAATCTAACAGTTATGCAAGACTGGTAAAACAAATGTTGAAAGGTTTGATTAGTGCATAATCCAAATAACTAAAAAATATTGGTGGATATCGTTTAAGACTTCGAGAAGGGCTGCAAACCTTTAAATTTCATACATGGATTTCCTGGTTTTGAGTCAGCGTATCACTTGAAAATAGGTAGAGAAATTTTTTTTTGTATCTGTAAATTTAATCTAGAAATTAAAAAAAACATAAAAATGGAGGCAAATAAATAATGTAAAGTCAAACATGGTTGTAGGAAACTCGATATGATCTAGAACAAAAATAGGTATATTTAGAGGAAAGGAAATTTTAAAATATACGAGATTTTTAGAGCAGGGGATCTAAAATTGATTTTTATTAAAAATGTATAAGGCCAATTATTAGTAGACTTATAATATTTATAAAAAAAACTTTTTCGAAAGAAAACTAGAGACAATATACAAGAAAAATGGGGGAGAGCTGTACGTATGAAGGGAAAATTTGAATTAAAAATGATGCAATAAACTCTCGAATCGCAAAAAATGAATTTTGAGACGATGTTGCAGCATACTGTTGATAGAATATAAACGAAGAGATTAGAAGATAAAAATTGAGAGGCAAGTGATTGAAAATGAAATCCAAACAACCCATTGGTATGTGAGAATGCGCTGACAGAATATCAAAATTATATTTGAGTGAATCCTTTGAAAGAAGAAAACGGGGAAGGGCCCAAGGAAATCTTGTAATTCCCATCGATTTGAAATGAAGGCAGAAGAATAAAAGATGCCATGAATAAAAACTTTGGGTGTGAAAATTTGGAAAACGGTCATTAGAACTGAAAAATACTCGCTTAAGAATTAATAATAATTACCTAAACCCGAAGTGGAAGATACTGGATGAAGAAGCTCTTATTATTGTGCTGGAAGAAGGGCAAGATTTTAAGATTTTCCCGAATCCCAAACCAAAGCAAAGTAACGTTCTATTTGAAAGATTAAATGAAAACAAAGAAAATTTGATTTATTTTCAGAGTTGAGTCTTGATAACAAATCAGATATTACTTAACATGGTTGCAGTTTATGATATTTGTAACCTTCCAATCATTTATCGGTCAAGATCGCTTCTTCATTGAGAACAAAAAATTCTTGAACTTCGACAGGTCAAAGAACATTTGAAATTAGGAAAAAAAGATGATTGAATTATGTTTGATAAACATTGAAAGTAACCAATGATTAATTATCACTAATCTAATACTATTTATTTTCACCCAATGAGCATACGTAATTCTTTTTCACAAAAATCTATTTTCAAATCCACCAAATAATAGGGAAAATCACGAGTGGTAGTCTTTCACTTTATGGCACACAACATAATCAATTGTAAATGATTTCCCTAAAATATCACGAAACGAAATTGTAAATTGTAAAAAACAAGTACTATCAGAAATGCAGATTTTTAAAACCTTTTCAGACATTTTTAAAATTCATTTCTTTTTATAAGGTACTGTAACATTGACTTTTTAGATTTGATAACTAGTTATCCTTTAATCCTAAATTAGTAAAATAACGAACGTTTAGAATTTGGTAAAGGAAAACAGGAATAGGCCATCGATTTCTTCTTCTGACTCAGTAATAAAAAACAATGGCGTACAAAATGTACAATTGAAATGGAAATGAATTATGAAATGATGGTTATGTGACGATATTTAGATTTTCAAAAATCGGTTCTGGTGGAGATAGATAGATATGAAGACAAACATAATAAGGCAAGGTAATTTTAGAAACAAGTTAAAATGAACTTTAGGAGAGAGAAACATACATTAACAAGCTATAGTATCTAAAAATTCAACGAAAATTAACTAATATATAGTAAGTTAACAAATTATTTATCAAATATTATAACTTAAAATGAAATTAGTACTAAAAAAAACTCAAATTTATATCTGTATACATATTATTAACAATTATTAAAATTATAATATATAATATTACTGAAATTTAGTAATTCACATAATCAAAAATGAGTCAACTTTGAAATGAAATTTAACAATAGTAGAAAACAAGAAAATCTAATTTGCAATAATCATATCAAAAAGAGGATCAAAATTCATCTACTAAACGATATCGGACATAGATTGAAGTTTGACAAAATTTTGAAAGAGTTTATAAAACAAAAAAATTTGAAGCTCATAGACAGGAGAACTTAGGATCTTAAGGAACTAGCAAAACAGAATATATGCATAGGAGCTACTCACTAGAAGAAGCGCGAAGGCACAAGACTAAAAATTTATATCAAATTGCTCGACGGGGCTCGAAGAATAAAAATGTTATGTAAAATATACTTTGTCAAATTATAATATATTAATTTCTAATATGAAACAATAAAATAATAAAATATAATAATGATGTTTGTTTGTGTGTGTTTGATTCACAAGACAAAAGCTGTTCTACTTGCAAACATATATGATATTAAAATGTAAAAGAAGTAAATATGATCGGATAAATACAGTAAAATTCAAAATATGATAAAATAGAAGATTTTTCAAAATTTGCAAAGAAAATATGTAAAATAACAATCACCTATAGTCGAGAGTAATAAGTGATCCAAAAAAAAGATCAAAATAAATTCATGCTATTTACGCTCACTTCATTATACTCAAAATTTGTCTTGAAAAAATCTTACACTTTTTTAAATCGAACTTCTTTAGAATTTACTCAAGTTTCTTTCATTTTATTTTATTTAGAAAACTTAATAATTCAATAATATCCGTGATTGTTTTTAAACTCATTTAAAATTAAATGATTAAAAGTAGTTTATAAAGTTGAGTGCTTATTCTGAGACATGTTTTGAAACTACACTTAAACGAGTTTCTCATAATTTTCAATAATAAACAACTAGGTTAGAAACGATCAATGCATATTTTTGTATAATAAATATTTATCAATAATAAATGACAATTGTAGAGTTATGGGACATTGACATGTTTGACTCAACGCATTTTTGCAGTGATGAGCGTTTTTAAACAGAAGAAAATTTTTGTTTTTAACCTACGGGCAAAATGCTATACGCGCTCATTTATGTAATAAAATGATACAAAAATTTAAAAATGATAAAAAACGTTAAGATTTAATATTTATATTCAAATATTTCTATATTTAACTGCAACCACGCCATTTTAGTAGGGTTCTAATTTCCTAATTTTTAAATTTGAAGCAAGTTGAGGATCAAGTTTGTGGTGGTCAGGGGCCGGGAAAAATGTAAAGTTGGTATCATATTCCCCCTTTTGTTCAATTGTACATGAAACAAGCGAATGTCGGTTACGAAGCAGAAAAATCTATGGTCTTTTCCTCGCTGATGTGAACAAATTTTTAGTAGAAGCAGCTGATGAGAAGTATCTCTTGATGAAGGTATTTAAGTTATATTTATTTGAAATATTTGGAACTATTGGAACACATCTTTTGCCTCTTTTCAGGTTGTTGATTTTCGGCATTTTTGGGAGCTTGTAGACGAGGGGAATTGTAGAACATATGCACCGATGATGTCTCTGAAGAAGGTTCTGTTTAGTTGTCAAAATTAGAGAAACTAAACTAATCAAACACAGAATATTTACTGTTATTTCTGATGAAGGATTCTCTTATATAGATTTGTATAAAAATACATTGCCTCAGACCTTCTAAAGTCAAATATAATAAACTTTCTTATTTTATAACAAAGGTAGATGCACTTGTAACCCATTGGGATTAACACTTTGGAAAATTCCTAAACTCATTGCGAATACCTTCAACTTCCAAATCATGAAAATATTCCGGACATTCATTCAGGAGAACATCGGCTACTATGTTAGCCGACAGTGGTGCAGATATTACCACCCTTAAGCGTCATGGAGGATGGCGATCATCAAATGTTGCAGAATCTTACATTGAGGAATCAATTCAGAATAAAATAAAGATAGCTAGAAGAATAGTGTCAAATGACGAAATAAGTGCAGGTACTTCATCAACTAAAACTTTTAATGTACCTGGTTCTGTTCCTTTATCTTCAAAACTCACAGACTGCTCCTTTAAATATTAACATCAATAAATAATGTAATTATGTAAACTGATTTATTATATTCAAGAATAAAAATCTTTGGTTATTCTGGTTGTATGGTTACCTGTGAACTCTTCATGCAATTCACAGCGTTCGTCAATTTTAAAGGTGAGTTGACGCAACTATGACGTGGGGATGACGCAATCATTCGTGCCGTAAAACCTAATACGTCATCATTTGTGCTGTAAAAGGCCCTTTTATGAACGATTTCTTGCAACAGAAAACCTCGTTTATAATGCTGGTATACAAAAAATGATTTTTATACTACGTGATATTTTGTGTGAACGAAAATAATGTTTTGTAATTAGTGAGAGACTATAATGAGATAATTATTTTAGTGTTCTTAATACCTAAGTTTGAATTTCGTGAAAATGTGTGAGACTAATCAGCACATATTGTCTTGCTTTAGGACAATAGTTGGTATTCAAGAAACATACGGTAGACCATTCTCCATACTCTTGTCGCTCAATGTTACATTAAAATGAACATCCTATTGTTCCTTTCTCTCACAACTGTCACTTTACGCTCCTGGGATTACGGTCAGTCTGTGATTACAAGCCACATTGTTCTCACGATAATATGTGCAAGTCAAATGCAACACAAATGAGTCCTTTAAATATGACGTGTAAACAGAAAAAACAATCTATCAAGCGGTGATAATTTGAAATTTAAAAAATCTTTGAAATGGGATGTTGGCAATATACTAATCAAGAAAAATTTAAAGCAAAGAACTTCAAACGCATGCTTGGGGTCTTTACTAGGCAGACTGAGAAAAAAAAACCATTTGGAGAGATTGTCCGAAATTTATTACTATAACCTGTTGACAATGGACAGAAAATATCATTTAAATTTCAAAATTGTTTCATTATATTGATGATTTATTTAGAATTTCATATACAAATTTCGATATATTATAAATATTTGATCCATATCATTTGTGGTTATGGTGCACCTACCAGAACTGTCACATCATTATGAAGAAGCGTTGATTAATGTTTGCATTATGCAATGATGCCATTGATTACAATACTCTAGCAAAACTTTTCCTGAAAATAAACGTTTGAATGTCAATTGATTCAAAGAGCACTGATATTGGAATCCTACTTCTCTGCATTTTTGCAAACCATTGTTTCAAAAATACGAACTAAATGTACTTCCGGGTTTTATTTGTGTTGCTTTGTGAAGACGGATGTCGTTAATGCGCTTACTTCTTAGTTGAGACTCAAAACGACACTCTCAAACTACCTTCTTCTATGTACTTTAAGACATTAGATTCGCAGGAAGGCCAGAGAATCAATCTGAGAACAGGAAATCTTACACCCAAGTTATATGACGAGAAAGGTTGGAAATTCGAGTGTTGTATTTCCAGCCAGATTTTTATTTCCGTTGCCTGTCTTCTTATCAAATTTCCCTCTGGGGTAAACTTCCCAAGAAAAGAGCTGCACAGTTGTAGGGGGAGACCGCACGTTGTCAGCGGTTCTCTCCACAAACGCCGAATCCCCAAACTTCGCTTGGCGCCCAGAGGGTGAGTCGAAGGAATATCAGAGGGAGGGTGACCGGGGATTCGTCTAAGCAGAAGTAGATGAAATCCTGGAAGTGTGGGGAAAAGCAATACCAGTGGAAATAATTTTTCAATTCAGCCGAGTGTTATTCGATACAATTTTTCATAAATTGTAATTTTTATATGTAATTTGATGCATAATTTTATCAAGCCCGATTCATTTGGAGTTCGACCAGGATGAATGTATAATGTTTTTCTTATCTGCATATTTATGCAATACGGATATGAAAATTGTGATATTTATGAAATACAAATATGAGAATTTGAAATATTATAATTATTAAATATATTGAATTTTCTACAATGCCAATTTCAAGAATACTATGTACATTGTAATTATTATTTGCAAAAGATGTAATTGTACCAATTTCCAATAATACAACGTGAACCCAATACACGAGTGCAGTTAGAATATTGAAGAATGATTAAGTTAGATGAAATTAGGATTTTGGTTTTACACATAGTCTATTCTGTCAGTATTTGTAATGAGAAAGATGTATGGTACATTCACCACGCAAATAATATGTACAATTATATTTAGAATCCCTATTTAGAATCTATTATTTGTGTACAGAGTTCTGCCAAGAAAGCTAGTATAAGTTATTTTCATGGGAGTTTTCGATTTAGGAAAATATTTAAAACATATAGAAAATTTAAATAACGATAATTTCTAATATATGTCTTAATTGTTACTTGAAATGTTAAATCGAGGAATGAATCTCAATATTATTCTCTTATTGGCAAGTATATATTTAACATTTAGGTATAGACTTTCAAACTACTTCGAAAGATAACCAAAGACATGCCCTGGGCTTATACTCAAAGTTATTGTGAGATTATTTATTACATTATAATGATTATAATGTTAATGGTTTATTTCTTATATATAACTGGTGGACCCAGCAATGCATTGCTACTGCAACGTATTACACTTGATACGGTACTGATGATGTGATTAATAATCACGTTTTACGCTACGCTCTGCAAAAAGTTTAATACATGAAAGATTTTCTCGCGAGTATAGGTTTGTTCAAGTATGTTCTCGTTTGGACATGGTTGACAAGTCTCGTGTTGTTAAAACGTTCTCGTTTGGGCATGCATTCGCTGGAGAAAGCTGAGTTACTCGTCTGAGATAACGTTCAAATAATAATTCGGTCGATATTTCACAATTGCAGGGGCAGAATATGCAGCAAAGACGCATTTAATACTTGAGGGTTCGGCGGGTTGCAATAGGCTTCTGTTCAGGGGCGTGTGAGTCAGCGTTATCGAATAAAATCATCAACGCCCGTCTATGTGCGACAGACATGCGCACATTCCCATTGTACTATGCCTATATTCTTTGTGCAAGTGTAAGCCTTAAGTTGACCATGCTTTATCGCAATCAGATGAACGATACAAACATTGATTTTTACATTTTTACTATTATTATTATTATTATTATTATTATTATTATTATCATCACAATTTAACTTGTTTCCACTCGTGCATCTCGGTTACCATGAACAAGAGATACACGTTCCAACTGTCATAATCAGCACTGGATCAACCAACAATGTTCAGAAACTTCCTCACAATGTTACATGTGTCCAGTATGACAATCTTTTGCATCTGGATGTATAACCCCTTCTTCAGATGCAGTTCAGCTAGGGATTCATGTAGGAACTTAGGAATTTCACCAGTGGCGCCTAGAATTATTGGTACAATCGTCACCATTTTCACGTTGCTCCAAATTTCCTTTATCTCATTTGCCAGAGGTTGATATTTTAGAATTTTTTCACTTCTTTTCTTTGGGATGTTGTGAGCTAGCGGGACTGCGACATCAATCAGATACACCTTTTTATTTTTCTTGTGATGCCATACAATGTCGGTTTATTAGATGATACAGACCTATCTGTTATTATGGACCTGTTCCAGTACATTTTGTGATTATTTGTGTCAATGACTGGTTCGGTGTGTACTTATAGTATGGTGTTCGGTTACCCGTCAAAAGGTTATTATTGTGGCATAGTTGCTGATAAACCACTTTACAAACGTCGTCATGTCGTTTTGTATATTCTGAGGATGCTAGAGAGCTGCATCCACTGATAATGTGGTCTATATTTTCTCTATGTTCTCCACATAGCCGACATTTGTCATCACGAACGTTATTGTCTTTCAGGATAAATTTACGGTAGTTTTAGTTGATACTACTTGATCCTGAATAGCTACCATGAAACCCTCTGTTTCAGCAAAAAGTTCTCCCAAGCACAGCCATTTAATTGACGACTTACGGTCCATCAGTTCTCCCTCTATCTGGTATGGGTAGCGTCCGTGAAGTTGCTTCTCTTTCCAGTTGCTGATTTTCATCTCATTGGTCTGTATTTGCTTTTGTAGGTTCATTGTTTCATCAGACAAATTCAATGGTGTAATTTTCCGGTCAATGTATGTTACAATCCGATGTATCTTGCTTCCATTAGCTTTTTCGCGGAAGTACTGACGCAGTCTCTCCAGTTGTTGGTGATGGAGATTCACAGTATCTATGACACCTCTTCCTCCTAAAGACCTAGGTAGGTGGAATCTCTCAACTGCGCTTTTAGGGTGGTGACATCTAAATCTGGTGCAAAGTACTCTGCAGTTTGTATTAAATGCATCTAGTTTATTATTATTATTATTATTATTATTATTATTATTTATTATTATTATTTTGCTAACATTATTATCATTATGTTTATTACTATTATTATAGCCCATTACAATCCCGTAGAGGGCAAGGGCTTGGTTGCCGGATGGGTTACACAGTGATAGAATTCCCGAGTACCCAATTCGGAAACTTCTTACATATGTGCTATTAACACAAAATAAGGGAATGTAACACTTCACTTTGTTACTGTCAAGTTTAACACTGTTAACGTTGACTTCCCTACTCAAAGGTAATTAGCTAGCACTTCAATTTTCTACTGTGCGCATTGACACTTATCATCTTGTTGAGAAATTGAATAGTTTGGTACAGGTTCATTGTGCTAGATTTAGACATGGTCTTCCATTTCTGACTGTACTTTGTCCAGGTAGACCATTGGCTCGCAAAGAGAATTTACAGTTCGTTCGACCGTCACTTCTTCTGCATGCTGATGTTTCTTCTTGAATCCCAAGCAGTCATTATGTGAGAACATCAGGTATGGAGAAGTCGCATGATGTGACTTGCCCAATGCCATTTCAGATGTGTAACAGTGATTTCAACATTATGAATTTGTGTTTCCTTATGTCTTCATTTCATATTCTATTAGCGGGGATAATGTTAAACATTTTTCTTTCCATTTTTCGGAGACAGACAATAATAGCATTTGGTTTTTTCCGTGTGAGTACTCATGTTTGCGAACTGTATGTGAGGATTTATTCAGAATAATAAATTTTAGTCCTCAAAATGTTGACCACTGCGGAACTTCGACTAGTTAATTCTTTTTTGTGTTATTATTTAAAGATAATAATTGCACTGTTATACATAGTATTTTAATCTTACAAAAAGCATTTCGTGAGCAAGAGATTTAAGCTGACTGCATTGTAATAACCATCCAACACCGAGAGGCATCGCTGGAGTCGGCGGCAGCGGCGTTTGTAACGGGCGTTCGCAGTCAGTCGGTCTGTTGGGCCCTATGCTCTCGCACACGCGTTTATTGTTGCGACCAAAAAAGGCAAAGCTCATAAAAAGGTTCTTATTCACCGATGTAATCGGTTTACAAAATAGACGGAAGATGTACCAGAGACGTCATATCTCTAAACGTCCAGGAAAGGTCTCAAAAGATAACGCTGCGCTTGAAAGCAATGTCCAGAAGAAAAGTCCTTCACATCCAAGCGTTGTCGTCACTAGATTCACCATCCACTGTTTCATACTAACTGCTGGTACTTCTCCGGGATCGCTCGAACTGTCGGTCTCTCCCGCCGGTGACCGCTTTATATCCTCTCCGGGCTAGAGGTAGCCCGGCTGTAGGAACGGTGGAGAGTCCGGGCGCGCCGACTGGAATTGCCCCGGCTCCGGCTGTGTCGACCACTCTCGATTGATTGATTGATTTTTTCGTGTTTCTGGGCGCGTCAACTGCTTCAGTCATTAGTCCCGTTAGTGTAGTGCATGTTTTTTTTCTCGGGAGATGGCGGTGATCTTCCCCCGCTGGATGGCGAGATCCGGCATCGACCTACCGTCGGCTAGTGAGGTTTCCCCTTAACCAGGACTCTCGCACCCGCGGGGCACCACCCCAGCCGGGACAACCCCCAAACTCCCGACTGGTCTTCCAGAATATGTGGTAGTGTAGTGCATGTGTGTGGTAAGGGGAAATGATAATACAGGGAAGAGGAAAGACAGATCGCGTGCAGTCCTTGGCCTGTTTGGTGTGGTACCGCTCCGGCATTCGCCTGGAGTTGATCGGAGAAACCATGGAAATCTACCGATCAGAGCAGCTGGCCGCTAGGATTCTCCTCCAGACAGCGACTGAATTCGACCTAGCTGAAAAGCTAGTGTCGAAAATCCTGCCGCTGTTAGGACTCGAACCTAGGACCTCCCGATCAGAGGCGCTGAGTTGATGCACTGAGCTACCGCTACCGGTACCTTTCTCGAGCATCGTCCGCACTTTCCGTGGGCTCCGCCGTCTCGCCGCTTCGCCCTTGTGGCTGTCCTTGCAAGGGTACGCAGCCGACTACTACACGTATGCGTCAAGTAACATCAGTCTTATTTTATCTCGTTCCCGGTCGTGATAGGCGACGTAACGTGTCATAATACAAAGTTAACAAGACTCGGTGCAATTCAATTCATGTATTCAAATATTTATTCACGTGGAAAGGCGCATTCAACTCAAAAACAAAGTGTGGTTCCTTTTTGTTTTACAAGAGCTTACGGTGCCGAACGAACATCATTTTCAAACCCCTTCAATTGGTGAAGTGCATAGTTGCACAACAGAAACCAGGTGGTGTATACAAAATTTGAGAGTACACGGGTGGCATTTGTAAGGTACTGTAAAAATATTTCACGTAAAACTCACGCGTCAGCAAGACACGTCATTAGCAGTGGAAATGAACAAGGCATGTTACACTATTGCATTTAAAATTAACCTTAATTCTGTTGGTAGTAATGAATGTTCATATAACCTTCAACTTCCTAGCATGTGTCAATAAGATCGGTAATAACGAATTGTGCATATCGCATCATTGTATGTAACAATAAGTTAAACGATACTATTAGTTAAATTTTGTTCATTAATCATTTCAAAGTGCATAAATTTATTATTATTTACAACCACTCATTTTATTCTTTCCTTCATGATAGTCACAGTCTAATTAGGTGCTCTGAATTTTCATACTGCCAGTTTGATAAACTGCAAGAGATCTCCAAAGAATAATCAGTAATTCTGTTGCAACATTTGTATTTTCAATGTTTTCTTAACCAACAGAAATTGTATCTTTTTGCTATTTGTCATGACTGAAATTTAATAGTTGACCTACTTTCTTGCAATAATGAGAAGTTCAGAGAACATTGCTTTCAGCTCTCTGGATGAATTGACAATTAAAAAATTGTCATCAATTATTAATAACTGTCAACAAAGATTTTTATGTATTGAGTTTACTATAAATTTTAAAGAATTTCTAAGGTGGCTCATGGACTGTGTACTAGCTTTCCATGGTGTGATCCTGGATTCAATTCCCAGTCGGAGCAAAAACGGTCGGAGTTGTTTAAAATCGCCTCAATTTCTGTAACTGCGTGACAAGAAAAGCTCAGGCAGGTGGAGTTTGCTAGTTATGGTGAGGGGAATATGTCATGTTTGACATACGTGAATCTTCCCTCTTTCCCGCACGCGCAAATTAACTCGGCACACGTGTCTCCGACCCCCGTTATCTGGCCGGCGGGGGAACACCGTTAGCTGGCCGGCAAAGTCGGACAATCGACTCAAAATGCCAAATATATACATTAAGATTAAGATTTTTAACAAAGTCCATCCAAGAAAGGGTATGGCAGCAATTATCAAAAATGGCATAGTCTTTATGCAAAATAATTGGAATACTAGTTACCGATTAAGAAGAATAGGAAGTAAACAAAATATCGTAACTTTTAAAGGGAGAAACAAATTATTTAAAATAATGCATTTTTTATTAAATTAACTAGGGTTATCTAGAGTTTCAATAAAGTATTTTTGACATATGTAAAGTAATTCAGAATATCGTTGACTTTATAATAGGGAGTACGTCCAATTTACTCGATTGATGAAATAAGTTTACATTCTCCACCAGTGATACGTCAATGTAAACTTAGTTCAACGCTTCTTTAAAAAGGTTCATCAGTATTACGGTAGTAATAAATGTAGACAGCGAGAAACAAAAACGGAGAAAAAATGGAAGAACTTGTTTTAAAAACGCTTACAAAAAGGAATTATTAACCGTCACCAACTGCTGAACACTACCTCACAAGATTTTCATTGGCCATAGCAACAAGCGAAATTGAGTTTTATTGAGGGGAAACGCTCAAAACCTCCTGTTTGCTCCTCAGAGGTCGGAATTGATAGACCAAGAAAAGACACCATATTACCGAGAGTATGACATTACCTCGCACCTCGTGAGTGACAGCAAATGCAGAAGTCACGAGCACTCGGCGACTTTGCGGCATTCAATATAACAACTAATTTCGTATTTATTGCAGATTACAAAATCACATGGAAAGAAGAGAGTAAAAATGAGAAAAATATTGCAAACTAAAAGGAACTAATAGTTTTGGATTATCTATATACTATTGAAAATGTTCCTTAATTTATTTAGTACTAGGAAAATACCCGGTTTGCCAGGGTTTTATTCAAATCTAATCCTTGTGAAAGAGGAAAAGATCTGTGTTATACAATGACTACGGTGTTTATTTTTAAATGTTATCCGTTCAACTTTTAATAAAATACTATAATTTTCTTTCATTTTATTTTACAGAACACTGTTATTAGTTTAGCAATTTTTATCTTACACACTACTACTGCCCTTCAGCAAATCTATTAACTACCAGTTTTGCCGCACCACTACAGGCCTCAGGCGGTTTATAATAAGAAGCAATCTGCTCTTAGCAACATGCGTAAAGTCGTCATCGTGGTGCATCTACCAACATATTATTTAAAGTATTTATTCTACGCTTTTGTGTCGTATTAATCTTTACAAAACCTTTTAAGAATTCTGCGACAATCTTAAAAACAAGCCTGTAAAAACGTCTTATCTATTCATACAAAACTTTTTGTGGTATCTACAGTGCCTCTGACCGGGAGGTCCTAGGTTCGAGTCCTGATGGCGGCAGGATTTTCGTCACTAGCTTTTCAGCTATGTCGAATTCAGTCGCTGTCTGGATGAGAATTCTAGCGGCAGGCTGCTCTGATCGGTAGTTTTCCATGGTTTCTCCGATCAACACCAGGCGAATGTCGGAGCAGTACCCTAACAAACGGGCCACGGACCGCGTGCGATCTGTCCTTCCTCTTCCTTGTCCTATCCTCTCCCCTTACACACACACACACTTACACTAACATGCACTACACTACCACATATTCCAGGAGATCGGTCGGGAGCTTAGAGCTTGTCCCGCCTGGGGCGGTGTCCCGCTGGTGGGAGAGCCCTGGTTAGGGGGAAACCCCACTAGCCGACGGTAGGTCGGCGCCGGATTTCGCCATCCAGCGGGGGAAGATCACCGCCATATCCCGAGAGAGAAAACATGCACTACACTAACGGGACTAATGACTGAAGCAGTTGACGCGCCCGGAAACACGAAAAAATCAATCAATCAATCAATTTTTGTGGTATCGTAAATATGTGTTGTCGGTTATATTTCGTAAATACCCTTTTATTAGTATACATGTTTTTATTATTCGGACACAATGACAGATAGAACAAGTGAAAGCGTATGTGACAGGTCGGCAACGTTGACAACCTCGCGTTTGCCCCGAGGAAGTTGGGAATCGAAGGGCGAACTGAAGACGTCAGAGCGGCAAGCGCGAGGCGCCGCCCCGCGCCTCGTGAGTGACAGCAACTGCGAAAGTCTGGCGCGCGCCGCGCCATCGGGGCCCCGGGGCGTGGCCGCCACCTTCCGCAGGGAAGAGGCGCCGGGGGGCGCCACGCGGTGCGGCGAGGAGTGGCGCGAACAAAGTTGTCACGGAACTCCTGTGATGGAGAAACAAGTGCGGTGAGTAGCGAGATGGAGCGGGAACGGTGCCAGGAAAGTCAAATGGAGAGGCCTAGACGTCGCCGAACTGACAAAGCACTAGGTGCCCTCTCTCGCGGCGCTTCAAGGGAAGATTGTTTGGGAATACTACAGCGAACGCGCTGCAGACGAAACAGGTGTTGTTTCGTTCATCGGAAAATAATTAATACTAATAATTAAATGAATAATTAATAAAAATTAATAAAATACTGTAACACAGCTGATGAAGATAGCTTCTAAATATCGATCGGAAACGATTGGAGATGGCGATAACGATTTACATTTAAAGGATGAAAGTTCACTTTTCGAAAGTATGTTCGTCTTCATTTTCTGGTATAAAAATCTTCTATGAAAACGCCCTGTAATATGCCATAAATATTGTCCGTAATATGAAGAGTATGTTTATATAACAAGGAGTTGTTTAAGGCTAGAAACATACTGAAATTACATATTTAGTTTTTCAAAAATTCAGAAAATATTATTGTATCATCGATACTGTACAATCCACTTACAAAAAGCATTTATAAATATTCATTTAATTTTACAGTTACCTAAATTGATTTTGGTACTAATGTTTTAATAAATATTAAAACTTTTATTTTTTGGTTTCATTATTTCTAAGTTCCTTTTATGGAGCACAACTAGATATGTGCTCCCATCACTGAATTTAATTCAATTTTAATTGACGTCCGTGAGATAAATATTTTAGTACATCTTCCGGCCACATTTTCATCCTGATTTTAACCTAATGGCTCCTTAATACCACAATCCTCAATTACAACTAAGATAATCCAGATCTTTATATATTTACAACTCAAGAGAATAAAACATATTTTGAAGTTTACACAGATTACAAAATGTAAGATAAAAGCTGGTTGTTCAATATTTACCAATATCTCTCATATCTGTTCATCCTTCAAGCGCTCAATTCTCCTCTCTTACAGGATATTTTATGTGTGAAGCTAAAGAAATGTCCATAGTCATTAGCAAGTGAATATTAAATGTTAAAAGCGAAGGAATAGTTATTTCACCTTTTGAATTGAACGAAAGCGTTACCAAATCGGTCGCCGAATGATACGAATATATCCAGTAGCCTTCGTAACCCTCGTAAGTGCTGCCGAAAATGGTTCGCCCGCAGAATGCGCGGAGATCAAGTAATGTCAAACGTGATGCAAAACATCTCCGAAACCCAATTTCTAACATTCCACAGCCCTTACCAATTTACATACAGGGATTTTTGCATAGTGTTGTATCCAGCTAGTAAAATTCCATGTGCATTCGAGTATCCAATAAGGCGAGGGTTGGGTGTAAGAAGAAAAGAGACAGGTGACTCTCTACCCAGGTCTTCATTTTCCTCGTGAGCTACAATAAAGGCACAAAAAAATTTGAGTTAATGCACACTCTAGAATTGTAGATTGGTATATCTTCCAGTAGCAACAGCAGCGTATCGTACAGTACATTATTACAACAATAAGTTGCAGAAAAATGAATGTAAGAATGATGCATTTATATACAAGAAGAAACTCCAAACTTATTTATTTTCACATTTGATTTTGATTTTCTTGTTACCGCTTACGCAGTAGAGAGAAAATATTGAAATGCTGAGCGACAAAATGGCGAATTTTTGGCAGCAACACTCTTATTACAGGTACCTCATAACAAAAAACTGGATAAATCCTGTAGATAAAGTTAGAGAAACGTCATCTGACAGATGGCGTAGCAAGAATACATTTTTGGGAGTCCTTGATTCCAAAATTCGAATGATGGGAAAACGTCTGTCTGTCTGTCTGTCCTTCCATCTGGGAACAACGCTAGCGGCTAAACCATTGTGCCGATTTTCTCCACAACTGATGTGCCCCAATTGATCTGGTTGGTGTCACAGCCCCTTGAATTTGAAACCGGTATTTTAATTTTCGGGGGTACTTTACGTGAGACCCTTGGGAAATTTTTAAAAAATTTCAAAAATATGCTCCATCGTTTTCGATTAAATTTTATTGTTGGATAGTATGAAAGACGTTCAAGAGAATAGTGCAGGTTTTATGATGAATGAAAATTTCTCGAAAATTGTAAAAGTTCAAAATTTTTTGAGAGTCTTTCTACAATAACAATTATGAAGATAGAGAATTTTTCCTTTAATGAAATATGTTCCTTAAAGATAACTTTTGAAATAAGGTCACGTACAGTTTTTCGAATATTTGAGTACTTTTTGCGTGAAAATGGGGCAAGAAACAATGCACCACTAGTTTGAGTTGAGCTACACTTGTCGCCCACGAATAATTTCCACAGCACGCTCCTTAGTTTTGTTTGTTGGCGTCGTCTTATCTAGGAAAGCGCACTCGTAGATGGCTCTTGGCTGTGCGAGGGCCCAATAGAAACCGGTGGACGGCGTTACGACCTGCGTCCTCCCGCGTCGCCTTCTTTTATGCAGCGCTCAGCCTCTGAAGGCGCCAATAACCACGAGCGCCGCCACGCTGCCTTGCGGCACTAAGAAGCTACGCAAAGGGCACATGGCAATGTACTGTGCGCTCTGTGCTGGATTAGAAGCAGGCTAGAGGCTTCCACCGCCAAAGAAGCTGCTCAACAAAACCACACAAAATGTTTTTTCAAAAAACTCAGTCGCACACTGCTCATGGAAAATGAATTATCTTCGTGGAACACAGCAAAAATTAATATTTTAACAAAAATTGTCTTTACGAATTCTGAAATATAGTATACACGGATATACAGCACAATCCTTCTTTATATTCTAGGAAAAGTAAAAACAAGTAGCTGCGCCATAAATCCACACGTCCGTAAAGCAATCAGCAAATATTTAATGGAAGGCAGTCTCTTCCTTGCGCATTGCTGTCACTAGACTGGTATGTCACATCTCAGCTGTGTCGTAAGCACTGACGCACTGAGTAATACAATTCAGTCGCTACGCGCAGTATGTGAATAGCAGGAATAACACAATCAAATTTTGTATTTTAAGTCAAATCGACAATGTTTAATTGCTTTGGAAATTTTCAAGCTTCTGGGTATTTAACAAAGCCAATCAAATGGCTGCAAAGTTTTTTTTTTCAATTTCTGCGGGCACTGGAAATGAATAATTTAAAATGGTCAGCAAAATGTGATAGTGTGAAACATAATAAATGAATGAAAGTAAATACCTACAGCATTAAAAGGGATATAATATGAATTTTTTCCTTTTGTTCTTGTCCTTTTTTCTGTATTTTACTGCTGCCCACCTTCCTAGAATTGATTATAACTACATCAATAGTAAATTTGAAAACTCGCATTTTGAAATAATAATGACCCTGTGTAGGAATAAAAAAGGTACAAATTCAAATAGACAGAGCGAAGCAAGTAGACGACTTTTTTTAATAATATTTAGCAGGAATTCACGCTTAAAAGATGAATAAATGCCATCTGGAAATCGTAAACAAAGCAAGTGAAACAAGTCAATTATACTAGTATTTCAAAATATTTTAGACAACTTTAATAATTAATATCTTATGAAATTATGAAGAATAAATTGCTTTTTATTTTTGAGAATACAAAAAATGACATTTTCCATTCTTGTCTTCAAGTATTGACATTTCTTGTCTGAAGGAGTGATTTTGTGAATACTCAAACTATTCTAGTACGCTTTGAACAAGATTTGAAACATCATACCAAGTAACCAAGTCAATACATGAAGTAATTAACTCGAGCAAATCGCATCTTTGGTTTCTCTCTGCTCTCATCACTAATTTATTTATTTTGATGAGGTACCATTTATTTTTACACAAGTAAACAACAATTGTTCCATAAAAGGGAAAGTATCAAATTTCGCACATTATAAACACTCGTGCATATTACAAACAACATGTACAGAGTTAGTTTTCTCTGAAGACGTGATCAACCAAATTACGAAACGTCAAGAGTGTTTACAAAATGAGAACTTAAATAAAGTTTTCCTTTTATGGAATAACGTCTGTTTGATTGTCTAAAATATACCTTTTTTTCAAAGTAAAATGTAGTAACATAGACAATCTTTACTCTTGGTGATATTTCTTCATATTGTTGCAAAAATTTGTTTAGCTTAGATAAAGTCTCTAAAATATTGATATTTCATTAGAATTGTTATGTACGAGTACAGAGTCCATCTTAATATTTGTAGTTAAACAATTTCAATTATTTTTTTCATTTTAGTATTTTTTGTATACTATTATTTTACTCTTTCGTAATTTTGGATCAAAACCCGAGATTCTAGAACCCAGGAGTCTTCTGCAACGTAGGTGTCTTTTTTAATTGTGCAGACTGTACTATCTTGAGGCAGTGTGCTAGCGAAAATATCGCGGACATCCGACAGTATTAACGTCAACCTAAAGCCCCTAATAAACGATAATATTAAAAAAGAAACAAGGCGGGTATTATGGGAGCTCTATGCATAAAGATATAAGGTACTTTTACATTAAATGCGCGGTCTGTAACGTGAGCATTAATGGATCCGAGACAAGCTTCTTTCCACCCCGAGGCGAGTTTGCGGTTGAAAATAGCACTGAGAGGATGAGGCGGAGAATGGTGCGAACTAACGCGTGGCGTGTTAAAGAAAAAGAAGAACTGAACAAAAGATTGACAAAAATGCAAATTCCCAATATTAGAGACCCACTGAGGAGAAAAATGAACGCAAATAAAAAAAAAATCCATCCACACACATGAATGAGAGGCACATATAAGACGTTTAAAAGAGGAGTAAAATTGACAGAATAAGTCATCTGAATGAAGAAAAAAAATCAATAAGTGAAGAATAAAGAAGAGTGGGTGTATCATAGAGAGTGGGAGAGATAGAGATGGCGAGGGAGTGTGTGAGTGAGTGAGTGAATAAGAGAGAGAGAGAGAGAGAAAGAAAAGGAGAATTGAGATGCTAAGAAAAAGGAAATATGAGTACTAGGATGGTCCGAATTAGTATGAAGATTGGGATTGATGTAAGTTTGCAAAAATGTGAGGAAATTAGTCAAAGTTTGTACGATTATAATTAAGAGGTACATAAATATTTGACGTAATGAGTCTACTAGGTTTTAAATCACAAGAACGAACGCGATATGTAATAAATTCTTTGATATAGCTTAAATAATTTCTGAAGTCATATCCAATATACTAAATAAATTTGTTGTAAATAAAAAGATTATTTATTTGTACACTTTTCAACCAAATTTTATTTGTGAATGTACTAAAATGTATTGTCCTGGAAACTACCAGTTGGAATAAATCGAGAATATGACATATTTGAAAATAAATATAACGTACAATTGGATTTGGTACCTTCTTTTTGTTTTTTGGTGTAGTCTCCATCAGAGCTTTATTACTTCAAATGTCCAGTACTAAAGAGCAGAACTTTTGGTTGTAATGTGTTTGTATGATGTGAACGTAAAAGTAATTAATCATTTCTGCGGTTTTCATAAAAAGTAAAATTATCAGCATCATCCGTGTTCGTTGTACATCGTAAATGGTTTAAACTTTCTTCTCATTGACCCCCAGAAATTACAATTTAACGTATCTTTATGTATTGATTTTACATTTAATATAATTCTGTATTTTATAATGATTTTTTATGGTTTTATATAGTTATTTAAAATTCCAATAGCAAATAACAACAGCAAGATCGACGCCATAGATATAAAACAATGTGCATATGAACGATTCAGCAGTCTTGGATACTGGACATTTGCAAACTGAGAGAACAGGAGAAAAAGCATAAATAATAAAGCCATCAACCTTTCGCTGAAAAAGCGAATGTAATGTGAAGCGAGAATAAGATGTATTCACTCCCAAAGTATTTTATGAAATCTTAAAACCGATGTATTTAGGAAGACACTGGAATTTTTTATGCTCTAGGCCCATGGTGAAACACTGCATCCCTCGCGGAGAGCCCCAAGGGCTAACCTGAGAGCGCATTAAGCCGCCGAGTTTATTTATTCTCTGCTTTGCGAAGTCGTTTGTCTGGAGAATTTAACCCCAGGCCGCGAGGAAAGCAGCCGGAAACCTACCCGCGGTGCAGGATGGCAGTTTCATCCTGCATTGCAGAGGCGTAGGCCCCACCACTGTAGTAGGATCATCGAATAATGTAAACTCTGCGAATTATGAATTATTGTTTTTGTTAGTACGTTCGTTTACGATTCCTAGTTTGGAACTGGAACTTGCACGACTTTAAGCTAAATGTAAACTCTGAAAGTATTTGTTTATGTAATGAAGGCTTATAATGACGTTACGCGTGGAGCGATGTTTAAAATTTTAATTCTGCTTTCACTATCGTAATATGCATACGTTGCATTGTACGACATAACAAAAGTTCAAACCGCAGGTTTGTTTTCGACAATTCTTACTTATACTTCTAAAATCACTTTTATATTTTAGAGTAGTAGAATTTATAAAGAACTAATGTAAAACAACAAAAGTGCAAATTTAGAACTAATAGTGGGGCAGCATAATTGGATTAGATTGCAAAACTGATGCACTCTGGCAAACCAAAAGTACGTTGTGGAAATAAGAAATACTAATATAAAAGTGATGAAGATAATATATTTTTACATCTCTTTCACCCTGAGGGACGTTTATTGACGTGAGCTATGCAGGTGCACTTGACTGCGTCGTAAATGCGGTTTATGGAAAGTGGATGAAAAGATGCGGAGGTCCGTAAGCGCACACGAAAATGAAGCGGCGTGAGAATATTACTCGACCAATATATGAGGGCTTCAGAAGTAGGGAGTGGCTTTACTCGCCCATTCCTTCTTCTTACTTTTTCCATCCTTGTATGTTATGTATTCCTTTTCACCTGCATCGTTTCGTAGTTCTGGAATTTCTTTCAGAGTCCTCCTTGTAAAATCTTTTGTGTTATCATGCATTTTTGTAATGTGATGTTTTCTACTTCTGCGGTCGGAATAATTGCCTGCTATGTTTTTACTTTTTTTTTTTAATATTGTTTCATTATTCTTGCATTTAAGGTGAAAAAAATTGAGAAATGTTTGAAAAGAAGTGCTAAGGAAGAAATACGTAAAAGAAAAGAATGAGTAAAGGTTGAGAGTGCATTTCAAGTGAAAAGGATACATAAAGCAAAATAGACACAAATGTGAAGAAGAAATAGAGGTAATTTTATATAATGACTTACTTTTTAAAAGAGAAACAGGAAAACAGAGAGTGATATGCGATCAGAAAGAACCGCCAAGGAGTGGAGAGCGAGAAAAAAAAACAACCCACAGCGAAAACAGGAATGAAAAGGGAAATTCTCAGGAAAATCAAATATCCTTTTTCCGCTACTTGTCACGAAAGAGTGCGCTTCGCATAACCTTCCTTGCCTTGGGCGCGCTACGCGTTAAGTCATCCCATAACAGGCACATAACAAGCCGTAGTATCGCGAGACCGTATCTCCTCCGCCGAGCTGCCGTTCGCGGGCGAGTTAATCTGCAGCGCGATACTATGCTCCGGAGAGGGAGAGTGGCGATGAGGGAAGGAGGAGGAAAGGCAGGACATTTTGGAGGAAAAAGGGGAGAAGGAGGGTTGGGAGCAAAGAGGGTTTTCAGCGTACGGAGGAGAGAGGACAAGGGGGAAGTCATTGTGGAGGAGAAGGGAGAGGGTGAAGCTGAAGGGAGGGGGTGAAAGATGGAAGCTGAAGTGTGGGGGCGTGGGCGGGGACGGAGGGCGGGAGCGGTGGGGAGTGGTGTTGGGGAGGCGGGCCTGAGGGAAGGGCGAGGGCGGTCGGGGCGGGGAGTGTGAAGGGGGGCGGGTGGCGGCGAGTGGGCGTGTTGAGCGCAACTGCCGCCTAGGCGCTCTTCCGCTTATCCACCCCGGCGCAGCCCTCGTCTTCCTTTCAAAGTGCGACTCGGGCGTTGCATTACGCCACGCGTCTATTACGGCTTCCAAACTACGAGCTGTTTACATTGCAACGACAATGGCTCTCCGTCCCGCGCCTCGGGAGTCTTGTAAGCTGGATCATTAGGGGCATACATCTCTGTGTCTTTGTCTTCTTAAGCGTGGTCTTATCTGAAAAGACTTGCTAGTGTGAAAAAATGGAATCAAGAAGCAGATTAACACACATACACTCACCCACTCGATAAATAGAAATATTTTATAATCTCTTTAGCTGTAAAATGAGATATATTGGGTCGGCATGATCCCAAAAGATCATCATAAGGCAAACATTTGTCAAATTTTCCTCTTCAAACCGTTTTCTTATGTGGCAAATTATAGAGGAGTAATTAAAGAAGGAGACAGTGTAGTATGAGAAAATGTAATATCAGTCGAATAAAAACAATTCTTTCCTTGTTATTCTAAAGCTACATATTACTAAGAAGATGGTTTTGGAAACAACGGTCAGGATTCAGATTAAATAATGTTGAAAGATTCGGACACGCCAAGACAAATTACTACTTAGCACTAGAAATGATTCTTTCTTACCCAAGTCAATCTGCTTCAGCTATCAGGGCGCAATCTCCTCACATTCCAAAAGATCTGCAACAAAGAAATCGCACATGAAACAGAAGGATAGAATCTGTTTTTATTACATTTATTTTACTTTATTGGTAGTTCAAAAAAAATTTTTTTTGACACTGAACCGAAAATACACGCTCATGAATTGAAATTGAGGTGGAATAGACATGACTTGGAAAAGAAATCTACATCAATAAGCAAAGATTCACGATATTGCACATTGTACGAGTATTCGACAAGGTACTACATATAACTTATCAATATTTCAAAAAATGATATTTCAAAATAGAAGTTTCAAGTTTTCTCTCAGATTTTAAACGATAGAGGTAATGTCATTAATTATATATTAGTACTCCATGTGCTTTAGATTTAGCGCATGACGTGAAATATTGTCTAGAAAAGTATATCTTAATGCACACATAATTAAAATAACACATAACACAATGAATTTAACAATAATGTCTCTCACATTTTGCGCTCGAACAATCTGTAACGTTCATAAAGTGCAAATCAATTCGTTTCGCATTTTTTCACATGCCCATCCACCTCAACAATTGCAGATCAGAATTTCATTCAATTGAAAATATGGACACTTTTATTAATAATTCATGAACGTCAATGCCTATTTTAGCATGCAGGAAAATAAATTCATTTGCATTATATCAGTCATGGAATCATCTCTGACATCCGCATCACGTGTATGTAAATGTATGTAAATCTGATCTGAATCAAATTCAGGTTTCTATTAATAAAATAACGAACTAAATAACTTTGAGGAGGATTAGGACAATCATTGAACATTATTCTATTTTTGATACACCGAAAGACTTACACGATAGTCTTTTGTTTTTCTTGTATACAAATATGTTATTACTCCCCCGTTTTGCTTAATACTTGGATTCACAGCCCGACTAAGCATAGCATATTCGAAAACTTTTTATTTTTTATTTATTTTCTTTTGGATAGAACAATACAAAGATCAGTTTTAATACACTCTACATTTGTTGTAGTTGATTGTATCTACTTACAATTAACTTACAATAATCTTACAAATAATCTTAAAATACAACTTACATTACTACTAGGAAGGTAAAAGTATCGTTTTACAATATCTCTACTTTGGATCGAGATCTGAGAATTTAGGAATGTATGGAAAGGAAATTTATTTTTAATGCGGGTGCTATGAGTTGGTAATGGCAGAGTCAACAGAGTGTTATTGGATATATTTGGTATGTTTTGGAAGAAGTGGATGGATAAAAATATAATGTGGTTGGCAATCGGTTCTATCTGGAATTCTTTATGGAGTTGTGCACATTGGTTGTAAATGTACCATGGGGCATTCGTGATGGTGCGCAGGAACTGATTTTGGATTACTTGCATTTTTTTGGTGTTTGATTTAGCTGCGCTGATCCAAACTGGGCATGTATATAATAATAGTGGTCGTATGACAATTTTGTATAGAAGTAAAGCAGTATTGTAGGGTAATTAAGCTGATCTATAGAAGTCAAGTTCGAATAATATAGTAGAATGTAGTTTTATTTTAGAGTTAGTGATTCTGACATCCAGGATATCGGGATTTCTTAAGCGATCATGGGGGTAGTATGTGGGGCCTAGAGGTGAAATTATTTTGAGATTAGTACGATTTAGTATTTGGGCTTTGGGAAATTATTTTGAGATTAGTACGATTTAGCATTTGGGCTAGTACTTTCCCATTAGCGTAGGTTTTCAAACAACCACAGTTGGTATTTTTAGCATTTAAGTCCCCTAGAAGTATGGTGTTATTTTGTTGAAATAGTTTATTAATGTCATCGTAGTCTAGTTTATGATTGGGAGTATTGTATGCTACAATTATAGACCATATATCATTTTCCGTATCGAAAACAAATGCTAAGAAACTGTGAAGGAGGCTAAAGGAAGCCTGGGTTCAATATGAGTAAGTTGTTCAATAACTTCTTTATGACGAAGAATATGTGAATTTCTCTGTATATTTTGGTCGAATACAGACAAAAAAATGCATTTACAAATACGGTGTAGTTCCGATTTTTATTAAAACCTCTGAATTTTAAAAAAAATTGGAAAAAATCCAATATGTCCTGCATCTCTAATATTAAATCCAGACATTTACGTTTAAATGCCAATTCTATAAAGTTAAATGATGTCGTGTTCAACAGCTTCTTTTAAAGAAAGAGAAGTTGAGTAATTTTCACGAAAATAATGACATTTTTCAAATATATGTAATGAAGAATTTGTCAAAAATTACTCTACTTTTTTAAACATCCTGAAAGTCTAGAAAAAAGACACATCACTGTATGGCAGAAGCGTAGTTTTCATAAAGACTTGAATTTTTAATATTACGCATTTCTTTATTTATTTATTTATTTATTTATTTATTTATTTATTAACACTAATGAGAGAAAAAGTTTGGATACGCCGCGCATTTCCACTAATTTATATCAGAGACGCACTTTAACAATGTCTTGACATATATTTTGAGTCGAACTCAACTATTTAAGAGATGTCTTGCTGAAACTATATTTAAGAAGTGAATTACAAAGAGCAAGAGCAGAGTAAAGGTATACAAGACCAGCCATCTATCGTAAACTGGTTTAATAATTGACATTCTGCATGGATCTACCTGTTCGTTGGATCTGTGGATCTGTTCGGATCATACCTCTGTTGAATCTACCCTAAAGTTTCATGCAATATTACCAGTCTAATTTCAGCAAGACATGTCTTATGGTATTTCTGAAACCTCTCGAATTAACAAACATTCACACAATTTTTTTCTGTTTGTCAGACAGTTTACTATCATGTGTTCTCGACAAGCAAAACTGTCTCTTCATCACTAGATGAAGATTAAAATTTTACGTTGAGGCGCTTTTATTTTATCTGAGCCTTGACGAGTATGAAGTGTTATCAAATTATGAAGAATCATCAAGAGTATTTTCGCCTTTTCTTCCATCAGAGCTTAACGAGCTCAATCTACGGATATTGAGTGACCAACGTGCACAAGTGCCTCTTTCGACGGTGAGCAAGCGAGAGGTCAAGGTCGGAGGAGGTGGAGCTCGGCCGGTCTGTCTGTCCATCTGCCTGCCTGGCGGCAGCGTTGCGTGCGTGGGTGCGGGGTGCGGAGTGTGGCGAGGGGCGCGACGGCGGGCGCACAGGGGCTGTAAAACCGCCAGCGCACGCGCGCCGTTCTTCATCTCGGAAATTACAGCATCCGTCTTGGAAGCGGACGTCGAGATGACGCTGGGGCGCTGCGAGACGGTAGGGAGCGCGCGGGAGTGGGTCGAGGGGAATGGTGGGGAATTAAGTTTAGGGAATTGCACGGAAGAGCGTTGCACTACGAGAGTGGTGTGGAGAGGGGTGGAGAGAAAAGGAGTGGGTTGGTGTGAGAGTGTGGGGGGAAAGGAGAGGATGAAGGAGATAGTTTAGTGGAGGAGAGTGGTGTGGAGTGGAGGGGAGAGGTATGTCGAGGGTAGAGGTATGTGCAGGGGAGAGGTGTAGCATGGGAGAGATATATAGAGGGGAGGGGTAGCATGGGAAAGATGTATGGAGGGAGAATTGTGGAGGAGAGAGGTAAAGAAGAGGATAATTGTGAGAATTTGGGTGGGGGAATTTGGGAGATATGTGGCGAGTAATAGTAATTTAATTGCAGGGACTTGAATGCAAGAGATGGGTGGAGTTCAATTTAAGAGCTTCAATAGAAGAAGCGACTATCCCACATTGCCAGAGTTTTGAGATAATGAGGATTTTACCTAAACTTCTCTCATATAACTCAGTACATTTTTACTTTTCTTAAACGCAGTACACTTGTATATAAGTCCATATTGGATTTAAATAACACATTACACTAAAAGAGTAACATTTAATGTTTTGTATATGCTAATAAGTCAATGTCACAAAAATGTAGGATAGCTCCTTGTTCTACTGATACCTTCAATTACAGGAAATGTTGATGGCGGGAAATTGTGTGGTGAGTTATGTGTGCCAAAGAGGTAAGTGATGCTGTGGGCGCCTGCGTTACTGATTCCGGGCGCGGCAACAGTGACTCGCGAGAGTAAAGGTGGATTATTTCGATTATTTCGTGTTTCCAGTCGCGTCATCTACTGTGGACATTATTCCCGTAAGTATAGCTTATTTTTAATACGGGAGGTGGCGATGTTCTTTCCCCGCTTGATTGTAAGATCCTGAACAGACTTATATATCGGCTTGCGTGGTATTCCGCATCCAGGTATCTCCTACCGGCGGGGCCCAGTTGGCACAAGCTCTAAGCTCCTGATTAGTTTATCGACATGGCTCGTTGAGTAATGCATGGAAGTATGTGAGTAAGAGATGATGATACGACACGAAAGCAGAAAGAAGGATCGCGCGCAATACGTGGTCCGTTTGTTAAGGTGGGTTAAGGCCAGGTTAACTGCTCTGACATTCGGCTGGCATTGATCGAAGAAACCAAGGAAAACTATCTATCAGAGCAGCCGGCCACTAGAATTCTTCCCCAGAAAGTGACTGAATTCAACCTAGCTATGAAGTTAGTGTCGAAAATCCTCCGTCCGGCTGGACTAGAACCCTAAGAACCATTTCGGTCAGAGGCCCTGACAGTGAGATCAGCTGACGCCATACGCCCGTGTGACCGGTGTGGCATGAAGTGTGAGACGAGAAGTGGGACGAACTGAGTTCGGATGCGTTATGAGTCCACGCAAAAAAAGACGTGGAGATCTTTGCGAGATGCTTGAATTTCGTGGCCAGACCTGCAAGAGCGCACAAAGCAAAAGGGTGCGAATTATTAAGGAACAGAATAACGAGTTCTGGAAGCGGGAAATAACGCAGTGAGAGAGTGATAGAGAGAGGAGAAAGAGGTCGAGAGGGAAAGGAGGAGAGAGAAGAGAGAGAGAGATAATGAAACAGAATGTAGAGAGACGGAGAGGTGAAACAGTGCAGGAGCTAATAAGAAAAGAAGCGAAAGAATGAGAGAACAAACAGTATGTTTGTTGGAGTATGCTGAACTGCCAAACGAACTTCAAGGAAGAGGAAGATTGGTGTTGATGTGCTACAGAACGAAGTTGTAAGGGGTTAATGCAAAGTGTGTTGAGATGAACGGTACACTTTGCTGCAAACAGTTGTAGTGATCAATGGAATTGTATAGGCAGAACCCGACAAGATCAGAATTGTATACTGTGGTACAGTGAGGCGAGACGTAGGATTAATAGACGGACATTTGCTTACAAAAAACACAGCGACAGGATAAAAGCAGGCTGTGATAGTAAAGTGAACCTCAACATTCCAGACGTCCGGAAAAAAGCTGAACAGTGAAACTGCGACGAAAGAAAATGTAATAGGAGATTGTGCTTCGAATATCCTATGCGCTCTTTGACCTCAAGAGCGTTGCTCTACACAAAGCCCGTATGATGCGCTGGGATTTCGCTTTTAGCTAGAGTGAGAGAACACTACGTTCTGAAAATAGTTACAGATTTGTATTTCAGATTTTTAATGAGAACAAAACCACAAAATAACAATACGATAACAAAAATGTTCTAAATATTCGGATCTATTGTTACTGAATATGAAAATATATTTCAAACAAAATGAAACAAACACACATCTGAGACAACAAAAGAAAATTATCTCACATGGCTCTTATCACACAAATATTAAATATTATCCTTTTAAAATATCTTTATTAAAACAGAAGCATATCCCAATTTTTATTATGCTGCTGGTAAATTATTTATTTTAAGCTCTTGAACATCAATATTACAAATAAAAATGTAATACAAGGATACGAAAATGAAATTAAATTTTATAAACATAAATAATTGATATCGCATCATTTTAAAATTGAATCAGAATTAAATATTTAAGATCAGAGAACTTGTGTACTCGTAGTCAATTCCAGGTATGTGTATCATGCTACGTTAAGAAATTATATGTTGTAATCGAGTACTACACTATATCAACATCGGATGAGAAAAAGCATTAAAGTCGGCGTTTAAAGCTCATAAATAAAATCAAACATAAATCAGATCAGAAAAGTATTAAAACTGTTTCAATTCTCAAAAATTATTTTTATCTCGGGGTTATCTCTGAGATGAAAAAGATCCCATGAGCCCACCTACCCCTGTACGGTAATATAACGGTTAACGTATCAGGCTGTCAAACCCGGTCAAAACCGTGGATTTTTAAGGGTGAAAAATATTCTTCGCCTTCCTTTGGAGGGTAAGTAAAACCGGCTGTTGTAAATTTATGTTGTAGATTTCATGCCCTAATGTTGTATGGAGGTGAAAGGAGCCTAGCGAAATTTGCATGGTCAGACGGAAGAGCAGGCCTGATGGCCCGAGTTTCGTCACGTAAAATAAGGCTAACTAACTTACTACTTTAGACTAATCTAAAATAAATACAACTAACTTACTACTTAAGACTAAACTAAAATAAATACAACCAACTCACTGCTTTAGACTAAGCTAAACTAAATGCAACTAACTCACTACTTTACACCTGCGTTGACAAAGAACTGACGGGAACTTCGCCCATAGAGCCCTTGCGATACTCCATTTCCTGTGACCCAACCCAATTGGGAAGATCAACTTTCAGGAAGATGCAATATTACTGATACTGTTAGGATTAACCGGAAACAAGAATTGCAGACAAATGTTTGCACAGTATTCTTCCTTGCTTCTCTCCAAAATCAATGATTTATCACGAAAATTTATATTTAAAATAGCACAATAATTACATTCAGAACAAAAACTATAAGCAAAAGTTGTAAGGAAGAAAACTAAAAAGATAAAAGTTCGTGCCAAAGAACTTGGACTGCAAAGCATACATGTAACATACATACACAGACTATTATGCTTAAATGTGATAAGTCCAAGAAAGCAAGAATATTTTATGTAAATATATGAATTAGTAAACATTGCACAAATATTTTCAACTTAACATTTACTATGTATTAATGTTTCTTCACTTCTTTTGTATTATATGGTAGAAAAATAATGACTTTATGCATAAAAAAGCTATAATTTTATGTTAATAATTTTAAATAACTAGTTTATAAATGAAGTTAAGGATGTGCGCTCACTAAAAAACGAATAATTTAATAAGCAACTACATTTTCTCTGGGATCCGTTTTCTCCTAGGTGGCCTGTTTGTAGGCAAGGCGTGCGTTGTGACATCTTCCGGGTTAAATGTTTACTGATCTAAAGCGACAATTTATTTATAAATTACAAATTCTCTCTTCTTTCGCATTTATAATTTATAGTTAGGATATTCACCAAATTAAAGACAATGTAATTCTATATTTTCGATGTTTTTCACGCGCAAAAATTACTATTCACCACTCGCTCTGCAGAAACGTTCTGGTCAGTTCTTAAAAAGAAAAACCCGCGACACAGACTGCACTTCGTAACCACTACACAAAATGAAGGTTAGAAACGAAGATAATCACACTCAGAAACCGATACATCACCGATTATTGGAAATGGAGATATTTATGAAAATTTCTATTTATAAAATAGGAACGTACGTCGGTTTGTTCTTTATTAATTACAACACAATTCATCCAATTTGATGAAACTTTGTGAAGTTGTTGAATACACTACCGCAAAGGTTTCAGGGACGAACATTTTCTTTAATTTGGACCCCCGTAGGGGCAAGGGAAGCTCAAAACGGGATTAAAACATATATTTTACTATTCCTTTATTTAACAATAATTTTTCATTAAGAAATATGTTCGGGCCCACACGCAAAGGCAGAAAAGGGACGTATAAAATAAAACACTTCCTACGCCCTAGGCGGCAACACTGGAAGCGCGGCATGGAAAGTTCCATAAGCCGAGCGGCACCACCGCGCCGCGCACGCCTCGGCTACCCGAACCTTCTAAAGCCTTCCAGAACATTTTTAAATTCCAGCAGTTGCCAATTGGACTGTTCAAATTCACCCCTCTTCGCCATACTGCAACCGCTAGAAAAGCAGTTGCTAATTGGCCAGTTCAAATCCCCTCTTCGCGTACCCGCAACCGAAAAGAAATCAGTTGCTGAGATGTAGCCTTGCGAGAAGTATGTCTCGGGCTCCGTGTTAAAAGATCACGTAAATTCTTATACAGAAAGTAATATTCTGTGCTTATGTTGTGGCCAAGTGAAAACCCACATTGTTTCAATTTGTTGTAGTTCAGCATTGTGTATGAATTGAACTAATCAATGTATTTCACACGAAGTTGCAAGTAAGTTGCCAGGCGAGCATATGTTCTCGCACTTCGTGATCCAAGATGGAAGGTTCCTGTATTCTCACGTTGAGAACAGTAACTTAGTGTATTTTCATTGTGAAGAACAATTGTGACAACTCAAAGGTTATTAAACATCATTCTGCAAGGTGAGAATTGTGTTTCCATGATAACTCACATCATTACAAAATTCCTAACGAGAGTCGAAAGGGACTGAGTGGATTGCCTACCTACGTTCAACAACCAATAATACAGTCCACTCCAAGCAGAGGCAACCCGCCCCGTCCAAAATAATTATTCGGAAGGTTATAATTTCAAGATAGTACAAACTCGGGGCGTGCTTGAAACAAATTGGCTCGAACAACACCGGGCTTGTAAAATATTATTATTATTCACTTCTAGAGGATTAAAAAGAAAGAAGCAAATGCCCATGTAATTACTACGCATATGACTATAATATGATGCTTGATGTAAAATTTGTTGCACTAAATCAATCAGTGTTCTAAATAATTTCTTCAAGGAAGCACATTTTTTACTGTTAAAAATATACTAAAGAAATTGAGGTATTTAAATTACAATCAATGTTTCCCAAAAATAAACACTTTGAATTTTCATACGTGCAATACTGTGTTTCCCGTTATTATTTATTTATTTATTTACTAATTTATTTATTACAACAAGGAATTTGATCCTTTGGTCAAAACGACTGGTCCGCTGAAAATAATTACCCCATACGTGATAGATGAGATTTTCAATTAAGCATTTTCTAAGATCGCTTCGGCAGAAAATGGAATAGCTATTTGCAAACCAAGAGG
Organism: Teleogryllus oceanicus; assembly: GCA_964035755.1. NCBI lineage: Eukaryota > Metazoa > Arthropoda > Insecta > Orthoptera > Gryllidae > Teleogryllus > Teleogryllus oceanicus. The sequence continues at coordinate 30,307,737 of CAXIVR010000003.1, forward strand.
AATATGGCCTTTAATGCTGCAGTCTTCAAAAAGGATGCCTTTTCTTTTAAAACAACGAGTGAACCCCAAACTGTAGACGAAACGAGAGCCAGTGAGTCTCAGATTATGTTCTGGGAGACGGGGCCTTCGAAGAGACGGACTGGAACGAAAACTAACATACGTTCTGAAGAATCAATAGAGCCATCTTCATCTAAAGCTCAAGAACGTAGTGATTCTCTGCACAAAGAGTCAACCAGGGTGAAGGTGAAGATTCATTTACAAAAATTGTGTCCTCGATCTCCCCTACGCCAAAAATAGGTCCTCGATTTTCACAACCCCTCAAAAATGTTCATAAGAAATGTCATTCGGAGATTTCGACTGTTTCACCTTTTAAAAACTCTATGAAGAAAAGGAACAATGAAAGAAAGAGAAGGCAGAAATCAAGGGTCCGCCGAAGCAAATATTCAAATTTTCTACTGCAAAATGAAAACAAACGGTGATAACAAGGAGAGGTAGAGAGCACCAAAATCGAGCTCTATAAGCCGTCTGTAACGATCTTCTACAGAAAGATCGTCGATTTTCATTAACTACGAAAGTGACGATTCCTGTATAATATCATTTATTTGTTTTGCTTCATTGACGTATAATAAATGTCACTGCTATATCTTTTGAAGGGTGTAAAAATGTATCACTTGTGGACTGCGCAGATTGTAATGTTGAACGTCTTTTATCTTTAAATTCTGAGCTAAGAAACAATTATTTCTGATGTACAAAACGGAAATAATGAATTTGTAGACCTATAGAAGTGGATACAATGGTATGAGGTTGCAATTTCATTAAGGCAACTAAGTTATGTCGTTCGTATACATTGTTTGCTAAGGCTCCCATTATCCAGTGGGGGGCTCTCATTACCCAGGTGATCGAGTAATGAAAGCCAATCGAGTCAGTTTGTTTGTTTAATTTTGAATTCTTGGCTGTCCGGGATTAGCCGCGTCATGGTCGATGGTGCTGACGTTTCGGCCATCTTGCTGTGGCCTTCTTCAGAGCTGTTCTGCTACCGAGAGGCGTGCGTGTCGCAATATATTGGGCGGGTGCGCGAACCGATTGGCCACAGCGGCGACCAATGGGAGAAGGGCAGGCGGCGCGCGATTGGCGGAGAGGGTTGGGAGCGATAACGGGAGACCAGATAATGTGGGGGGAGGGGGGTGAGGCGGAAAGGGAAGAGGATAGAGATCTAAACAGAATGCATATCTGAAAAATGAATCTGCGTCGCCGGGAACGGGAGAAAGGCCGAAAGAGAGCGGGTCAAAAAAGCGGCTACGTCATTGGCCGTCCGCGGGGGTGTGTCTCTGCGGGGCGCTGCCGCATTGGCGGAGAGCGGCGACCCGTCTCCAGGTGTTGCTGAGGCGGAGCCCATCATCCCTGTTGAGGTTTGCGGGCCTCCTAGAGATTTCTAGAGCCTCCTTGATCAGACGAGGCCACCACCGGTCTTCTGTTAATATTGTGCGGGTTTCGTGGTAGTTGACGAGATGACCCGTTTCGGCGGCATGTTGGGCTAAGGCGGACTTCTGGATATTTTGAAACGTCAGCACCATCGACCATGACGCGGCTAATCCCGGACAGCCAAGAATTCAACGACTCCGGCCGCGGAAGCCTACGACTCAACAGTTTGTTTGTTTTTTTACTCATACTAAAAGTGTCCGTTTGCTTTGGTTCTAGATATTTTATGGATCAAACATAATATTAATCTAGACTAACAATAAGATTTAAAAAATTGTTTCCATGACATTATTTCACTTTTCCTTAGGTTCCCTTTCCCCCGTTCTTCCCTAATTCTTTGTGTAATGACTGTGAATGCGGTATATCAGAGACAAGTATATAAGGGGTTAATAAAACAAACAATTCTTTTAAAAGCACCCAATGCAAGAAAAAGGTAGGGAATACCTTATATAGATCATGTGACTTGTAAAGTTAGGAAGCACGGCACTTTGAATACAGAGCCAAGCTTTGAACACGCAATCATTAACATCCGAGACAGTATAGTTGCATGCCTTTCTCTTCTCACAAATTGGAAGCACTTTGTAACGCCAGCAATTAGTCGCAATTATAAACTCTCTAATGTGAAAAAGCGGTGGAGAAAACTTAGTGTCATGAGAAAAAGCATGGTCTCTCATTTGGAAGTAGTCGTTATTTAAGAGGACCAACGTTATTTGGGTCCTGGCACTGAACACGACTTGTGCATACCACCGTCTGCCCTTTTAATTCACTTTATGAGACGCCGTACTCGTGTGCTTTAAAGATTTCGATGGAATCTTTCTTGGTTTCTCACTTGAGTGTTCTTTAGAAACTTTAGATTGTTATGTGTCACCTCACTGAAAATTAAGCGGAAGTTCGCGGAGTTTGAGAAGGAACACAAAATGCTTTTTGGAATACCAAAGTTTAATGTTTGAGTATTATCCTCTAACTCAAGCTTAGTTGAGAAACAAGGTTTGCTGAGAACTAAGGGATGGAGTATTTCAAGCCCCATGAAATGGATGGAAATAGCTGAGAAAAAGACGACTACAAGAGAATTATCGTCTCAAGACACTGTTCAAACACTGCATACCAAACACGTTTTCAATAATATAGCCATCAGTAATCAGAGATTCTAAAGTGGAATGAAGACATTTGAAATCACTGGTGGGTCAGCAGAATATCGTTTCTTGCGTTATTTCTCGCGTAACTTTTGCAGTTTTTGAAACTTCAGAATTCAACTATGTCTAAACCTGTGTAATTTTTACAAGTGAAAATTTATTGTCTGTATGTTTGATTGATGGATTACCAGAGATTCCGGGTGGGTGAAGTGCTAGGGTCACTAGTCCCGAAGGGGTACTGCATGTTTTTTGCTCGAGAGGTGATCTTGTCCTGCTGTATGGCGAGATCCGGCGCCGATCGACCGTCGGCTAAAGGGATTTTCCTCAACCACGGAATCTCCCACCAGCGGGGCACAGCCGCAGTACGAACATGCCCCAAGATCCAGACCAATTTCTCGATCTCCCACTATCGGTCTCCCACCACCAGTACTGGTAGTGTGCCATATCTACCGGTCTCCCACCACCGGTAGTGTGGTGCAAGTACGTGTGTGTGTAACGGTTAAACTAGGACAAGGAATGGGAAGGAAAGATCTCGAAGTGTCCATGGTCCGTTTGTTAGGGTTCTACAATATCATTCGTCTGGTATTGATAGAATACACTACCGAAAATACCGATCAGAGCAGCTGGCTCATAGAATTATCCTCTACACAGTGACAGAAGGCGACTCAGTGTCGAAAATCCTGCCACCGTCGGGGCGTGAACACCAGGACCTCCCAGTCAGAGTCACTGCAGTGTCATCAGTTGATTCCCTGAGCTAACTCTTTCGGTATAAGTGCACATACGAACATATTACACAGACCAGACATTAATGGCAGCACTAACAGTGGAAGGAATACGACATAGGAAGGAGTAGACTATAATGAATGCCGGGTGGAAGCAGTGGAACAGTGCAGAAGTGGTCGCAATCGGGAAATTGAGTGATTATTGCACGTCCAAAAGAGTTTGCTTGGCTTTCTAGCCAAGGGCTGAAGTATTTCCGAAACGATTAAGTTTGTAAAGTATTCGCATGCCGCCGTGGTAAAAGAAAATTGCCCATGGCAAAATGATGATAACCAAAACTGACGTAGAGGCAATTTTGAAGTTCCGCGAGCTTTCAAGAGGGACGAACAACAGCTGCGGATATGTGTACGGACTTACAAGGCATGCAACTGTGGAGCAACTGACTGCCCAAATGAACCAAGAGGTTAAAAACAGGGTCTCCTCAACAACCGTTCAGCGAACGTTGCTGCGTATGGGTCTCCGCAGCTGAGGCCTATTTCGGGCTCCTATACTCACTGCTGTTCATCGGCGACGAAGGATGAAACTACTCGGCACCCATACTCACTGCTGTTCATCTGCGACGAAGGCTGAAACTACTCGGCACTCATACTCACTGCTGTTCATCGGCGACGAAGGCTTGTACTCTAATGCCGCAACTAAACGACTAATATGGGGCTGCCTTTTAAGATGAATTATGTTTTCTGCTCCATTGAACAGATCATTGGTGCAAGTCTCAACGCAAACACCCTGAAACAAACATCGGTCAGCTCCAGACCGGTGGAGGGAGTGTGATGGTGTGAAAAAAAATTGGAGCGGTTTTGGAAAACAATTTTTTTAGAAATTGCATAAATTTCAGACATAAAATTCTGCAAAATCTACTCGTTTGTTTAAAAAAAGGGCCTGTGGCATTTTTTAAAGGTATTATTTTTCAACAGACCTTGCCTATGGCAAAAATCTCTATCATCAATTTTGTAGTTTTGAAATGTTATCTTTCTGCAGTTTTGGAAAATACGGAGAGTTCATAAAAAATGGGACTAGCCATATATTTTTACTGTCCCTTGATACACACGACGAGAAAAATTAAAGAAAAAATGTAAGCACTTCTTGAGACAAAATGTTAAAAAATTATAATTGCCTATATTTTGGGTAAAATTATACAACAAATAGTAATATTTTTGAAAAATCGAAAAATCTGAAATTTCAACGAACATGAGACCTGCGCCATTCTCTTGAGCGTTCTTTGCGATATCCGCGGATAAAGTTGAATAAAAAAACGTGGAGTAATTTTTGAGAAAAAGTTAGAAAATGTTTTAGGAGTTCATGTAAAGTACCCTAAAAATCCAAACATTAAAATATAAAGCCTCGAGTTCGTTCAGTTCGACCGCAGAATATCAAGTTTGGAAAAAAATTAGCTGAACTGCATAGGCGCTCGCGTTTACCAAAAACGGACGGACGAACAGACAGACCTTTTGTCGTCAATCAATTTTTCGATATCAGTGTCACACAAAATAATGCGACTTTTGCCAGTTCGCATAGTTCCCAGTTCTTATATTGTTTTCCACGCCTGGTGGCAAGAAAAACTCTTATGTAGCTTTCTTTCGTCACACAGGTGTAGGAACTGAGACGATTGTAATGGAATGCAACAGCTCCATTTTTCCCCGACCGGTAATCGAACCCGCAATTGCACCACGGAAAGGTAGTCAGCTGTCCATGAGCCACTCGAAAAGCAGTATTTAACATTTATACACGAGAATACTAAATAATGTAATGCTCAATACTAGTCTAAGTTTCCCAATACTACTAAAATTCCTTTCTTGTCACCGAGCGATGCACATTTCTGCTTGTAACTCGAAATAACCAGGAGCTGAAAAATATCAAAATCCAGCAGGTTACAAAATAACATCCGTCACACTCACCCACAAACACTCGTGCTATTCATTACTACAGTGAAATAGTTTATAGGCCATCTACCCGTTGATATAACCAAATGAGAAAATACATATATGCTGTGTCATGTGAAATGCCATCAAATGAATGTCTTCTAATTTAAGCACAATCATTAGCAGATTTACATTATAATAACTTTCAATGTAGTACTTCATTCATAATTGAAAGAAACAAGTACTCATATTTTCCGACGTACTATATCTTCAAGCATCTTCACCTTATGTATTTTCATAATGCAGTGAAGTCTGAAATATCTATTGGTGTACGGCAGCAAAAATGCTTATGAAAAAAATAGTTTCCAAGTAGTAGCGCGAACACTGCTCGAGAACAACAAAGCAAACAATCTCGTACAACATTGTAATAAATTAAATATTTAAAAAAATACTGTTTTCACCAACACTTAAACTATATCAAATAGTTTATTCGGAAACAGTACAACCATTATTTACATACCAAGAATATTAAAAGTTGCTATTCCATAATGTAACACGTGAATAGCAAATATTTAGTGGTATGTGGCCTCTTTGTAATTGCCTTCCTGTAACATGAGGTCAGATGTGTCGAAGCAGTAACGATCTAAGTATGAAAATTTACTCGGTTTGCTCTGTGAAAGAATGAAAGGAATAACACTAACAAATGTTGCCTTTTTCAACCAATGAAGAAACCATTTCATTATTTTCGTATTTTTTTCGTGTACCTGTGTACTTTACGAAACTAGACATATTTCACATTACCGGTTTTCTCAATTTATTCAAAAGTCGAAATATTCGAAATTAGTTATACAGATAAGAATAAAAATGTTAATACCACAAGTTGTCGATATCAGTTCTTTTTCTTATTAAGATTTTCATTTAAGAACTGAAAAATTAGCGTTAGATAACAATATTAACTCTTCTTGCTAACATATGCTGTTATGAAAGTATTTATGATTGTAGTTGTTGTTATTATTATTATTATTATTATTATTATTATTATTATTAACATTCATTCGCACCATTTTTAAAACTGATTAATATATCTCCAAAGTATCAAAGCTTGAGAAGTGCTCCATATTTTCCCAGGACAGTTGACGGTGTCACTGGCAACAAATGCCGTCGGTAGTAATGAGGTGAACAAGAAAATAAACATCTTTATGTAGATATCCACTCCCGTGATGGCAGCAGCAAGATAGCGAGTGTTGCGTATTACTTCAGCAAAAACTAGAAGATGTCGAAACTGAGATGGTTTGAAGTGCAATATTTTCGTTCCATAGTTTCTTTTACTAAAGTACATGGATGCTGCTACACGCTTAACTGTGACCAATTTCAATAGGGAAAAATCTGTTATCAATATTGTACGTTTGCAATGATAAATTTATGCAGTTTTCCAATATACAGAGAATTCCTAAAAATGGAACTGGCCCTGAGTCATTTTTATAAGAGTACTTCACATTAAAAAAATATAGAAAGTCATTGGAGTCGTATTTTAGAAAATAATATTTTTAAATTACCGTTATTTTAAGCAAAATTCTACAGGAATTATTCAAATATTCTAAAAATTGAACATGACCTTCTTTAAAGATATTTCTTTAAAAAACATATTGTCAGATTACAAAGAAAAGTTATTAAGCCGAAAAGAATCAACAGGATCTTTAGTCAAAGAAATGCGTTTTTGCATATATATTTTTTGGAAACGATATTTCTGAAGTCTTCATAGCCAAATAAATAACGTTTACTTAGCAATGAAGCCATTAGAAATCCTGTTGCAAACAGGCAGTTCTCATCTATAGATCTGTACTTACATGACTTTGGACTTAATGTCTTTTCCTTGTAAGCCAACGATATTTCATTAAGCAAAAAATCTTCAAAACTCTTGTAGAAAGACGCGGAAAACATTTGTTGATTGATTGGTAGTGATTCCGGGTGCGTAAACTAATGACGTCATAATTCGCGCAAATGTAATGCATGTTTTTCATCGGGAGGTGGCGGTGATCTTCCCCCACTGGATTGCGAGATTCGGCGCCGACCAACCGTCGACTAGCGGGGTTTCCCCTAACCAGGTATCTCCCATCAGTGAGGCACCACCTCAGTTGGGACAAGCTCTATGTCCCAGACCGGTCTCTCTGCATATGTGGCAGTGTAGTGTATGTTAGTGTGCGTGTAAGGAGTGAGGAGAGGACAAGAAAGAGGAAGGAAAGATCGCGCGCGGACCGTGACCCGTTTGATAGGGCACTGGTCCGGAATTCGCCTGATGTTGATCGGAGAAACCACGAAAATCTACCGATAAGCAGCCGGCCGCTATAATTCTTCTCCAAGCGACTAATTTCGACCTAGCTAGTGTTGAAAATCGTACCGGCGTCGGGACACGAACCTAGAACCTCCCGGTTAGAGACACTGCAGTAAAATCAGTTTATGCACTGAGTCAGCTTTTCCGGCCAAATTATATTTATTTCTTGAAAATTAAGAGATTTCCACGAAAATTATACCTATGTCAATTTTTATGAGAACTTTTCAGAGGAAAAATTTGGAAAAAAGTACAAGCCACTTCTGAGATAAATTTTGAAATGTTTGGCTTTACATAAATTACCCGTAAAACTAAAAATAACCGTCCGGAGTCGTAGTCGCAGCAGGTTAAGCTCGCCTACATCGATCGGGGATATCAGTTTCCCAAAAAACCTGTGAACTGTTTAGGCGCTAGTGTTGACCACAAACAGACAGACAGACAAGTGAGGCAGTTGGACAGGAGGGTGACTGTACAGACGCACAAACACACTAATCCTATTTCCACTCAATTCTTATTTGTTATAAATACATTTCAAATGATAAGCGAAATTGTTAAACTGCAAATTTGAAAACAGTCCCTTCCTGAAAGCCAGTCTTCTATTTTTACGACACGTTACATTTAAACATGAATAGATACACTTATTAATACTCTCTCAAAAATTTATTTATAAAAGTATTGTAGTATACTGACTCATGTTAATAACACCATCAGTATTTTAATCTCATGAAAATCGTGAAAACGATTAAAACGTTTTTGGCACAGAAAACATAAATCTGACTTTCTTAAAATTTCCAATGACTACAATGTCAAAATATCACATTTCATATACTTCATTGGTGATGAGAATAATTCAAACACAATTATATCAATTGACTTTTACACAGTAAATTGTATCTACTTCGTTAATATTTCTCATTATCTAAACTAAGTTTCAGAATAATACATTTTGAAATTTTGCAGTCAGAACACGAGATCATTTTAAACACTCTACAAAATGAAATTGATCAAATTAATAAGGTATGCTTTCAAGAGTGTCATTGGCAAGTATTCACATGATAATGTGAAGACAATTTTATGTAGCTTGTCAAATGCAACTCCATTACGACGCTCAATATCCAATATATCGGACGCCAATCTACTGCGACGAGCTTTCAGCGTTTGGAAAACGAACACCTGTCATCCAGTAGTATTGAAAATCGATTTCCACGCAATGAACAGTTGGCAAGAAAAAGTATTAAAATGAATATTATATTATACTTTTAGTATGGTCATCTCTTATTCTTCCTTGGTCTTATCTTACTTAGATGAAAGTTAGGTGACCCATGATGGGTTTTCTTGGAGGGATATGAACAGGGTGGTTTCCCGTTGCCTTCTCCGAGTTCTCCACTCAGGCTTCTTTAGAAGCCAGGCTTTAGGAACCTACTTCCGACAGTGATCTGGGGACTCTATCAAGAGGGCCTGCCTCGTTGGCAGTGCCCCCAATACGCAAGGGATTTGACTCTACTTTATCCGTCAGTGTCTCTTACAATATCCAAAGTGTGTGGGGGAAAGAGAGACCTTATTAGGGTGGATATTGTCGGTCGGTCGGTCGGTGGACACTAGCACCTATACCGTACGTAGGATATTTTCAAATAAAAAAATACCTGTGCATCTGGTTCTAGCTGAAGCTTTGAGATTTTAAAAATCATTCTTTAAAATTTGAGGGGTACTTTACAAAATGCCCTTTCCTTTTTTTTCGAAAATTGGAAAGTTAGAGAATATTCCTTAAAACGAGATTTGTAGTCCATGAGATTTGTTTACAAATTATAGCAGTTTTCTCGCAATATGACGTGCAATATTTGCAATTAAAAAAATTAAAAACAAGTTTTTCTTAAAAAACTGCTCCTAATTTTTTCTTTACATTTTTGCTAGGGTTAATGCCAATCTCATCCTATGCGATGATATAAACGCCAGATTGCTTTATTTTTTTTCGTTTTTCAAAAATTACAGAAATGTAATTTTATTGACTTGTCTCTCGCGACGGTGATATTTACATTAGGGGCGATTTTTCCATTATATTATATTTATCAATACATGTGCTTTAAATAACGTCGTGTCAGAAGCCATTTAGTCAAAAATGGCTCCAAATTTTTTCTTGAAACTTTTCGAAAGGATAGTACTAATTGCATTGTTTAATATGACGTCAAATCCATTTTGGTGTATTCCCCTTTTCAGAAATAAACAAATGTAAACTTTTTAAAATATCTTTCACGCTGGTAATATGCACATTTTCAACAATTTGTATGCATTATTGAATTTGTGAGGTAAAGTGCTTTAGATGACTTTAAATGAGTTTCTTCGAAAACTCATTAGATTCCTGTAAATATGAGCTTCAAATTTCGTATTTACAGTAATGATTAATCGACATTTTCTTCAAAACGGCTCCAAATTTTTTATGAAAATGTATATTTTGGACGAGGTTTTACTCTTCTTTAATATTCTTGAAGTTATATTTCGATTCTATTATTAAGAAATGGAAGAGTTGAGAAAATGTCAAAAAACCTGTACTTTCGGTGACGATAGATGGGAGCTGGCCAGAGAATGGAGCAATACTTTAATGCTAGTCCACACCAATGAAATTAGAAAACATTACTACGAGAAAGTCTGGGCCATTCTGTAGCACCACTAGTGTAATATGCATTAGTAGACCTACCAATTTACAGAACTAAAGTATGTTACGAGAAAAATTCTTTTTGTCTGAAAGATGTATCAAGTAAGTCATTTAAATTACTGAGATGTTTTAGGTATACAATTTCGCGTGTATTATCATATGAAGTGGAAAAACCGCTACTGAAATTTAATGAAGTAGCGTGGTGACGGCTTAATTTAATTCAGAGCCAGAATTGCTTTTGCCTTTGAAGCGAATCTGGCCTCATAATCTTTAAAGCTAGGTGGAATTCGGCCACTATCTTAGGGAGAATTCTAAAGGTCGGCTCGTCTTTTCAGAATGTTTTTTGCGAGTCCTCCAAAAATATCACGGGAATGTGTGATAATTATTCTAACAACCGGTCACAGACCGCGCGACCTATCCTTCCTCTTTTCCTATCCTCTCCCTAACTTAAATACACACTTAAGTGCACTAAACTACTACACATATCGGGAGCTACACATGTCTACACTACACATCTCGCACCAGTGGGTAGCTTAAAGGTTGTCCTGGCTGGGGTGTTGCCCCACGGGAGAAAATACTTGGGGAGGGAATCCCCCACAAGGCTAAGTGTATGTCGGCGCCAATCCCACCATCCATCGGGAACACCGCCACATCCAGGCGCGAAAAACTTACTACAGTAATGACCATAATATCCTGATATATCGATCAATCTAATAGCCCCCTCCCGTCCCGGCAGGATGATCAACAAGAAATAAATCACTTACGTGCATTCAAATATAACTTATAGAAATTAATTTTAGTGGTAGCTTGTTAAAGGTACAATTTCCGTTGAAACGCAATATATAACGAGAAAAAGAAAGAAGAAGAAGAAGATTAAAACTAAGAAGTCGAAGCAAGAAGAGGCCGGGATGAATAAGATGATAAAGTAGATGCAAAGTAATAATAATAATAATAATAATAATAATAATAATAATAATAATAGGAAGAAGAAGAAGGCATTGGAATTTTGAAATCTTGCTATTATGGAGAAGTCATCTTCGAGAAACTATAAAAGGAACTCACAGAGACAAGTATAGGAGGACGGGTCAACGCTCAATAACAAATGAGTGGTTGGAATTTTTCTATTTCTTTCCAGAGTTGTACAGGACAAAGCGCTGGATAACTATTTTATAATATGTTTATTCCATTTTTTATGTCCGGGAGAGGTATACAGGAAGTAATGAATAAAAAATGGGTGAGGTAAGACACGAAAAGACGATCCACTCTCTTCTTACGGTCTCATAATCCTCTCTCATACTCGTTTGATTCGTGCCATTTCTCATCATTCTGAAAAACGTGTAGTACCAAATAAGTATACGCCTGTAAATTCTCAGGTCGCGATGCTGCTTCGTTTCCCTTATTATTAGTGATCTTCTCTGATTGGAGGAGATGCAACGAGCTCCTCTTAAAGTAAACGACATCATTGGGCTTCCAACCCCCCACCCCCACCCCTGACGCCAGTTAACTGCCACCGAGATACAGTGGGGAGAAAGACTACTCCCAGTAAATATCTAAGCGCTGGGTTAATCTGTTATGTTTTCAGTCCTTGCGTCAGATAAAGTACTTTATGATGATACTAAGATTCTGACCTTTTTCATTCAAAACAGACTCATTAAAACTATTTTTCAAGTATTTACTTTTTATGTTTCGACCCTTATTACTCGGAAACAGTGTTGATGTGTTTCTTTTGAAAAATAGCTGCGTACACATAATCCTCCTTCCTCATCTCTTTTAGTGTGTAAATTTGTAATAAGTTGTAAGGAGTAGCTGCGCGCAATGTTTAGAGTGCCGACCCGAAGGGCTAAGGACCAAGGGTAAGGCCGAAGGTGTAAGATTGAAGGGTCGTAGCTACATCGTGCCTGAATTCCATCAGGGGTATGGATGTTTGTGTGTCTGTATACGAGTTCCCCTTCAGTTTCCCCAAAGTTTCAAAATAAAAGTAAATTGTCGCTATATGACCTTCATAGTTGGAAAAGAGACTTTAAGATAAGTTAAGGTAGATGTGTTACAGAATGGCACAGGCTTTTTCGTACCAATTTTTTCTAATTTCCTTGGTCCAAACTAGCTTTAAGGTCTTACTCCATTCTCTGGTCAGCTGCCATCTATCGACAACCGAAAGTACATTTTATTGACATTTTCTCAACTTTTCGGTTTCTTAATAGTAGAACCGAAATATGACTTCAAGAATATTAAAGCAGAGTAAAACCCCATAAAAATTCTAATTTTGAAGTAGTTTTTAAGAAAATGGCGATTAAGAATTACTGTAAATTCGAAATTTGAAGCCCTTCTTATTCCCAGGAATCTATTGAGATTTTGAGAAAGTTTATTTGACATTATTTAAAGTACATTTACTCATAAATCTAATAATGAAAATATATTGACTCTAATGTAGATATTCCCGACGTGTGAGAAAAGTAAAAAAATTACATTTTCGTAATTTTTGACGAAACAAAAGAATATAGCTTTATGTCACTATATAAGGTTTGTTTGGCACTAAACCTACTGAAACCTTTAAAAAATAATTTGGAGCCGTTTTTGAGAAAATCTTGTTTGGGTAATTTTTTAACATTGAAAATATTTGGCACACTATCGCAAGAAAACTACTAAAATTCCCCCCCCCCAAAAAAAATACATGACCTTAATGAAAGGACTATTTACGGACAACAAATTTAATTTGTAGGAAAAATCTCTGTCTTCAATTTTCCAGTTGTAGGAAGACATCGAAACATTGAAACCTTTGCACATTTCAAAAACTTAGAGTTAACCGCGAAAATCGAACCTATGCCTTCTTTGTAAGTGTATTTTACTCTGTTCTGACAAGAAAATTATACAAAGCATTTCTAGCCGTTTTGAGAAAATTTTGAAAATGTCCGTGGGGCTTCATGTGAAGTACCCCCAAATTTTAAAGAATGTTTTTCAAAATTTCAAAGCTGTCACTAGATCCAGATGGACAGAAGTTTGTTCAATTTGGAAAATATCGTAAGTGTGGTTTAGGCGCTAGTAATGTTCATAGACGGACAGACAGACAGACAGACGGACGGACGGGATGTTTTGTATAGAAACACTTTTTCGCTATCAGGGGACCCAAAAATATGTATTTCCGTTGAAATCTCGAAATCTATTTTCCGCAGCATTACATAAATGTCTCTATACTATGTATAATTACTGCTTATATACGTATGTATTCGAGAAAGTAAAAAGAATGTTGCGAATAATGCATATTAATTAGGCAACTCACCAAATGTTTTCATGCACACTTAAAAGCCTTCGTCCGTGGACGATGTGAAATTACTGCAACTACTGAAGCAAATTAATGAATACCAATAGTATTAAATTGATGAATACGAGTGCATCAAATGATCGAAAGATTTGTTATTTTGCGACCGAAAATGTTTTAAACAGAATCAAAATTCAGCCATTGGTATATATCTCATTGAGGTGGCCAACAAAGCTCCTTGCTTTTTGTCTCGTTATTGAAGAGAGGCATTTTCTTATTTAATGAATGAAAGGGAAAATATTGGCATTATGTCATATTTCCACTTTTAATATCAGAGACACTTGGCAAAATATGATTACTCATTTCATAAAATTTTCGAAAAATAATTCCTTAGACATTCGACCAATTGTTTCATTGTATTTATTATTATAATCTAAATTGTTATTTATGACATTAGTGCGGTTTATTTTGCTAATAGGGACGGTTGCAAAACGCAACCGATAGGTGAGATAAAGCGTCGATCTCCACATCGGCTTGTGGGCTTTTCAAACAATGTATCTCCCACCTGTTACTAACCGCCCTAGTCGATACAAGCTTTAAGCACCTGACCGGTCTTCCGACATGTGTGTTAGTGTAGATATTGCAAGTGCAAGTGTATGTAAGAAGGGGTGCAGATAAAACAACGAAGGGAATGGAAAGATCGCGCGCGGTGCGTGGTTCGATTGTTTTGATTCGTCTCCAACATTCACCTGTTTGTTGATCGGAGAAAGCACGGTATGCTTCCGAACACAACAACTAGCCTCTACAGTTGGGACACGAAGTGTGGAACCTCTCGGTCAGAGGATCTGGATGGACGTAAGTTCATGCTATGAACCACCTCAGCTGGTTCATCTCTTCAGAGCCCTCAATTTACCGCTAACAACGTATCACTGGTAATCTGGGCACCTATCGGAAGATTCTAATGCCGCACTAAGACATTTACACTTGGGATCACAACACAAGGTCGGGTCGGCGCTCAAGAGCTAGGTACGTAATGGGGTGCGTAATGCCGGTTGATCCCGGGTTTAGGGTGGCACGGTTCCTTTGGTTCCTTTTATTATTCATTATTTCTCGCGATTCCTATGTTTATAGTTGCGCGGTTCACTATAACAACTGAATTATTTCTGTTCAATGTTAAATGAGAAGAAGTTACTTGATAATTTGTTGGCGTGGAATTGTGTGTATTTTCGCATTTCAAGTCTTCTTCAAATAGGTTTGTGTGTCTACTCAGATGGAAGGTATGAATTCTCTTAGAAGCGAGTGTCCCCTTAAAATAAATTCTCTTAAAAGTGAGAGAGGTATATAATACAGCGTGAGCGCCGGAGGGACAGCGGAGGCGCGAACCAGGTCTCGAGAGCGAGGGCCGGAAGGCCCTCGCGAACGTAGCACGTTGGATCCGTCGGGTAGCGGACCACTTGGTGAAAAAAATGCGTTGGTTAAAGAATTGTGTAGGTTATAAAATTAAATTTGTAGCGTGAAAAATACGAATAATCAGTTCACTTAATGAGAGTACGTTGCTACGGAAATTTATACGTACAGGAGGTTTTGGAGCAGGGGGTAGCTATTCTCCCAATCTACCTTTATTTTAAATAATTATATTAATTGCTGTAACATCATGAACTTAACTACATGCGACTACTACGTATAAACCAGGATTCAGTTCATGGAGTCGATTCTCTTCTAATGAACCGAATCAGTGAATCAAAGGAACCGTGCCACCCTAAACTCGGGATTTACCGGGTGCGTAATGTCTGCCAAGATTACGCTTGGGGCCACTGTGCACTGGCCACGCACGCGGCGCCCCGTGGCGCCGCCGCCTCTCGCCACCGTCGCCCTTGCGGGTAGGGTGGGGGCAGCGCTTGTAAACAGGTAAGGCCGAGGGCGCTCCAGCTCTTGATGAGCCTCCTAACGACGCTTTCGTGCTCTCAATTGGCTCTCTGCCGCGCCACGGTATTTCACCGCTGCACTCGCCCGCCGAGGAGCAGACGACATCGCCTGCTCCAGTTACCACGAGATGGCTGAAGCATTGAAGCATATTGTTTCAGCCTGACTGCGCAAAGAAGAGGGTTAACTTATGAATTTTGTTGTAGGGATTACTTCCCATTGTCTTAAAGGTTAAGGAGCTTTGTGATTTAGATTATCGCCTCATGCGTTTTCTAAAGACGCTTTCGTACTCTCAATTGGCGCTCTGTCGCGCCACAGTATTTCACCGCTGCACTCGCCCGCCGATGAACAGATGACATCGCCTACTCTAGTTATCGCGAGATGGCTGCAGCATTAAAGCATATTGTTTCAGCCTGACTGCTTGAGGAACGAGAGTTAACTTATTATTAGTATTTTGCTGCAGGGATTTCTTCACATTACCTTAACGGTAAAGGAGACTTGTGATTTAGATTATAGCCTCATGAGTGTTCTAACGACGCTTTCGTGCTCTCAATTGGCTCTCTGTCGCGGCACGGTATTTCATCGCTGTACTCTCGCGCCAAGTAGCAGATGAAATCGCTTACGAGTATTCTAGTTACCGGGGGATGACTGAATCGTTGAAATATATTGTTTCCGCCTCTCTGCGCAAAGAACGAGGGTTAATTTATATTAGTATTTTGCTGCAGGGATTTATTCCCATTACCTTAACGGTTAAGCAGTCCGGTGATTTGGATTATCGCCTCATGAGGGTTCTACCGAAACTTTCCGGCTCTCAATTGGTACTCCGCTACTCCGCTGCTCTCCGCAACGAAGGGGCAGACAACATGGGCTAGCCGATGGTAGGTCGGCGCCCGATCTCACCATTCAGCGGGGAAGACCACCGCCATCTTTCGAGCGAAAGCACGCACTACACGCACGGGGCTAATGACCATAGTAGTGGATGCTTCCGGAATCAATGACAATCAATCTAATAATCAATATTTTCCAGACAGATACTGAACGCTAGTTAGTTATCTAGTTAGTGTAAAAAATCCGCCCCCGTCGGGACTCGCACTCTAGGAGTACCGCTGCAGAGACAGCGGAAGTGTTGACTTATCGCTAAACTATGCTTAGTTTATCTATCTTAATGATCAGTTCGTATGATAATGATTATTAGCAGTTGCACTTAGTCTCTACACTATTTGGCATAGTATTTCTGTTACTTTTGCTGAAAATACAGTAATATCTTTGTATATTTATTTTCTGGCGTTATTAAGAATCGGAGCTCCGGGATGAAATAAAAATGAATTTACAATTCTGTGATAAATTCTGTTGTGGCAGCGGAGATTTTATGGTACTCCATCTGGGGTCAGTGAGGTATCTACCACAATAGTGAATACTATTGTGGTAGTATACACTACTATTGTGGTAGATACCTCACTGACCCCAGATAGTTTATCATGAATTTACAAGTATAAAAATTAATCCAAGATTATTATCCCGCCGTTACTCACATTGTTAGGAAAAATCTAACAATTCTGGATATTTTCCAATTTCATTGACATATTTCAACACATGAACATTAATGCTCGAGCAATGCCTTCCCGCATGATTCAGCTCAGCATCTGTTCGTATCTTATCAGTTCTAAGAAGGGAACAATCTGAGAACGCGCTGACTATTGCGGCGCGTTGTGTTAGATATTTTCTCGCGCGAGTAATGGCGTTATATTTCAATACGATTATCGCATCGACTCCCTTCCCAATTTATTTACTCTGTTTTGTATATTGAGTGCTTATATGTACGTCAGAAAAGCATTTTGTGTTGATCGTATATTTCAGACGTGATATCAAAGATAAGATTCATAAGAGGGGGGTCGCTTGATAATATATTGACATGGAACAGGAGAAAAATAAAAATGTTGCTTGCCAGCAACTGAAGTAGGGGAGCAACCAAGGGAAAAATTATTATGGGCATATTGTCCGAAGACGAAAAACAGGTTCCCACAGCATTGCTGTAATATTTGCTCCAAATACCTTTGGAAAGATCACACAAGAAAAACTGTTTTACAGTGAACGTATTTCTGAGATAGCTTATTTTAGTTCGTAAATGTCACTGAATATTTCAGTTTGGTGAGATTATTTTGTTTATTATTTGTGATTGTGTTCTATGATTTGCCTTTCTTAAATGAATTTACTTTACGTAATACTTTATATTATGACTCTGATTTTTATTGAATGTTTATTATGAACAGTCGTTATGAGCCTGCACGTTTATTAATAATGAAACAAACAAACATAACTTTCAGATAAAATATAACACGCGAGTAACCGCGTAACAAAAATATGCGAGAGTAATGGCGGATTAATTTAAAATCTCTCTTAGCTTAAGAACGTGGCGCTGCATTCAATTTTTACATTTCTTCATGAGAGAATGATATTGGAAATAGTTCAGCTGGTGTCAAAACATCCAAAAAGACGCAAAAGTTATTTTTCATGCAACAAATACTTTTCAAAGAGAGAAAAAATGTTTTCTGTATGTTGGAAGATCCACATTTTCATTTCTATGAAACAATATCATATCTCCCGTTTCTGGATTGGTATCGCTTTACAATTCGTTCGCTTGTAATGCTCGTTAAAATGAGCAAAAGTAAGCGAGATAATTCACACACTATTTTGATTACATAAGAAAGACTTATTTATCGCGTCTCGTATATTAATATATATGAATAAAGCGAGCTAGAGATAGATTTTCCAGAAACGACATATATTTAATTTCACGATTGATTATGTCTTCTTTTAATTTTTTTTATTTTATATGATGTTATTTACGATGATTATTTATTTAATGTAGGTTTTCCCAAAATATATTTTATATTATCAACATATTTGGGGAAAAACTAAATTTGGGTAAAATAATTTTGAATGAAATATTTTTTAAACACTCAAGAATTCAGATCTACAAATGTATAACATTCTCGGACAATGACAGCGGTAATTCAACTAAACTCAGCAGTTGATTAGATGGCATGGTTGTGATTATTAGAAATTTAACGTGCTACGTACACTGTTTGGCAGTGTACTACCTTCGTTAAAAATGCAGTAATATCTTCTGATATTTATTTTTTCTTTCCTCACTCCTTATTAGGAATAAGAGTAGAATCATGACGTGCGAATTCATAATTACAAAAACACTTAGATATACAGAATATTTTGCATTCTTCTCCACGACTTCTATATTCCGCGATGCAGATGTAGCAAACAAGCTGTTTACGAGCAGCGCATGCTGACGGTAAACGTCAGCGGCAGGGTCCGGAGCAGCAGACCAAACGCTGATGAACGACTTCCCGCGGGGAGCGACTTTACGGCGAGTTAAAGTCACAACAGCCCCTTTACGTTGCCCTTATCGTGACCTCATGGGCCATATGGGGGAGTTCCGGTCGTTTCAACGTGAATGGAGGGCTCGATATCGTAAGTAATTCATGACAATGCCTTTCATCACTGCACGAACGTTCAATGGTGACGGCGAACTTCCCGAATACCGAAATGTCTGGTGGATACAATGGGAACTAATAGCGTAAATTTATTGCTTCTTAGTCATTGTTTTGTGACTGGATCCGTCATACGCGCATAAAGCACTTCCTACCGACGTTTTGACGAATAAGTTGCTTTCCCAACAAAAAGTCATTTTTGAAATTATTTTCAATATTCTAATGCAGAATTTTCATGTTATTTTCGCTATGATAAACGCAATTTATTCCAATACGCAGAACTGCCAATAAGATTCATTAATTACTGCATTTTTGTGAAAGAACTTAGGTAATTCAATAGTGAAAGCATTTTTTGTTGTTTTCCCGATAAAACTTGTTTAATCCTGCAACTTTGCCATTTTTAAAAGTACTTATTAATCAATTCAATTTTCTGTAACATCAATTAAAAACATATTTTGTTCAAAAGGTATACACATATTTGAAAAAAATTAAACAATGTTGATACTTTTGGCGTTAACTCGCAGGTATTTTTTTGTCGTTGATACTAATGTATGGCAATGGATTCTTATGTAACGTGCAGTATTATACTTACTTCTACATTTGGATTTTGTTGAAGCATGATACGACCATTCCGATTTACATAGATATCTAGTTTAACATTGCGTGTTTTCACTTGAAGATATCTAAATCGAAAATAAGTTTGATTACAATGCCACGGCACCACTGTGCGTATTCACATGCCTCGTGTAATAGTAAGATTTCGAATGTACAGAGACTTTAGTTTAATCGCAAGTTAAATTATTACTTAGAGTTATTGTTGGAAGTTTTTCTTTAACAATTTTAGCTGATTTCTACACGATTTGAGTAGTTGGTTGTAATTAACAATCTTATCTGACATTTCACGTTCGTCGTAAAATCTTCTGTTATCACTGTTTATATGAAACGATCTCCACATCAAATAATATATGACAGAATTTTCATGACTCTGTTGTAGCCATAGCAATTCAGAGAGCTATTTTATAAATGTTTGTAATGAACCAAACTATCCAATTCAAACATTTTTACACGGATACTTTATATTATAAAAAGTATACAACAATATTCTTTACGAATTTACTATTACTTAATATCGAGAAGATAATGAAAAACAGAATTGGATCGTTGTATTTATGACCACATTTTATTTTAATGAACAACAAATCTTGAACTGAATTCTTCCTGTTTAAGTGAGAGAAAAATTTGAGATTTTTTCACGTATGGATTACATATCCATTCTAATTTCAAAATATATTATATAAGTATCCAGAAACAGATAAGGATTATTTTACCGACTGAGATGGCTCAGGTAATCAACTGAAGTCACTGCAATGCCTCCGACTAGCAGGCTCTACGGTTCGAGCCCCTACTATGGCAGTATTTTCAACACTAGCCAAATAGCTCAGTCGCTGTCTGGGATTAGACTCTGCGCCTGCTATAACAGATAGTTTTATTAGTTTCTCCAATCAACGTGACGTGAAAGCTGGAACAGTATCATAACAAATGGTCCACGGATCACACGCGATCTTTCCTTACACTTCCTTCTCCTAACGTCACCTCTTACGTACTTACATGTACTACACTACCGCACACGTAGGGAGACCAGTTTTGAGATTAGAGCTTGTCCGGACTGAGGCGATGGCATATATTTTGATGGCGATGGTGGGAGATACTTTGTTGAGGAAAACCTCGCAAGCCGTCATTCAGGTACGTGTCGAATCTATTTAGTGGTAAGAACACCGTCATCTGCTGTGATAAGACATGCACTACTCTTATGGAACTTTTGAAAAAATGCAGGAACTCACTAGCACCATTCACCTAAGATTCAATATCGAACACTGTTCTCATTTGAATTGCAAACCCACCAATTAGCAATCGAATACGAATGAGCCTAAATTCAACGACCGTACAAGGAGTACTCCGAGAGCAATTGCAACCCTCCTTAAATAAAGTTCGATTTATTGGACTTGCGAATTTCGAGAGAGACATATTATTGCAATGTACGTAGTCGATCTACGAACTGGGCACAGCTTAAACATGAAATGGGAGGAACCGAAACCTGCACATTTTCCCAATTGGAAATTCTGAACAGATTTTCACGAGCTCATCGCTCGTACAGAGGAACTCAGTTAATCTGAATTATATGTGTGTTTCAAATCCTCTATCATCGATAATAAGCACACAGCCAGAAAACTTGAAGGATCAGTCTATCTTTCAAGAATAGTGAGTAGCTCAGTAACATCTAAATGTCTGCAGTAACACAGTATTTGAACAAGTTCTGTTTCCATATACGAACGTTGTATCGGAAAACAGTAAAATTTTATGGGCAATTCCAAAATAGCAATGCAGAAGCTTTAAAAGCTTTTCTCGTGATACTTTCGAAGAAGAACCATCGACGTTATTTTGGAAATTGAATAGAGATACAAACTTTAATGAAATTATACCTAAACTTTATTACAATGAAAGAATTTAAATTAAACTCAGAATAATATTTCATTTATAGGGGCACGTTGATTAGACACAAGTGGTTATTACAAAGTTTACAATTACTATACAAGATTTACGCAATGACTCTTTTTTAAAAAATATTTGGACTTGTAAAATAATGTTTTAAAAGCTTGATAATGAATTCTAACTTAGAATGGTGAGGTTTTGAACTATGTGTTACATCATAATAAACCGCGTACGATTTCTGGGTCCATATTCTTCTAATACGTAGTTGATTCCAGAAAAGAACAAAAGGTACAATTATGCTGCAATTATGACTTTTTTCTGCTTAGGTTTAAAGTGCCATAAAATTCCATTTGGCATTTAAACCAACATGTACAAGGAGAGTGTCATAAGACGAATGTTGCACGCTAATCCGAATTGAAGCAAACATTCTGAACACAAACATCTGGGGAATCTATTAAAAATAGTCAGTTTCATGCAGATGTGTCACGTTACAATAGCAGCTAACATCACGTTCAGGAATCTAGAAAATTCAACATTGAAAGCGTTTCTAGCAATCTACTGCCAACAGACTCTTCCGAATCAATTCCGCTCAAAACTTATTCTCATTTTATATATCTGTTGATATAGCTCCATATGCACTTGGCAGATATGTTACAAATCTAATTATCGGTAAATTTGACCCACACACGCCATTCAGGTGGTACCTTACATTCTCCAAGCAGCTCTACAAAACAAAGCAGCAAACATTCGTTCGTTTTGTTAACAATGGTCTGAGAGTTCTGCAGTTCATGCATTTCAAACATTTTGACCAAAGTAAAGTTCTTGTTGCCTATACTTGTACAGATGCCACAACATACCCTGTAGTTGCAATAGAGTTACTTAAGATCTGTTGCCATCTACAACGTATAGCAGATCAGGTAAGATTATAATTCATTGAAGTTAAAGTCGTATCTCTATAGCGAAGAAGTTTTATCATGGCTTCATCAAGAATATAAGCTATTGGAGAATTGCTTCCTAACGTCCCTCTGCCACCTCAACCTTCCTTCACTTTTTATTTATTTATTTATTTATTTTACGTCAAAAAAACAGACAAAAACTGCGTATGACGTGCTATGGGGAAAAGTGAATTGTGTGCACATTTTCAAAATTCTGTGATCCCTAGACTAAGTCATATACTACTTAAATTTTGAAAAGAAAAGAAAAAACTCCCATGTAATAAAATCTATTTTCAAGGATAAATAGGCAAAAATTTTGGCTCTTATCCATGTCCTTCGGAATAATACTTCCTGCCGCGACAACATGGAAACGATAATTTGAATAATTGTATTTCCCACTGAATTATAGAAGATGTGCACAGAAAATGAAGTTACATTTATGTCCAGAAGCAAAACAAGGGGTCATCGCAGCATTTGCTCAATGGATCAGGGAAACTGGACGAAAAACCTGATTGAGATGGGGGTCATTGACCCGGAAGCTGCAATACAATACTTGTTATAGGTTGTTTATACACATTTATACAGTCCAAATGGTAAATAATGCATTATGTATCATTGTTAAAATTAATGTTACTTTTCTTGTGATGCTCAGTATACTCTCTAATTGTATAGAAACAGTTATGCAGCAGAAACGATTTCTCTTGGGATTTAAACTTTTCTATCGAATATAATCGTTTAATGTCATCTGGCAAAGTGTTGTAAAATAATGTACATGTATTGTATGTGAATTTTGTAATGAGCTGTTGATACTGTCACCTGATGAATATGATTTCTATATCGAGTGTTATAGTAATAGACATCTGCATTTTCTGAAAATATATTCCCGCCCTTAAGCAAGTCATTTTTGACAAAAACCACTGATTCACAAATCAACAGATAAGGTAATGGTAAAATTTCTAGATTAATGAAGAGAGGCTTACATGAATCACGTGGGTGGGATTTGGTTATTATTTGCACAATTCGTTTTTGTAATCTAAAAGTCTGGGAGCTATAAGATGTATTTCCCCAGAATATTATGCCATATCTCAGGCGAGAATGAATATTCGCGAAATATACACAACGAACAGTATGAAGGCTGACTGAATTTGCAAGAATTCTGAACGCGTAGCATAATGAACTTAATTTTGTGTTCAATTGATTTAAATGGACGTTCCATTTAAGGTTTGACTGAATTGAGAGACCTAAAAATTTTGTTGCCTTAACATCAGTCAATGGTACACTGTTCATTTTCAATGGAAATTTTTATTTGAAATGGAAAACTGCATTTTTTTTTTTTTAATTTGTTATTTCGGAACCAATTTGAAACATCTGATATTGTACTATTTACGTTTTCTTTATTGCAAAGGATGTTCGTATCATCTGCAAAGAGAACCGTTCTTCCGTTTCGAATCGTGGAGGGCATATCGTTTACGTAAAGTAGGAACATAATAGGACCTAAAATCGATCCTTGAGGAACTCCACCTTACTTCCAGTAAGGTATTGCCACTCTCTGAGATCGTTGTTTAAGGCACGTTCATAACCAATCTAGAGCAATACCACGCATTCCATATGAAGGTAATTTTGAAAATAAAATGTCATGATCAATGACGTCAAAAGCTTTTGAGATATCTAAAAATAATCCAATAGGTGCCTCGATTTGATCCTATGATGAGGCGACATCTTTAAAAAAAAGAAAAAATAGCTGTTTCCGTTGATTTTGATTTTCTAAATCCATGTTGGTAATCTGAAAGCGCGTCGTGTTTACTGAGAAAGATTTCCACTCACGTAAAAAAGTCTCTCTAATATTTTTGAAAAAACTGATAGAAAAGAAATGGGTCGATAATTTTTAAATTTCATTTTTGTTGCCTTGTTTGAAGAGCGGCTTGATTTTAGTTTTGAAAATATCTGGAAACGTTCCGGTGCACAACGATGAATTAAATATGTCTGGGAAAAATTTTAATAAGCAGCATGTTACTACAGTACACATTTTTCCCAACTTCAGCATGTTCAAATTATACCCGATGGTATTCTGATTACTTCATCAAAACTATTCATTCAAGATCAAACTATGTCACGTGCTTTAGCTTATATCAGGAACCATTTCACATTTCTCCTTAAAATTATATTTAAATTGTAAGGACTAGGAAAACCATTCTCTAAAAGCATGCGTTTTCTGGAGGAGGTGACAGAAAAAAACAACAAAGAAGTGCCATGTAGCATTGAGGAAAATTGGTTTCAAAAATGAAGAAAAATGTTAAAAAGAATAATGGTCTGAAGTATCTGTGCACTGAGGCAGATATTCTAGCGAGAAATTCCAACTCGCTTGCAGATAACATCCCGGCAGAACACGAGTTGAAATTGAAGTATACACCTATCACTTCTGTTGTCTTTGAAAGGTCGTTCTCGGCGTGTAAACTGATTTTAACTGATAAGAAACCTTCTTTTTTGAAAACTAGGAGAAAATATTAGTAATTTATTGTAAACTAAACAATGGTAGTAATAATTCTAAATCGAGAACAAACAGTTACAATTGTTCATAGATAGTATTATTGCAAAAATAAAATAATGATAAAATCGCAGAATTGTCAAGCTTGATCATTCGGCTCATAGCCCGACTCAGCGGCGAGTGATTTTCATCTCTTTTTCGAATTGAACAAATGGCTATGAGGAAAGTTTTCAGATGCCCATTTAACCAGTGGGGAATTAAAAAAAAAAATTGTTAAAAAAAACCAAATGTCTAAACCTTGACGGCGAGAATGTATTAAAGTAACAATGTACATAGCTTTCATTATTAATTTCATTTCTTCTATACTCATCTTTTGATTATTAAGAAGTTTTAATTAACTGTCCCTCGTAGGCATGAGTTGAAAGAATTCAGTGGTGAAATTGAACTAATTCTCCGTAATAGTAAAATGTCTTTGGGGAAACTTAGGAATTTGTCGCATTTAAGAATGTGTACATACGTCTAAAAAATGTACAGTAATGATCTGCGCTCTTAAACCATTATGATTAAAATTTTAGACGTACACATTTTTAACCTTACACTGGGATTTGGGAAATCCACATGGCTGTGTTAAAGGAAGGTGAAAGAAGAGTTAATCTTAAATGGCTTCTGAAGACTGTAAATTGGTTTGATAAAAAAAACATACAAGAGATTGCAAATTTAGTTGTTGACGATACAAAGGAACACAAGAAAGGAAAGAGAGAAAAAGACAGAGAGAGGAATGGCAAAATAAACCGACCGAGTTAGAGAAGAATGATGAAAGAAAGCTGTAGAGCTGGTGATACAGGAGGCCGCATGATGGAAAGCACAGGCAAGGAAAGTAGAGAACTAAGGTGATCGGGCAAGTAAAATGCCCGACACAGCAGGGTTTATGGAGGTCGGAAGACCTAATGCTGAGGCCAACCGAAGGTGAGTCGTCGGCGGGGAATGATGTGGGGGCGAGGGGAATGCGCCGAGGCGACAGTGAAGGGGCAGCAAGGAGTGAGAAGGGAGCGGAGGCGGGGTGACCGAGGGCCAGAAAGCTGGTGTCGCTGAGTTCTCCGCTGCCGGAAATTATATTAAATATCTCGCATTTCATGCGGCTTCTGCCAGCGGACAGCGCTCCAGCGCTTGCCAACCCCCGCCGTGTTTCGCTGTCCCTCGCCGACCCCGATGCCTCCACCGACTCTTTTCCCCACTCCTGGCCCGCACTGCCACTGCCACCTTTCCCCGCGCGTCTCCTCTGCAGCCGCCACCACCGACATTACAACCACTTACACAGCAACCATCGCCATTTCCATCGCCCCGCCCCCTCGCACCCTCCTCCGCCATCTCTTCCATCATGTCCATTGCTTCCACCGGCCCTTTACTCACTTCTGGCTCGCGATGTCACTGCCATCTCCGCCGCTGCCACCTTCACAACACGTCCCCTCCGCTACGCCATTACAACCACTTACACTCTTTTCCCGCCCACCTCCCGTACCCTCGCTTCTTCCTTGCCCCCTCCACCACCGCCTCCTTTGCTCCAACGCCACCTCCCGTCCGTCTTCGCAACTTCCACCATGTCCCCTTCTCCGACAGTTCCTCTGCCCTTCGCCGCCCCCCCGCCACAACACCACGCCCCATGAACATTGTCTCCCCCCCTTGCCCTCCCCCCCACTTTCCTCGGCGCCTCTATTGTCCCAACGCCCCCTCGCCTCGCAATTTCCCCTTTGTCTATTACCGACTTGTCCAAATGCGACTCCTGTACCGGGAGAGGTGGCTCAGTGCATCAACTGATGTCACTGCAGTGCCTCTGACCGGGAGGTCCTAGGTTCGAGTCCCCGCAGTGGCATGATTTACGACACTAGCTTGTCAGCTAGGTCGAATTCAGACGCTGTCTACAGGAGAATTCTAGAAGCTGGCTGCACTGATCGGGAGTTTTCCTCGGTTTCTCCAAACAACACGAGGCGAATGCTGGAGTAATACCCTAACGGACCGCGCGAGATCTTTCCTACCTCTTTCTTGTTCTATTTTCTCCACTTACACACGTTTACACTAACGTGCACTACACAATGAACATGCCGAGAGGCCGGTCGGGAGCTTAGAGCTTGTCCCGGCTGGTGCGGTGTCTCACTGTTGGGAGATTCCTGGTTGGGGGAAACCCGGCTAGACGTCGGTAGGACCAGCGGGAGAAGACCCCCATCACCTCTCGTTGAAAAATCCTGCACTAGACGTAAGAGACTAATGACCTCAGTAGTCGACGTGCCCGGAAATACTAACAACCTACCAACCAACATGCCCTGCCACATCATCTGCCCTTCCCGCCTCCCATGGTCCCATGACCCCGCAGCCTTCGTCATCCCTGCCGACATTGTTGACCGCGCGGAGCAACGTCCACTACCACCAACGTCACTGTCCCACCGTCTTCCCTCGCCCCGTCGCCCTTCACTCGTCACCTCGTGCCGCCTCCATCCCTTGAGGACCGTTACCTTGTCGGTCCCCGTCATCTTCCTCCTCCTTTCCCTGCTCGTTCGACCTTACCCTTCTCCAGTCTCTCTTCCTCTGCGTGCGTCCTCTCTTTTGTCACCATCACCCGTTCTCTCAGCAACTCGCGCGGTCGTTCTGGCCTTCCCCCACCAAACACCCTCTCTCCAAGTCGTCTCCCGTTGCTCGCTTCCGAATTTCTTAGCGCTGCCGGGCCGGCCGCGAGGTGCGTGATCCGATGCGATCCTCCCCTCTTCACCCCCACCCCCCGCCAACAAACTCCTCCGCCTGCTGCGCGTCCACCCGCAATCGTCCGCCTGTTGTTTTACGCGTGTCACGCAGGGGGTTTGTCTGGTCGTCGACAGGTAGAATGGAGCCAATATTTGGCGGCGGCTGGAAAGGAAAGGAATGCCGGTGTTATTTTCCGAGTAACTCCTGCGGGGAATCTCTCTCAATTACCAGGATGCCAACGCGACGCAACTGGGAGGCCGGTTGTACGACACGTGCTCGGAATAGAGGTAACTCCTAGGAGAATATTTTGTGCTTTCTGACCGGCACGCGGGGGTAAGTGGACACATGCGGCATGAATATTGCGTTGGTATTGTGCAATCAAATGGGACAAACAATATGCCAATTTGACTTTCGTTCTCTGTCCTTTGGGAAATATTTATGTTTGTTTTAAATTGAAGTACTATTGGTTTAAGATTTTTGAAGACATATTTGTTTTCTAAGTAAATAAAACAGAATAAAACACTCAAAAGGTTACGGTTTTCATGTGTAGACATATTAAAGCAAAAAGTACCTTAGAAAGGTTATACAAATTATACTATAATGCATTACTTTACTTTGTATTTTTAAGTAGTCCGGAAATAAGGATAATTAATAACTAATAATGAAGTTGTAATTCACTTTTAAAAATATTGAAAAACGGAAATAATAATAATACAGACCTCTAACATAATAAAGAAAGAGTTGTTAGGTCCTTCGTGATAATTGAATGCAACAAGCACTCGCATAATTATAATGTATTCCAAGTCCAGTTGATAAGAACATTACTTGCAACAAGATTATTACTTCTTTAATTGTAATTTATTTAAAACATAATATACCTTTTCTTATTATCAATATGATGGGAAATAAGGGGAAAATAGCCCGAATTTCTCCAAAATGCTTTATCAAAATTATTACACTAACATTTAATGGTTATAAACATTGTGATGGTTACAAACATACTGCTTATTGTATTTACTAATTCACGTTTTACACCAATCGTGTTATTGTGATTTTTAATTGGACAGTGTAATCATTACTGCTTCTCTCGCAGTATACACCATTAAAAAACAGCAGAGATTCCTCTGAAGACAAATGGCTTATAGAAGGTTCTAACCGCAATCCGAGTTCAGCGCTTCTCTTAGATCTAGAAGTAGTGGAAGTAAGTGGAACAGAAACTCCAAAGAGGTCTGACATTTGTAATGCGTCGTGAGGTAGCAGTACTTACGCCCGTTAACTTCCACCATCGACGAGAAGATTCAGACCAAGAGACGGAACTAACAAATCAGCGAATCGCCATTGTTG
Source organism: Teleogryllus oceanicus (assembly GCA_964035755.1). Classification (NCBI taxonomy): domain Eukaryota; kingdom Metazoa; phylum Arthropoda; class Insecta; order Orthoptera; family Gryllidae; genus Teleogryllus; species Teleogryllus oceanicus. Next base: position 30,336,639 of record CAXIVR010000003.1, read on the forward strand.
AAAAAGCGGTTTCACTGCAGATGAGAAGATTTTATTGGCAAAATTTCACGATGATCTTTGCTTTCATGGCATGTGTAAGAACTGAACGTAAAACTTCTTCAAAGGTTTGGAAAGGCTTGTAGACCACTGTAACAAGAGAATCGAATAATCAGGGGAAAGCGAAGAAAATATTATTTAATCCATTCCGTTTATATTTGTGTAAATATATTGAAAAAAGTGCACCGTATACCAAATATAATATGAATGTTGTTACAAGGCGAAACAGTCACGAACTTAATGTTATGTAATACCTATTGTATTAATTTATCAAGTTTCTAGTCATTTTATTCGAAATGTTCCAGGCTTACGAATCTTTTAAAACATTTTTATGCCTTTTTTACGTGTGATAAGAAAAAGCTCGAAGGAACTGTATATGAGCTCTTCAGTTTATTACGAATACGTACAGGTCATGTCAAGCCTCGAATTGCGCAGACACGCCTTGGAGCGCGGATATAGTTTCCTTTTGCCCGCATTATTTAAACACGTGACGTAACGGCCCACCCATCGTAGTTTACTAAAAATTTATTAGCTATATATTGGTAAAACATTACCGCAAATTTATTCGACTTTTCCTGCTCTCATAGCAGATGTCAGCTCTACGCCCGCCACCTCGTGATCCATCGTTCTCAGTTTTATGGCGCTTTTACCTGGTCGTTTGGTTCGGAACACGGAATGGCGCGCATCAAAATTCCGAGTGTCATTTGAAACATTTTATAGGCCATCCGTTCCGCTGGCCCTGTCGAACCGTCATAGTGTCAAGGGGCTAACGTGAGAGTGAAAGCAAAGTCTGTGAGAATCTTCTACGTCGTCTGTATCAGCTTCCCTTTAACCGACATTCAGTATTTTTCTCACAGAAGCAGTGACAGAGAGAGATGGTTCTTGCCTTTCCTAATGTGGTTATGTTTGAAAGCGAAGGTATCAACGTTTTAACAAATCGAACTAATACTCTATTTTATTATCAATAGTAAAAACTGTCGGGAAAAGTAGTATCTGACTAAAGTCACAGATAGTTCTATCAGCGTAACTGATATGTTTAGTTTTAGGCACGTAAGAAAATAGAAAGAATAATCATATATCATTGGTTATTCTTTCAGTATAAGATTTCAGAATGATTCGAAAGTAGATATTCAGCGTGAAAATTTAGTTTGAAGATTATCAATTCATAAACTTTATCGTCCAACATGATTTCGCTGCAGAAATTAAACAAATTTGTGTGAAGGTCTTTTTAAGGAAATCGAAGAACCGGATAAATTTATGACAGAATGTTGAAAGCGTAGTTCATCATCACGGTCGTCTACCGAATTATTAACTGATCAATTATTCGGAGCTACCCGGGTACTTATATAATAGAACCGTCTATTGAACTACCCGGATAGACTCACCTTCTTAAACATCATCTTCGCTCCGACCTCTTTACCAGCTGCAGCGCTTCTGACCGGGAGGTCCTGGGTTCGAGTCCTGACGGCGGCAGGATTTTCGACACTAGCTTTTCATCTAGGTCGAATTTAGTCGCTGCCTGGAAGAGAATTCTAGCGGCCGGCTGCTCTGATCGGTAGTTTTCCGTGGTTTCTCCGATCAACACCAGGCGAATGCCGGAGCAGTACCCTAACAAACGGGCCACGGACCGCGCGCGATCTTTCCTTCCTCTTCCTTGTCCAATTCTCTCCCCTTACATACACACTTACACTAACATGCGCTACACTACTACATATTCCGGGAGACCGGTCGTGAGCTTAGAGCTTGTCCCGGCTGGGGCGGTGCCCCGCTGGTGGGAGAGTCCTGGTTAGAGGGAAACCCCACTAGCCGACGGTGGGTCGGCGCCGGATCTCGCCATCCAGCGGGGGAAGATCACCGCCATTTCCCGAGAAAAAATATGCACTACACTAACGGGACTAATGACCAAAGCAGTTGACGCGCCCGGAAACACGAAAAAAACAAACCAAACCTCTTTACCAGTCACACTCCCGCTTGTGCCCCCCTCTCTCTGCTAAATCCACAAGCTTCCTTCCGACCCCTTCCCTGCCCACTTCTCACGCGAGTCTTGCGACTCCCAGCAAAAATGGTGCCCACATATATTGCGGAATGCATTAGTAGTTGTTTATGAGATGAGTGATAAAAGTGACATTTTATTGCGAGAGTAGGAAATGTCGCAACACGAGGCCGACAAGCAGACATTCATTTTATTTTAATTCAAATATATAAATCAATTAATTGGGTAGCCTGTTAATTAAGATTAGCTGTAGCTAGTCAGATGAAAGTATTTTGTTGTCTTTGTTTCATTCACAATTTTATCGGATCATTTGAATATCGTCTTACTTTTATCACTAGTGATGAAAATTAAACATCTAGCACGGCGCGCATTCTCTAAAACTAACCGCTTTTATCTGTAGTTACGTAAAAAAACGTTGGAAAAATTATTTAAGTATCATTTTGAGACGAATACCCTCCTTTAATTCAAATTTTCTCCGTTGTTAAACACTACTCGTATTTTGAAACATCTCCAGTTGTGGAGTTTCTACTCCCATGCAACAACACATATATGCATCAACAAATCCAGTATTTTGTAATATAAAGAGAAGTTGTAGGGAATGGAGAGTAGTATTTTCCAGGTCGTGGAATATCAGTGTGAGAGCTGTAGTCATATATAAAAAACAAAGGTTCAAGAAATTTTCACTCCAAAATACTCCGTGTAGATTGAAAGAAAGAAGTAGAATGGGTCCAACGTTTCTTTTCGTAAGAAAGCGGATATACAAGCTATTGATGGGAAGTAATTTATAACAGACACGAATAACACGAAGATTTATTTCTTTTTACTCTTCATGAATGTATGGCATTGCGCCCACAAAAGAATTATTCCTGAAAATATTGCCTCAGGAGCACCTTCCTTGCTCGGAAAGTCCCATACCGCTGATCTGAACGGAATCCGCGACCGTCGATCCAGTTCTGCACTTTTCGCGCGCGGAGACCGTCGGCTCTTAAGAGTTTTTGTTTTCACTTCTCCAACACCTCACTTTGCGAGACTTTCCGAGAAGCTACATCGGACGGGGATCCGACTGCATTAGCCAATCCGCCCACCATTCAGCCAATCCACCCACCTCACACCACACTGCCCGTCCTCCTCTCTTTCTTTCGGCCCCGTCCACATTCTCTCTTCCCTTATTTAACATCCCTTCCCTACAACCACCCCATATCTCCATGTCTCCTACTGCCATCAGCGACCCGCCTCTTTCACTCTATCCCCTTCACCACTCGCTACCCGTTGCCACCCCCTGCGCAGTCCACGTCGCGTCATGCCCTCTCCGCTGCCCTCTGCTTCGATGTGTCTTGGCAGTTCGTCGCATTTTTTCGAGAGAAAAACATGGCTGCCATCGACAGCCTTTCGCCGCCGAGAAGAATTCGGGAGGCGCCATGGAGCGACGCGTGGGGGATGGAGAGGGTGGCGGAAGGGAAGGGGGAGCGATGCGGGCGCCGGGAAGCGCCTCCCACTGCAGGATATGCTTGCAGCAGGCAGTTGCGGACAAGAAGCTGCGAGCAAGAATGAGATAAAAGACTAATCAGCGCTACTAATAAAAGTGTGGAGTAACTCGAATATACCACAATTATTCTGGGAGTAGTTAGTTCTAGCTTAAGATGCACTATTGATGCACTATTGATGCCGCCTAAATCATAGAATAACTACACCTTTTCTAAAGCGAAAATAGTGATTGGGAACGTTGCTCCTTGTAGCATCTTTGACAATTTTTCTTTATTCTCTGCTGGGCAGTAGCGAGCGTCGACACCCGCCGACCACGAATGATCATATTTGTTTCCGTTTTTGGAAGGTGTAGTTCGTGGAATCTTTTGCTGTTGTGCAATATATATTAACGTGTTACTGTTTGACTGTTGTTTTTGGTGGTAGTTTAATAGTGGTATTTCTTATTTACTATTAAATTATTTTTTTAATTTATAATAAATTATTTTAAAATAATTTATTAATAACTTCTTAAATACTAGCCTTGTGACTCTCGGCAAAATGGTGCCTACGTATATTGCGGATTGCATTAGTAGTTATTTATGAGACGAGTGATAAAAATGACATTTTATTGTGAGTGTAGTAAATGTTGCAACGATGGATGAATTGCGACGCGTTTGTTTTCCTCCGCTTTGATTCTTTATTCAACGCGTAAACTATGTGACTGCTCGGTTTAGCGGATGCCATGGAAACTATACTAATTATTCCGAGCTCCAGATATTTTATGTTTATTGGTAGAATTGTTTGCTATTTTCCTGCTATTCTGCGGTTAAGCATAGAATAAAGTTTACACCACGTTTATTACTGGCCCTGAATGTTTTTATCTTCAGCTTAATCCGGTTTTGATTATCAACTTGAGTCTTGAATGTTTGTCGTTTGATCTTTTTAAAACTAATTTTTAATTCAAATACTTTCAAATGGTGGTTTAAAATCAAGAAACAAATAGTGATAAAATAAAATTTGAATATTTTGTGATGACAGTTGTTTCTAAGATTTCAAACGTTATCGTCGATTATTGAACTAAATAAAATCCTAGCTGGTATGAAGTACTTTCCTCATACTTATATGAACAAAGTATTACCATATTAACAATTTGGAATAGAGTTGTATATTGTATAAACTCAGTGGGTTTAGAAGGTACTGATATGTACACTCATTGTTTAACAATTTTACCTGTGAGCAAATATGTCGCTTTTGTGTCTTAACTATTTACCAACATCACCATCCTATTTTATGGACAATTGATAATATTGAGTTTTACTAAGATGTGTTCCTTTCCATTCATTCCACTTCCGGAGATATTTTTTGACAATTCCATTTTATTAAAAGCTGAGATTTGTAAGAAGTATCGCTTTGTTATTAATGGAGCAAAATATTATTGACTATTTGTGAGTTCATGATACAATTTTAGTAGCTAAGATAATGATTCCAATTTTCGAACTCCAGGAATCGTCAATTGGTATTTTTATCATAAATGTAGCGTGTAAACAACGAATCAACCGCAGAAATGGTGCAATATTAACTACTCGTCACCGCAAACATCAATGAAAACAAATAGCAATATCATAGACATTTCGCTTCATGGAGAGTTTTTATGTGCGCACTGAAGTGGAAATAAACGTTATGGACAGTATGTCGAGTGTGTACTAGTTGAAATATGGAGGGAATTATAAATGTTGTCTGTCCAAAAGAAACAAAACTCGTAATAGTATTGAGTGACACACAACTAGAAATAGCGTATTGGAGATATTCTAGACAAATAGGCCCACCTATCGTAATTTTCAATTTCCTGTAAATAATGGAGAATAATTCGAAGCGGTAGAGTTTTGATAAATATTACATGCGTCAGTTTTGTGTGATCTATGAAGGTGTGGTTAAATAATAATAATAATAATAATAATAATAATAATAATAAAAGCAGAGTTGTTATCACAATGATGGTTAAAATCTCTGCTTATCGATACACTGAACCAATACTGACACGTACCCCCTATGTCAGGGCCGCCCAACGATCTGCTCGGAGGAGGAACCGCTGCTCGGTCCCTGGTCTTTACAGCAGCTCCGGCGGCAGTCGGAGGAAATTACGTCACATTTTATCGATTAGCTGCTTGCGACACAGTGGGTCGTGTCTTGTATTTTGGGGTTATTTTCCATTGCTTGAACTGAAAATATATCAGTGCACTGGGATAGGAAATTCCGACAGAAAAACAGAATTTTTTTGTAAGATTTATGGGAAAATTTACAAGCAATACACATTTTTCTGTGATTTGAAAGTAAAAATAATCTATTATCAGTGCAGCATACAAAGAAAACTTTGGTTTTGGAAATTGCGCCAGATGTCATATTTTTAGTTATGTTTGTTTTTGTTAATGTTACTAAACAAACTAATAACGGAAATACTGACAAAAATGAGATTTCAATTTTAAAAAAATGAACCTAATTGCAAATCTATTACTTTTCTTCTTGCATTTCACATTGTCATCTGTAATGGTTCTTCTCACTCGTGATTTACACATTAAAAAAAAAAAAAAAAATTACCGCTCACATTTGTTCGTTGATACAAACATATGTAACAATCATGCAAGCATTCCGATGCAGTTTTTGAAAACATTTTTGAGTGACGTTCTCATAAAATCTAATAAATGTCTCTTTTGTTTGAAATGTTTCTCTTCATTCAGTGTCACACTGCAAATCCGTTATTTCTAATTGAAAATCACAAGGGAAAAAGGTTTAGAAAATATATTAAATTCTAATTGTAAATCACACAAATCCTTAAATCCGATTTAAAATTCCGAACGCAATGTTCTGAATACATCTACATATTCTCAGCTAAATTTGGGAAGAATGAGAGATTCTTTCTTTCCCAAATAGGCAGTTAAAGTAAATAAAATTAACCTGTTTTGTATATTGTTGTTTTACTGTCAAACAATATAGGAACATTGAAATATATCCAAAACGTACTTCTTGAACTGCATTGTTTTTTATAGCGTTCTCCTTTAGAGTACTTGTCATGTTCAGCAGCACGGTTAACCGTATTGTGTCATTGCAAATTAAACTTCATGTGATTTCACAGGTTTTTGCCAACCAAGCATTAGGCATAGCTGCCGCCAACTTTGAAAAAGTACTTTTCTTTCCACGCTGCATTGAAAATTGTCGGCGTGGACGCTTCGGTTTGCGAAATGTTGGCGTCGACTTCCATGTTTCCGCAACTCGAGTTATCGGGACACTGTGGCAGAAGTTATCACAAGCCGCGCGCCTCCGCGCCTCCCGAGACTTGCTCTCGGTAGCTGACATTGCACAGCGCTCCCGATTCGCACCGCTTGAGCAGCACTGCCCTGTGATTTGAAAAATCGTGAATATTACTGAAAGACTATATATCTAAGACTCAGCACACCGGAGTCGCATGTATCATGCCTTAAAGAATATCAAAACTGAACTTGTTTTAGAATAATAATTTACTCAGGCACTAGAATGTAACCGAAACATCGTATAATATGTCGTAATGTAATAGTTTCATTTATCTTCTAATTTTACTCTTTACTTTTAACATACCGGAAAGCAATAGACATTTTCTTCTGCGTCGAATCAATCACAAGACTGACCGCATTGCAGAGGAGAAACCAAAAAGAAGAAAGCACGTTCCCTATCAGACCCGCTCGGTAGTCGAGGGCGTATTTTGGGCATAAAATTCCTGGCCACCCTAAGGGGGCAAAGGCAGCGGCAGAGACGGTGAGATGGGATGGGATGGGGATTTTGGAGGGTGTGGTGGAGCGGCATGAGCATGAATGGGGGAGTGAGAACCACGACGGAGTAGGCGAGGGAGGTGGTGGTGAAGTCGGGGGCGAGCGTCGGGGGCGGGCGTCGGGGGCGGGCGTCGGGGCGGACGTCGGGGCGGACGTCGGGGCGGGCGTCGGGGGCGGGCGTCGGGGCGGGCGTCGGGGCACGCGTCGGGGCGGGCGTCGGGGCGGGCGTCGGGGCGGGCGTCGGGGCGGGCGTCGGGGCGGACGTCGGGGCGGACGTCGGGGGCGGGCGTCGGGGGCGGGCGTCGGGGGCGGGCGTCGGGGGCACGCGTCGGGGGCGGGCGTCGGGGGCGGGCGTCGGGGTCGGGCGTTGGGGGCGGGCGTCGGGGGTGGGCATCGGAGGCAGGCGTCGGGCGTCGGGGGCGGTCCTCGGGGGCAGGCGTCGAGGGCGGGCGTCGGGTGTGGTCATGGGGGCGGGCGTCGGAGATGGGGTTGGGGAACGGCGGCGAAGCGACGTCATGGCGGCAGCGGAGCGGGGCGACAGTGGGGTGGGTGGCGGCGAGGGCGAGGTCCGCGGCGGGGGTGATGGTGGCGGTTTCAGCGGAGGAGGTTGCGGCGGCGAGGCCGTGGGAGGCGGCGGCGCGCGAGCAGCTGGGAGGTATGTCGGGCATGCCGCCGATCGCAGTCGAAGGGCGCGGAAGCGGCGTCCGTGGTCCGAGCACATGCTCCACGGGCCCTGACCGCTCGAGGAACGCGCGCCTCAGGCCGGGAACGGGGCCTCGTTCCCTCCGACACGAACCCGCGTGCACCGCAAACAAAAGAGACGCACTTCCCTCTACTAACGCTGCCCCGGGACTTGATTCACCTCTGTGGGAAATTTATTGGAATATTTCTTCGTTCTTTCTCTCTCTCCCTCTTCCTCAGTCACCACAGTCTTTGTCTCTCTTATTATCCTCCCGTTTCTCTTTTGCTCTTTTTGCTCGGAAGGCATGTTAGGAAGACACATCACAGCACCACATAGAATCGTATGACTATGAATGAAGGAATGTCCTACAAGTCGGATGGCATCGGAAAATGGCGCCTGAGTTCGGTGTGTTCGCGCACTGCGTATTCCTATCAGCTGGAACATCGTTTAGTCATAACAGGGAAAGGATCATCAGTGTTTACATTTTTTAAGTTTTCTCTTGTTCCTGAAAGTATAATCATATTATTTTTTCTAAAAGAATATGTTAATAAAACAGTGATATATGTAAGTTATTGAAGAAATTATTATATATAATTTTTGGAAGAGAAATTCAGGTCGAAATACACCCATCATTTTTATGATTTTACAGTCTCCGAAACTTTAAGTAATAAATAAGGAAACACAGATATAATTTAATGATATCGTAGGCTTCCGCGACCAGAGTCATTATCTGGGATGTTCGAGTGACGCCGTGTCGAAGGCTGAGGTGCCGACGTTTCGACCGACCTATCGCGGTCCTCTACACGGGTGTGTAATGCCCCAGCAGTACAGCCCAGAAGAGGACCACGATATGTTGGTCGAAACGTCGGCACCTCAGCCTTCGACGCGTCGACACCCGGACACCCCACATCATAGATATAAATTAATTTTTTTTAAATTTTCAACAAGTTAATTTTTTTTTCATTTTACATTTAATATTTAATATCTTTAGTATGGAATTCCTCAAAAAAATCTCCAGGGGGCATAGTAGGTTCTCCAGGATAGAATTTACAGTAAACAATTTCTCTCGAAATCCCTCCATCCATTCCTACCCTTAATTACTTATGTCACATTCAAAAACATCTAATAATAACATTTTCCCTACTTTTTCATCCCTTAGTTCATCCATTTTAAACTAAAAATTTGCCAACACAGGCCTTAGCACAATCTGCACTTCCCTGAAACACTACTGCTGCTGAGGAAGGTAAAACTGGTGCGTTATCTTTCAGATCACTCGGATTATAATAGCCAACCAGGGTTCACTTTAGGGACTTGATGATTTGACACTGTTGATCGAGATCTTATCTCAAAATTCTATTTACACTCCATTTATATCATCTCTCGGTGGCGGCGGTGACAATGTAATGGTTAGCATATCGGACCGTTATAGTGAGTTCGCGGGTTCAAACCCCATTGAAGCCGTGGATTTTTAAGGGCCAAAAACTCCCTCGTACGACTTCTTTCGGAAGGGAAGTCAAGACGGTTGTCCCATGTTAGTACAACAACATGTACTGCAACTCCTCAGATTTACTACAGATCCTCAAGCCTAAATGAAGCCTCTGAGCTAAATTCAAATTTGCCTGTCTCGTCGCCCAAGTAAAACCTTGTTTCTCCCCTAGTTTTTGAAAAGAGCGTAGCAAAAGTTACGTAGTCAGACGGAGGAGCATGATGGCCTGAGTATCACCACGTAAAATAACGTATCTTCAATTCAATTCAATTCAATTCGATTCGATTCGATTCGATTCGATTCGATTCGATTCGATTCGATTCGATTCGATTCGATTCGATTCGATTCGATTCGATTCGATTCGATTCGATTCGATTCGATTCGATTCGATTCGATTCGATTCGATTCGATTCGATTCGATTCGATTCGATTCGATTCGAAAACGATTCAATTCGATTCGATTCGATTCGATTCGATTCGATTCGATTCGATTCGATTCGATTCGATTCGATTCGATTCGATTCGATTCGATTCGATTCGATTCGATTCGATTCGATTCGATTCGATTCGATTCGATTCGATTCGATTCGATTCGATTCGATTCGATTCGCTTCGCTTCGGTTCGGTTCGGTTCGGTTCGGTTCGGTTCGGTTCGCTTCGGTTCGCTTCGATTCGATTCGATTCGATTCGATTCGATTCGATTCGATTCGATTCGATTCGATTCGATTCGATTCGATTCGATTCGATTCGGTTCGATTCGGTTCGGTTCGGTTCGATTCGATTCGATTCGATTCGATTCGATTCGATTCGGTTCGGTTCGGTTCGGTTCGATTCGATTCTCTCAGAGGTCTTCCGAGTTGAACAGGAAATTCAATGTATCATCTCGGAGCTGTCCTCTGAACTGTAGGACACATGACATTACACAACGAGCTATGCGCCGTCATAAATCTGTCATCTCTCAGATGCCTTCCGACCTTTAGGGGTAATCAGTTTCTGGTGCATGCCGAGTACAAAGAGCTACTTCTCTTCTTGTCTTCCTATTTATTTTTCTGTCTTCCTATTTTTCCTGTTTATGGTGCTTTTTCCTGATCCTTACAACACTTTTTTTCCTTTTCCTGTCATTTCCTTTTTTTTGTTAATTTCTGTATCTCTTTGTCTCTTCTTCTGGGTCTTAATTTTCTGAAATATGTATGCACCATTTTTCAAAATAACTTATTTAATAGTATTTAATAGTTCCTTTGCTTAAGAATATTGTGTATTTTTTTTAGATATATCGATGACATTCTTTGCCTTTGGACAGGTACGATCAGACCATTAAACCAATTGTTTGATTTCCTAAATTCTTTTCATCCTATTTTAACTTTTAAAATGGAATTAAAATATAACCATACCCTAAACGTTTTAGACTTAACAATTTATTAAAAAAACATTATTTTCTAATTTTTGAAAACCCACCCAAACAGACATGATCATACTCTTAAATTCAAACAATTGCAATCAACATAAATTTGCAGTTTTCCATTCAGGGATCCACAGATTAATCAATGTCCCTATGTCAAAGTTAGAATTTAAGGAAGAATTTAACACTATTTTACAAATAGGTCTAAAATAATGATTAGTAAAAAATTTATCAAGGAAAAAGAAATTAAAGTAATAATTAAGAAGGCCGTCTCACAAAATCTATCACCTGAAATGAAACAGTTTGTAAGTATACCATAATAGGTCATATATCCAAAAAGATAAGTAGAATATTTAATAAATCTAACTTAAAGTTATCTTACAAAACGTTCAACACTTTACACTGGTTATTTTCAACAACAAATCTCCTATTCCCTTAAAGGAAAAAAATGGAGTTTACTTATTGAAATGTAACATTTGTAATTCTGCATATGTAGGACAAACAGGTGGGAAGTTTTCCTGTGTGCTAGATAAACACCTTAGATCATGGAGACTGAAACAAGAGCAATCCAAATTTGACAATCACCTTATTCAAAACAATCACTCTCAACCCGGATACCAATTTCAAAATTCTACATTTCGAAATAAAGGGAACAAATTAAATATTTTAGAAAATTTAAAAATTATACAAATATCCTAATTTCAATGAACAATCCCAATTAAATTCAGCTCCATTATACTTTCTGTCTGACTAGCTTTCATATCCTTTTATATTGCTCCTCACCTTCCTTCAGTCTGCCTTAGTACACCGTGCTTACCACAAAATGGGAACATACTATGACAGTTCACCATGGTTAATTAATGTATTTAATCCAGGTTCCTGGGGTAAGTACTTTAATTAAATAAATAAATTAATGTTAAAGTAGATTATGTACTTCCTTGTATGACGTAGCTATTCATATGTCAATTTGTGAATTTCATTTTAATATTGAAGAGCCACTCATGGGAAAAAATCCCGAAACACGTGTATGGATCAATTTTCTGCAAAGTAAATTTATATAGCCTACTATTGTGGTTGATACCTCTTTTATCCCGGATATTTTATCATGGATTTCCACAAGATTTTCGCTGCTACTATAGAATTTAAATGAAACTTCATTAATTGGTTCATAACTATTAACTATTTATCAACCATAAAATTTGTTCATAAAATTTATTTTGGTTCCATATGTAAAATTTACATATCCAAGAGAAATGTCACAAAACATTATTTGGAAGATGGCATTAAATGATCAGAAAAAAATAATAGTAATATTTCAAAGATATGACATTTAGTCACACTACTGGAGACATACTATTTCCACGATAAAAACAATTGGTAAATTGTTTTGTTTGAAGTGTGCAGGAGAATGAGAGATCCTTGAAATTACAGTAGTCTGTGCCGTCGTGGCAGTTAAAGAAGATTATAAGCGAAGGTCTCGACTAGCATATGACATGCTTAAATTACTTGGTTTAAGTTAACCTAGCAAAATAATCGCCTATTTGTTGCGATCTCTTTCATTAGCATCATTTGTGCTTTTACAGGTCTTAGTTCTACGTAATTAAATACTAGTATTCTCAAGAATTCCATGTAGTCTTACATTTTAGCTTTTTGCAAAAACGCAAACAAAAAACAAAAAAGAAGAAAAATGCGCAGGTCTGAGCTAGGGTTCGAGAGGAAGGTAATACTTGGGTTATACGAAAAAATTGGCACTTTTAATATTCAAAGTGTTCGTCACTGTTAAAAGAAATTTGCTCGAGAGTGCAAATTATGTATAATATATCTGGAAGTATGTTAACATCCCGGACACCAACTCTTCATGGTTGGCACAATTGTAAATTATGGCATTATCCAAAAAATTCACTGCAAAATCTATGGTTGTCTCTACCTATCTCGATATTCTGATGAAATTATTACAGTATATTTACGTTCCTCTAACAATTCCCGTTGGGACTATAAAATATTCAATTAAATATTCCTTCCTATGTGAGCTATTAACGGCTTGTGAATTATTAAACATATATGTATTTGGCGTAAATGGGCCGGTAGTCGGACGTCGCCGACCAGCTAGCGGTGTCCCCCATGCCTGGGCCTCGTTAAATTTCCATGCTTGGGGGGAAGAGCAACATGAGGCGAACATGACGTATTCTCTTAACCGTAACTTGCATGACCCGCCTGCTTGAGCTCTTCGTCACACAACTACAGAAACTGGAACGAATTTAAAGGAAAGGTACAACTCTTATTTTTGCCTCGACCGGTAATCGAACCCGAGACCACAGCACGGGAAGCTAGTACGCTGCCCATGAGCCATTTCAGAGGCTCAATTATTACACATAAACTCTTAAGAATGTTTTCTCGCCTGATTCTGTTTACGCAAGGGCTTTACTGCCCAAAATGTAGTTCACGGCGCGGTGCAATACCTTCCTTTTCCTATCCCAGCGGTGGCTCTGCCTGCATCAATGACGGAGTCACCTCCGACTGGGTTATTGCCTCGAAGCCTTTACGACCGCTGACGCCCTCTCAATCTCTTGAAGATACCTGCGCACCGACACGGCCATTTCGGAGACCGCAACTCTCTCACTTCTCCTGAGCCTTCGCCGTACCTCTACGCTCTGTGATCTCGTCGCTAGATCCATGGTTTCGCAGGTGTGAAACAAGGGATTTCATTCGCAGCATGAAGGACACCTTTCTTCATCGATTTCTTCTACCTTTTTGTCGTCTTCTCATCGCACATTTTCTCTCCCTTTATTCTCTTCGGTTTTAAGGAGATTTTATGTTTCATGTCAATTGTCGGTACGAATCAACTCATAAAGCTAGCGTCGCTGTTTTTTTTAATATAAATAAAGCGTCAATATATGCATATACATCATTGCGAAATTGAGCTTTCATGTCCTTGAAATTTACAAAAACCAGTTAAGCCTAAAATCTTCTTAATAATACTCTTACCCCATTATGTTCTTTTAAAGGGACTGGAAATATGGTATTGTCCAACACAATTGACCGGCTATAAACATTTACTTCATATTAGATTATGTAATACAAAATAAAACTGTCTGCATTATATAATATGTTCTTTTTATTTCCATTTTAATGCGTACGTTTATCCTTATTTATCATTATAATATAGTAATGAACGAAACGAGTGTATACAGAGGTGTATAATTGCATGAATGGTATGTTCAAGAAAACGAGCGACGATAAGAGCGAGTTTTCGTATATACCATGAGTGCAATTGTACACCTTTATACACATTTTACGTTCAATATTTTTTCGTTTCCATTAACGAATAATTCAAATTCTAAAATATTGAAGCGCATATTTTCCACCCGAGGTATGCATTTCGTGACGTAGTATTGCTTCTGAAAAATATCTATTTTAATAAGCCTTGCATTGCTCTTGTTTACACGAAATATTTGCAAATAGAAAGTTCTGAACGTATTGTGGATACCATATCAAAAGTTGACCAGGCAAGACATTACTTCTCACGAAAAATAAAGACAGGTATGCGAGATAATACATCATGTATAAATATTGGGGAAGGACTAGTCACCTCTGAAGCAGTTTTGTTATAGTGTTCTTTTCAGAATTGGTAAACACAAATGACGTTTTCATTTTTTACATTCGTAATTCTAAGACCAAATGTTTACATGTAAAACATTCAATTTATTCACGTTAAATATTTTACGTTGCTCCATACGTTAGCTAACTTAACGTATATTTCCCCATTTTACTTTTATCCAGTCATTGTGTATGTGTTGTACGTACGTAATATGATATGAAAATTTGTGTTCATGTTTCATATCCAAAATACCTTGGTTATATTTTCTTAATTACACGATTTGGTTCCGTTTCTTAATTCTGATTGGAAAGTGTTTCGTTGTAATCGCACGTTTGAATTTTAATTGCACGTGTGCTACTAACATAGAGATAATCAACTATTTTTCTCAGAACTAATGAGCATATTTATTTAACTAAACGAAAAAATGTGTTAGTATATTTTTTATTCTTAATATCACTTGCAGAGGTGACAATGGCATCGAAAGTTGAAAAACAACAGAAAAATATTTCTTAGAATATATTTAGATTTTAATATAAGAATTTGCTTTGATAAAGTACTATGAATATTATTGAATCTGTGGAAAGCATATTTATATAAATAATTTGTATAAAACTCAGTCATTACATTTCTTTCAAAGATACTAGTATCTCTTTCAAATCACAAAGAGAAATATAGATTTTTTGAAAATAATGCAGACACTTGCCAAATAATCATATACTTCTCACAAGACTTTTTGAATTTTTCCCCAAATTTAAACTCTCACGGGATATTAACTTTATTACAATTTTATGATTATAGATAATTTATGATTTAGAACGGTTTCATTTTTCTCTGAAAATTAAATGCTCATCACTCAAATAATTATTTTATTTATTTTAAACCGGCCAATTTTCTACATATTCGGGTGTTCTCCGAAACTAAACGTTTCACTTTTATTTTATCATGGCATTTCCCTATCACATTACTTTTTCATGTAAATTAACAACCTAACCATCTTCTTGAGCCTTCCATTAATTTTCAATCTCCCTCAGCCACTGAACATTAACGGTTGTTCTGGGGTTCATCTTTCTGTGAACATCGTTCACTTTGGTTAGTAAAAGTGGTTATGTGTTATGTACATAACCACTTTCACTACCTTCACTCAATTCTCTCCTTCACATCACATTCTGAAATTACTTTTCTTTCGTCACCAACCAGTATAACATACAGAATTGTGTTATGCAAACTTGACAAAAAATGGGAAGATCGTCAATTACAGACGAATCATTATATTAACTTACTTCCTTTATCTTTACTATCCGTTTTAGTAGTCAAGTGCAATTAGGAAATGATAAAGAGATGAAGATTCAAGAGAGAATGAAATAGAAATGGGGTGGAGAACTTCACTAATTTCAATCCCAGCGAATTTCGTCGTCCTCCGCCTAGAAGGCGCTTATCTCCATTATGCGATTCCTAGCGGCAGCAGTTGATCTCGAGAAATAAACCTCTGGGAAACAGCTGCGTAAGTAGTAAAAGGAAAATATTCCTCTTTCACGATCATCGCGATAGTTTGAAATTGCATTAAGCAAACTCGTGAAACGATCTAAGTCTACGATGTGATTTCAGTTCACACATTACGAACATTCGCAATCTGATTTCGGAAATTGACTCCGTGTGCCTAATAAGATTTAAAGACACAAATCAAATAACATTGCAATGTGTATTTACATATTATACTGAGAATTATTAATACTTTCTCTTCCTCAATCCATTTTGTAACCAAAAATAATGAAATTTAAATCTCTGACTTAATTCTGAATATGAGATTTTTGTTATTCCCTGGAAATCGCCTTGAGAGGAAGCACTTCAATATAGCAATGAAGTTAAATACAAGACGCACGGCCATATATATATATATATATATATATATATATATATATATATATATGCACACACATCCAAGTATATGTTCCAAATATTTTTGTATTTCTGCAACTTCCTAATTTCATTCCCAACCGCACGCTTCTGTCAGAATAACGGTATCCTTGCAACTTAATACATTATCGTCCACCTTTGCTGAGAGTGAATGGAAAGTATTTTATTCCTCAGGATTTTATTTCTTATAGAAATATTACGACAAAAAACGCGCGTAGCAAAATGACACGTCTAAAAAAAATTTCCATGTAACCCTTCTTCAATCTTTCAATTTACATAGTATTATTAAGAGTAGAAACTATTGCAACGGATATAAAATTTGGAAATTGCATAATTTCATAACAGTGCAAAATACGGGAATGGAATATACTGGCAATGAAGATATGATCAGGAATTTGATGTACAGTAACAATAGTCAGTAACAACAGTCAACAATATTGTCGTATCCCAATGAAATACTCAATCTTGTCCTGTTATTCATATATCACAATCTTTTACCAACATGAGGAAGATTGAATTCACTCTATAGAATGAAAATGAAAATGAAATAAAATGACAGTAATTTTATTTACGTACTCTCAACCCCCGTGTTGCCCCCCTGTTGCTCCCCCTTTTCCACAAGTAGCGTTGGTTGGCTCTACCTCGCCTGGCCTTTTCGGACCGGATTCTCTCAACCCTGTCCCTCGATCATTAGCCCTGTGTCATCAAACTTTGCCATCTCAGTGCACACTTCAGCTCATCAACACTCTCTGCCATCCTCGTCTTCACAATAACACCGCCTAACACAGAAGCATTGCGAGTTGTGTTTAAATAAATAAATAAATAAATAAATAAATAAATAAATAAATAAATAAATAAATAAATAAATAAATAAATAAATAAATAAATAAATAAATAAATAAATAAATAAATAAATAAATAAATAAATAAATAAATCGATAAATAAATAAATAAATAAATAAATAAATAAATAAATAAATAAATAAATAAATAAATAAATAAATAAATAAATAAATAAATAAATAAATAAATAAATAAATAAATAAATAAATAAATAAATAAATAAATAGATAGATAAATAAATAAATAATGAAAGAATGAAAGAAAGAGAGAAAGAAAGAAAGAAAAAATGAAAGAAAGAAAAGTAAAACGTGGTAATCCAAAACTCTGGATGAGAAAACTCCCATGACCCGAACCAGAAGGAATGAATTCCATGAACCATAATTTTAATAATATGTGAAATACACCATCTTTCAGTGAGAGTCCAATGAAAATCGGTTTAGTTGCTTTTGAGTCCGTTAGAACCTAAAATGTTTAATTTCAATAATTTGTGTGATTTTTTCTTAATAAAAGTTCCAATATTTCTTTTTAAAGACAGTCATAATTACATTTACTAAAACACATTTGATTGTTACATTCCAAGCAGTTATTTAAATTTAGAAATAAGAATTTCTAAACTTATAATTGAATTTCTAGACTAAAACCACTTGGATTTGATCTAATCGCATTCATAGTTGTTACTCTAATTTTATAGGTATTTTAGTTCAACACGATACCAAGAACTATTGAGACATTTGTAATGATTCTCTCATTCTGAATTCATTAAACGTATGTATTCATTTAAAATTTCAAATTTAAATTGGAAATAATTTAGATTACAAATATGGAAGCTTACATGTTAATTTTTAACTAAAAATGTGTTGGATGTGTTATAACGAAATTTCTGACTGTAATTGTTAATTTATAGGCAATATATTTCAATATGATACCAACAATTAAGAATACCTATAATTAAACAATATTATAATATTCTCTCGTCCAATTCCACGTTAAGTAATAAATTCATGTAAAATCTCAAATGTGAATGTGAATTCGTTATAATGTTAAACACACCCATTTCATCTTAGTGTAAGTTGTTTTAATCTATACTTATATTAACTATTTATTTTCCCATTTGTAGCTGACACATTGTTAAAATCCTGATGATGAAGGCACAACTCGACCTCTGAAACGTTGCCATGCTAATCTTGTACAAGATACTACTTGGAATGTATCAATCAAATACGTTTTAATAAATGTAATATGACTGTCTATAAAAAGAAATATTCGAACTTTTATTAAGAAATAGTTAATGACTGACAGCGTATATTTCATCTTTGTTGTGTGAGTTTTCAATAGTATATTCCTATAAATTCGTATCATAATATGAGAACATTAAGAACATAAACATAATATGAGATTATAACAGTGTCATTTTAAAATAACAGAGAGACATTCAATTTTACTAATACACTTGTAATGGTGGTCTTTATTTGTCTAAGCACCATCGCAGATTTCTCCCTCTGCCCTGCTGTACTATCGATTTCCATCACACTCTACACATTACATCACACAGGAAGCTTTCTGCCTCGAGCGACTCCTACTCCGGTCTGCAACCCACCGCGCCGCACTAGGTCTGCTGAGTGGCGGGAGCAGCGTGGGCGGCGGGGGGCGGGGCGGCGGGGGCGGCGGGGCGGCGGGGCGGCGGGGCGGCGGGGCGGCAGGGGCGGCGGGGCGGCGGGGCGGCGGGGGCGGCGGGGCGGCGGGGGCGGGCGGCGGGGCGGCGGGGCGGCGGGGGCGGCGGCGGGGCGGCGGGGGCGGCGGGGGGCGGCGGGGGCGGCGGGGGCGGCGGGGGCGGCGGGGGCGGCGGGGGCGGTGGTGGCGATGGGGGCTGCGAAGGCGGCGGGGGCGGGGGCGACGGGGAAACGTGCGGCGCCGCCACGGGAGATATGAGCACATTCCTTCTCGACGGCCGCAGCAGCGGGTGGTGTGGGGACGAAACAGAGGCTGGGATGCTGCCGAGAGAGCGCAGGAATGGAGATCTGGGAGAGAAGAAAGTGGTTCAAGGGTACGAACAAGAGGGCAGGAGAGAATGAGACGTAGTAGCAGAGAGCTCCGGCAGTATAGGAGGAACATTGCGGAAGGAAGGCTGCAATAGCGATGTGAGGTGATGGAGAATGGGGGATAGGACTGGGTGGTGGGGAAGGGACAGGAGGGATTTTTGAGGCATGGAGAGGGCTGCGCTGAGGCGAAAAGCAGTGAGAAAGAGACTGGGATTTGTTTCCAGGCAGGTCAACTGCTGTGACCATGAGTCCCGTTTGTGTGGTGTATGATTTTATCGGTCACATGCGTCTTTAACCTCTGTAAATATGCCACCCTGCAGGTTTGTTAAGTGCACTTGTACCTATCTGTATGGTAAAAAATTAAACATCCTTAGCAACGCAAGAAACCATCAATTCATGGCAAGTCAAGTGTTGTTTAAGAAAAAATGGCGATGTAGGAAACAAATCAGTTTCAAACAATCCAGAAGTAATACACATTCGTTTGGGGAATAATTATTCTTAGTTGTAACAATATTAATAGTACAATTAGAAAATGTATATTACGAAAATTATCATCATTTTCCTCACATTCCACCAAATGAAACTCTAATCCGGTAAACATATTTACTGATGAAGTGAATGTATCATCAACGGACAAACCCAAACCGAACGTCGTTTCTTTACGAATATTTAGGTTCAGTAAAATGATTTGCATCTCGAATCACGGTTATATGAATATATATATATATATATATATATATATATATATATATATATATATATATCACAAGCATATATCGCCCTACAATATTGTACTAACGTACAGCAGTAGCAGAATTCATGTGTTTACTATCACAGTAATGTTTTTTTTTCGCATTATTCGTGAGATTTTATGGCCACCGATAAAATACAGAACATACCACAAAAAGTTACAGTGTTATTACTGCCCCGTTCAAATTAAAAATCTCGGGTCCGCTACTCTCCATCTCTATTTTTAACTTTTCGCTTCGGCAGTAATAACACTCATAACATTATTGTGTGTTAATAGGTATTATTTCAATCATATCTTCTCACTGGATGGTAAGATTTGGCGACGGCCAACTCGTCGGCCGGGAAATTCCTCCTGCAGGTATCTCCCTCAGTCGGGACAAGATCTAAGCTTCCGACTGGTTTGGAGGAAAGAAAGATTGTGCGCGGTCCATGACCCGTCTGTTAGGCATTCGCCTGGTACTGATCGGAGAAACCACGGAAACCTGCAGATCAGTCGAACGCTAGAATTCTTCTGCCAACATCAGTTCAATATGACGTAGCTCTAATGCATGTATGTACCTTAGCACAACAGCTCTTCACCAGCTAAAGCCTACCAGCGGCGTCCCGGCCTTGCGGCTATGGGTTAAGGGGTACGTGTGATTAGCACATACCACTTCATACATCATATCTCTTGTCTTCTCAGCCTGAGAAGTGAGCTTTCTCATCGTCACGCAGCAGCGCAAGGAAAATGTTACTTATCAAGGAAAATGTTACTGTCTCATACTGAGACATTGCAAGGAAAATGCACAGTTAATGTTTGCCTCGACCGGGAATCAAACCCGGGATTGCGTCATGGAAAGGGAGCAGGCTAACCAACGAGCCACCGAGGGCTGACGTCGCTCTAACAGGGTCTCTCTTAGGGTTCACCTTCGTCAGGACTCTAGCTTTAGGATCTCTTGGTTGCTGCAGAGTCGGCGGCAATGAGGTAATCACAGGGTAATGGCAGAGAGCTGTGGCAGTGTGGAAGGATCAGCAAGAAAGGAAGACTGTGATAGCGGTGCAGGTCGACAGAATTGGGCGCGATGATGGTGAAAGGGCTGGGGAGATTTTTCAGGCACGGATGGGGCACCGATGGGGAGTGGAGCATAGGAGAAGGTGAGGAAGGGCAGAATATGAAGGGTTGATCCAAGCGTGGCGGGGCAGGATGGATTATGGAGGAGGAGAGAATGGGACGGAATAAGATAACTATTATCGGATCGGATTGGTACAGTACTGTGTGAAGTGACGAACAAGTGCAGTTTCATCAATGCGGGGTCAGGATAGTGCTAGGGCGGCAGAAGCTATGGAGTTGAGGTGCGACATAGCTCAGGGAGGAGATGTTGCATGTTTCTGACTAGAGTTAGTGTTTAGGTGGGGCGGAGGGTTGGGTAAGAAACGAGTAGGTGCTTTGTGGGACTGAGCGGTGAAGGGAGTCAGAGACGAAGCGGCTAGTGTGGGTGGGAGCGTGGTCAGAAGCGTGGGCGGGAGCGAGGTCAGAGGCGTGGGAGGAAGCTTGCGCGGGAGCATGGGCGTGAGCGTGAGCGGGGCGGGGCGGGGAGGGCGGGTCGGGGCGGGGGTTGGTGGTCGGGTCGGGTCGGGTCGGGGTGGGTCGGGGCGGGGGGGCGGAGGAGGGCGGGGCGTGTCGGGGCGGGTCTGCGCGTGCAGCTCACGCGTCCTGGAAGAGCGCCGGGCGCTTCCGTGCGCCGAAGCGGGCGGAATGGTGGAGGTTCCGCCGATGAGGTCTGCCCGAGAGGGAGCAAATCGATCGATCCAGGTACAGAATAAAGAGGATTCAATAAGAGCAAAGAGAACATACCTTATCATTAGTTCAAAATATTGGTCTTGAGATGCGTAATACCGTTGTACATTCGAGATCGTACATTCAGTTTTACTAAAAAAAAAACTGTTGTTTTTTTGGAAA
The DNA here is from genome assembly GCA_964035755.1 of Teleogryllus oceanicus. Classification (NCBI taxonomy): domain Eukaryota; kingdom Metazoa; phylum Arthropoda; class Insecta; order Orthoptera; family Gryllidae; genus Teleogryllus; species Teleogryllus oceanicus. The sequence continues at coordinate 30,358,582 of CAXIVR010000003.1, forward strand.
CGTTGACTTTATCGATTCTTTTATAACTATGGAGTGTATTATTAACAATAAAAACCAAAAATATTCGGTTTTCCGTTAATCTTGAGTTATATTTTACATATTTAATAAGTTTCTTTACATCAAAGAATGTACATAAAATTTTGAAAAGATCAAGCTGCCAATTGAAAATTTAAAACATCCTCAATAACCGCCATCAACATTTTGCGCTTTAAAATAAACTCCTGTCATTCTCGGATGAGTAATTACTTCGACAAAAAATGCCAATCTCAATTATTCTAAAATGTGGCAAATCACTCAAACAATTGATTTCCTTTTTTATTTTATTTATATTTTTAAGAGTTTGAAAGAGAACAGAGATTGACTAACAATCGCTTTGGTCTCTAAAATAATAATGAGCGTATTCGTTCAGAGAGTGAACTGCAAAATCGTTTTGCAGATTGGAGTCGAAGGCATTTCTTCCGTCTGTTCCCTTGTAGGTCGGTCGTTGCTTGCGTGGGAGCGTGCGCGGGCGAGGGTGTGGGGCAGGCGGCGCGCGAAGCACCAGCAGTGAATCTGGGCAAAGAGTCGCATCGAGAGGTACGTCCACCAAACGAAACGAGATCAGTTCCAATGGTGTTGTTACAGAACACAGAGTAAAGAGAGATATGTCTTTGCTGAAATTTGTGTGGAATATTTGTGAAACTGAGTTGAATTTGCTTATAAAATGATATGGTGTAATGAATATTCCCTCGTCAGTACCTGGAAATAATCCATGGGTAAGTCAGCAAGATATACATAAACTTATCATGTTTGTTCTATTTTAAGTGTTGCGTTTATGTGTTGTGGACTGTAAAATTAATGTTCTGTGTAATAAAATTTCCCTCACGAGCTTAAAATAAAATGAAGTGGCATTACGTTGAAAATCTAATGCAAATAATATTATATTGTGAAGCAATTGTGCTACGATAATTTTTTATGTGATCTCGTATTATCAACGATTCTTTTATTATTTTCAAGTGTTAAGTAATATAATCATAGCTGATTTCATGCAAACATTTTGCACATTTGAATTCAATTATGTATTTTTCCCAGTCAGAGACGAGTTATATTTGACTCTGATCTCACTGATTCAACGGAAATTTATTTCTGGGATTGAATTTGAGCTATGTTGAATGTTTTGTATTTTGAGTGGAGCCACTACATCGTTCGACCGCTTCAAATAATTGAGTCACAAAAACATACATAAAAATCCAAATCTTGAATTTTTGGAAATTCAAACTATTTAAATGATAATATATCTCACTTCATAAGTGTAGCAACGAAGGGTTTCAAAATATTGAAACTTTTAATAAAAATCAGGAATTTTTATTGATACTTGCCTCTAATTGAGCAACAAAAAAAAAAAAGAAAAGACAAATTTAGAACCGGGGATGCAATTTTTTTTTAAATGTCTTAGAGGTTTTAAGTAAATTTCCTCCTAAATTATAAACATTTATTTCAAATTTATGGACACTCGAGCACGATCAGATTGATTAGGAAATATAAATTTTATAAATAGTTTAGTGTCATAGACTGTATACATTTATGTAGACATAGAGTATATACGGCAGAGATGATGGGCAGACGAACAAACAAAGACGGATAGACAGACAGGCAAACAAACACGAACGAAAGAAGGTACAAGAGCGTACACACTGACAAACTAGAACGAAGAGAACACGTATTTCTGAACGTACAGAAGCGTACACCTGAATGAGCTGACAGGCAGACAGACGAAGAAACAAATAAAACGATGGATGAACGACTGAACGAACAGACAGTCTTACGAACGACTGAACAGATAGGCAGATATAAAATAAAACACGTTTCTGTTGTCAAGGACTTCAAAACGAGTATTACCACAAAAATAAGGAGGCTGATATTTACATTCCATGACTTTATCTACACTATGTAGGCTAACAGTCAATGAAGTAAAAAAACAAGTTTTTTAATTCATTTATAAACGAATATTTTTTAAATAATTTAGGTATAATAAATTACGAACGTTACAAAAATAATGAACTACTAAATTAAGGAACTTATAATCAGAAATGTTGTGTTTGCTGAGCTACCAAAACAAGTGATTTAAAATATTCTTGCAGTGGATTTCTTTTTTGATTTGTAATCGGTCCTCAATTCCCTATACATTGGGAAATAAAAACAGATTCGTTTTGTGTCCATTATGGAAATCACATTTTAATGTTACATTCGATATGACTTGTAAATAGCTGCGAATAAACATTCTTCGCATTTAAAATACTACCTTGTTTACGAATATTTCAAATGAATTGATTTATTTTTGTCACAAACAGTAAAAACCGTATGCGACATGTTGGGAAGAAGTATAATATGCACTTTTTCTTTGGATGAGAATCGCTACAACGCCATTTTAATACATACATTTTAATGATGAACGGAGGCAAAGTTAGCACAATTTGAAAACTAAAATTGTTCTCTCATGAGTAATACAAAATTTATTTGCATCGGGTAAAAAACTTCAGGTATGATTTTATAGAATTGTTCTCTCGCTCTCTCTCGCTCTCTATGAGTAATATACGTAGTACAGAGAAAGTTATGTAATTATGCACGAAAAAACGGCGAATTTTGGTGGAAAAAAATTCATTGGCGGGCTCGGGTGGCGAAAAAGTGCATTAAACCAGTTGTTAAATTAAGAGAAAAAATTCTCTATCACGTGGTGTAGCTAGAATCCATCTTTTGTGGGTCCTTGATGCCGAAAAACCAATTGGAAGCAAAACGTCCGTCCGTCTGTCTGTCTGTCCGCCCGTCTGTGAACACTACTAGCGCCTAAACCACACGTACGATCTTTTCCAAATTGAAGAAATCAATGTCGATCTGGCTCTAGTTGAAGCTTTGAAAGTTTGAGAAACATTCATTAAAATTTGTGGCTACTTTACATGAAGCCCCTGGACATTTTCAAAACTTTCTCAAAAACGACTCCAAATTTTTTCTTTAAATTTCTGGTAAGAATAGAGTAAAATACATTTATTAAGGTGGCAAAGGTCTGATTTGCGAAAATTTAGAGTTAACAGTGAAAATTAGACCTATGTAATCTTCATAACTGTATTTTATACTATTCTTACAAGAAATATAAAGGAAAAATTTCGAGCCATTTTTGATAAAATTTTGAAAATATCCCAGGGTCTTCATGTAAAGTACCTCCAAACTTTAATGAATGTTTTTTAAAATCTCAGTTCTGTGAGGCGGGCCTCATCAACCGGATCAAATATTTATTTTGGGAAATATCCTAGAATGGCTTAGGCCCTAGGATGGTTCACACACGGCCGGATAGACAGGGGGACAGACGGACGGACGTTTTAAGAAAAAAACTTTTAGTAAAAAGTAAAAACATCAGTTTTTCTTTATTAAGGACCCACAATTTGTGAAATCTGAATACATGACTTAATTTACTACATATGAGACAAAGATTTACCCACTTTTTTTCTCAATGAGGAACACAAAGTATTCAGCATACACACAGCACGAGATATTCCTTCGAAAAATCGTCTTTTTTGCCGGATCATTACATAACTTTCTCTATATTACATGTCTGTATACTTTGATAAGCTAAGAACCCTGGATTTAGCTTGAATAATAAAATCGGCATCCAGCGTCAGGAACAATTGCATTGAATGTAAACTCGAAATTAAAAAAAATACGGGACGTTAGGACAACCGATCAACAAAGTGTTCCATGTTTGGTGTCAGCGCTGTGCAGATGGGCACGACCCCGAACACATTATACGAAAAAGGTGTAGAGAGGACACAGACAGAAGTGATCTTGTATAAGGACGCAAGGCATCACTCTCTGAAAAGATATTGAAGCGAACACAAATAAGCGATTTGTAAGGTGCGAACGGATTTTCAGTGTGGGCTGGGTATTATTTAAATGATAGTGAGGTGGGAATTTATAGTTAGTTTGAGAGCTTGGTTTTGTTTAAATTATGGTAGTAAATTGTAATAGTAAATTTTATTAATGTAGTAGTTGGAATTTCGAATTAAAATGGACAACATGTTTCGAAGGGGTATATGCTTGGGTAGATCCGTTGCTTTGAGATTTTGCAATAAGCAGTTGAATATAGTCAGTCGTAAGTAGGTATTTTATACAAAACACAGATCGGGAAAGTCGCGACCGAGTATTGATTTTATGGAAGATATTAGTCCTATTAATTACGAAATCGTTGAGGACATTCTGGAACATTTTAAATTTATTTTAATGATAAGCAAAATATGCGAGAATCGGGATACGAAGAATTCCATGGACAACATTCCGCTAGTCAGCTGAGAAAGAGTCTAACAAGATATTGTTGTCAGCTTACGAATTATAATCAAACCCGTATGGTGTTTTAATGTTCTACATTGAAAAAAGAAATTCTCATGAGCTCAATAGAATTTTTAAGATATATATATATATATATATATATATATATATATATATATATATATATATATATATATATCCACAGCAGTAAAAATATTAGAGGGGAGTCGAAAAAGTAGTTCACAAATAGCTAGCCCACTGTTAGGCATGAGAAAAATAATTTCACGATACTTACGTACTATCTTTGAAAACATTACAAATATTATCTTTGAAGACTTGACTTATACATTATGGAAAGACACACGCTTTAATTGCGACGCAGTCTCTCACGAGCTCTCTCCCAATTAGAGAACTGACCAAGCACCTTATTTGACTGACATATCCAATATTAATTTTCAACTCATGAATGTGCATACAGAGTGCACAACTGCTTCATTTGTTCTTACCGTAAATATCAGACCACAAAAATAAGGGCAATTTAGATTAAACACAAATACAGTATTAGCGTCACAACGTCGAATAAGAATGAATGGCATTTAAAAAACAGGTGTATGAACGTAATTTACTGACCCTCAAAACCATCAGTTTTGCACTGGTATAAAAGCAAATACTGTGGATATAACCATTTAATTTTTCCTTTTTTGTAGTGATATTAAAATTTAGACTTTCTCTGTAAAACTTTCAATACCAAATAATGTTGTATAATTCAACAAATCTCATTCATGTGAAAAAATTAGAATATAATTGCAAATAACGAGAAGAAATTGCTTTGAGTATTTATATTATTTTAAGGTACCTCAGTGTTGTAGCCTTTCTCAGCTCCACGTTTTGAGTTCCAATTACGAATAAACCTCTTTAAAAGTCTACACCTACACTCACTAACATGAAAATACCCGAATAAATTCGCAAACGGAGCAAAAATCGCATTGATACAATTTGAATCTATTACCAAAAATTAAAAAGTAAAGTTTGACTTATTACATAATTTGTCAACAACATCATGGTTAATTTTCAAATTGCTTCAGAGTGTTAACATGTGTTCCATTGCTCAAAGCCAGAAGCCTTATCGATACACGAATTAACAATTGTAATTTAACAGTTATGCAGATTTCATTTAACGCTAGTATAAATTGCAACTTGTACGTGTTAAATTATACAATTGATCATTTATCTGAGATACAAAGTACTACAATATCCGAATTTATTATATTATTACTTGCATTACAAGTGGAAGCCAGCCGGTTCAGATGGTATGAAAACTGGAAAATAATCACTAAATAATTTTCAGTAATAAAATACACCTTAAATCTAACCGTATTCTGACGATTACTTCCTATTCTGATCGAAAGAACGCCTGTGCGCACCAAAAGCTCAAACTCCTGGGGAAAACGGTGAACACAATGGAGCGCGATCACTGCAGGGAACTTAATCACCCAATTGAATAAAAAGTCGGGAGATTTAATGAACCGGATGGCGTGTTGTTTTCTCGCTGCCGGCTCCGTCCAAGGGAAGCCAGGGCGAGAAATTGGTTGTCGGTAGCGTTTTTCTCTTCGCGTGAAAAGCGACTGCAGGGCACGCCAAAACTTTTCCCGCAGCTCGCCAACGCCGCAGCGAAATTGAAGGGGCCCGAACAACACAATGCCAACCTACATTTCCTCTATCCAAAATAAAGACGTTACACTTGTACCCAGAAATATACGTTATGATCCAAAAGTTGTACAACTACACAGGTGACAAAAGTCATGGAATAGCAATATGCGAATATCTTGATAGAAGTATTGCATACAAAAGGTATAAAAGGGCAGAAACTTTCATATGTACTCCAGTGATTCACGAGAAAATGTATGGCCGCAGGACGGGAATTAACAGACTTCAAATGTCGAATGGTAGGTAGAGATAGACGCATGGAAGAACCCATTTCGGAAATCTTTAGGAAATTCAATATTCCGAGATCCACAGTGTCAACCATGTGCCGAGAATACCTATTATAACCCATAACCTCTCACCACGGACAATGCAGTGTCCAATAGCCTTCCTTTAATGACCGAAAGCAGCGGCGTTTGCGAACAGTTGTCAGTGTTAACAGACAAGCAACACTACGTGAAAGAATCACGGAAATCAATGTGGGACGAAGGACGAGCGTATTCATTAGGACAGGGAGGCGAAATTTGGACTTAATGAGTAGTGGAAGTCCGTGACGAGTTCCTCTGCTAACAGCACGACATCGTCTGCAGAACCTCTCCTGGGCTCGTGGCCATATCTATTGGATCCTAGACGCACCGTGTCTTGTTTATAAGAGTCTTGACTTCAGTTGGTAAGAGCTGGTGGCGGGGTTCGAGTTCGGCGCAGACCTCCCGACGCCATGGATACAAGTGTGAACAAAGCACTTGTGCAAGCTGGTTCTGGCTCCATAATGGTTGGTTTGATTGATTAGTGATTATGAGCGTTTTAAATGCTAAGGTCGTCAGAACCATATGTCTTATGCATCTTTTTTCCTCGCTAGGTGGCGGTGATCTTTCCCCGCAAGTGAGATCTCACGTCATCCTGCTTACCTACCTGTCGGCTAGCGGTTTTTACCCAACCATATATCTCTCATCAGCGGGGCACCGCCACAGCCAAGACAAGCTCTAAGCTCCCGTTCGGTATCTCACCATGTGGTAGTGTAGTGCATGTGAGTTTTAGGAAGAAGTAGTTTAGGACAAGGAATGGGAAGGAAAGATCGCGCGCGGTCCGTGACCCGTTTGTATTCGCTCCAATATTCGCGTGGTATTGATCGGAGAAACTACCAATCAGAACAGCTGGCCACTATAATTCTCCTCCAGACAGCGACAGAATTTGACCTAGCTTTCTAAATAGTGTAAAAAATCCGGCCTCTAACCTTGGGCCTTCCTGTCAGAGGCACCGCAGTGATATCATTTGATGCCCTGAGCCATCTCTCCTTGTTCTTAATGATGTGGGCTATTTTTAAATGGAATAGACTGGGTCATGTAGTCCAATTGAACTGATCATTGAAATGGTTGTTCAGTTACTTGGCGACCATTTTCAGTGATTTTTGCGTTGTTTTTTGTTCTCAGGCAACGATGGTGTTTAATGGATAATAATGCGCTATGTCACCGGGCAACGATTGTTGACGATTGGTTTGAAGAACATTTTGGAGAATGGGAAACAATTGGCGAGCCAGTTTGTGCACAAAATTCAGCACCCACATTTACTCCGCACGCAATTACGGGCGGTTATAGAAGCAGCATTGCTCAATATTTATGTAGGAGACTTCAAGACATGTTGAGCCCATGTCACTTTGCCGGGAGAAAGGAGGTCCGATATGATATTAGGGAGTCTCCCACGACTTATTACCTTGGTTTATATTCACAATATTGAAGTGAGTGGATGTAAAAAGCAGCAAGAATTTTATATTCAGGAATAATGTACGATTCTGACTTGAACATCAATTAAATGGTTAATAATTCTCGGAAATAGGTGGATAAAGTCCAAATTAGAATACTTCATATTGATGCCGCATAAAGAGTAGATGAACCAACATGAGATTGCTAGGGTAGACAGTGTTTGTTACGGTGCCAAAGTACATCCAATATTATGAGATAACAATGGAATTGCAGGTGGTAAGTCTCTAAGGCTACTGAGAAGCGAGATATATATTCTGCGCTTTAGTTACTTTGAGCAGAAGTTTTGAAACTGATTTTTATTTGGCAGTAGTTTACTTTTCCTAATAAAGAATAGAAATATTAATTAAACTGGAAGTGTCTTTTGGCCACTTTTTTCTTTAAATTGGGTTTTACTGAAAAATATTACATTCTACATGAACCAGTAAAATCACCTCTTCATTCTGTCACACTTGGAGAGTGAATTTAACTTTAAAGCTTTACTACTAACCACTTAAAGCTTTTTTTCTACAGAAAAGAAAAATCATGTCAGATGTACTGCTACATCCTTTTCAACATACATAAAATCCAGTTGAATCGGAGATTACCTCACAAAGCTTTCTTCTTATTCTTCTTCGGCATTTTCCCGTTAGGAGCTTGCCGTTTTTACCCTCCACAACTTTCGATCCTCTCAATCTCATGGTTTGAGGCCTCTATCCTTCATAGCTTCCTGGATGTATTTTCCCCATTCTAAAACTGGTCTTCCTCTTCTTCGCCTCTCAGGTGGTTGCCATTTTAAGATCTTGTGTGGCCATTTGTTTTTTGACATTCTCTGAACATGTCCATACCACTGTAGTGCTCTATTTTCCAAGGTCTTCGTAATGGAACAAATTATATTCATCCTTCTGCATATTTCTTTATTTCGCACTCTGTCCTTGCGAGTAAGTTGTAGGTTTTTTCTTAAAAGAATTATTGAAATAGACTGTCCATTTTTAAAAGAAAACGGAATCATATACACAGAGACTTCTCTAAGGACAGACCAATCTATCAGTAATAAGAACATTGAAATTTCAATAACAAATAGCACTTGACGTTACGTCAATTTAATCCGCCTACTCCCCTACAGCTGAAAGCCTTCAGAAACATCCCATGCGCTTGTCCGGTACAAATTTTATTGAACGTCAGAATCTGACAGCTTCTACGATACGCTTGTCGTAACAGGACACCATCGGACATCCAGTGCAGTATTGCAAGGCATCCAATAAAAACTCTGTGACATGTTCCGTACCATCTGTGCCGTCTGCCAGGCACAGAGGCTCTCTCTAACAAGCCTCTCGCCTGCCGATCCGACTCTCGACTTCCGCTTCCTTCTTCATGGCAGTCCCCTTTAAGAGAGCGGGCAAATATTGGCCGTGTCTCAGATATTCAAAATGTAACTAAACTGCTCTCTCATTATCTCTGGTGCATTCGTTAGCGGAGGGCGATGGCGGCGGTGGTGAAGGCAGCAACAGGAGGTGGGGCGGGGACGGCGGTGGGGGCGGGGTCGGAGATGGGGCGGGGTGGGCGCTGGGATGGCAGCGGCGAGAGTGCGGCGTAGGATCGGAAGCTTGAACGATGGAAGGGAGAACAGAGGAAGCAAACATTATAAAAGCCTTCGAAAATTATAGAAGCATGTCAAAGAAAAAGAAAGTTTCGAAAAGATGGTAAAGAACTGAGAAAGTCTCTGTGGAATTAACACAGGAGATGAGCAAGAAGAGAGAAAAATAAGTGAAAACAATAATAACTACAGGGTATTACCAAGATGGTAATTTAGGGAAATGGATTAGTAAATATAAGATTTATTGTACAGAGACCATACGACGATACGCTCAAATATAAAAAGATGAATATAAATGTGCACAAGACATTTGCTTCTGAAACTGTACAGTCAAAGTTTTATTTGCCGTAGAAATGTAATTGGACCCAATTGAATGTCTAATTGAGGTGCTGAGTTGAAAAAATTCTTAAGCCAAAAATTTTACAGGAGAACTGTTATTAATTTTTGCTTATTTCTAAAATCCTAAATTTCAATTGTATTACGTAACTTTTGTCACGAATTATTTGTGGTGTTTTCTTAAATATTTAAGGCAAAAAGAATTAAATATATTAACATAATGTATACGTTATTCCAAAGGTAATAGAAATAAGTTTAGATCGACTGAAATATGACTTGAGACCTTCTCTGTGGAAAAATAAAATTACAACTTCCTTCACATTTAGAAACATTTATTTTTATCCATAAAATATATCTGAGTTAATAATTAATATTTTAGAAGCATAAGAAACATTCCCGAACTATTCAATAAAATATTTAGATTATATAAAGTCTTACGACAATTTTCATGCATTTTCATGTTCACACTATTACAGGGGAGAAAAATGTAATAAGTTAATGGAAAATAAATTATATTAGAAAATTATTTATTCCTTCACACTTCTTCGGCATCCAACTTTCGCAGACCGTCACTTTTTAATGTGCTGAAAAAACCCTGACGAGGTACTAGTAATTCAAAAGAAACATTTTAAATTGTTTTTTTCCTGTATATTTTTCCTGTATATGTTTCTTCGTCATTCTCAGACAGCTAAAATGAATGATTGATTGTTAGTAATATCGAGCATCTGAACGGCTAAGGTCATTATAACCGTAAGTGTAGTGCATGTTTTCCTTATAATGTGGTGGTGATCTTCTCCCACTAAGTGCCGAAATGAAGCACCGACATTGGCAGGGTTTTCCCAAACAGGTGTCTCCCACCAGCGGGGCACCCCCTCCCTCAGTCGGGACATGCTCGAAGCTCCCGACTGGTCTTCCGGTATGTGTAGAGCTCGTGAATGTAAATAAGGAGTGAGGATAGAACGAGGAAGAAGGAAGAAAGATCACGTTTTTTAGAGAACTGCTCCGGTTTCGCCTGATATTAATGGGAGAAACCTCGGAAAACTACCGATCAGAGCATCCGGCCGCTAGAATTCTCCAGTCAGCGACTGAATTCGATCCAGCTGACAAGCTAGTCGAAATCCTGCCACTGTTGAAACTCGAACCTAGGGCTTTCCGGTCACAGGCACTGTAGTGACATCCGTTGATGCTCAGATACACCTCTCCCTGTTGGTAGAATACATTATCGACATCTATTGAAGAATTTATGCATAATGATTAATATCGTAATTGATTATTTGAGAAAATTTGAAAATATTCGGATTATCCTGCTCAAATTTGAATGCAAGTACATCAGGAAAACGTAAAGACCTGTTTTTTACTAGTCTTTTTTTATAGCTCCATTTTATGAAAATTGGACATCCATAAATTCATTTTTCCACTTCTTGATAACTACAAAAGGTACTTTAACAGATGACCCGCTTGTCAATCATACTTCTTGGTGTGGCCTTATCAGTAAATTTTTCAGTGTCCCTCATACAAGAAAATAAACAGCTCAAATTAGAGAAATCAATAACACACACTCATAATTCCACATTCAGCCATCGTACGGCAGTAAGCTACGTCGCATTTATGGGCACTCTCGTAATCAACAATTTTACTACGACATTATATCGAAGTTTAAGTAATAGTGTCATGACAATATCTCCAATGTCACCGCTCAACTGATAATTTGTCGATGGAAAAATATGTACAAACGGTTCAATGGCTTCGAGAACAACCAAATGTGGGAGATATAAAATTAGGTTTTGATTAAGAGAAGAATGACTTCATAAATTCCGAGAATAATAATTTCAGCAATAATAGCACTAACCAAATACAATCTCTGACGCAATAAATGAAGAAAGGTGAACAAAAAAATTACACCAAAAAATAAGTGAGAGTGGAGGAAGAGCAAGAAGATGAAACTGGGAGACAAACAGTAATTCACCAAAAGGATGGAGGTAATAATTATTATTAAATGACAGACGAGACAGAAAAGGGGCAACGATAAACAAAAATGTTAAAGAACGCTGAGGCAAGGTGGGTGAAAAATGCAGAATGTAAGAGCCAGGAAACCCCTGGGCAGCCTGCCTTCGGACGGAGCTGCCTTCATTACACATTAACAATCAGCTCCCCAGAGGGGCCCTCGGAGTACGGTGGCGGCGGCGGGGGCGGCGACGCTGTGGTGGCCGTGGAGGCGAGGGCGGTGTTGCCGGCTGTGGGGGTGGTTGTAGATAAGGAAAGCTTGCCGGCGCGGTGCTCGCTGCTGTCTTTCGCAAGACAAATCGTCGTCCTCGGCGTCGTCCCGAGCGTCTGTCGGGTGATTACTTAGCGGAACGGTGGGAGGCTGGGAGTAAGCGGTGAGTCGAAGGTAGGTGGGAGGTGGGAAAAGGTTGGGGGGGGGGCAAGGAAGGGGGGGGGTGGGTGGGGGAGGGAAGCGGGGAGGAAGGAAAGTTATGATAGGCGGCGGGGAGCGGGGGTGGCTGGTGAGGTGTTGGGAGGGAGGGATATGCGGGTGGGCGAGCAGTAAGGAGAAGATTCGGAGGGATGCGCTTGCAGGAGGGAGAGAGGGAGGAAAGGGAAGGAAGGGCGAGCGAGTGGGTGTGGGTGTTTCAAGGGGGTAGAACTGAGGGTAGTGGAAGCGGCGGGAAGAACTCAACCAAGAATGCGAGGAGTTGGGGGAACGCGGGTGAGACGGTGGTCTCGTTTCATTTCGTTCTGCTTTCCAGATTTCGTAAACCCCTAAGCGTCGGGTTAGTCACGGACGGCCTTGGCGAGGCGGCTATCGTTTGGGGAAGTCCCGAGGCGCCGAAGAGAAGTTCAGCGCCCGCGAACACAAGAATGAGCAACGGAGGAGGCGAAAAAGCGCGTTTTTTACGGTCAGCCGGTTGAAGAATTTTCACTTTCTCTAATCAAGAAATCCGCAAAAAATATGTTTCCATTCTTTACAATGTTGAAGTCTCTATCTATCGTCCGTAAGGATTAAGAAAACAGCATAAAAGCAATTAAATATATCATTATAATTAATAATTATGTTAACTTTCACCATTTTCGATAGAGATATTCACTTTATTAAACTTTTACAAATCCTCTACCATTCCTCTTTTCAGTCATGAAAACCTACAATATTTATCAGTTCAGTTTATCGTAATAAAACTCAGTAGATAAAATGCAGTTGCCGATAAAAATAATTAAATTAAAAAACATACTAATTTTTTGAGCAGGAAAACACGAAATTCGACGCGTAGGTCGGCCTCACATTTCAAGTTCCAAGCAAGAGTACCAACTACATCTCTGTGGATTTATCATACAGTTATGGAAATGATGACGTAAACGTCCGGAGGCATACAATTATCAATCACAAATATATCTTTTACTAATTTTCTGTAGAAACAAGTCATTCTGTGTTTCACTTTCAGGTGAAGAATACGTTATAAATACTGTTTTTAATGTACGCACAAACTAATGAATGGATTCTGAAACGTTCATCTCTTTATATTTTACAATATTGTCCAACATTATCCTGATAATTTCGAAAGTCCTAAGTTTTAATATTTCAAGAGCCTAATTTTCAACACCCATGTGTGTTTTTTACAGGCAGACATTATCTCAGACGTTACGGTTTCGAATGCTGCAAAATATTGCCTTATTACTTTCTCTAGTGACCGCCTACCAGCCTCTCAATTTCCCGGTGAATATTGTAAATAACCGCTAGTGGCTGTACAAACAAAATCGGTATATGTTATTAACTCTAACGTTTCCGCGCTCACTGCTTTTCGTTAGGTTTTCTGTTCAATCGCTCAACTTTTGAACAATTTCATTCCCTAAATTAACCATTGGAATTTTTTTCCAGAAGTATACTAATATTAAATATATACTAGCATACCCGTACGAGATCTCTTGCATGTTCAATCCAAAACTCTTTATTATCTTTCCATATCCATATTAAGGGGAAAAGTCGTTAATGAAACTTGTTTTTTGTTTAAAAAATGTATAACGTTAATTTCAATGTACTTACAGAATATCAAATTAAAATAAAAAACCGTGAAATTGATGTTTGAAAGAAATGTTCAATAAAGGATTATTCAGTATTATAGACAGATTTTCTTGGAACAATTCACACCACTTCTCTAAAAATATTTTAAGTTATTATACAATCTTCGATTTCCATGTTAGTAACAAAAACCTTTGAGAATCTTTTTACCCCTGAGAAAGCTACGTAAATTTGTCTCTACGAAAATGCAGAATCCTGTCTGTGCAAAACTACTCATTGCAATACTATTAATTTTATTACCAAACTGAGAGGTTCACCTGTTCAATTTAATCGCATATAATATCAAGTAATTAGTTTAATATCTCATACAGCTGCAGATCCTGCCCGTCTCTGAATCGACGGGAAGAATCATACAGTAGCCCAGCTCACCCCGTCGTTTTGGCTTGTTAAGGAGGAGCACGTATGCAGCTAGCAATCCAACTATGGATATCGGAAGTCAACACTGTCTGGAATTAACGCCTACACCACAGATATATCTGTGGCGCACGCTCGTTATGTCAACGCCGTTTGGCGTTCACTGGCCAGAGGGCGTTGCTGAAGTACACTGAATTGTATGTGAAGTTGCATTTTTAAAAAGAGGTTAAGCATTTAAAAAATAATTAGGGTTGTTTCTTACTATTTTCTTTATATGAGGTCCAGAACTTCTCAAAACAAAATATCAGCCTTTCATTTAGTGGAGAAAATGCTTCATCTGTAGCCTTCGCCGACACAAGTGAATGTGTGTGTGTGTGTGTGGGGGGGGAATTAATATGGATTTTAGTAGAAATGAATGACAAGCAGCATGTATGTTTTTGATTTGGTATGAAAGTTACGGGGTTGCATCCTTGTAAAAAATTACAAAATACGTTGAGCGGTAGTCTAGAAAAAGACATGTCAAAAAAGTTGATTGCTTTAAAAATGTTCAAAATAACTTCAAACATGTGAATTTTCTGCTACTTTTAATAAATTTCTGTCAAAGTGTAAAGCAGTTTTAATGACTGAATTTCGAAAATTAATTTCTGATCAAATGATTTCTACTCAGTAATGACACAAACCTCCAGAAATCAATTTTGCGAGTGGTTGTTGTGAAGTGAAGACCATAGTTATGGAAACATTCGTAACGGTTGGAATTTACAATATGGTGAAGTTCACCAACAGAAAATTACTTAAGCAAGGAAAAACCAAGACAAAATATTTAAATTCCAGTATTTGGGATGCTAATATTTTACTAGTAAGAAAAAATATAAAATAGTTTATATGTAGTTTGGAAAATAATTTGTAGTACTAAGAAACAAAATGTAAAAAGTCAGGATCACATTGTTTTTTTATTTGACCGTCTAGATACACATTTTCGTTTCTCAAGAAATCCTTCTGCAAGCATTCAGAATACATCTTTTAATTTTTGAATTTTTTTTACATTAGTACTTTCTAGACATTTAATGAAAAGTGAAGAATAGTTTGAAAGTAATAGAAATATTCTTCAATACATTAAATTTCAACGGACACATTAATTTAATTTAAATAATTAATTTTTCTGAAAATAATTGAAAATTGTATCTCACGTGTTGTATATTTAGGGTATATTCGATAGGAAATTAAAATATATAAACATTTTCTTTTCCATCATATTTAACAAAGGAAGCTCTATCAAATGTAATCGGATGAGTCTTTCTAGACGCAGGGAACGCTAGAGTCACAGATCAACACATTGTCAAACGGCATTTAACAAGGAGGTGCACCACTGTATGATAAGTAAGTTGTGATAGCATCGAAAAACACCGAATTTTCAAAAAAGTAGTAGAATGTCTAGAAAGATCTCGTTCTGTAAATTATGGAGTGCAGACGGTTTCTTTGAGCTCATTGCCTCAAAATTTAAGGTTTTAAGGGGCGTAGAACGCTTCGTTTAGGAGTTATTAAACAATAATGCTGTCTGTGTGATGCGGGTTGCATTTGGCATGCATATTTTAGATTTATTTTTTTAAATAAATCCTTCACGTTTCTAAAGACAAAGTCTCCGTGAAATTCTCATTCTTTAGAGACCACATTTGTAAAGATTGGTTGCGCGTGAGAGCTACAAAAGATATGTATGCAACTGAAAAAATAAAAGAGACGATTCTCTCATCCAAACAAAGGGACAAATGCATATATTGTTTTCTTTCATTGTTCCACCTTGATGGATGGAAAATGCATTGTTTTTAATGATGTGAAAATATGATGTGGCAGGTACATCTGACGCTTGTCGAAATGCGTTAAGACAGATATTTTACGCTGCTCACACATTCTGCAGCTGACGATGTGCTAGGCGGTCTAATACTATAATGCCCGAAAGCTCATCATTCTCGGATAATTCTCAGAGTAAATCCTCTTCACTGTCCTACGTTCATCAGCGCACAATAATTAGCTATTACGTTGTAAGATGCACCTGTAATGAGAAAGTTAATAACACTAATTAACTGCACGTTGTAATGCAATTACTGAACATCAACGCTAATTAATTTCTTTATCAAAATGAAAATTGTATCAGACTTTTTGTAATGCATATTTGAAATAAAGTGTGAACAAACGTTATCCTTTAATTTTGTTAAAAGTTATCTTATATATTCATTGCAAAATACAATTTTTTGAAATTTCGTGCATACGTTAAAACTTTATGTTGAATACACACACAAATGGATCAAATAGTATATTTAATAAGCCAGAATTTAAGCTGAAAAGCAAATATTAAAAAAAACTGGAACACAAAAATAGTAAAATCACGAAAATTTACACAAAAATATGAATTATATACCATCCTAAAAACGCAAAAATAAAAAATACTGGTTTTCGATGAGCTAACTTACTTTCTGAGTGCAGTATTCGACAATAAATTTTCTTTCCTGGGATATTTAACTAAAATAAAGTGTAGAAAATATGAAAATGTAATAGATTCACCCTTAAATGCTTATTTTAGTATAATTTGATGAAAATAAATAGAAAATTAGTATACATATTTTAAAAACGATGAATAATATAAGATAGAAAACGATAGAATAATGAAAGATAATCTAACAACTTTTCGAATTTTCACAAACCAAGAGCAACGGCAAGTTAAGGAATAACAAAGAATAAAAACCGACCATTCCCCTAATCCAAAACACAAACATTTATTCTTTAAAGGTTAAGGATGTTCTCCGGATGTGGGGATTACATCTCCAAGAGATACTATGCCTGGACACTTACAACAGAATGAACATCGCACTTAACGTTCGAGGATTTCGCTGCTTATGTAGTTCACACGTTAATTGCGACAGAGAAACGTTGTGCTTTTACGACGTGTCCGACAAGGCACATCTGCGTTCCCCTTTACTGCAACTCGTTAAACACAAGAGGTACTCGAAGTTCAACCACATAGAAATGTTCCTTATTGGAATAATTAAACTTTATGAACTGTGAGGTAAAGAACTTGACATAACTCCGGGCAGATGCCACTTCTCGTACATTTAGATTTTAGTTTATTAAGATTTCTTACCAACGTGTAATCAATCTTAGACGCATCTATAATTATTAGAGCATCTACAGCAGTTGTAGATGCTCGTAAATGCACACTGTTAATGTGCATTGTAGATGCTCGTAAATGTAACTTACTTACATATAGTTAAAAACTTCATTACCCTCCTTCCACTCAACTTCTACTAGTTTCATCTATTGGAAGTACCTATTCAGTGCACTTTTTCAGATCCAACTTCACGGCGCCCGACCACAAACTTTGGAAAAAGGCTTTCTCCATCCCTGGCTCATATCTTCTCTTAAATATTTAGCACGAAAAGTGTATCAGGAAGATTAATATCCAAGATTTACCCGACATGGTGTCTTCTTGACGTTTCGTTTTGACACAACTCATTGATATCAATTGAAACACAGATGAGTCCTAACAGAAAAAAATATACTGTATATACTGAGGAAAGAAAAGTCTAAATAAAACCCATCAAAAAAAGTCTCATCGATTCGTTTTAGAGAGATACATATTTCTTTATGTTAATTTGTTGTTTAGGAACAAATGTATTTATACAAAACAAGTACATCTCTGCAGTGTTTGTCTTAATTTGTATGTATTCATGTGGTATCTTATTATTAGAACTTTAACGCAATAGATCGGCCATCAACAATTTTTTAACTTCCTTCGGACATGCTCTTCAGATACTCTCCTTTTAACGAACATATGCATTGCAGAAGTGCTGTATCGAGTGCTTCGGGAAGGTTAAAGTCGCCTACAGTAAGCCCTCCGCAGCGGCGACATTAAGATTGCTCTACTTTGAGCCACTCGGGCGTCCCGTGGGGTAGCGACCCTTCCTCTTATGCAGCGCCGACACCTACTGCTACTCCTCCCTTCTTCCTCCAAAAGGACAAGCTCTACAGAGGGTGTCTCGATTAAGTGAAAATTTATTTTGAATTGCGCGCCCAGAAGTAGAAAATAACACTAACTTTCTCGAAAATAAATTCTATTGCAAAGCTGCCTGCATTTTATACTTACTTAAGTGTAGATAAAAGTACATGAATTATATTGTGGTGTAATTAAGCTACAATCTGTGCATAAAAATTAGTTTCAGTTTGTATGATTATATAGATATTTATCTATTTTATTTGCATACAGAAACAAATGTAGAAACTCGTTAAAATATATCTATGTAATTAGTCAAAGACTTGTTTTTACTGCTGATAGTTTTTTAGTGCTTACGCATCAGGCTACTATCTCATCCTTTCAAGTGCTGCAGCACAGCAGCTCTCGTTCCCGGCCTCCTAGAGACAACTTTCCTTTTTCCTCCTGCCCTGCCACGCCCCCTCTCCGTTCCTCCCCGTGGCCACGGCGCTTCCTTAACCCGCTACCCGGCCCGCGGGGTAGGCGGGCAGGCGGGCCACCGCTGCCGCTGTGTTGCCGCAAGTTGTTATTGGTTTCCGGCTCTTAATTCGCTTCCGGCCGCTGCTGTTTCCAGGGCAACAGGAGCAGGCTGCGACGGGGGACCGCCGGCGGCGCCCGCAGCCCCGCCCCTTACGTAGGTCCCCCTCCCCCTGCGCCTTCTGCGCGAATAAAAAAAGGCTTCAAGGGAAATACGATACACGTATTCGAGCGCGAAGGCACCAGACATAGCGGGTACACCGTTTGTGCACATCTTGAAACCTTGATGTAACAATGGAGACAAAAAAAATTAGGAAAACATAGCATCATGTTTCGTTTGTTAGTGTTTCGGGGCGCGTCAACTGATAAGATCCATAGTCCCGTAAGTGTAGTGTGTGTTTTGTGGCGGTCGTCTTCTCACACTGGATGGCGAGATTCGGCTCTAATATACATGTCGGCTTGTAGGATTTCCTCTGCCGGGTTTCTTCCATCAGCGGGGCACCGTTCCAGCCAGGACAATTTCTAACATCCCGACTGGTCTCCCGAAATGTGTAGTAGTGTCGAGCATGTAAGTGTAAGTGTGTGCAAGTAAGGGGTTAGGAAAGGACAAGGAAGTGGTAAGGAAAGATCGGGCACGACCTGCAGCCTGTTTGATAGGATACTGATCCAACATTCGTCTGGTTTTGACCAAACAAACCACGCAAAACTACCGATTTCTCCTTCAGGTATGGGTCGTTGAATATTTATCCACCTGTATTTACTTTGATTTTTTCCAGGACAATGGGAGGAAGCTATGAAGAGCGATCACCGTCGACAATTGCGGCACTGACCGAAGTCAATGACGTGTTTGTCTCTCTTTCCATGTTCTCGCGTGTAAAGCAATCACGACATGAAAAAATACGCTCTTCTCCGCGTGATATTTTATGGACGAAACATTAAATTGAAGCAGGACCTCAAAATGAAGCGCAGACAACAAAATACCTACTACCTTTACTTTGGGGGTAAAATGTTTGGTAAGTTTTTAATACAATTTTGAACAACTATTCAAGTGCAAAATTAAAATTTTGAAGTATTTAAGGGATAAATTTGTACAATACTAAAAGATTATTGGATAACATCTGTGATCACAGGTAGATGCCATGTTACGGTTCTCTGCTGTGAAGCATGATTTTCTGGAAAGAGAGATTTTTGATTTCTCTGATTTAATTGTTTTCTGGTTTTTGCTAATATATCGGAGAATCACAATCACCAAATATAATATAGCTGTTCTACATATTAGCAATGTATTGGTTTCCTGAACTCAACACCTAAGAATACTTTCTATATGCTTGCACTTTAGAAATATTGAATACAAAGGAAAGAATTAGAAACTCGTGTGACTAAAGTACCAAAGATTGCGAAACAGATGAGAAAATATTTCGAAGTCTCCTAACTTTTGCTCGCAGCTTTGGGTTCTTACGTCTCTTTCCTTTTTCTAGAAGACTTTCACTTTTCTCATTCTCCTTCATCAATCTGGATAGAGCTCGATCCCACGGCGCCCATATTTTTTATAGCTCCTTTAAGGTGGGAAAGGGAGAGCCAAGAGGCCCGGAAGACCTATCGGAAAACACTTTTAACCCGGAATCTATTAAGGTGATCGAAGCCAAATTTCATATCTTAGAGCTCGCGGGAAACTTTTCCCGTAATGCGTCCCGATGGAGTATCGTCGCTCAAAAGAAGGGTGTTTTTTAGAGATATTGATGCAATCGGTAGCAAATATCTTGTTTATGGTAACGACTTTGAGCCGCAATTGATCTCAAAGGATGTAAAGTTATATTTGAAGTTATGAACAGAAATATTGGGGCTCATGATCAACAAAGAACGCCTGCAATTTGTTTATGTAATATTTTAACCTTCTGAAGTTTCAGAACAGAAAAACTCATAAATTAATAAATTATATGAATGTAATTATTATTTCTTGTTAAAAAAATATTTAAGAACTATGAGGGAAGATTTATATCTAACCCTTCGTCACTTGCGCGGATGAATTTTGTTCAACTTTGATTTTTGCGATGGCATTTCCTTCCAGTGCAATCTCTGAGCTTCTCGGCTCTTCTATTCCATCCCTCGAGTGTTTTAATATTGTTTATGAAACATTCGTTTTGTTTAGTATTAATTGTGAATTTCTAGATGCTTTGAATGTGGACGTCAGAAAAATGATCTGCTCGAATTTAACTAGCAAAATACCTTAATAAACAAGATACATGTTTGATAAATGTTCATTAAGATTAACCATGAACCGTTTTTGAATTTTTTAAGGAAAAGGGAAAAAATTTTAAATAGATTTTAAAAATTTAATTTTTTCCTTTCAGTGGTTTTAACTTTATCCATTTCATTTTTCCATTTCAAAGGAAAAATAAATATGCATTAAGAAATCTATGTGTTTGAAAAATGCATCGCGGGAATACTCGTATAAAAATTAAGCATGAGTATACTGAAAAGGTTAAATTTACACTAAAACTGTGAATGCAAGCTTTTGTTTTTCTGTTTGTTTTTTAGTTTATTTCTTCTTGTTCGACAATACAGTTTTTCAAGCGGATTAGAAATACGTAAGATTATTATATCACAATTTTGGATTGGCCATTCATAATATAAGGGAAGTTTAAATTCTGAAATAATTATTGATTTAATGTTATTGTTAATTAAGACGTTTTTCTGTTAAACAAATACTTGATTTCAAACTAAGGAAGTACCAAGGAAATCAAGCGAAAATTTGCGAAGTTTCAAGGAAGTAACAAAGAATCCTAAGTAAGTTTTAAAAGAAGTCAAAATTTTCTGATTATGCTTTCCTATTCACACACAAGATTCTATTTTCGAACCTCAAAAACTGAAGGTGACTTAATACGTTTTAATCATTTGGAATATGGTAGCCAAATTTATGTTATGCATCTCTTCTTTGAACGCACAGTCAGAAAAATAGGATGATTTGTGACTTTCCCCAAAGATAACAATGTTGCTGAGCCAACTGCTTGAAATTTAGTGCATGTTTTTGCTGTAGAAGTACGGTCAAATCTGATACACGACTTATCTTAAATTATCGCGTATATAAAATATCACACATGAAATAGCTAATACTCATTCGCCCCTAGTCATGGCAAACGAACGATCCAAACAAGCCATTTCAGTGAGAAAGAGAAAACGAAGATAAACGTCAACGTCCTTTCGCTAGACATGCTTCTATCCGATAAACACGATACTGCGGTTCTGTTCAGAGGAGCTCTCAGCCTTCAAAAGCGTAAAAAATTGTCCCACAGAGCTCGGAAACGATTGATTCAGCATTCCGGCAGCACATGGCGCTTAAATCTTACAGAAGCGGACAGCTCGCCGGAAGGACCTAGCCTTGGAAACATGGCCAGCGGAGGACAAGTATACAGGGCGATGCCGGCGGAGGACCCGACAAACAAGGAGCAGGGGACGAGGGATGAGAAAACGGTGGAATGGTGAAAAAGAGACTAGGGGCAAGGGCTCGGGGACGAGGGACGGGGACGAGGACGGGGACGAGGGGACGGGGACGAGGGGACGGGGACGAGGGGACGGGGACGAGGGGACGGGGACGAGGGGCCGGGATGCGAGGGGACGGGAGACGAGGGAATAGAAGACGAGGTGACGAGTGACAAGAAGACTAAGGAAAGGCGCGGAAGGAAGGGAGGGGAAGGCGACGAGGGAACGAGGGAAAGGGGATGAGCAACAAGGGGACGAGGGAACGGGGTCAAAGGACGATGGGCGAGGGGTGAGGCAGAGGGACTGGAAGGAGATGTCGAGGTCGCGCGGAGCTATTCCTTCTGACGCAGACGCTCAGCGCCGAAACCGAAAATTAAATTTCGATTTCGCTGCGACAGCATTTGATGTTTCAACGGCCTCGCCTACGGGCCCATGTAAGGCGGCTAAAGGGTCACGGTGGAGAAACAGGGATAAGAAATCAAAGGGAGCGCGGACTCATGGCCTACGGGGCGTCAAGGGCACAGCAGCTCTGAAGGAGTGGGAGGGTGGGAGGTGGTTCGAAAAAAGGGCAATTTATTGGCTGTTTTCCCGCGGGAGCAGATAAAGACTGGGGTTGATACCCGCACGATGAATGGGCTCAGCCCCTTGTGGAGATCTATCGCCCTGGGTCCCTTCGATCCCGCAAGTGAGAATGAGAGAGGGAGAGGCAAGAGATGAGAGTGGGAATGAAAATGAGGAAGGGAGGGGCAGAGAGTGGGATTGAGAATTAGAGAGGGAGGGAAAGAGAGGGGGAATGAGAATGAGGAGGGAGGGGAAGAGAGTGGATGAAAATGAGAGGGAGGGAAGAGAGGGAATGAGAATGGGGAGGCAGGGGAAGAAAGTGGGAATGACAATGAGAGAGAAATTGGTTATGGAAGAAACGAGTTGTAAATTCCTTGTGCACCGTCAATAAACTCATACTTACCTGTACAGAGTGCGTAACAGTAATAAACATTGTACCTGTCACTATTTGGATAAAAATTGTTTTATTCGTTATTACACATATCTTCCACATTAATTAATACGATTAACAGGCTCACGAAGCATGCTGATTTCTGTCCATCAGAGTGCGGCGCACAATTTC
Source organism: Teleogryllus oceanicus (assembly GCA_964035755.1). Lineage (NCBI taxonomy): Eukaryota > Metazoa > Arthropoda > Insecta > Orthoptera > Gryllidae > Teleogryllus > Teleogryllus oceanicus. Next base: position 30,381,778 of record CAXIVR010000003.1, read on the forward strand.
CGCTATCGAACTCATTAGAGAATCATTGATTCTTTAGTTTCTGGCGCGCAAATTCACATTTGTAGTAGTTTTACAAATATAGTGCACGTTATTCTAGAATATTAGTGTTCCTCCCTACCCTAAAACGTGACCGCACGTGCCGCATCTCGCATGTGTAAACTTACGGAATTTTCTACCTCCAAGTATCTCTCTCAACGGGGCACCGTCCAAGCCGGAACAAGCCATAAGCACTTGAAAGTTCTCCCTACATAGTATGTGGTTGTGCAGTGTATGTACGGGAGTGTGTTTATAAGGGAAGAGAAGGCAAAAGTGAGGAAGAAAAGGTCGCACGCGGGGTTTTGTTACAGTACTGCTCCAACATTTGTCTAGTATTCACCGGTGAGACTATACCCTAAAATACTACCGATCACTCTAGGAGGCCGCTAGAAGCGATTAAATTCGATCTACTCCGTAGTTATTTGCCACAATCGGCAACACCATTCTAGGATTTCTTGACCAGTTACGTTGTAGGGGCATTGGTGTCGGTGTTACTGAGAAATCGCAGATGGTGCACTTGGTAGAGTGGAAGCAAGCAAATGTGAGAAGGAAAGCAAAAATGTCAATGGGGCGAAGAAGCAATGGATTGGAAGTCACATGCGCGGTTATCTGTTCCTCTATACATTATTTTGTTTTTTAATTCGCTGAAGTTCTGTGGTTGAAAATGTTGAAGAGTCATGCAAGAGATAGGCCAAATTTGGAGGATATTATTTATGTAGCAGCAAAGAGATGATTCGCAAACTACCTGCGCGGTTATCTGTTTCCCATTTCATGGAAATTGCGGAAGGCGTGGTGTTGAAAACAGAGAAAAAAATGTGTGAAACGCAGCAATGTGTGAGAAAGATATTTTAAAAACGTATTTCCATGGAAAGATAATATACTTCAGTGTATTCAGTGTAACTGGCGATAGATTATGTTCACACTGATCCATTTATCAAATATAAATGTTCCAAATGTTACGAAATAAACGCAAAGAGAAATTTCATTTTGTTCAAACGTCAGAAAATATATCTATATTCATGTAAAACTTAGATAGCATTTTACTTTTGCAAACACGTTGTTTTTTTATGAAAGCATATTTGAAATATTTCTACCTCAACTCTCGAAACGAAATTAATAGTGTGGAGTAGTCATAATTACCAAAAACATATTTAAAATTATTTTACTATTGATCTTTATTTACAGTACTCACTTCTTCAATTTTCAATACAAATTTAGTACCACACAATTCTATTTTTACATGTCAGTAAAGTGCACATTTTCTTATTAATAATTTAAAGTGTGCTCATTCTTATGAATATTCTTGAAATGTTGCACATCGATCTCTAAAACTGTATCCTATGCAACATGCGTACTATCGTTAATTAAGAACAAAATATTGCTCTACATTTTGTCTAATGTGAGATAAATAAGAATTATATGATACCTTTAAATCTCAGAACATGAACAAGAATTATAAATTTATTTAGAATAATGATTATTGAAATGAGTCTATTCCTTTATTGTAGAATGTAGTACATTATTTGACCGAACAGTTGACGGGAAAAATCCATTTTATTTTAAAAGTGTGGTTAATAGTTCCAGAAGTGTTAATACAAATATTTAAAATTAAATGTTGTGATTGTAGTTCTTTTTTAAAAAGGAATTGAACAATAGTATTTCAGTTTAATTTTTAATGGATTATTGTTAATATGAATTAATTATAATTAATTATTACTATAACACAAATAATAAAACTTGTTTGGTTTTTCATTGAGTTATTTTGTGAATCTGGTCAATATTTTTAAAACTGTTTTTACAACTTCTTTTGCCTTATTGAAACTATTTTAACTTCAGATCACAGAGAGTTTCAGAAAGGGAAACTAGTGTAGGAGAGGGAAACTTGAGATGTGCGAAAAAGTAAAACAAAATATTAAACAAATATCGAAACTTGAAAATAAAACTCTTGAAACCGTACGGACAATTTCTTCAGATTAACAAACAAGAATTTAGCCCTTGGTTCGTGCAAACTAGGCTACATTACAATTTCACGACCAATACTCTTAAGATTCGGTACAAACGTACGCACTGGGTAGTCCCAATGGTTCACAATTCATGAGTTTGTAATAGCAATCGATAGTAATGACTGAGAAAGAAAAAAATAGAGGCAACCACTGGAGCTGACGTACAGCGATATATCCGCACTTACCGCGCCGATTAGCGTTAAGCAACAACGGAAGCGGAACCGCACGTGCGGCGGTGGAGCGCAATCAGACGGGGAGCGGTGGGAGTGGGGGAAAGGGGGTGGGAACGGCGCAAGCTGCAACCCAGAAAACCGGAAGGTTTTGCGGCGAGGGCATCGCTCACTGGAGGTTTCGGATTTCCCGGCCAAGGCTTCTCCCTATTCCCAGCATTCGTCGCTCCCCTACCACGTCGCCGCCCCCTTCCTTTCCCGTCGCTCTCCGTCCCCACCCTCGCCCCCCCACCACCAACACAACCCCTGCCACCACCCGCGTCACTGCAACCGCTCCTACTACCACCCACCCCATCCAACCGCTCACACCGGGAGTCAGTGCATCTACTGATGTCACTGGAGTTCCTAGGCTCGAGTTCTGACAGGGTCAAGATTTTCGATACAAGTCAGTTAGGTCGAATTCAGTCACTATGCGGGGGGAAATTGGTACGGATGGCTGCTCTGATCGGAAGTTTTCCGTGATTTCTCAGATTAACACCAGACGAATGCCGGAGCAGTAACTTAACAAATGGGCCACGAACTGCGCGTGATCTTTCCTTCCTCTTCCTTGTTCTATCCGCACCCCTTACGTACAGACACTTTCCCTAACATATACTACACATGCTGGAAGACCGATCGGAAGGTTAGAAATTGTCCTATGTGAGGCGGTGCCTCGCTGGTGGGAGATACGTGGTTGGAAGAAATCCCGCGAGTCGACGGTAGGTCGGCGCCAGATCTCGCCATCCCATAGGGGATCACTGTCAAGGAAGAAACATGCACCACACAGCCAAACCAACCGCTCGAGGCCCCATCCTTGCAACCGACCCCGACCCCCACTTCCACTTCTAATTCAGTACTTCTTCCCCCTTACCATCATCCTCTCCATCGCCTTCACTGCCGCCGCCGCTATTCGCTCCACAACAATCGCTGCCACCAACTTTCCTCCACCTCAACTGTCACCATCCCCAACGCCACCGCCGGTACTGCTGTCGTCACGTCGTCGCCTCCACAACCACCGCCACCTCCGTCACCTAGATCACCACCGCCCCTGCCACCCCCTTCGCCCCCGCTTCAGCCACCACCCCTTCTCCCATCCTCCTGCCTCACCGCTCCACGCTGCCGCTGACTCCACTGCTACCAGCCCCACCGCCGCCGCCCCGACTTCTGTGCTTCGCGGTCGGCGCGGCGCTCGACGGAGATTTCCCAAGGTTTTTTCTTGCTCCCTGGCGTTGGGGGCCCCTACCGGCACTGGGCTCCTTGTTGTTTGAGGCCGCCGCCGGCTGCCACGGGCGGCCCAACTGAGAGGCTATCGTCGCTATCACTGTCGACGCGGGCGCCAAGCTGTGGGATCGAATTGCATTGTTTGAGGACATAATTATTACTTCTTCCCTGTCAAACGTTAATATACACTGCTTCGTATTATATAAATTATTGTTGTTCATTTGGAAATACGGTCACAAACCTGTGACTTTCAACAGACGCTTGTGGGAATTTTGCGAGTTATTGGGAAGAATCAAGCTAATTAAGGATTATTTTTAGATATTTTCTGGAAGATATTGAATATGTTGTAATGAAGTAGTAACGAATATAATGTTTTTTCCAAATTGTATTTTTTAGTAAAATGCACTTCCGGCAACTGCTGCATAGTGACATTTTTGTGATGCACTATGACAAGGATCCATTTATTGAGAGCTTTCCATAACTTTTGAAATATTCAAAAACTTTCGAACATCTAAATTTATTTAAAAAAGGGAAAATAAACCATCTAATAGCCAATATTATGTCAATAGAAAAATTGTGAATGGTCATCTATTTACAAACATAATTGAGATACGATAGTTCGTATTAGTAAAGACTTTCAATGCAATTGCATTATACAAAATGTACTTCATTGTAATATTTTTAATGAACTTATAATTAGAATTATTAGTGGCAATGTATACGTCATGCCGGATTTCCCTCTTCTACGAGTTTTAGAATTCACATATTTAAAACAAATTTTCGAATATTGGAAAAAATCAGAATATTATTCTCATTTCATTTTCTTTAAAATTACGAGTACTTAATGTCAATTTCCTGATTTGATTTTATTAATTACGTGATTAATAGTTGCATATTGAAACTAAAATACAAAACTGATTACTCCCTTTATGTTTGAGAGGCTAGAGAGCTTCCCGGTGAGCGCGTACATATGTGTGTGTGTGTGTGTGTGTGTGTGTGTGTGTGTGTTTCTCTCCTAGGACTTCATACGGGCCAGTGTGGGATGTTGCGCATCCCGATCTTCTTTTCCTCTTGCTTTGTTGAGATGTGCGTTGGCGCCATCTCGCCCGCCTTCTGTCGTTCGTGCAGCGGCGCCCGACTCTTGTCATCTGAGTTGCCAACTCCCGGGCGTCGTTACTTCCGGTTCATTGTGTTCACTACTATATTGCATCGGTTGAAAAATATTTTATAACGTTAGTCCCATAGTTAAAGATACATAAGGCTGCAAGGATGTTATTTTCATTCAAGTTATGACATTCTGCAGAAAATGTCGACTTACAGCTAATTTTACTGTTAAAGATAAACAATTGGCATTCTCTGATACACTGATTCCATTATTATATTCTTTAAGTACAATGTTAAACGCTTCATTATCCAAATATGAAGAAGCAAAATAATAGTATCGGACACTCCAACTGGGAAACCGAACTTTATATTATCCACATTATTCTAAATAAGAAGATAATAAATTTTACTATCCAACGAAGAAGAGGAAGTAAACCAATGTTGAGTAAAGTAAAGTAAACCTCTTGAAACGAGAAGAACAAGAGCAAGGCTTGGCGCACTTTATAAATCATACGTAGGTCAACCAGCTTGGAAGGAAATTCAGGTTAGACTAGAAAAACCAAATTATTTCGGCCGAAGCGATCACACTCACAAAATTCGAACAAGGAAACAAAATTCAGATCTTGGGAAATTTTCCTTTTTTAACAGAACAATTAAAGATTGGAACAGCTTACCCGCAGCAATTTTCAAAGCTTTTCCTCTAAGTGTCCGAAGCTTTAGAAATAAGTTAGGACAATATGAGAGTAATAGACATTAAATGAGTAAGTGCTGTGAAGTGCGGTGAAGTGCTGTGAAGTGCTGTGAAGTGCTGTGAAGTGCTGGTAAGTGTAATTCAAAGCAAAAACAGTGTAGTGTAGTGTAGTGCAGTTAAGTGTAGTGTACACGACCAATATAATAAGTTAAGTTCAATTAAATTTAGAATCACCGACATATAATTATTGGATATCATGACAGAGTTGAAATATTTGTTCTAATACTTAATATCAGTGATAGTATGATTATTGCATGTTCGGCATGTACTGTACTAATTTATTATTATTATTATTATTATTATTATTATTATTATTATTGTTATTCATATTAATACTGTTATTATTATTGTAATTATTGTTATTTAACTGCCACCGGGTCATACACAATTGCAGTTCAAATAAATTGTATGTTACATACAATGAGAGGCCTGTAGCAGCAAAAGGGCTGCTAAACAAATCCACACAAAATGATTTTCCGAACAATAGCCTGAACAGTATTCAAGAACCACAGATAAAATACTGTTCTATAACACAGAAATAAATTAAATAATTTAACAAAACGTCCACAAGAATACTGCAATAACTAGAACAGTGTATATACATTATCGTTTACATACCGAGAATATTTTTAAAAAATGCTGTTCCGTCACGCAGTCGTGAGTAGCAAATATTATTTGGCGGGTGGCGTCTTCTTTAATGCATACCTCTCATGAAGTCAATGGTGCCATAGGCAGTGACGCGCGAAGTACGACAATTTAATCCGTACATGAAGTATAATGGGGGGAATGACACAATAGAATATTTGCATTTTTCAGTCAAAATCGAAAATGTTTAATTTTTTTTTGTATTTTTCCCGAGTTCCGGGGTATCCGAAATCTATAAGGCTTATCACAATGCCGGAAGCTGCAGTGTATTCTTTCAATTTATTCAGGCAATTGAAAATTAGTATCATAGATAACACAAATTACTCCAGTAAATAAAAATACCCAAAAGCATTTTCTACTACTTCGACGGTTTTAGTTATTGGCTTTAGCGACATTGGTTTACTTCCTCTTCTTCGTTGGATAGTAAAAATTATTATTTTCTTATTTAGAATAATATGGATAACATAAAGTTTGGTTTCCCGGTTGGAGTGTCAGATATTATTTTGCTTCTTCACATTTGAATAATGAAGCGTTTAACAATTCTTCGGAATGAAAAGTAAAATAAAACCAGGTAAGTAAAATATGTCATTAAATATGAGTTAACAAACAAACTAGTTGTGCTTTGACAGTTCATATTTTCTCGCGTTATTTGTAACACTCGTAATTTAAAAAATATTGATAAAACGTAAGTTCCACTATAAATTATAGACTAGTTATAGTTTGGAGCCAGAAAAATCACTTTGATTTAGAAACACGCATTTCTTTGACTTTTTTAAAGAAACAATATTCCGTTTTCCTATAGTATTGCACACTTTTGTTCCTTTTAAGAAGTAGGTAGGACAAATACAAAATTAATTTGGAGGATATTATTTACTTTCAACGGTTTATATATGTAGAGGTGGATCCAGAGAGTATTTAAATGTTGGTATGTGAGAAACAGGCCAACGATATCAAAGCCCACCAATGCCATTCGTCCACCAATGGATTTAATTATGAAACATTTTACGTTTTCGAACGTGAATTGTCTTTTTAAGAGCCAAAAAATGCTCATTTGAAACTTATCTGGTGTTGCGGTTAATCAATTGTCGTATTCAATATGTGGTAAATGTTTTCAATAAAAAAAAAAACGCACTATAAAAAGTGGAATTTGGAGGGAGGTACGTCGCTCTTGCCCTCCCATTCCTGAAGTCGCCCCTGTTTCCGCGTCTTTTTACCGTCGCTCGCGCAAGTCTCTCTCCTCCGCCGCTCTCTGCTGGACTTTCTTGCCTCGTCGCGCCGTAACTCGGCCCTCGCGAGCGCTGAAGGCACCAGCAGGAAATGATGGAGTCGTCGGCAGCCGGCGCTCGCCGCTGTTGCGCTGCCTGGTGGCGGAAGCAGGAATTATATGACGCGAGCGAGCTGTAAAGAAGCGCTTCCGGACCCTACGGGTATACCCTCGTCGCTACAGTCTTTTAAAGTACAAGTGATTGTGTGAGTATTTATTGATTCAGAGAGGGTCAACTTCTTGGAACGTAAGTTTTGTTATAGTACTAATGTTGTTGTACAACATTACATTATACATTATGTTGTTGTACAACATTACAACATTACATTACGTAACAATAGTACTAATGTTGTTGTTTTGTTATAGTACTATATCGCAGCAATTTGGGGAGTTTCTCCCCGCTGGAAAAAGAAAACCGGTGCTAATTTTCACATTGGCATGCAGAATTTCCCCCCTCCAAGTATCTTTCCCGCTCTGCCCCAACAGGCACAAGTTCAAAACTTCCACATGGTCTCCATATATGCGTCATAATGTAGTGTACGTGTACGGGAAAATTAGGAGAGGTAGGAGGAAGATATATGTGGAGCGGTTTGTGGCTAATAGATCAAGATACTGCTCCGGGCAATTCGACTGGCATTGATCAGAGAAACCGCAGGAAAGTGCTAGAGAAATAAGCCGACCAACAGAATTCTCTTCCAGGGAAAGGTTGAATTCAATGCAGCCATCTAGCTTGTGTCGAAAACTTGCCACACTCTTAGGCCGTGTCCTGCGTGAGCTACAACCGACGGCGGCGACAAGCGATAGCTTGCGTCAGCTTCAAGCGACAAGTTGCGATGCCGCGCGACAGAGCGCGTGGTGTCCTACGTAAGCGACATGAGGCTGCGACAGCGACAGCCGAAATGTTTGAAGGAAACATTCAAGAATTTTGTTATGTTCAACAAACTCTCCACAGATACTTACTCTGCCAGTTAGTAATAAGTGTAATTCACCTTCAACAGAAGCCCGTGAAATAAGACAGACTATTTGCAATTATTTCAATAGCCCTGCCGGTTTGGTTACAATAGAAACCTAACCTCATTTACGTCTACACCAATACTGGTATATAATACATTGTGATGTATGTACTACGCAATATAATTAGCATCTGACAAATTCACTAAGAATAATATAAATTAACATAATTCAATCAATAAAAAACAAACTTATTTGTTATTTTCAGTGCATTCGTCTCTTCCTTTCACAATTCGCCGCTTACAATTCTACTGTTACAGTTATTCGATCTCTTGTTCCACAATTCCCTTGTATTTTTCACAAATGCAGTTAAAAATTCCGTTATATCGATATTCGACATCTTTGAAATAGAAAATTGAAGATCAAAACAGCGAAACTATGCGCGCGACACAGCAACAAGCGCTGACAAGTAGGGACAAGATTCAAACACGTTTGAATCTCGGACGCCGCCGCTTGTAGCGCTTTCGTCGCTTCGTCGCGGATGTCGCCGACGCAGGACAGGCACATAAGATACTATGTGTTTGAAATTTGTCGCTTGAAGCTGTCGCATGTCGCTGCCGCAAGATGTAGCCCACGCAGGACACGGCCTTACACAATGACAAGCTATCAAAACAAATCACAAGTTACCCACCTCACTAATTTAAAATAATATTCGCACCGCACCGATTGCTTTCAATGTGTTCAGTTCAGTAGATTTTTAGAGAGTGATCATTTCCATCTTTTTACAAAATCACGAATTTCAACGCCCTACCCACACATTTGGTATGTAATGTCTCCGGGGCCATGTCTCCGCAAATGAACAGCGCTCTGCACCAAACATGGAATACTACATTTTGTTTATTGGTTGCCCTAACAATGTACTACTCGCGCAACTTTTTTTGAACGATGACCTTGCTTCCCCCTCCCTTGGGTAATAAACAGTTGAAAGCAAAAGCTCGCAGCGAGCACTGATGACAACATTTCAAGCATTAAAACATTGTTGACGCGAAATAGAAGGTAGTCAAAGCTACATGCTTTAATAGTAAAGAACTTCTGTTCAGGTTTATTATTAAAGAAATGGCTGAGGCAGGTCCAGATCCTTCAAAGGAGGCACCTAAACCTTCTATCTAGTGTCCCTGCTGTTGCCTACCCAGAGCGATGTCCTGGCCGCACATGTAGCAGGTTGGCTATGATTTTTCAGAGGTTGGTGTTACTGTAAATACTCTTGTGGCCAATTTAGTAACTAATACCCCCACTCCGCTCGCATTTCCTCAATCCATCGTTCAACAAAAGTTGCGCGAGTAATATATTCTTGGAATCCCGAACTTGCATACCATACCACCGTATTACTAACGCTTGATGCTGATTTCCCCATTCAAATTAAATACGGGGTTCCTTACTTATATTACCAATGCAATGCAATCATTTTCGGTAATTTTGTATTAAAATATTTTCAAATTTTTAGTTATAACAAGGGAAAAAATATTTCAAACACTTTCTGTTATTACGTTTCTTTTCCCGGTAACAAATGCTCATGTCCACTTTTGAAGTACTAGTTGAGTATTTACTATGTTGCTCTAAATGCTCAACTTCTATACATTGACAGATATACATCAATATTCTATACATTGACAGATACTAAAATAAGATTTTAAAGTGTTTGCCTGACTGAGAGAATGCCGGAGTTTTCAGTGATTATGCACAGCAACGGTTGTTTGTAAATATTCGATAAGCGTTAAAAGATAAAACTATCACTTCAAGGTTAAAAAAATATTTTAAACGTGAATCGGTACCCAAAGATAAATACTTTGCTGGGGTTCTTAGTTAAGCATAAAGTTAACAGTAGTATACCTCATATGTATACTATTGGTAGCCTTTTAAGAGTAACAAGATACCCGATGTTCGTAGAAGGAACCATTTAATAGAAGTGTATAAATACGAAATATATAGAGAGCAAAATATTGCCACTAAGTGAGGCAATTATGAAATATTCTTTTATAGAGTTTATGAAATTAAATGGCATTGCTATGGTACACACAAAACATATTTTTTTCGGCTATGATCCTTGACAGATGCACTATTTTAAATATATGTACGATTCAAAATTTCCATCTACTATTTTTTATTCAGTTTTTTTTTCAATGTGTCATTTAATAGGCTTTCGTGGGGAATATTGTTGTCTCATATTCTCGTCTATTTGGGAAGCACATTGGAGTTTTATTTGACCATCTTGTTTGTTTGTTGCACACGTCCGTACCATTGCAACGGTATATTTCTTCCGACCTTGCCGGGAGAGAGATATAACGTTTGCGACAACAAAGATAGCTAGAAAATAAGAGGAACAGAAAACAACTAGTGAAAGCAAAAAGAAGAGTTCAGAATTATGGTGCGAGAGCTGCGCAAGGCATTTAAAAATAAATCGCCCCCTAATTAGGGAACGCTAAACATGCTAGGCAAAGCAGCGATTAAGCAAAAATATTTGTGAGAATTCAACGAAAATTATCAGTCTTACTTAATATACTGTTCTGACACGAAAGTATTGCTACTCTTGTTCAAGTGGTTTATGGCTATTAACAGACATGATAATCAACTTTTTTATTTTATCTCAAAAATATTCTGCATACTGAAGCATTTATTCTTAAGAGAAGTGTCAAATTACGTACCTAAAATTTGATTTTTTCGATTAACTTTAACGCAGCATTTCTTCCTAGTTTTTTTTGCGTATTTTGAAAAATATTTCTGTCCTAGAAAAAATGTAGGTGTGTATATTATTAAAGTAATACACAACATCTATTGTCACTGAAAAATATTTTTAAAGAAGAAAGATGCTCTTGATTCTTTAGAAGATAGAAGTATTTAATCCTATCAACACAATTGTTTCAGAGTAGCCAATTCGTACTCAATCTTGGTGCTCCTATCGAGGGGTCTCTTTTTTGTAAATTAACTTTAAGTCATGCCATTTATTACGAGGTCAAAGTGGAAAATATCAAACATTTCTAAATAGAATAAACCATCTAATTCGAGAGAAGAGGAATAAACTGATAAAACAAAAAAACCTTATAAATAGAAATAAAACAAGTTAATTAATCAAGTTACGCATGGTAGTAAGCACGTCGAACAAATAATATCAAATAGAATTTAGAAATATCTTCTTAAGTCACTCAGTAGGCAGCCAAGAAATTGTTTGGGAGCAACGGTGCCCTAAATTCTATGTGATCTCTCTTTTCTTCTTTCTTCCCGTTTTCATAACTGGGTTTCCGCATCTATTCTCATAAAACGTGTTTGATAAACTTTCTTTGTTTCTTATAACGAGATTTACGGAAAAACGTCTGAAAATTTGCAGTCACCCTCTTTTTTTACAATACGTACTAAGCAGATGAGGAAAGAACTTTCTTTACTATAAAGAAGTCTTTATCTTGAACAGGATTAAGAAGTTTTAGAAGCGTAAGCACAGCAAGGAAATGAAAAATTACACCTCCCGTGCCAGGCAAAAAGCGTATGCTGCTTTTGAAATACTTTCCTCTTAAACAACGTCAACGTATTATATTCATGAATGAACCACACGGAAGGGATATTTAAATGCGTAATTTTGAACTGTGGAGGTGTTCTTCATCAGAAAGTATACTTGTTTCACATAATAAATATGTATGTATATAACTACTGAATCCTTTCCTCAGTTCCGTCGTATTTGAAATGAAGGGAAATAGTAGCAAAGAAGTAGATGAGTCAACGTATTTAACAATTTTGTTGGAAAACCGTAAGTGTAAAAACATAGAAGTGATATGTATTAAATGCTGACGGTGATTTCTGATTAATCCTCACATGTTAAAAAAATCCAATGCTTGATTAAATTCTCTGTTACTGTACATTAGACCACGCATGTTAAGATCGCAGGAAAGGTAACAAGCTTACTAGAGTCGCGAGCTCTGTGTCCAGAGAAATTGTCGCGAGATTTAAAAATAGGGGTTGTACAAAAGCTACAGAATGGCGGTATGGCACTGGATACCTACAGTGTTTGGGAGAAGTTACTTGTGAATTAGCGTCACAAATTTAGCTATATTAATTTCTATTTTCTCTTTAAGGCAAAGAAATGATCCGTTAACATGAAATAATACATGAGTCAGGTTTCCAATTCTCAATTGGATAACTTGGGATTGATAAAATTAAAAAAATTGAATCAAAAGTACCTTGATATTGTAATCCTATTTACTTAAGAGTGATAAAAAAGCATGAACTTTCTATGTTCAGGTTAGAAGGTTTAACAGATTCGCTGTCCGTCCGTAAGTGAGAATTGTTAACTTACAGAAACTTGTTAATTTATTGTATTGTTTTAATGTATTATTATTATTATTATTATTATTATTATTATATTCTTGGTTGTGTCGTATCGATATTTTAAGAAAAAAATGAAAATTATGCTGACAGACTAGACAACATTATTGGCGGTGTTTACTTCAAAAATTCCATTCTCCCAATAGAACACCGGACCGTATAGGATTCTTTTCTCTGAAGAGTAGCAGATTCTTCAAAATTGCAGTCACGGAGAATGATCCAGGTCATGTAAAATATCTATCTGTACCGAAATCGTTTGTTGGCTTTAAGGGAAAAAATGTTGTCTTACAAAAGAAAGATTTTTTTCCCCTTAAGAATACAGTCGAGTGTTCATTTTCGTTAATTTTCTCTTTAGAGCCTAACCTTTTCAAACAGAGATGGTGTGGAGACAGGACGTTCAGGAGCCCGAACTTCCTTTTTACGTATTTTTTGCTGACCATTCCAGTTGACACAATAATCCAGATATATGTAATAAACATATTGATATTCCCTGGCTTCTTTGCTGCTCTAGTTCGAACATTTAAAGAGTTCATAACATCACTAAATAATTACACATTCACTTGTTGACATTTGATTATATCATTGTTTATTTATTTATTTATTTATTTATTTATTTATTTATTTATTTATTTATTTATTTATTTATTTATTTATTTATTTATTTATTTATTTATTTATTTATTTATTTATTTATTTATTTATTTATTTATTTATTTATTTATTTATTTATTTATTTATTTATTTATTTATTTATTTATTTATTTATTTATTTATTTATTTAAAGTCAAAATTTGAAACTTGGAAATTCCTCTCTGCGAACAGATTGAGCACTATATAACTATTAACAGCACAATAGCAATATTAACTATTAACGGATTCAGCATTACTAAGAGCACAATAAAACATACCATGACTTATGCCTGCCCGGCTTGGCGGAAAATAGCACCAACCAATTTACAAAAACTTCAGACAATACAAAATAAATTTTTAAGGCAGACTTAAAACCACGTGGTTTATACCTAACTCCCGAATTCATCAGAAACTTCAAATCCCTTCATTATCGTAATATATATGCAATTCATCTGAAAATTTCTTCTTCTGCCACGCCCTGGCACCATTATCTTCCACCTGAAAAAAATTCAAACCTTCCACCTCGCATCCGATCTCGCTTCCCGACAATCCTCTTTCGCCCTCCATAGCACTGCAGACCTCCACACTCATCTAGCATCACCCACACTGAGCCAACACCTCCCATCCTGACGTACGCCTACAAATTCCAAAAATTATGAAAATTGACTTTACTACGGAGGGGTACGCCTTACGTACCACATTCGCCTGAGGATATCCCAACAACTTAATCTTTCATGTATGTATGTAAACTCAAAATCCCCAAAAGGCTACAGCCGAACGGGTAACTAACAAAAAGAATTATAAAACCTGAAACTTTGTGTGATGGGGAGAAGTATATTTTGTGCAAGTTTTCTTAAATTCTGAGATTCCTACTCTAATCCATTTCATTATGAATATGGAAAGAAACGAGCGTTTTTGGCGAAATCAATAAGAAACTATTTTATTATAAAAAACACTTCAAAGGAAAAGGCTTAGATTTTGACTTGTATCCCTCATCGGGACTTCGGCCCTTCGGGACGGAATTGACTTACCGTCACGGAAACATGGTGAACGTTATTTGAATAACTTTAGTATAGTTTGACAAAATACAATTAAATGAATGCTGAACTCTTGAAACCATGCGTAGATATCGAAGTTACATCTGCGTCCAGAAGCGAATACAAGGGTCCGTCTCAGCATTCGTTCAAAGAATCCTGGGAACTGGACAAAAGCCAGATCAAGATGAGGGCATTGCTCTAGAAGCTGACGTAGTAACAATTTCTTTATTTCTCATGTAATTTACAAACCAAACACAATATTGTAAGTTATTGTGTGAGCTTTACGTTTGTTTTTTATTTAGGGGCGGGTTAACTCAGGATCGTATAATAATAATAAGTCAGGAACATATAATAATAATAATAATAATAATAATAATAATAATAATAATAATAATAAACGCATAATAATTTACAAAAGAAGCCAAAGCTCGGACACGCAGATAACACATTGAAATCTTTAATATCTTCTTTTGGTTTAGAAACTAACAAGAGTATTTTTTTTCTAGGGCTTTTATCCAGCCAACAGCCAGTTACCCTTTATGTCCCGGTGGGACGCATATTCGACCATACACTAGACCAACACACTTGCGGGCTCTTCTGATCTGGGGTCAGTAGAACGCGAGGCCCTCCGCAACAACACATACAAACTCAAGGAACAAACAACCAAACCCAAGGTGGGACTCGAACCCCGCGACCCTTCGGACTGAAGCGCTGAGTCGGTACTCGCTGTTAGCCACCTCGGCCATCCAGATCGGCCCAAGAGTATTTTTTTTTACAATTACTTTAAGAGCCCAAATTTTACCCCTTTGCTTGGTTTAAAGAAAACGTCACCGTTCTTGCTTGGCTGTTCTCGCGGGGACGCCTTGAATAGGTCAATAACCCGCCACACTTCTCCAACCTCGGCTCGGGGAGGCTGGGCTCAGACAGCTCGCCGACGAGGGTAGCAAGGCCTTGAACCTTAGGCTCTCGAAAGTCCTTTTTGGTGGACGTCCTTCACACGTAGCAGCGTCGTCGTCTTCGGATCACCACACTCGTTGCGCCAAGTCTAATTCACTCGTGGTGAATCAGTCCTCAATTAAATGTAGCAGGTTGCGAAAGTTCTTGTGACCTTACTTTAATTATATAACTTGACTGTAACGGTAGAAACTTCGTGTACCCAACGATTCCAGGTCCAGTGAAGTAAAATACACTCGTTCGGATGCGAATGAGCTTAAGTGTTTGGATCCACGAATACTACTCATGCGTTCGGCAAACCCATTCAAAGTGAATTCAATAATATGGACTGGCTCAGACTCGAGTGATGCGTGATGGTCCAACCTAAGGTGTGGAATATGGACTCGTTCGGATGATCCTGATGCATTCGGACCTCGAAGCTTCAAAATTCCCTGTTCTCTCTTCTAGAATTTTGTATTGTTATTGGTATAAAGGTGTTGCGTTTTAATATTGCCTCGGTAAATCCCCGCATGGTTCCGAAAGGTTCTAACGCGCGCCTTCTTTCCCCCTCTTTCTGTCTTTCTGTCTTTCTTTCTTTCTTTCTTTCTTTCTTTCTTTCTTTCTTTCTTTCTTTCTTTCTTTCTTTCTTTCTGTCTTTCTTTCTTTCTTTCTTTCTTTCTTTCTTTCTTTTTTTCTTTCTTCTTTCTTTCTTTCTCTCTTTCTCTCTTTCTCCGTCTCTTTCTGTCTGTCTCTCTCTCTCTCGCTCATTGTTGATATTAGATATCTTTCAGCAGCAAGCAGAGAGAGACGCGGGTGATAATATTTATTTATTCCAGAATTAATAGTATAGGTGACAAAGCCGCGGATTTCCCATCTACGCAGTTCGGAGCTCAGTCTCTCCCTGGTAGGTGGGGTCGCGTCGACTTGTCAGGGTGACCAGAGGTCCGAAGGGGTGGATGGGAGAGCTGCGCGAAGCCAATCTGCATCTCTTCTTCTTCTTCTTCTTCTTCTTCTTCTTATACGGAAGATGCGTGACTGCGATCGCCTAATATGCCTGGGACATGACTTCACTTTCTCCGCCAGATGTCGGTTCAGTTACTGTATCCGAACGGTCTGGGGAAAGTGGAATCTCATTAGGGCGAATGTTGTCGAAAGAATTTAATTTTGTCGGGCATACCATCAGGGACCTTGTATATGCCACAAATGTGACAGGGCTACTATGGATTTTCCGCCCTTCGAAAGTCCGGCCACCTCGGCCGGGATCGAACACGCGCCCTGGAGGTTCATTGGCCAGTAAACTAACCTCTCACCAACCGGAGCCCCCAGCTGAATCTCTAACATGAAGGAAATGCGCGTTCTCAGGATTACGCAATTTCGTGAAAACTTAACGAAACATTATTTTAAACTCTTCGTCAAATTATTCCGTATGAGCTCTGTGCTACAACAATTTAGTGACATGCCTGTCCCATGCCCAATTTCATCATCTCCCCAAATTACCTTTTTAAGTCGTCGCGCTAGCCATTACAATATAAAGCCTCGTTGTTAAAAGTAATGTTCGTTAGTGGTTGTTAAAGTTCAACTAGAGAGAGAGGAAAAGCTGTTTTCCTTTTTCTCATTTTTTACAAGAGTTTCTACAATTTTTGTTCTTTTCTCGAAACTAACAGTGTCAGATTTGGAGAGAGATTGAAGAAAATGTCCAATTATATTTTAACGTTTTTGTGTTGGGAAAATCATCACGCTTATTTTCGACTAATTCTCAGCCGTATTAAACAATGGCCTGAATTGGACACGACAAATTCTTGGGAAAATCAAAACACGTTTAGATAGATTTAATATCATACGTCAGTACTAAATGATAACAATTAAATATAACTTTCACTAAAACGTTAGAAGTTAAGTCAAAACTGCTACAGTGTCTAAAAGTATGTTTGAAGAAAACAATGCAAGCCTATTTCTCAGCTTCAGATTACAAATCTCACTAGTTAATCACACATTCCTATTGAATGTTTAGGAAAAGACACATCACTGTTTCGGGCACTGTGCGGCGGACACAGGCACAAGCTATGAACGTTCGACTGGGAAACCGCTTACCCTTTATGTGCCCGTCGTTATACGCTCCATGAATTTTAAAGGCAGGGCAACATATTTACCGTAGTTCAGATGTGTAATAGCGTTTAAAATGCGTAGAAATCCGATTACCGTGCGGCGGAGCACATTTTCCAAAAAGACACATCGTTATCTTTGTCCTTTTACAGAGGGTTGGATCGAGGAATTGTGGTTTACGAGGGCTGTAACAAGCAGTATCATATCATAGATCCACGCATTTACGAGCGTAGTCGTCTGAGATTGTATTGAGAGATCTATAATCCGGATTTTCGTCAGAACTTTTTCGTTCAAGATTGTTATAAAGATAAACATTAAAGAATAAATAGTTTTTTTAATATCACCGAACGATACTGAAACTATGTAATTATTTCAAATAAAAAGTATTTTGTGAATGATTTTCAATTGGGAGATACGCAATAAGTATCGAGGTTCGAGTCGTGACGGTGGCAGGATTTTCGACACTAGCTTTTCAGCTAGGTCGAATTCAATCGCTGTCTCGAGGAGAATTCTAGCGGCCGGCTGATGGGTAGTTTTCCGTGGTTTCTCCGATCAACACCAGGCGAATGCCGGAGCAGTACCTACAAATCGGGCCACGGACCGCGCGCGATCTTTCCTTCCCATTCCTTGTCCTATCATCTCCTCTTACACACACACTTACACTAACATGCACTACACTACCACATATTCCGGGAGACCGGTCGGGAGCTTAGAGCTAGTCCCGGCTGGGGCGGTGCCCGCTGGTGGGAGAGTCCTGGTTAGGGGGAAACCCCACTAGCCGACGTTAGGTCGGCGCCGAATCTCGTCATCCAGCGGGGGAAGATCATCACCATCTCCCGAGGAAAAACATGCACTACACTAACGGGACTAATGACCAAAGCAGTTGACGCGCCCGGAAACACG
This sequence comes from Teleogryllus oceanicus, assembly GCA_964035755.1. Taxonomy (NCBI): domain Eukaryota; kingdom Metazoa; phylum Arthropoda; class Insecta; order Orthoptera; family Gryllidae; genus Teleogryllus; species Teleogryllus oceanicus. The sequence goes on from CAXIVR010000003.1 coordinate 30,399,939, forward strand.
AAAAAATCAATCAATCAATCAATCAATCAATCAATTAATTTCAGAAGAAATGGGAATCCACTTATTTGTCTCTAGACCTCGAGGTAAATCAATAACTATAATTTTGTTTTGATTTTCTGTAGCTTGGATCTGCGGCAGGCCGCATACACATGCACGTCGTGCAGCCAATGCAAGCCTGAACTTATATCGCAGCCTTTTTTGTCACGCCTCGTCTGTTCACTTTGCACTGTGAGGAAGCAAACATGGCTGCGCGACGCCTCTTGCCCCAACCGACAGCGTTCCGTAATTCAGTTTTAGTCCATTCCGGCCGAACTCCGTTTCGAAATCAGCAAGTTAAGGGGCGATGTTTTACCACAATGAAGATTACACCAGAGGACTGCAGCGGTGGGGCAAATGTGAAGAACGAGGAAAGTTCAGGACTTAGGGAACCACATCCCCTACTGATACGTACATGGAGTAAGTACATAAGACGTTTCCGTTGAGCCAGCGAGTAATTTGATGATATAAAACGAGGCTGCCGGTCAAACTGGCTGCAGTGCCACCGCGGACACTGCACTGTCTCCTGAGGCACTGGGCTTCACCTCGCTTCTCCGTGTTATTGATGAAACTGTCAAGTACTACGCACTGTGGAAAGCATCTCATGCACACTCTAGATGTAAGTAAAATAATTTATGTGTTATATGTAATAAATCTATTAAATGTACACACTTAAAATACAGTTCATGATTATTTCTACGAGATTAAATGGATAAAAATAAAAATTAAAAGCAATTTAAAAAAATTGATTATTTTTAACATATCTTCAGAAAAACTGTCTTGTTTTAATATTAAGGTCTTTGATGAGTTCAGATTTTATTTTATTTACTGTTTTGAGTTGAGTTCAGTTTATTTACTTACAGTCTGTTATGTCATTATACTCACTGCTGACTAATTATTTGCAGATTTATTATAGTAAAACTGTAGCAAAATTACATTCTTAGTTTCCTTAATAAAATTTAGTTATTAAACTTACCTACAGGATTTATCATCCTCGCATCCGTCACGGAAATCGTTTAGAGTTTAAAGATAAGGTCACAATGATACACACATACTCACCCTTAATTACATACTTAATTAAATACAATAATAACAAATACATAAACAGCATCTACCATGATCAGTAAAGTAGACACAAGACACAACCACTGACAAGCAGTGTAGTGACAGCCTTTACGTATTAAGGTAGCAAGGACGACGTGGCTGTCACTCAGGCGGATGAGGCATTTTCACGCCTGTCTGCGCACGAGGCGAAGGAAAGAAAGAAGAAGGGCATGGACTGCGCGCCCGGTGAATGGCAAGGGGCGGTGTCACTTCCGCTGAAGCAGGCGGACGAGGAGAAGATGTGGCACGCGGTGCGATGCTCTTCCTTCACAGTAAGTGCATCCTTAAGCTACTATGGGGATTCCTATAAAAAAAGGAGAGTCACGAAAGAGAATGCGCGCATCAACTTTCATCGGAAAGATTGGCAAACGGACAGACGGACAGACCGTAAACCAATTTTTCGGTATCCACGACTCACAACACATGGGTTTTGACTATTCAGTGTACTAGAGAAATTTACTTCTTACATATAGAAGTAAGAATTGTAAACATTTTTCGGTATCAAAGGCATACAAAGCAAATTTTTCTGGGCAAGCAATTGCCGTTTTCTCTGTAATTTTAAAATACTTTCTCTATACTACATAAGCAGTATGCAAGGGAGTGAAAAGTCATAGAAACGGAGCCCGAAGGACTCCGCTTATTAAATGTCATGTACTTTAAAAAAGTCTATTGAAATTGTTGAGTAAACATTAAAAACGGAAAAGGTTTTCGGCATGCCGCGCATTCCCGCTAGTTTTGCAACGAGAGTGCAAAAAGATCATTACATGAATGCCAGATGCGATTTCCTAATCATTTTGTGCCAACCAAAAGCGAGTTTATCAACACTATGAGGTTAAGAGAAACTAGTAAAATTTTATCTGGCCTTCGAATGCGGTCTTTCTATTGAATCAAATAAAGAATGCGGATTCACGGGTACACAACGGCTTCGGTGGAGCAAAGCGGCTTCGGCGGTATAACAGTTAGCATATCGGACTATCATAACTAATGTTTTTGTGGTTCAAACACCATCAAAGCTGTGGACTTTTAAGGGCAAAAAACATCATTCGCATGAATTTCTTTCGAGGGGAACTAAAACTGGCTGTCCCATGTTGTAGATTTACTGTATGTAAAAAATTCTCAAACCCGAATCAAGCCTCTGAGCTGAATTCAAAATCCGACTAAATCTAAATCAATCAAACTCATGAGTATTAAAATTTTAGTTAAGTGTATCACAAAAACCATTAACTGCTTTCAATACATGCTTGTATACTCTATAACGTTGAGTAAACTATGCTTCGTTCTTCAGAAGAGAATGTATTAGAAATTTAATGAAGCTTGTAGCACCTGTGAGAAAAGATGCAATGTTACCAGAGAGGAAATAATAAAATAGCAAAAAAATGACAGACAGGAGGTGGGGGATTAGGCGGCAGCAGCTGTTGCACAGTGAAAAGGAGTTTGCGTGAGGTCATAGAAGAGGAAGATGGCGATGGAAGAGGAAAACAAGAGAACGTGAGAGGCCTCTAGGAGTAGAAGGCGCCAGGCGCTGGCAATAGCGTAGAAAAAAGAAGAATAAAGAAAACGCTATAGGTGGTCACAAGAGGATTACAGAATTTGCACTTTGTCAATTCGAATATGAAACATGTAAAAAATATTCGTTAATAATAGAACTTAAAACGGAATAAAAGCGACACATAAAAAAAATGCTATCCGAAAATGATTGTTCTCATTCGATAAATTACATGCATTACTGAGAATTTTTAATCACAGGAAGAGAAAATCGTAAAGGTATTGTTTCTTCACGCTATTCGCATTTCTAAGTATTAAAAAGTAAGTTTGCTTAATGAAGGTAGACATAAATTAGTAGCACATTCTAAATTTGCTACAAAAATTGTTGCTTAACCTGCCGGACGGTAAGACACTTTTTAAAATATAAAATAAAGTAAATCTTTGTTGTCGCTGATATTATTTTTCTTCACAGAGTTTTTCACTACTGTGATATGATATCAAAGTGGCTATATAATGCATTTGAGCGTAATAGACGTGCATAAAACTAACAATACATTAAAAAGTTGCAAAATTATTAAAAAACAGTAAAAAGATAGTAAATTGTTAATACTTTATCAATAATAATAATAATAATAATTATCGTTATAAGAATTAAAATTAATATTTTGAAATTCTAGCCATCCCTAAACACGGATCTCTTGTTCTAGATGTCGCTTACAAATCAGCCATGTTGAATTGAAACTCAAAATACTACAAGGAATGTCTTAAAAAATGTTACGAAACAAAAAATGAAATCAAATCAATCTGAATATAACGATAATATAAACGTTAAAAGACAACGTGATCTTAAATATCGTATTCCATTCATGTACGATATTATTTAGCAATAAGGACTAAGGTTTCCCAAAGAGGAAAAATAACGTATATAAGTATTTTCTTTCTAATTAGGAGGAAACATTTCATTCAATAATCTCTTTCAGAGACTTTTAAGCCAGTCAACGACAAGACATGCGTATTTGAAGTCCCTAATTATTTATTTGTAATCAAAATACTGTAAAAATACTCCGGATTCTGGAAGCGTCTGTGTGTCTCTCCGTTACTTTCCTTGCCATTTGCTTTACTTATACATTGATCAAATTTACAATTTGTCACAACACATATTATAGGAACATCTAAAAAATATTCACAACAACAGTTTTTTGGGTAATTTTCTGTGCCTGAGAATAAATGTACCAGGCAACTGCGGTATACTTAAATTTTATTTTTACTATGAACTTGTAAAGCACAAATGAAACTTTTTCAACTAAATTTCACACCAGAGGCGCCACGCTCAACTAGTTCCTTGGTGTTCGTACGGTGTACATAGAGTCAACGGCAAACGCTGTGAGCCGAAATTTGATGACGAAGTCACAGAAAACTACGTTCGTGGGGGAGGCGGTAGGAGGAGTTAGTGGCGAGGGCAGAACGGCAGCGAGGGCTACAGCACGGCGCAAGGGAGTTTGCAGATGACAGGGGATAAAGATGTTGGAAACAATTCAGCCTGTGGGGCGACTGGGGGAGGAGGGGGAGGCAAGGGCGGCGACGGCGGGGCGCCAGGCCAGTCGCCCCAGTCTCCGCTCAGAGAAATCCTGCAGCCGCACCGCGGCAGAGACACAGTCGGAGGACGAGATGGGGGAAACGGCGGAGGCGGACAAGAGGCAGCAGAGTTGGAGAAGGTAACGGTGATGACGGTGGAGGCAGCGAAGGAGCCTGCGGTGGCGGCGGCGGTGCGGTGGCGGGGAAGGGGCGCAGGGGAAGGGGGGGGGGGAGGGGGGGGGGGGGGGAAAGGTTGGGGCGGGGAAATAGAACGATCCGAAAGCTCTGTCGCCAGGGTCGGCCGTGGTCGCCAAAGAAAGTGTGCATGCTGCTGACAGAGGGCTTTACGCCACATGTCAGAGGATGCTATTACATACTGGCAGATCCGTGAAGAAACTCTTTAACGTGAACAATCGTTTAGTAGGGACTTCCACTTGTCTCTTTCACTGCCCATTGTGGTACCATACTGAGGATTGCGTTTGCCAAACGCTTTAAAGAATAAGAAGTTAAAATATAAGGAATACTGTGGATAACACCTCTCTTCAATTTTATTGGAGAAAAGTGCAGTAAAATCTTTGGTGTGACTTGTAAAACTTTGTTAATTTGAAAATACAAGTGAATAATTTTGTTGAGGTGAAGTACGTAAAGTTTGCATGCATTGTGTAATGATATAGGTATTCAGTTAATGTAAATTGTTGTGTATGCTAGTTAGTGTGAATAAACTGCGAACGCGCAAAATTCTGTCTGAACCAAACTTCATACTCCACTGGGGAAAGATTCGTTCAAGATACGAATGCAAGAGTATAGAGACCTTGCGCTACATCCGGGATCGATCTCGTCTTCAATCGTCGTTTTGTGATGGCTGTCTCTACTGTCACGCTCGGACAGACAGTATGAATGCCAGATGTAAGTACAGTGCAACAAAATGTCAACAGAAACTTATAAGTTTTGGGGAATCAGACATACAAAACCGAATGCAATTGAGAAACTGAAAAACGTAAATGATGCGTCAGAGTCAAAAGTAAAGTATTTCTTTTATCTAATATAATGTGTACTATTTTATTATACGGACTTTATTCAGACTATGTATTGCAAAATCACGGTTTACGGGTACTCTGAGACCGTATCTCGCTTTGGTACAGCCTCCGCGCTTCCTATACTCTTATAGTTTGTAAAATCATCACACTATATGTAGATTATTTTGTATTTTTCTTGTGTTGTTGAAATGCATTATCGTAATATCTGCAGTAAGTTAAAGGAACTCATTTTTTCTCAAAAACTTCTCCGAATTGTTTCCATGTTTCAAAAATTACGCTGGTCTTATTTTTGTTGAACTCTGAGTCTTTCAAAGCCATAAAAGGTATAAATAAACCAAGAAAGTATGTGATATTGTAGCATCATAATTTTATTTTGTCCGACTTTGTGTTTAATGTAATGAACATTTTCATTGCAATTTTCAGTAAATTGAAAAAAATCTAATATCCTATTACTGCAAGAGAATGCTAAATAAGTTAAAACAATAAGGGAAATTGTTCTTCAAACCTTTTTGGTAAAGATTTAGACTGAGAAGAAAAAAACATGATATCCATTAAAAACACATCTAAATTGTAAATACTGAAGTTACTTCTTGAATACTTAATGTCAGATGTAACGAAAATGAAAAGTATCATTTGCGTAGTCGGTTTCAAATACTACAACATTCTGAATCCAAACGATAAAACTTTTGCCAATATGGATTTACAAGGATTTTCTGCAAACGTTGGTTTGTCTGCAAAATGCGGCCTTGAATGGAAGCAAATTTCTGTCCGGATATTACGAATAAAATTTAAAACATATTATTTGAGTTGTCGTTGAATATTTGGTTTTCTAAGTTTAATAACACTTCTACAACTGTTCAATGCAGTTATCAGTTTAAAAATATTTTAAACCACATGGTTAATGAACTGTAAGTAGACGTGACTCTTTTGATAAGTACACAAGGAAGGGGATAGCTTCTTTCTGAGTGTTCAATTTCCAAAACATTTGTGAGTAGTGCCAACTAAAAATGTTTAAATTAAACTACTTTGTCTTTTTTAACGCAGGTAAAGCAGAATATTAAAATTATTAATGCATTATAACACACATTTATGTGGTAAATTCAGACATTAACGATATTAAACTAAACAACGCGTGTACAGTTCTCAGCACTTTTTTGAATTAACGGAAATGGCACTCCAGCTAATGAAAATCGGACTGAGAATGGTATTTTTCTTCTTGCCATTGGACGAGAATTCCCTAAATAACTGATTAATGAAAATTTATCAAGATGAATTGAAGGAAAGCGATATTTAAATATTATCATGTAATGTATCTAATATCCGAAATTATTATGTTATACTTCTGTTTTGATTAAAAATAGAAAAGCGTTGGAATTGAAACTTGAATGAGTAGTATGCGTGGTCTATTTCTCGAAACTTGAATAATGTTCATTTAAGATTATTCCAAAAGTCTTTTTCATGTTTTATCAATAAACTCTGAATTTTGTTTTTAACTCATTTCTTTTCGTCGTTGAATTATGAAGAATAATGCAATAATGCAAATTGGTATCGACAGTTATAGCCGTATTTAATCTCATCCACTCAGAGATATGTGCTATTTAAACTCTTTCATCAACAATTAGACAGCAGCAGCATCGGGCGTTTTGCGTCATTTCGTTCAGTAAACGGATTTTAATTTTTTGTTTCCACCGGCTTAATTGAAGCCAATTTTGAGGCCGTAAGAGGATTCATTTAATTTTCTATTATACTGGAATTTTATCTTTGACTTAAAACGAACGTACTGGCTTGGGATGTTTAATTTTAGAAATACTTTTTTCATTTTAAGTGAATATATTAATCTTTACAGTATCAGTGCAGGAGGCGTACTTTTCATTTGTCGCCGTTTTTATCAAAAAGTAATAAAAATTACGCTATCTCTGAAATCTGGTTAAGTTAAATATGCCCCATTTAATAATCATTTTGAAATGCTGATTCTCTCTCACAATAGTACATTTCGTATTGAATAAATCACCGTGTAAAACGCTTATAATAAATGAACAATCTAATTCATTCGTATTCAAATACAATTTTATTGAAACAGCATAGAGTGCGAGTTTGATGTAAAAGTGCCAATTCATTGCGAAAGTATTCAGATTTCTGAATTTTTCGTACGCTTTAAGATTAAGCAGTAGGTGTTCACAAACAATACATAGTTTTAATAATCGTTACGACCAGGCAACACTGTAAAGACTAATTTTTTAAATATATTTATTATGTCCAAAAACGCATGCTTTCATATTTATTATAGAAATTGTTTAAAGTATAGAAAACAATGTTTTGTCACAGACAATCCCACCAAACACGGTGAGTTTGCCATTTTCATCACTGGTAAAAGTTTGATATTTAGTTGTGGGATGAAAAAATCAGCTAATTTTATTAATACCTATTTCAATGTAATATAAGGGTCGTTCAATAAGTTATCTACCTCGGTATCTTGCGTCATTACTAGAGAGTTGAGTGTACACTGACTCGTTGAAACATGTCTTGCTATGCTTCATTCTTTATTACAAATCAATCTGTCAGAAGCTGTTGATAGGAGAAGATGGCAAGTGCAGTGCCGTGCGGGTCAAAAGACTAAAAAAAATCGAACATCAATCAGTGATAAAATTCCTCACAAAGGAAGAGAAGCGGTCTTAAGAAATCCCCAAGAGGATGAAAGTTGTATACAGTGATGATGTGCCTTCATAATATAAAGTAAAATTCTGGGCGAAACAATTTTAGTGGGAGAGAGAACAGACTCGCGTTGAGCGCAGCCTGTGGATGCATCTTTAAATGAAATGTGCCAAAAAGTAGAGACCGTGAATATTTGAATATCGTGTTAAGGTCAGTATTATAGCTCATGACCTTGGCACTTCGGCTGTCATGGTTTATAGTATCATCCATTGAGAATTGATGATGGCAAAGGTCAGTTCCCGCTGGGTACCGCTAACGTTGACTCTCAAGCAGAAAGCACTTTGTCAACAATGGTGCAAAGAGAATTTGAACTTGCTTAGAGAATATCCAATTAACTTCTACTCGAGAATAATAATATGATGTGAGTGGTATATAATATATAATGCGATGAGAGTGGTCATTGTGGTTCGATATCATTGTGGTTCTGAAAACAAGTAAACGCCCTGGGAATGAAAACACAAGAAGTCTCCAACACCCCCAAAATTTTCTGTGCAGACTTTCTGGCCACCGTTTTTGGCGAGTTTCATTTTTAAATTTAATATTCATGCTCAGGTAGATGACATATTGAATGCCCTAACCGCATTCCTAAAATGTAAATATTAATGAATGACATTTCAACTTATATTTCATTATGGATATATAAACATGGCACAGACTTCCTCGTAAAATATGTTATGGTTATGTGAATTATATTTAATTGTTTTGAAAGCCAAATAGTAACAATAATCTTCTTCTTCCCGACAGAGTTTTCGTCATGTGACCTGTTCCGGCACCCATTTTTCTTGTTGGCCAACCAAAGATCTTCTTCCTTCTATAGTTCATAGCTATGAATGGAAATCTGTTTATTGGAATTTTTGATACATTATTGTACCATTTTAATTTATTTTTGTGAATGTTTTTGTATAATTCTTTGACTTTTAAAACATGTCTTATTTCAGAATTACGTTTCTTGTTGAGGAGCAAGCATCCATTTTTTGTTGGCACCCACGTGTTCACCCATCTTTTTCTGGCATGTATGAGTGTGGCGACTGCAATTGTCGTGTAAAACGTAAGCCGTGTTGTCTTTCGTTTTCTGTTTCTCAGATATTTATGTATCGTTCCACAACCATTTTGGAATTTTACTAGTTTATCTTTGACGGCGTGATCTGCATTAAAGGATATAGGGTCCTTCGAGGGTTTCCTTTAAGATAAAAATGGACTATTGTAACCTGTTTTCAGCCTCTTTTATCACCACTTGGTCATTACCAATAATAAAGCACCACAGTACATTTTTAGAGGATTGAAAATCATGTGCCTGTAGAATGTAGAGACAACCGTTTTAAATTCCCTAAAAGGTTAAACTCTTCCACAGCCCCAATTAGATGTCATATTCGTTCAATCAAGGAATTGCAAATCTAATGGGGAACTCGGACGGAGACCGTTCCATTGCTACCCGGTGAACTTGGGAGTTGGAAAGATGGCAGCGTAGTGCACACAAATGCTGCCGAATTAAATGTCTAGTTCTCGTTGGCGATGGAGTATGAACATGAATTGAAAGACCCAATATTAGAAACAACAAATATTAAAGGTATATTTTGCAAATCGCAGTTCACTAGCTTTCACAAAGCGAACATACAGCTCATGATTATAAAACAATCTTGCTTTATTTATTACTTTTCTCATTTAAAGCCATTTTATATTTACCTTCCCCAAGAGGTTGTATTCTGCGTGCGTATCTGCCCATAAAACACGACGAAACGCGACGTGCTGGCACGGCGTAAAACAAAAGCCGTGCGCTTGACGCAAAACTACCGCGTTCTCATTTCTCCCTAATCACGGTGTCAAGTCGAAAAGCAGCGGTATCGGCACCGTAAACATTTTAAAGTAACAGAATCCGCCGTAAAGCCGCGAGCGTAAAGCGAACGCGGCACATAAAACGCGCGCGGGAATGGGTTTCCGCCCCCGCGACGCGCGCACCTTCGGGAGGCGCGTGCGGCTCCATCACGCCCGCGGCCGCACGCGTGCTTCGTGCTGTGACGGCCTACGGCGGATCGCCACTTTCTATTGACGGTCACAGGGCGGAAAGTTGTTTAAAATGTAATTAAAAGTATGATCGCTTCGTCCACCTGTGGGTTACTAGCGACCCTACTGACACTTGCAGAGATATTTGCAAAATTGTAGGGTAACTACTGTACTTATATAACAGCAGACAGAACACAACGGTTACAGAAATGTCAGTAATGATGAGTTTGCGAAGAAATAAATTATTTACTTTTACTATTTACTACCGTAATACAAATAAGCAATTTTAGTATAGCCCTACGAAATTATTTAAACATATATAATATTATGAAAATAAAATATGACTCATAATATTAGAAACAAATTCATATGTATCCACCGGCAGAAATATAAATAAGATTGATTTGATTGATTTTTTTCGTGTTTCCGGGCGCGTCAACTGCTTTGGTCATTAGTCCCATTAGTGTAGTTCTATTTTTTTCTCGGGACTTGGCGGTAATTTTCCCTCGCTGGATGGCGAGATCTGGCACCGACCTACCGTCGGCTAATGGGGTTTCCCCCTAACCAGGACTATCCCACCAGCAGGTACCGCCTCAACCGGGACAAGTTCTTAACTCCCGACCGGTCTCCCGGAATATGTGGTCGTGTAGTGCATGTTAGTGTGAGTGTGTAAGGGGAGAGGATAGGACAAGGAAGGGGAAGGACTGATCGCGCGCGGTCCGTGGCCCGTTTGGTAGGGTAGTGCTCTGGCATTCACCTGGTGTTGATCGGAGAAAACACGGAAAACTACCGATCAGAGCACCCTGCCGCTAGAATTGTCCTCCAGACAGCGAGTGAATTCGACCTAGCTGAAAAGCTAGTGTCGAAAATCCTGCCGCCGTCAGGACTCGAACCTAGGACCTCCCGGTCAGAAGCGCTGCAGTGACATCAGTTAATGCACTGAGCTACCGCTCCCGGTAATATAAATAAGAAATTTTAATAATAACGGGTTAGTGAGGGACAAATATTATAGTGTTTTGCATAGGCGTTGCAGTAAAAATTGCATTTAATTGACAAGAGCAAATTATCTCTTTGTTGCATTTAACAATCTTCAATGGACCTAAATAAATGTATCTATTTCATGTGTACTACGAATTTGGAACATCATCATCTGTCCCTTAATATTTCCGCTGATGAGTTTCGTAGCAACTCATCATGGACAGGTGTTTGGCAGGTGTCCGAACACACACCGGTCGAGTTTAACTTACAGCTAGAATTGCCTCTGACACTCACCGGGCTATTCTAGGTTCTGTACCTGATATTCGACTATCTACATAGCCAGAATTCTCGAATTCAGCCGGTGTCTGGAGTCTCTGATCGGTGATTTTCCTTGGTTTCTGCGATAAATACAAGGCGAATCCTAGAGCAGTTCCGTAACAAAAGGGCCATGGGCCGTAAACTTTCCTTCTTTTTCTTGTCCTCTCCTCTCGCTTTACACACGCAGACTTGAATACACTACAACTGATTCCGGGAGTTCAGTCTGAAGCTAAGAGCTTGACTTGGCTGGTTGGAGTCACGCAAGGGTGAGGACTAGTTTCCCCAAAAGCCAACATGAAGGTCGGTACCGGATCTCATCATGCGTTAAATTAAGGATACAGTCACCTTCTAAGATGTCCGTTTACTACGCCGAGAGGAAAGAGCATTGCAATCGACGTGCCAGGAAACATCAATGAATCAATCGATCTTGTGCACTCATTATCCTCTCGTGTCGCACAGGTCGTATATAACGTGTGGCATCATGTACAAATCTCGGAACATATTCTATTCCATCTAAGCAAAAACACTTAGAGTTTTTAAAATAAAGGTATGTGAAAAGTTAATAGAGGAAAACATTTGTTACACGTAAAATTATCAGGCCCTGAAAATGTACAAATAATACGGCTTTGAAAATGAAATCCAGCCTTTGAAGTGCTATATTCTGAAAACAACAGAGCATTGAATTGGGTGTCAGCAGAACTGCTTTGTTTTTAACAAGCAATACATTTATGGGAAAAGTGGTAAACTCCAAGGGAAAGCTTCCGTCAGACAATAGTGGAAGAAAATACGTTGATGTGTAATACTAGAATTTCTGTTCCTTTTTCTCTATTTTGTTATTGACGAGGCGCACACTTAACATGTATTTCTGAACCTTTAGCTAAGACCAAACATATATGTGACGAATCTACTGAGAATTTTTGCGATGTTATTACTGTTTAATAATCTTAAATTAATGATGAAATCTGAATGTTACCTCATTCTTACAATTTTCTGCTCAGGACGTTCTTTGTATTTTCATCAACATAATATTTTTTTGTTAATCCAACAAATTTATACTTCCACAATTTTTTATAATTACACCGAAAAGGCAATGAAATGGACGCTCTTAACCTTTTTTAGCGTCATATTCGACTCATTTTCAATGGAATTTGTCTGTGGCTGGAAATCGCTGCCTCTGTCCCAGTAACCCCACATTTCGACCAAGGCCAAACTACATTAACGAGTGATATTCCTTACACGCATGTTCCCTTTCGTGTAAAATCCCAATGAGTGTGAGTTTGCGACGAAGTGCGTAATCTGACAGCGGCGCGAGGAAACCGCAGAGCTGACGCAGGAAGAAACTTCCTGTCTGGGCAAGCCTCTCCGACAGTCGCGACCCAGTAGAGCACCGGGCTGCACGTAAATTATCACGTAATCTGGAAGCAATGCAAGAAAAACTGCCACAAAAATGTAATTTCTCCACTGGATGGATCACTGTCAAGAAATATCTTATTTCGTGTGAAATAATAATGTGCTTCTGTGATCAACTAATTGTATTACGTGCCAAGATGATATCAATGAGTGTGTAAGTTTTTCGCAGATCGAAGTGTGGTGTTTTTTTTTTATAGAATGTGATGCAAGAACGTGTGTATTTGTGTCATCACGAGAAGTTATCCAACTTGAATTAATAACTCATTCGTCCTTTTTTATTCTTTAATATTTTTTCAAATCTTCATCAAATAATTCATTATTTTAAATGCTAATATTTGTATTGTTTACAAATCATGTTGATACATTGCAGTGAAATATATTAATTAGAAAGTAAAGTTCAAATAGTTTTCTTATTGAAAATATTAATCACCAAGTGAAAAGTCTTTTATAATTTGGATAAATAAATTGTATCAATTCGATAAATGAATGAATATCAATTCGGCACGGAAGAAACCATTTATTATAAACAACAAGAAAACAAATCGATAAATGCAAAATGTGGACAGATAGTTATTGTACGCTTCACATGTTTTTTATAATACTCATCTTTTCACACATTTCGGAGGTGTGTTGCCTTCGCAAATGTTGCCGGAAAGGCGCCAAGTTAACAGAAAATGGAAAATATTGTACAGTTTATTTAGGAAAAAACAATTCAACCAGCAATTACACTCAGAACGACGTACTTTATAATGAAACTTATTGGTTACCTTCAAAAATGTTTCGCATAGGAATGAAAGTAACTTATGGAGCTTCACCTTGTCTTGAAAACAAGATGCTTCTTTTACTAATTAATGATACGAAGTATGACATCAGAGAAAATGAAATTCTTGTCCTCACTGATATAAAGAAGCAGTATATCACGAAAAAATTTGATAATGACTCCTACTGCATAGACTTTATTGATGGAAGCATGGGGCCACATGTTATTAAAATATGTGCTTGCAATGATGTAGTATGTATTGACAAATGTTGTCCTGAAGGACAAGTTGTGAATTTGAATAACCACACTTTTCCATGCGTTCACAACACTTCGCAGCGTCTTCCACATCGTGTTCTTGATAAACAAGACACACCAGTAGTGTATAAATTCCCCACCCGATTCTTTTGCGAGGATGGGAATCTGAAAAAGGGTATTCCTAAGTACTTGAAAGGAGGGAGTTTATATTCAACAGACCTGGATCGCGTTTACCGATTGTTTACAGAAGAAGTGAAGTGTGTGGATCACGTGAATGGTAACAAGCAGATACTGACGTGCTCACGGCCTACAACCTTGCTAGGCGTGGAGTACCTCAGTCGGACTTTTGGTGGTTGCGATAATACTAACGCTTACGCTCTTTGCTCTGTGGTCCCTCGCGGAACTCAGAGCGACCACCCACGGAAGAGCGTTCTTCTGTCACGTGTTCTCTCTGACGATGGTGAATTCCTTGCGAGCGGCTTCGCATTTGTACGGCCATGAACCACAACTATGTTTAAATTTTGGTAAGTTTACGTTTCTCAAATATAGTTTTCAAAATTCTTGGAAGGTGCTAGAACGTAATTTGAACGTCCTGCAGAGTGTTATTTCATCGATAACCAAACAATTAGAAAAAATTCATTGTCGGTTGTCGCAAGTTACTTTCATTCATTGTCTCTACGTGAATTTTATTTTAGTGAAAGACAAGTCAGTTTAAAGAACATTTCAGAAACTTAATTTCTAACTTGAACTTTTTCTGCACCCCCTATTATGTATTTTTTAAGACATTTCTTTCGAATGTTGGGAGATATTTAGTAAATAATGTTGTTGTTTTGTCTTAATGCAGTGTATGAAAAATGTGTCCTTTTTATACCATCCTTTGGTAATACACGTGTATATTTGCGATTAAGCCTCAGAGCTTTGTTTACGCAATAAATTATCGTGAATGTTTTGATTATCCTGAAGAAACTGAACGGAGGGTTCTAGGGTTCGAGACTTGGAGGTGGCAGGATTTTCGACACTAGCTAGATACCTATAATAGGATAATTCTGGCAGCCGACTGTGATCGGTAGTTTTACGTGGTTTCTCCGATGAACGTTCGGTTAAATGCCGGTGAAGTACCCTAACAAACGGGCCACGGAGCTCACGAGATTTATGCTCCCTCATTCTTGTCGTATCCTTACCTCTCACTTACATACATTTACACTTATATGCACCACACATGACGGGATGCCAGTCGGCAGCTAAGCTGGTTGAGAAACAACACCTGACCAACGTGGAGGTTGGCGCCGGATCTCATTATTCGGCAGCGGAAAATTACCAACACATCCCAGGGGAAACACACACTACACTTACGGGACAAATGACTGCCATTCACGCCTCCGGAAACACCAAATAATCAATGGAGGGTAGGCACACCAATTGATGCATTTTTTCATAATAAATGTGTTCATTGTTAGTAGTATTTGAATCATATTAATGTTATTTTTCGCTCCTGTCCAGTTTCAGAATTATGATCATGATATCAGTCATTACATGTTATCTCGTAGTTTCGGTATCACTAGGCAAAAAACGCATTTGGCATCAGCGATATCTCATACCACACCGCACTAAAATATTACATATCTCTAAAAAGAAACCTTTAATGAAGCTCTTACATAGTTCAAAGATAGATCTACACTAACCAGGAAGGTCCTGAGCCTCTGGGCGCGTAGACACAACAATCAGTGATTGTTGCACAGGTGACAACTTTCCGGCGCAGTAAACCAAACCAATTAAAGATTAATAGGGATATAATTAGCCATCTTTACATTAATTTATATTGTTTGTATTAAAGATCGTCTCCTATATTATTTCACTAGTATAGATCAGTTTTGCGACTCTCATACACGAATACTCTTTAAAACTAAGATCTCCAAAGAACGAGGATTTCAAGGAGACGTGACGAATTGTACTTTGACTAAAAAAAAGAAGGATTTAAAAAACGCATCAAAATATATCAGGAGTGCTCGCAATAGATCTGTGAGATCCGCACCATGACAATTTTATGTATCTGGATTATTGCGATGTATTAGTCGTGTGATGTATTAGTCGTATTACTTCATTGTACGTTTGTGAGATTGCCTAGCCTATTATTTTTATCCTTCCGCTGGATCATTTCCCGTCAGCATATTGAAACATTATCGCTGCGCTGCGTGATATGAATGCAATGGGCTGCACGTTGGGTGCAATGCCATCAGTGCATTGTGAGCTCCTGGTCTTAGCGGTGCGTTACAGGGCATCATTTTCGACCGTGTATATGACAAATGCCTATTCAGAAAATGTAATAATTTGTTTTATCTACAATTGACAGTCTCAATTTTTTACCAAAGGAAAAGATGTGCAGGAGACGTCTCTAGGGAAATGAAAAAATGCAAACCTTGCAAAATGGAAAATGACAAGGATATTCATATCAAATGCAACCCGCAATACTGAGACAGGAATGATAAAATCTATATAATTAAATAACTCCTAATCGAAACGTTCTAAAGCGTAAAAACCTGGAATTTTTAAGCCCAAGGCCTCAAGAAACGTTCGTCACACCGGTCTAAAGGGTGAGATCTTCTTGGACAATCTGTTATACATGTATTTTTGCTGGCCCGTCGCTTTTCAGAGATGTTTTGGCTGTTCAGAGATTATGCGAAATTAAAATAATTACTTAACGGGCGTACCTTTCTGTTCAGTTATAATGTGAAATAATATTGGAAAGAGTAGGGTTGTATGTACCCGATCCTGTATTTCCGCAGGGAAACTTTACGTAGCTTTCTGAAGAGTAAAATGTTTTTCTAATTTTTTTTTAACATGGAAGAGTTAAGTATATCATTATTTACCTAGCGCACGAGTACGCTATGATATACTAAAACTATATTAAAGGATCTAACGAATCAGACCTTACAGAATAAGACCGTCAAGAGGAGTCAGAATAAGCTTTTATGCTGACTTCAATTATTAACTGTACATTTAAGTGTTGGAAGTTTACTGACACATGTTTTGGATTATAAGTATATCTTGAATATTTTGCATATCTGGAATATTTTGCAGTTTAAACGTTTTATTCGCGATTTAAGTCTCTTTCATAATTTAGTATAATTTATTAATGTGATCTCCACAATGCTTTAATTTTATATAATATTTATGGTCCTTGGTAAATTATATATTTAGTAAAAATTGGTGAATGAAAGCGATTTTTGTTTACCAGCATTATAAACGACATTTTCTGTTGCAAGAAATCATTCCAAACAGGGCCTCTTACGGCACATACGATGACGTATTACATTTTACGGCACGAATGATGGCGTCATCACACATTCAGGCAATCGCAACGAGAGAACCTTGGGGAGGTAGTGGGAAACGAAACAGCCACCACCGTTTTCTCGCAGAGATGTCAAATATCTGAAACGTCATAAGAAAGTTTTTATAAGAAAAATGTCAAAAGCGGTTATACAAAATAAATAAATAAATAAATAAAAAATACGTATGCAACTCACTTTTAAAGTTGCTTTATTGCATTCGTACACATTTGAAAACTTTCCCCTAACGTCGCTTATTTTTATAAAATGTACTCATGCAATTAGGCTTAACATTATAAATTAATTGCTTAAACTACTATTTGTTGACTAACTGAAAACGTGCTTCTGCATTACAGCACTTTCGGTGTATTTCTTCCTCGTGGCAGCTAACGTATGGGTAAATGTTCTCACATTAGACATGGCAGATGGATTACGGTAATAATATATTATTTGTTTCATTATTCTTAGTGCGTTTGATACAAACGCCAAGTTTAACACTTTGTGAGAAAATCACAATAGTGCTTATAATTACATTTCAAAAGATTATGCATACTCATGCGCCACTGTGGCCTTCTCTAAATGGATCTTTTACAAATTTTCAGTAAGTGCAAAACGCTCTATCATTTTTTTAAAATGCGGAACTGCACACTTTTCGCTTAATATTGTTCAGCACTAGCTAAAATTTAGTTCAACACCAGAAATAATGAGAATAATTTTGAACCTCGCAATAAAAATTTCAAAAAGAGTTACAAGTAATCTTACAAGAATAATTTCCAAATAATATATCAGGGAACATATTGCAAACAAAATGTTGAAATATGTAATGATGTGTATGTTTTTCTTGAATATACAAATATTTGCTCAAATATGATAATAAAATATTTAAGAACATTTCTTTAAGTCTAATTTGTAAGCATTTGACAAATGTTTGATTATAATTAAAAAAAAAAGATAACTAGTAAGAAAACATATGTTCAAATATGATAATCAAAAGTTTCAAAACACTTCTTTAAGCCTAATTTGCAAACATTTGACGAAGGTTTAATTGCAATTAACGAACAATTAAATACACAAGTACATGTAATTCCTTGCCCGGATAACATGCAATAATGTGGTTTGTAGACGTCCACTGCATGAACGAGCTGTAGGTGACACCGGTCGATGGAAACGCACGATATTCTTCAACATATACGTCTGGGGTTTCGCAGCTGTTCTCACGACTATTGCGGCACGTGCTGAATTTAACCCCGAATCTACACTCCCTAAACCAACCTACCAAGAAACACGGACGTGCCGTTTTGAGGAGTGTGGTGCGTAAGAAAGATTTCATTTTATTTTTACTTTCAGGAAATTCAACTGAGATATTGAGAAAAAATACACGTATATAAAAAGTAATCTTTATATGCGTGGTCCAAAGTAAAACATAACTTCACATTATAATGTTTAAAAAATGAAAAGGAAATCAATTCGCAAAAATTCACAAATCAATATAATTAAAACAATTGTATGAAAAAATCACTGTTTATGTTTTAGCAAAGTACATTGTTCTATGTTTTATCACAATATTATGTCTTAACAATTGTTTTAAAGTCGATGCAAAATAACCAAATTTACACATATTTTTATTTTCAACGATTTATGAGATTTTAAAATTACTTTTAATTTCATTATAGAATATTTTCACATTTAATAAGAAAAATATAATTTGCATTTTCATTTCCTTTCCTGCTTTGATATCCTAGGTTATTTGGGAAGACATGCTACATTGACATATTACTACGGGCCAATGGGAATACTATTTATGGTGAACTTGGCTATCTATGCATATTTGGCAATACGACTTGATCGACTCAACGCTGATTCAGAGATGGTGGATGAACAAGCAATGAATGACTCGGCACCAGCACATCGTAGGTAAATATGAATGATGTTTTTGTGGCTTCATATTGTTCAAAAACGTTCACCCAGCGGACTTTGCCTTAGGCGGTCACTATTGGTTTCAGAGAAGAATGGTCATAAGTACAAGCCCTTTATGGATATTATTATAATATGAAAAGCTAGCCTAAGTCTAATTATGCTATTTACATCATATTAGACATACTCTAAGTATATACTTTCATCGGGACGTTTTTGTTTTCGTCTAAACTTAAAAATACCATTAAGTTTTTACACGTGCGTACTTAAACAACTCATTCAAAAACCATACAGTTTCCCGACTTTGTACTCTTACATTTTCACGCTCCTGTGTGCTTCTTACCTTTCGTAAACTTAATTCATAACTAAATTAAATGCTTCCATTTACATCCCCAAGATAATTCAGAATATACAAGAAATTGTCTAGTAACAACTGACTACGAAAATAACTCTTCTGTCAGTTTCTGAGTAAACACGCACAATTGTGAGAACGTTGGAATCGTTTGATACAGGTTTATCTATGAAATGTATCTCGACGCTGTGCGCGAGGTCAAGTGATCGCTAAAAAGAGCATAGAAATTGAATTCGCGAAAAGTTGACCGCTATTAGAGGTGGCCGTTTCGACATGGTTCACAGTAACTCAAGTCAATAATCTATTACCTTTTCTGTACAACGTATGATTTTCGAACGGGATTTTTATATTAAAATATAAGTCAGTTGTATATTCGTATGTCAATATTACGTAGACTTTACATGTAATTCATACAAATGCTTTTCAACATCTCCACTAAACATGTAAATATATGGACATTATCATATGTATATCTATTACAATTTTCATAATTTTTTCATCCCATTAAAACAAGCCTGGTATTTGATGCAGTGGAACAATATTCTTCCGCCTTCTCATGATGATGGGCACAATTGAGTGGGTAGTGGAATTCACCATGTGGGGTCTGCGAGGCAAATACAGAACGACTGAATACTTGGGAAAGTACAAACGATTTGCTACGATAGAGGATGAGCACCATTCACAGGTGAGTCCAACACACAGCTCGTGCGTTAAGACATCCGAAACTGTGCAGTGCGTTTGTCGATTTGAGCAGCAAGAAGTCGTCTCGAGAGAAGTGTTCCCCATAACAGATGCAATCTAAAAAATAATCGTTTGTCTTGAGAAGTTATAAGGTTGAAAAATATAATACATTTGATAAATTTATACAAATTTCTGTGCTATGGCGCCCCTGAATTCGATACTGAAGATTAAAGAAATCTTGCGAAGAGAATCGGTAAGAAAGAAGAATGCCAATACTACTAGGCTCACCCCATTGACGTAAAACTTCTCACGGGAAACTTGAGTTAGGGCCTCGTATCACTTTCAAGAAAATCAACCAACCCAAGTGCCTGTCCAGATGCCGCTAGACCGCCGGAGAAATAATTTAGGACAGTAAGGGTTTGCTTCGCAAAACTGCCATATAAGCGCATTAATGGATCACATTTTAACAAATATTTAGCACAATATCACTAATATCTTTGAAACATTACATTTTTGCATTGTTGCCCGTAAACGTCACTTTGGTATCGTTGCGAAGAGAAAAGATTTCATTACTGCATTATGCATGTGTTACGTGGGCCGATGGCGACGTTGCCGCATGAACTATTTTGGGATCATGCGCGACGTAGCCAAGGTAAGCAGATAGCTTGCAAAGTAAAACTGTGTGTCACAAATTGAAAGCTATTTACACGATGAACTCTCATTAAAGCGCTTGGTTTCAAAGTGAGTCCAGCGTGAATTATATGTAGCGATGCAGTAACGTTTACGGGTGATAGGCTATTGTATACCTGCATTCGATACATTTGATCCATAAATGGTCTTCGCTGATATGGGCAGTAAAATAGAAGAATGCCGACACGTTCCTACTGAATTTGACGTGATTCATTTATTAGAGTTAGCAGAGATTGCTCATTAAAACAGCATAAAGCGGCAACATGGAACATTAATATCACTTTTATATTTACCGTGCTACCTGCTACTTTTTGTTCGTAATATTTGAAACATAATTCCGGCATGGAACATTTATAACGCGCAAATAACTGTGTGGAGTGTATTTGGATACATCAGTATTCTCACAACCTATTTAATACGCAGAAAAGCCTTACAAATAACAGCCAACAATTCTGTCTCCCAATACATCCAATTTAACCATCAGAGAAAATAAAATAATGTTGAATGTCCAATACTCTAAACTTGCATTTTTGTTTAATCGTTTATCTAAACATTTTTTTTGTAACATTTTCAGGTCATACTGGCAACGTACATTTAAGTCAACTTTCATTTAATTCCACTTTTGCCAACCCTGAACGAGTTGGCCCTCTTGCGTAAGCCCGCGAAGTATAAAACAGAATAGGTCAACTACATTTTTGGTACCCTTTTGTCTAATTTTCTTTTCATATATGACCTTTTCTACTAGTAAATAAGTAAAGCATACTTGAACGAGAATGGAATTATAAATTTAACCACACAATTAAAAAAAATTATGAATCATTTTCAGGGAGCCAAATGGCATATAGATCCTCTTCCCTAAATGTAAAAAATTCCGTAAATTGTCTTACAACAAAGGTCATGTGAATTTTACGGAAACATGTTTAAATACTTTGGCAATGGAGCCCCTTTCCTTTGATTATTCCGTGTTTACTGCTGTGACCATTAGTCTCTTAAGCGTGAATGTGAGTGTTTGAAGTGCATGTTTTTTATCACGGAGGGTACAGTGTTTACCCCCGCTGGATGGCGAGATCCGGCGCCGACCTACCGTCGGCTAGCGGGGTTTATTGCCAACCAGGTATCTCCCACGAGCAGTACCCCATCCCATCCGAGACAAACTCTAAACTCCCGACCGATCTCCCGGCATGTGTGATAATGTGGTGCATGTTAGTGTAAATGTGTATGTATTGGGGGTGAGGATAGGCCAAGGAAGAGGAAGGAAAGATCGCGCGAGGCCCGTGGACCGTTTGTTAGGGAACTGCTCCGGCATTCGTCTGGTGCTGATCGGAGAAACCAGCACCGATCAGAGCAGCCGATCGCTAGAACTCTCCTCCAGACAGACGCCTTCTTTCGAATGTGTGTGTGCGTATGTGTGAGAGAGATCAGATCAGTCGATCAGAGCAGCCGGCCGCTAAAACTCTTCTCCAGACAGACGCCCTCTTTCGAATGTGTGTGTGCGTATGCGTGAGAGACATGAGATCAGCCGATCAGAGCAGCCGGCCGCTAGAACTCTTCTCCAGACAGACGCCCTCTTTCGAATGTGTGTGTGTGTGTGTGTGTGTGAGAGAGAGCGCGAGAGAAAGAGAAAGCGCGAGAGAGAGCGCGAGCGAGCGAGCGAGAGAGAGAGAGAGGGGGAGAAGAGCGAAAGAGAGAGAGAGAAAGGGAGAGCGAAGAGAGAGAGAGAGAGAGAGAGAGAAAGGGAGAGCGAGAGAGAAAGCCAGAGCGAGAGAGAGAGCGAGAGAGGGAGAGAGCGAGAGAGAGTTGATATCGTAGGCTTGAGAGAGAGTTGTTTGTGCGTGCGTGCGCAGACGGAGTTCCGCATCGCGGGGGTGGTGCTGGACGCGCTGCGCGCGGCGTCCGTGGCGTGGGTGTGCTGCGGGCGGCCGCACGTGCGCAGGCGCCTCGGGGAGAGCGTGCGCCGCACGCTGCGCCGCCCGCTGCGCCTCGCCAGCGCGCTCAGCTCCAGCGCGGCCGCCAACAGCAGCAGCGACGGAGGAGACCAGGACCCGCACGCGGGCAGCCGGGCGATCAAGTTCCTGGTACGCTTTCAAGTTTAAGTCGTTTTCTTTTCAAGGATTATTCATGAGCGCCTGATCCAGCTTCTCTTTGCAATTCAACATCACCTCTTCCTAAGTTTTTGACAATCCTTTTCCCTTCGGTAGCTCCATCTTCAATCATGGATTTTTAATTAAGATTTATTTATTTATTTATTTATTTATTTATTTATTTATTTATTTCATGTCAAAAATAGGTAAAAATTGTGTGTGACATGCTACGGAGAGAAGTGAATTTTGGCACGTTTTCAAAATTAATTATCTCAATCCTAAGCCATATACTAATTGAATTTTGAATACAGATAGAAAATGAGCGTATTTTGCAAGGATTGTCAACAAAATATATTTGCTCCCTTGTAATAAAACATATTTCAAGGGTAAATCAGCAATAAATTCGGGCTCTTATCGCTCATCATGTCCTTCGTCCAGGAATAATACTTCCTGCTGCGACATGGTGAACGATAATTTGAACTACTATATTTCCCACTCAATTATAGATGAGTGCACAGATAATGAAGTTACATTTAAGTTCTTAACCTATTCTTTTCGTATTGTGCCTGAATGATTTTTTGTATTTCTCTAGCCTTTCACTAATATTATATACAATGTACACTAAAAGTGTTATCACTCCTAGTCATAGATATTATAACATCAAGCGATTTAAAATAAATCTCTAAATATTGAAATTTAAGATTATCAAATGAAACAGAAAACTAATTCGGTAGTTTGCTGCGAGAAATACATTCTTTTATAATAAGATTCATTGACACCTCCACCAAGGAAAGAAAATTTATTAAAATATAAAATCATAAGGCAAAGTCAGGCACAGTTTCCATATTTGGAAAATAGTTATCGATTATTATTATTATTATTATTATTATTATTATTATTATTATTATTAATATTGATTAAAGTATGTTGCTAGTTTTATCTGAGGATTCCGTTAATACAAATCTCGTACTCATACTATTTCTGGAAATTAACAGGCCTGCTGGATTCTTTTCCAGACGTCAGTTTCAAATAACTCTAAAATAGTACTTTATTAAATTCTATTCCAGAACAAGTTGTCCACATGCTTAAAAATCAGACAGAGCAACCGGGATATTCCGTATTGAAAAGTGAAATGAGGGGCATTTCCGACAATCTGCCTTTTGAAGGAACGTCACGAAAATGCATACATATGCAATACATATACAATGCAACTACAATGGCGGAACGAGTAGTTCCAAGGAGATATAGCAGTGTAAGTGATAACATTGCCACCCGAACCGAACTGCGCTGCAACATATCCTTTTATGGAATTGTTGCCTGTTGTGTCAACGATGTTTCAATTTCTTCAGTCATGATTATGAGAAAAGTCGTGGTGACGGCGTAGGGCGGAAGTAGTGCGGGAAGGGAACAAATTAGCCGCATCCGTTGGAAATATCAAGGTTTCCTTGGATAGAACAGAACTATTAGAAACAAACTTCGTCTAGTTCAAGGTTTCTTAATCTTCCCATTCTCGAATTGGTCGTTTTCTTGAGTTTCATTCTGCTTTCTGTGCTGCATCTCTTGACTAATTGTTAAGCCGAAAGACTGATATATTTAAGCCCTCTATTATTGATATATTTAAGTAGGAGGGCAGAGAAGTTATTTAAATATTGTGAATGGATAACTCCATATAGATTATAATGACATTCAGAAAACAAAACTTGCTCTTCTATTACGTGGTACGTTAAAATACTAATAAAATACTTTTTTACGTTTCCGATTGCGATATACACCGATTTTGTCCAACATCAGGACACCGTACTCGGATTTAAATAGTGACTTCTGACGTTTAATCTGGTTGATATCGTTATCAAATCAGGAGTTTTTTACGATTCAACTTTTGGTATTGAATCTCCTAATCAGATAATCACGTACCTGCTCTCCGAACGCCAGAAGTCACCACAATTAAACAGGTGAATAGAAGTGCGACCGGAGAAAACTATGATACAAGAAACCAGTGGCTTAAGATAAATATACGTATTAGGTACGCAATGATCCGAGAATGTTCTCGAATTAATGTCAAACTGGTAGAATGTTATTTTGTTGGTAAATGCCGCATGTATGGCCATATATTTTTGAGAAAATTATAGACGTAAATTACAGTACTAATGCCCCCGAGAATTTCCTCTTAATACGATTTCTTCATCTGCATGAAAGTTGCATAGACCGTTAAATTGCGCATTGTGATAAAAACTTTCCTAGAAGCGTGAGATTGAAAGTGTTTTCCTGTCAGTTGCATCAGCGTCATGAAACTCTCATTTCTATAAATAGATGTTTTCTCATTGTTCAGCAAAGATTTCTCGCAAGATTTGTTGCAGCAACTATCCGATTTAAATATAGTGTCTGCTCAAGATCAGAAGCTGTAACGAGGGGGTGACACGGTCGTGTATACGTTACATTTATAATGAAAATATCCTTCTATAATTTCCCAACATTTTATTTTGCCTAAAACTTTACCGACACCCTCTAAATAATCTACGAAGCAATAATCCGGTCTACACTACAAGGTTTTCCCCATTTGAACCAATGCAGCCAATAACAACAAAATACAAGTGATCCAAAATAAATTCTGAAGATTAATTTAAAAAATAACCATGGTTCATCAGTGACAATCAACGGTATAATGATTTAAAAATGAACACAATAAAGAACCACGGAACCTATCTAGCACACATATATTACAAAAACTTTGCCCAGATACTGACATCATCCTACTACAAGCTAGGCAAAAACCTCAATTACCAAAGCTTGTCATCATTGTCAAAACGAATTATTGACAAAATTTCCCTGGAACCTGGAATAATACTTATCTGAGACACTCACTATATGTTTTCTCTCATAATATATTTTTAATATTTTAAAATTATTTCACTTAATTTGAACAATTTGAAGTTATAATAATATAGATAAGAATCATCAAACATTTTCACAGTTCATAAAATTTGCATAAAACATTAAACACTATAAACATAATGAAATAAAATTAAAATCAATGCGTTCAATGGATCGCGATTGTAGAGGTAATTCGAATTCCTGTCTTATGAGAGCGCTGTTGTTGCAGCGGCGGTCTGCACGTCGCCTGCGCAGCTGGCCCCAGCGGGTCAAGCCCCAGCCGCCGCACGTGGGGCGCAGCCTCTCCGAGGAGCCTGCCTCCGCCCCCACCTCCGCACCCTCCGAGCACATCGAGTTGCGCACCTTCTCCGTCTCCAGCCAGGAGGACACGCCGCCGCCCAGCCCCACGGTCACCTCGGGAGTGTAGTTTCACGCCGTGTGTATTATGTGGTTCTCAGGAAAATGATGTTTTTTTTGTATTTATTTTAGCAATAAAATCAGGTTTTAATTGCACTACAAATATTTTAATTGAATGAACATAAGAAAGTTTTGCATAACGTCAAGGCAGGTTTGTAAGGTTTTGCCATGAATATTACATGGTTCTCAGGAATATTATGTTATATGTAGTTGTTTCAGCAATAAACTGAGGTTTTAATTGCACTGCCAGTACGTTAATTGTATGATCATCAGTATTTTTTGTATAACGTCTAATACTGAATTGAATTGCATTGTCTCCGCATCCTGTGTCCGCTCTACCTTTTTACTATTCTCTAAAAAGCCTTCAGCGGGTCACTCAAGTAACCTAGTATTACTTGACCTGTGACTTGTTATGACAATGTCACACCAAAAATTAGGAATTGTTTTCTATGTCCTAACTGCCCTACAGGAATGGGTTCGTCTTTTAACCTGCTTTTTTCTAATAAAAGAAACATAGGTAAGTTAATCTTTTAACTATGAACAGAGTTCTGGGTATATCCTGTTAAATATTTGAATACAATTTTAATTTAGCATTTACACATTGCATTGAAAAATTCTATCACTTGCTCTACATTTAGCAATAACGTGATTACCTAACAACTGCACAGACATTTTACATAAAACTATATTACCCTTCACTTCACAAAAAAACACAATAAAATACCTGTACACAAGACAATAATACATGGAAACACAAAATACTGAAAAAGAATCACATACCAAAATACCCTTTACATACACCTTCAAAGAAATTGTCACTTGAATAGTTAATGAAATAGATACAAGACTTTTTTCACTTTCACGTAGATTATTGCTTTATACAATTTAACCAGCAAAAATATTGTTATTCAATGAACGTACAATCAATAATAACTCTTTTACTAATTATTGTTTTTGAACAATTTGAAAACGATTAAACAATAAATTGAAAACACACACTAAAAGAACAAATATTATCGTTAATAGAAAAAATAAAAAAATAGGTTTTCACAATTCTTTACAGGAAATAACTATCTGGCTTCCTTTTACGACTGCAATATTGTAAAAGATTACGTTTAAATGATTTTAATATAATTACTCGACTATCTACGTCTGTAAGTGAGGTGAATTCTATCTCTGTATAAAATTCTCGCTTCTTTAAACAGTTCTTTTTTTGAGAATTTCTAGTGAAGTTTTCTGACTCACGACACGTCGTCTCGAAGAAATATTTCCACAGCTTGGAGAGGCGGCTGCGACCCAGATCCTTTCAAGGTCGTGGCAACCCCTTTTCGTCGGCGAACGCGTCCTCTGGTGAATCGCTACCACAGTCCTTCGAATTTTATGCAATATGACTGCAATATCTCCGCGTAATGAATTTCTTACGTGGTAAGCCAAGACGAAAGGCAAAAAAAGCCTTTTCAAGATTCTTATTGTCGAAATACGGCGAATTTTCCTCTCCGTCCAACACGAACAATTGCGGTGTGTCCAGATCGGCGGTCGGCAGCGAAAGAGAGCTCTTCTTAGCGGTGCTTTGCTCATATTTTCAAGGGTGATTTTTTATTGGTCGTCGTTCCATTCTGCGCGAGTGTGTTCAGAAACTTCAATAAATTCTCGCAAGGGATACCATTTACTGCTGGCGCGATCTCTTGCAATTCGGTAACACTATAATTGCAGCTTGTCGTGTCTTGACGTTCTCAGGTGCTTCTCAAAAATCAATGGAACCGACATATGGACGGTTACAATCTGATTACTGATTTCACCTCTGGACAAGGCAGGTTTGTAATTTCCATCCATGAAAATTATGTGATTATCAGGAGTTTTATGTTGTAACTTTTTGAGCAATAAAATCGGGTTTTATTGTCACCAAAAATAGAGTAATTGAATGATCGTGATAATTTATTGCACAACGTCTCACGCTGTTATGTATTCAATGTTCCCCACCTCCAGCTACCAATGCCCCCTCCGTCCAAAACAGGCGTGTATTTTTTTGCTGTGGATATTACGTGGTTTTGAAAAATATAACCTATGTATTTATTTCAACAATAAAAGAGATTTTATTTGCACCCAAAGTCTTATTATTTAGTAGTAATTCGTTATACGTAACTTGTGGGTATGAAGAAAGTCGAACCGACAAAAACTCATGAATTCACAGCATCATTAATTTTTCATTCTTATCGATTCACTACACTAATCGGTGTACTTAGCCCCGATAATTTAAGTATTTCCCAATAGAACATTTTACCTTTCCTAACAACCCTTTAGATTTTAGGAAGTAAAATTACCTCTTCACATTTTATCATCAGACTCTCCTGGATACTTTTGAAAAAAGAGCAAGTCCAACTTAGAAGAGACTATACTCAAATATATTCGGATATGTATAGCAAGATTAATTTTGTTTCAAATATTGAGAAATTACCTCGGCGCCTAACGTGTTTTCATCTGGATAATTGCCCGCATTATTTAAATTATATTTCAATATGCACACAGAAAACGACAAGAAATACAATATTCTATAAATCATTCACAATATTCTGTAAATAATTATTCATGCAGGCTGCATTATTCTGTGAATTTTATTTTTCATTTTCCATTTGGCTCCATTGTGAGATATCTCTGAAATTGATAATTTTGTTAATAATTTCCATTACAAGAATAATTGTATTTGAAAGGGGTCAAATATTGAATTAAAAAGACAAGAAGAGAAGAAAATTGGTTGCATTTACTATTGGAAGCTAGATATAGAGATCGCGTCGTTATTTTGAGTACCATGACTGCCGTTCGTACATACTAATATTTGCGAATATTCGGGTAGACAAACAAGTTCTTATTGTTTATTGATTGGAAAGTTATCTTTGCTGTACACGTATGGCAAAAGTGTTTGCCGTATCACAAAGAAGTCATGGCCTAAAAACAATTGAGTAATGCAAAGTAAACAAAACACTAGGACGACATTAATCAACGTGACTACCGCCCGGCATACTGAGATTGATCCTAAGATGCTGTGGCTTGGTGAAAGAATAGCCAATATCATTTTAGTGATTTTTGGTTGGTATGGCTAATGTATGCTTTAAATCCCCTTCTTTCAGTGCAAAGTGAAAAGTCAAAAAGTCTATCTTATCTCCTAATTCCACACTTATTTACATTATTCTACGATTGTTTTGTCGTTTGGATTGTGTAAGAAAACCACACAGTCTGAAAAACTTTGAATATTTTCATTGACCCTTCTTGCGTCAAGTAACAGATATATTTGTAAGTATTCAGGAATTTGTACAGAAAAATATAGTGTAAGCAACTTGTACGAAAGAGTACTCATTTGAAAATACCAACATTTTATTCTTACGCCCAATGTGTGCTATCTGTTCTAGCTACGTAAACAACTATCCATTATCAGCCAACCTTGAGTGAACGCAACCAGATACTTTTTTAAAAATTTGGCGACGTTCTCCTTTCATACAAAATCCATTCAAATTACTGCGGTCCAGCAGCAATCTCACACCTTGAGCACTTACTGCACGTCTCCATATGGGTCGTCAACGTACCTTTAAGGCCCTTTCCCCCATTCCGTTTCTTCGCCCTCTCAGGGACATTCGTCAAATCCTGACACGCCGTGCGTCGCAGGCGGGGCCACTTGCTTAGTCTGCCCGTGAAAGTGCGGAATGGAAGATATACTACAGGGACGCAGTGAGGAGCGCGTGCCTCACTCAGGAATGCATAACGTTTGGGAGGTCGCGACCCCCCTCCCCCCTCCGCGGAGACGCCGTCGCGTCGCGAAGCGCCTCTGACGCTGTGCTGAACATCGCGGTCTCTCCCACTCCACGACGTCTGACTGCAGACCCGCTGGCAACAGGAGCATTCTTGAACACTGAATATCACTTGCTTCTGTCTGTGTTATTGTCTTTATCAGTCGCCTATCAATGCCATTTCGGCATCCGGGGAACTCCAATGAGGAAGAGAAGAGGGGGAATTGCGGACGCCAGAAGAAATTGCATGAGAATTGAAGGAAATGTATGGAACACTCAATGCTGCGTGTGTTTACCAACATATTACAATCATTTTACGCGTTTTCCTTAAGATAGTTTCAAATCTTCAGGTATTTCTTGAGTATATGAGTACTAAATATTTTGAAGATTTTTAGAACATGCGGTCCTCTCCGCGGAGACACAAATCGCCTCAATATTTTATGAAGGTTCGGTAATAACGTAATAACACATGTTTCCGGTAAAAACGTTAAATAAGAAAAGTTTGTGATGGCACAGGTGTACTTTACTGTAGTTAATTACAAGGATATAGAACAAGTGACGGAGAGTAAGAAGGTCTTGAAGAAAAATATATATTACAAGGTTAATATGAAAATGCAAAAATAGGGAAGAGGGTTGGGTTTAACATGCGAGGATACTATAGTTACTATACTATAGGGTACTATAGTTAGAATAAAATGTCAACATGTTTATGTTTACGCCTACCTGTAAGAGAATGACGGAATTTCCACGAAGGGATAACGTACGGTGACAGTTTCAAATTATTTTAACACACCCATAAAAAAAAGTTGTTACTTGGAGAATAGAAAAGTTATAAACGGTAAAACAGTAAGTTCTTTCCTAAAAAAATAACATTTGAGTTCTTTTGCTGACATCTTTCGTCTGAAAAAAATCGGAGCTATATTAAAGCGGCTCAAAATAATCGATTGAAATTCAAAAAAGGATTTTTTGAAATTGTATTGATAATATTTCGCTAAAGGACTTACTCTCTGTCCGTTAACAAGAGACGATTTTAATAATCTTAATAAAACAACAACGCGTTCGTTTCTCACATTTGATAACATTCTTACAGCTTCCCTTCTGTGGAGATTCTGTAAAGTTCTCCGGGAGCACGTTGCATGCGCAAATCGGATCTGAAGATCATCTGACGGCTCTGTGGTAAAATTTTCAAAGGGTATTTTAGGATTTTCAAGTCAAGTTTGCGTGTTTGAATCATCGATGACGGAAAGTGAGTTTGTCAGGGAAAAGAATGAGTGACATGTTAATAGTGTTTTTTGCTATCAGCCGAGAGGAGGCAAAATATTCTAAATACCTATTTTAATTTTTTGTCGTTTATAGGAACTTATCATTTTAAAGAATACACTTGACTTCATAGGAATTGCACAATTATATTTGAATTGGGCTTCCAGTAACCTCAAAATCTTGATTAAGCAGCTACTTCAATTAACGGCCAATTTTTGCCGGAGTTATTGCCAATATTTGTTATAGACTGTCACTGTTTGGGCAACATTTTTCAACAAAAATACGCCCAGACTTATGTTTTATAAAATAAATGAATTCGATTTGTTTTATTTGACAAGTTATTCTCAATTAAATAAATATTTCAGATTCTAAATACTCATTTATTACATGTAATTTAATGCAACCAACAGTTGGTGGCTCTGCGTGTTTAGTTGAGCTTGACCCATCATTTCAGAATCTATGATAGAAACACTGACTCTCAATAAATAGCTGATTAATAACAAGTCCAGTAATGCAAATTCAACGTTTTGAATATGCACTTGATTTTTTCGTGAATCCATCTTATAAAAGGTAAGTGCTATATCTTCCGCAATATTTGGTCAGTTTAATTAGCTGAACCAAAAACTATTACTCCGATTGCTTTAGAAACTCCAACTTTCCGTGATTGGAACGAGAAAATTGAATCGAAAAGTTCCAGTTCGGTTTTGCTCATTGAAAGTTAAGCATCGACTAAAAGAAATTTTACAGCTGAAGAGATCCATCCACAAATGAGAGTTTACGTTTCACCAACGATCAAAATTACGGACTAAAGAAAAAGAAGCAACATCGAATTATATAAGTAACCTTTTTAATTAAAACTAACAAAAACTATAACTATTATACAAGCCTAAAAAATTTGTTCTTATTTGAATTTGTTTCGAACTTTTGTGACGAAAAACAAGAGATGCACTGAATGACAAAGAGCTCAAAAGAAGATAAGTGACGTGCTGCTGTTTACTTTCTCGCCTTATTAGCAACAAGAGAAAGTATTGTAATCGTGCGCCGGAGACCAGCCATATTTAGACAGAAAAACTCTCATTACAGAGAGTTAGTAACAAAAAGTGGATAGATTTTCTTCCTACATGTAGTAAATTACTTCGCCTAAGAAGTTGTATAATCATAATTAATATTTTATGTCCTTGATATTGAAGAATTGATTGAAAGGAAAACGTCTGACTAACTGTTTGTGTCGTTCTATCGACATCAACGCTAGCTCCTAATCCGTTCAGCCAATATTTTCCAAGATTGATATTCCTCGACCGATTTAGTATGACTCAACACGTCTGAGTTTTAAATGGATATTTTGATTTTTGGGGTACTCCAATATTTTGGCCCAAATATTTCCAAACTTTTCTGGAAAACGGCTCCAAATATTTTGATTAAAAATGTCCGGAGAAAGCGTAACGAACTTGTCTCACTTTCGTTAATATTCCTAATTATTCGATAATAACAAAAGTTAAATTTTTATAGTCACCTTCCTACTACTGCAGTGTTCAATATGGAGATTAAAAAAAGTGAAATACGTTGTTGAAAGACAGCTAATGGAATAAGGCCATGCATAATTTTTTTAAAATGAGTTGTTTTCACGTAATGGTGCCTAAAATATACGCAATTTTTAAACAATTTGTTTGTCAATAAACGGCTACACTTTTCGTTTTAAATTCTATCTGAAGAGCAAGTGAGGCTTACAAAATAGCGCATGCCTCATTTTCGTTAAACTTCCTGAATATTAAAAAATGGCAAAAGTTAGAAATGATGTGAGAAAGTACTCTAGTTTTACGTAACTCCTATAAGTTTAGGATATAACTATTTTCATTCATATTCATTCAAAAATAAGTGTTGTGTAATTTAAAAGTTACTTTTAAAGAGTATTCTATGATTTTAATTTTCAATGCAGGTTTTGTATTTTCCAAATGTGAGATGTAATATGAGTATCTTTGTGTACCTCAAATTTGGTGAAGGAATTTATCATTTCTTCCAACCCTTCATTTAGTGAAACATCTGTAAAATGACAATAGCGAAGAAACAACAAGTCTCTCCATCTTATTTTATTTATCTTTCAAAATATACAAACAATTGTTAAGTTTTTAAAGATCAAGAGAAAATCTGTAATTGAAACTTTCGACCAACATATCTTCTTATGAAATGTTTGGAATGAAATAAAACTGGAGAAAGAATGCTTGGTTTTGTCTGATGGGCAGTGGTGGTAGCGTTAAGCGAAGTGGCATTTCCTTGCACAGTTACTTGTTTTGAGCTATGGACGTGAGTGTTAGTGTGAGTTGGAGAGTCTGATGAATTTGGAATAAATCCATGTTCGTTTGTCCTAATAAGATGAGCACAATTGTACTAGCGTCTTAATTATAATTCAAGAACATTGTTCAGGGAAATTGAAATCAATTAAACTTCCAGGAAAGATCTCTTAAAAATAATTAAAAACATTCAAACTGCTGTTGAAATGTCACACTTAAAAAATATTGGAATAACGTATAGTTAGATAATAAATATAAAATTAAATAAAATCTCATTTTTATGTCATTTATTAGAATTTCACGAAGCTATGTCTGCTGTATTTTTAGTACAATCCTTTTTTTTTAAAAAATTAATGAATCTTTTCAATTTTTGTGTAGGACACAAAACAGAATCTAACAGACAACTCCACGAGGGAAGAAACGTCTATGGGAAGACTCCTCAATCTTCGAATGTCACAGAATCTTTTCGTCCTTCGGTGATCCATCTAACCACTACGTCTGCCACGTCAGTCAAGTTCATGTAATGGACGATCTTCGCGATAAATGCGTTTCCAGCCCCTCCTTCAGCTTCGCTTTGGAGTTTCAACTGTCAGAATTTAATGTAATGCTCTCAATACTCATTTCAAATTTCGAGGAGATGCAATGAATTTGTAATTCAAATGAGATGGCAAAGGAACTTTGAGTAGTGAAGATGGATGAAAAATCTTTTTGAGAAAATACTGTTCTGAAAAATGCGTTTTATTTCATTAGAAATATTCCATAACTGCACCAAAATTGAAACGCATGAAAAATCAAGTTGTAATAACATTATCAATAATGTTAAAACAAAGTATGTTATTTTTTTTATTAAATTCAAATAAAAATGTTAAGGAAAAAAATGTTCAGGGTCAAAAAGTAGTTAATGACTACAAAGTGGTAATAAAATACACACTTTGAGTCTTCATATACAACAAGAAAAGTGAGTTTTCAATTGAATTGAAATATTGGAAATTCAAGAACTAAGATTCAAATTGGAAATATCAATTACTGTTTATGTCTGGATTAAACATATATTTAAACTCTGGGGCATACGATGGAGCTCTTTACCACGGCGCGGTGTGAAACTTTCACAACCGCGCCACCGCGGTTGGCGCTACAGTTAAACCAGACCCCATCCCATTTCCATGGTCGCACCTTAATCGTCACATCGTTATCATCACAAGTCATGAGTGTCACTGCCGTTGCTATTTTC
Source organism: Teleogryllus oceanicus (assembly GCA_964035755.1). Classification (NCBI taxonomy): domain Eukaryota; kingdom Metazoa; phylum Arthropoda; class Insecta; order Orthoptera; family Gryllidae; genus Teleogryllus; species Teleogryllus oceanicus. Next base: position 30,434,500 of record CAXIVR010000003.1, read on the forward strand.
ATTGTTTCCATCTCCACAGCCTATCTTGCCGCCATCCCTCTTGCTACCACCACCACATCATCATAAGCGCATCAGTCAATAACAAATATAATTTAATCATCACTACTGTTATTACTAGAAAATATACAATGTACAATAAGAACATTTGTGCCTAAATATGTAACGAAAACAAAAGTACTATGTAACAAATGTGTAACAAGGCATACACAGTAATACGTAATGCAATTTATAGGACAATTACAAAAAAACAAAACTGATTTTTTACAATTTTATATTACATTAAATGAAATATATATTAAACCATTTAAAAGTAAATATTACTGGGTCTATTTCCCCCAACATCCCTATTCTGAGATCTGAACATCAAACAGAAAAAATGTAATTACTTAAGACTCTACTCTCTCCACCACCAATGTCGACAAAGTATCTCGTCCGCACCATCTCCAATAACAAACCACCGTTGTCATCGTCACGGCCACCGTAGTCATCATCACTGCCACCGGTAGAGAGAGCCAGAGCCATCGTAGTCATCACTAGAGATAGAATTTTTATGTAATTAAGCATTTTTTATCTTTTTACTTACCGAACTGAAATTTGTAATCTTGGTGAATTGTCACCGTTCTCACAAAATATGCAATTTTTTCGTTACATATTTCTGCATATTTTGTACTATTTACATTTTTGCTATTTTCACGAAATTTCTATCAATTTTCTTCAATTTTATTACACATTATTTTAAGAAAAGTATTTTTAAATAATCAGCCTTTTTTCTACATTATTACTGCATGCTGCCTACTCGAGGTACGCTACGTGAAGACGCGGTCAGTTATCTCAATGGGGACAGTGCACATCAGCGACTGACATAATTTTTACCTTTAGGTGTGGAGAGTATCACTGATGCTGCGTTTCGTGATCTTTAACCACATTCCCGAAATACTTTGGCGATTGCCGATATGTAACACTTCATGAGAATGCTGCACGCTGCAGTAATTGTTTGCTGTCGTAGATACCACCAGTTTGAACGATGGCTTCTATTTCGTCTAGTGTGGCTTCTAAACTGTGGCCCTGTGTAACTATAGATGAAGCTTTTACTTCTGGCGGAAAAATTGTATGGTGCAAAGTGTGCATCACCTTGTGCTTTCCAAATTATTTTTGAAACGTTTGTAGTATTTTTAAAAGCTGTCTAGCCATTTTTTATAAATGTAATTTCATATTACATAAATGTTCTTTTTTTTTTTTTTTTTTTTATCTCATATTTATTTCACTTCTTTTTCTTCATATTACATAAATGTGCTTTATAATTAGTGTATTTTGAACCTACACATTGTATCCAATTTTACATATTTATTACATATTCTTACTGTTTTCATTACATATTTATCTACATATTTTGACGATTCATAACACATATTTTTCCGGCCTCTAGTCATCACCTAAGGCGCGTGTCATCTCCATAGCCGCCAAACCACCATATCCGTCACAGCGCCGCACCATCGTTGTCACTTCGTTGTTTCTAGCGTCGGCCCCATTGCCACCGCCGCCGCCACCGCAGCCACCGCAACGGTGCTAAGGCATCGAGCGGAACGTCGGGTGATAAGGCGGCGTGCGTCTTCCGCGGGATTTCCTCCGTCGCCGCGCCGCGCCGCACGCAGGTCGATCGCGGCGCCTCGCACTCAAAGCTGCCTTTCGGCTGCCGGCAACTCGCGCCGCCTTCGAGAGGAGGCTTGTACGGGCGCAGGCAACAGCGAAGCTGCATGATACCGCAATGCGATTGGCGGGCGTGCATTCGACTCGGCAACGCAATCGGGATTTTTTAAGGCTGGGCTATAAGTGCAACATGCAATCGGCTCTATGTTTTATTATAAATATTTTTTTAACATGCTGTGGGCGAAATTCGGTATCACGTGCTAGTTTTCCGTGCGGGAAAGAGCTATTTGTTTATTCTAACAGTACGCAAAACATTAGGAAGCATATGGAAACATTTGTTTCTGCTGCCTTTCATCTGGATAAAATTGTTTATTTTTTTATTTACAATAGAAATGGATATTACTTCAATACATTTACTTCGGAAAATAATTTTACAAATGAGTTCAGAAAGCGTATCGCTTAACACGTGTTAATATAACGAGTTACGTAGCAAGTGAGTGAAATAGATGTCGCCCGAGCATATCCGAGATGAGTGTTAGTGAAACGTCAAAGAAAAAGGCGAAATTGTTTAAAAAAATTTTGTAATTAAAAGTAGTATATGCAACACGTGCGAAATCAAATTATAGCATTATCCTTTTAATTAATTTTGGAGAAGGACTTTTAAGGAGAGATTTCAACATTTAGAGTTTTATTCTTTAATTGAAATTTAATTGGAAATTAACTGAATATTAGATCTTGATGTTTAGTAATTCAGTAAGCATTCTGGCGCCTTAATACTTTGTAAACAATATATCATTATTTTGTTTATTTCTCTTTGTATTAATTTGTTTATTTTGAAGGTGTGCGATATTAAACTTGCAAAATGTTTGTTTGTCACACATACAATTCACAAGTGTATTGATGTGTTTTCAGTATTTTCTATTTCTGTGCTTTCATTACAAATATATAAAGAACACATTGAACAGGTGAAGGAGGTGACGACATGTACTGTACCTGATACAATAAAGCTTTTTCATAAAACAGTGTTTTCCTTTTCCTGTCGGGAAACATACTTTCTGGATGCGCTTCGTACCTTTGTCTACATATCACGCAGTGTATGTTGTCTACACACTGTTTACTTATAAATGTAGACTATGAAACTTGGCACTTAGACGCAAACCACTGGTCTTTGCTTTAACTTTAAATTTAATCTATAAGCGGCTAATGAGAAATAACTCACAGGACATCGTTACTGAATTCTGACCCTTCGTTTCTTAACGATTCTTCTTAAACAAATAAAAACTTAATGCTTAAATTAATGAAACAAAACCAAAATATACTAAATGACCAAAACTTATAATATGATAATATATACTGAAACTTCCCTTGTGGTGTCACTTTCTTAGCTTTTAAGGATGCTGTAGTAAAATTTATAGAATTATTTATACATATGAAATTATTCACACGATGTATAGGCGTATCTCTGTTTACAATACAAATCTTAACAATCTTTGGTGCATATAGTAACTCGTTCATTTACCAACTTGTCTTGACATTATTGTTCCACTTATTTCCTTAATACGAGAGGTTATAACATAACACATTGCTAGAACGGCATTTTCATGTGTTTAAAAAATGTCGATGTTACCGAAAGCCGATCAATACGGGTGAATGCCTAAGAAGTACTCTAAGAAATGGGACATGAACTTTTCGCAATATTCTCTTCCTCTATCCTCCCCCCCCCCAAACTCATGCACTAGATGCACCATGCACCAGACCACCAGCCATGTCCAGTCGAAAGAATTGTCCTAGCCGGGGGAGGTAACTGGAGGAGGAAATCTCGCCAGTTGATGTGTAGGTGGATGATGGATCTGAGCATTAATTGCGAAAATCTCACTGCCACTCCTGGAGTGAAACATTCTCTACACTAACGGGACTAGGGACATTAGAAAATTACGTGACCGAAAACTACTAATCACAATCTGCCCGAATAACACGATCTATACCTACCATACTCTTTAATTAATCATATTATCGTTTATGCAATTTTATGCCCTTTTTACAATTTTTTAAACAATATTTGACGCAAAAATAGTATCAGAAATTATTACCGAAACAATTCCTCCAAAAGAAATATTGTGCCGTCAGTTCTTAGATTTTAAGCTATATGTTCTAGAGTTCCAAATGTATGTCAGTTCCAGTTCCCAAATCAGAGATTTATTCACGCATTTGCGCCCTTACAGGGAATGAAGCAATCACATTATCAAATTCAATAAACAATTATCAGTCATTCGAAAGTGTAAATAAATGTGTTGCTTTATTTTACTGCTTATATTACTTCTTAACTTTTTTCCTCCTCTCCCTTTATGCAGCCAACAGCCGGTTACCCTTTACGTCACAGTGGGATGCATATTTGACCATACACTAGACCAACGCACTTGCGGGTTATTCTGATCTGGGGTCAGCAGAACGCGAGGCCCTCCGCGACAACACATACAAACTACTTAACATAAATAAAAACAATTTTCGATGTATTTTTATAAATGATAAACTACATTAGGCTGCCATTCTTTTTTGTTGTTATAATTTACTGCTGCTTCTGACGTTTTACCACCTCTGCTTTTATTATTGTTCCTAGTGCCCGCAATACAATCTCTTTTTTATCGTGACTTCTGTCTTGTCCTCGACCCAGCCAGCGATTTCTACAGTTTTTTTCCACTCACAAAAAAAGACGCCGAGATGAAAGCAATATGACAATTCCATGGAAACGTGCCAAACGTCTTTTCAGTGTTTTGTTTCCATGTTGCATCCTTTTAGGCGGAGATCGTCTCTCGTAAAATGGTCGTATATTTTAAATAAGACTCGTGATCCTCTAATTTAATTTCGGGTCTTTGTTTTGGCAGACATTTATAATCGCCTGAGGCGCGTTTTCCCATGCTGTTTCAATAGATATTTAGAGAAAATGTTTTCAGATCTTAGTGTCCAAGAATGATACATATTGTCAATTGTCACCACTGCCACCACATACCACATAACAGACAATTCATCAGGCAAAAGTACTGTCGTAAGCATTGTGCGTCTCGGTAGATTAGTTATTCGAGAAAGTAGGCGTAAACCAGGGTACGCGTGATAGATCCCCGATCAAGGCGATAATTTTTGGACTATGGAAAATAAGTTGCATTTTGTGTAAGTTTGAAATCTATTATTCAGAAATAATGTGCCTGATATTGACTATTAAGAGCGAGTGGAGCTATGTTAACCACATGTGATAAAAATCAATGCGGTTAATTAAAACCGAGAAATTATTGTTTGCATTATTTGCAACAAAATATCGGAAACATGAAAACTTCGTGATTTGCAATCATGAATGAGACGATTGCAAATCCCGAAACCTCATTTGGGAAAGCTTTCTCATTTCCTTTTCAAAATCACAACAGATAATTGTAAGTGAACACTAAATCACTTGCACAATATTTAACAACGGCAACTAATAGTCCATTTAATGCAGGACTGGACATTTTAATATCAAACGTTTTACAGTTTTGTTGTCGAAAAATATGATTATAAATATAGGTAATAGTTTTAAATCTGGGCCTTTTGCACCATCGAGTGCTCAGGTGGTCATCCAAGCAATGTTGTCGTTAAGTACAAACGAAAGACGAACTTGTCTTGTAATCTATATTCGTAGTAATGAAATGTTATCGCTCTCATAACACTATATTCATTATCTGACCTTTGCCTTTATTTCATGAGATGATATTTTAAGAGATAACAAGAAAAATATCCAGGTCTTTTTGCCATTCCCAAGAAGTGAAATAAGTATACAATATCGTCTTTAAAATATCATACATATTGTTTTGAATTGTGTGCATATTCACTAATATATTGAACCAAACTGTCTGATTTAATTTTTAAATTTAATATTTCCTATGCTCTTCTAATATTCAACGTAACCCGTTCCAAATTTATAAAAGAATATGGGCGCCAGGTAAAATTTCTTCAACGCTATTTCCATTAAATTAATATCCGGCTAACTGGGTCGATGGGTCTTATAAGAAATAATCGCTATTGACTACTAATAGCCGATTATTCGATCTGCCATCTGTACAGAGTGGCCGAGGAATCTGAAAAGCAAATATACATTTCTAGCTACTCATTTGCTGGAATTGGCTAAATGAAAATCATATTTTCTATTCACAGAAACTTGTAAGTTTATTCAATTTTCATTGGTAACAATACGAAACTTTTGGTCATGACCAGTCTCAAACCTTATATTGCAGTACCCGTCTTCGCATGCTATTGACGATGTCGCCGCGTAGATCCATTTTCAATCTTTCCCGGTTTCGATGTCTCCAGATCCAAATACCATCTTCTTTCTTCCGTTCTGGTACAAGTGTATTCAAGTTACTGATCCTCACCGCCTCATAAGTTGATAAGACTTACTTAATTTTCCTTTTAAACGTTACCAGTTCTTTCTATTCGTATACTTAAAATATTAAACTTCAGGAAACTATTATCATCATATTTCCATGTTCAACTTCCACCTTCCATCAATATTCTAAGTCCGACAATCATTTGCTCCAAAGTAAATGTTCACAATTCCCAAACTCCCAACATCAATTGTCTACACACGATCCGCACAGCACCACGGCATAAGTCGGAATGAATCCACATTCCCCTCTTTCAGCCCTTCAAAACTCGGTCCGTCGTTCTACTGTTTCTTGTCAGAAAAAATTCCATGCCTAGCCAATCCCTCAATTACTTACAAATTCAACTAGCCGCGCCCCAGACTGTCATTGCTTTCTCGGCCAATCCCCAAATAGTTTACTTTGTCAACTAGCCGCGCCCCTTGGTTCAAAGCAATGAGGTTTGTTGGTGTTCACGACAACTCATCCATCGTTGCTATGCCGCCATATTTGCCTATGTCTAATCCTTACCATTCACCCTGTGAACAATAAATGTCACTCAATACAAGGTCCCACATATTGGTATGTCACAATATATTTCTGATAATAATGAACGATTTATTACCTTTCATAAATAATGAAACATTTTTAATAAAAGATTAATGATAAATTTAATAAATATGAAACACTTTATATCTGAATAAATGTCAATACCACTGACATTTTAATATCATAGAAACTGAAATCGGAAAGGTGTCGTAAAGATGTTTAATTACGTACATAACGTAATAAATAAGGTAAAATAAGGGATAGAAAACTATATTGTTAGGAAGTTGCGTCGTGATATGAGTAGCTTATTTCCTGCCAATTCTGTTTTTCAAAACGTCTCGAATTTTGTAAAACGTCCTTAAGGGCGCATTCACCACGATGAAAGACCCTACACTCCCAATCTTTTTAAATGATTGCATCTCATCAGCCAGCAGAGTTGTTTTAAAAACATCAAGTCCTTCTGGAGTCATACATTTTCACGACATGTTTGCTTCTCTACAGAATATTCTTTGCCTCTATTTACCATATCTTACGTTGTTTCAATCTATGTTGGTCTTCTTCGTAAATCAGAAGCTTCAAAATCAGAACTTCGTTCCCAACCATTCGTTTGTCTTTTATGCATCAAGCGGCAAAATAGAGACGAAGTCGACTCAACGAAGTTGTCTGCAGAGCACTGGTAAGGGCCTGCGCTTGTTGATAACATCTACGCTGCTGAGGAGCTCCCCTTCAAGAGACGCGGCTGAGCGACCGGGAACGCCCCTCGCCAGAGGAAAGGCCACCACTTTCAAATCTTCCTGATTGATCCTTTCTGGAGGTGGCCACGGCGCGGGGCAGCTCACGCACACAGCCTTCAACGCCGCGAGTGAAGGCTTGACGGAGTGAAGAAAGGAGATATGCGACGGGGTAGGTGCGGGAGGCAAATGACCTCACAGAGGGGTAGTCAGTGGGTGTGAAGACGGAGGATGGTGAGCGGTGGTGGGGAAAGGGATGAAATGAGAAAGGACAAAGAGGAGGGTGATAATGGGTGGAGGCAGGGTAGGGGACGAAGTGGGGAAATGGATATGGAGAGATGGGGTGAGATGGGAGAGAACAGAGTGTTGATGGGTAGGAAAGAGAGGGAATAAGGCAGGAAAGTTTCCCTGGTGCGCAACTCAAACCTAAGACCTCCGGGTCAGCACTGCAGTGACATTAGTTGGTGCCCTCAGCCACTGGGGGTCGGTCCTACGTGGGCGATTTGGAAGAGTAGGGAGGGTGATGAGTGGTGAAGAGAGGAGAGAGAGGTATAAAAGCGACGACGGGAGGCAAAGAAGGGCGAACGGAAGCCTCTGCCTAGGCGGCCGCCCTCTATGCACAGAAAGGACGCTGGGAACGGGCGAGTCCGCGGCGGCTGGGGTTCGCAGGAAGTCGGGGAGTTGGCGCCGCTCAAACGCCTGGCCTGCTGCCGCCACTTCGCCACCCTGCCGCGGAGCCTTCTTCTCTCAGTCTGAGGGGAAATGCCGTTTCCTTCTTTACATTCCGCGCTTTTTATTCGACATGGAATTCATTTTACTAGTGCCTCGCCATTTATGCCTAATGGCACACAATCCACAGCCTCTCCGGATGCTCTCATACCGACGTCGATTTGTGGCCTAATTTTTGTCTGTTTCGCGTTCCGTTTCAGCTGTGGAGTTGCATTCACTGCATCTGCGTAACAAATTTTGGTACGACGTCTGAGACGTAAATATTCACCCTTGTGTGAACGGTTGTTCTAAGACTATTGTTGTAATACAAAATCACACATTACGAAACACAAATTTTCACAATTGTTATTATAAAGCGTATCGTTGTGAATAACGTTTTGCAATACTACGAGGAGACATATAAGTTCATATCAAGTTGACACCACTTTTGAACGAAAATAATAGTTTTGACTCCCCTCAATTCTTACTGAAATCAATACAATACCTCCATTCTTCACTAAAGTACCGTAGCATTGTTTACCTATAGAATTTCACATACTTCTATAATTAATCGCAAACTGAAGAAAGCGTAATAAAAAGGGTGTAACAGAAGAAGAGAAGGAGTAAAACGTACATATGTCACAAGATATTCTCAAATAAGCCATTAATCACATTCTACTTAAATTCTTTATCAAATTTGATGTTTTTCTTGTCACAGCTGTCTTTCCACCTCTGTGAAATTTCTATATGTACGTGTAAACGTTAATTAGCTTATCTGTAACAATCAGAGGTCTAAAATACCACTTAACTATTTATTTTTTGACTTGCTTCTTGCTAAGAATGTTTCTACTGGCTATAATACATTGTATTGGCTACAACACATCATAAAAATGCTGTTTAAGTACTTTTTGTATTCAATAGATTTTTTAAATTAGTCATGAACCCATGTTTACAGAACATGAAATACACATTTACATACACCCTACGCATATTAACTCATTGAATACATTTAGCACGAGAAGCATATTAAAGTTATTTTGAAGGGTAAAATACGCATATAAACAAGGATAAAAACAGGAGAAAAATAATTCTGGCACGATTTTTTAGTAGCAAATATATAAAAATGTTAAATTGTAAAGATATCTGCAAACACTGCTTAGTCTTTTGCTGAAATTTGCCTACAAAATTAAAATATAATTCAATATTTTTAATTAAACTGCAAGTAGTTCATATACTTAATTAATTTAGTTTAAGGTTAAAGTAAAATATCTTACTTTTCCAAAACTAAAGTGTATAATTTTTATTCATTTTACCATCAATTCCATTTTATTGTGGTTTTTGACGTTTTAAACCATAGATACTGTAAATTAATTTAGCATTTTCTCTAGACTACTATTTATCACTTAACAATTATTGTAGAACTTCTCATATCCATAAAATAATCTGAATAAAAAATTAAGCTATCGATTTTTTGGGGCGAATCTTGCCTCAGTTGAGTGCAAATAGTGTGCAAGATTCAGAATTATTTCAAAGAAAACAGCATAGTCAATCTGCATTAACTTTTAAACTTTGCTGTACACCTTACACATGGAAATTGTTTATTCAAGCAATCAATTTAAGATCATTGAAGCTATTAGGTTAAAAAACGTAGCGAAATACTGTATGAAAAATGTTTTAATTAAAAAATTCGAGTACACCTTCAGGTGGATGGTGAAGCAGTAGGTGAAACTTCTTCTAAATACCTCAGAGGGTATAGACATTAAAGTATAGAAACAATGTTAAGAAATACCTATTTAAACTTTTCCCGTATTATAAATATTACAAGCTGAAGTTAAACAACTGCAATCATGAAGCAAAGCTCTTTACATGTTAGTTTGTGTGTAGGTATTAGTTATGGTACTTATTAAAGAGATGGACAAAGCAAAATTTTACTCTTGAGTCATATTTCATGCCAGTCTGTAATTATGTTATTTCTTTACTCAACGATATCAAACTAAGCTTCGTAGGTAGTACCTCCGATATTAGTATTACAGGTCGTTCAATATAGCTACATACAATTTTAAGTAAGCGACCTCATACTGATCGAAATGAAATAAGTTGCGTATCAAAGAGAACCATGAAAGTTCGTCTGTCCGCTGTTCAGTCCGTCAGTCTATTCCTATAAGCCTATTTACATCGATTCTTAATCCTAAATATGGAATACTGTGAGTAGGGGACAAAACAGAAGAAGGGTAAAATGTATGTAAAAGACACACTTATAATTTTGTCTTGTTGATTAGGGCTTTAACTTTTGTTCATTATTTTGCGCCTTATCATTTAAATGCTTCACAAAAACTCTCTATAAAAAATCTTTACAACTATCAAAAGAAATTGAGTCATAAGAGACCAATAGGTTTCTAATAGAAATGAGGAAGACAAACACTTTTTTATAACAAAATTGCCAAACAAATTCAAATCGTGCTATGCAGCCAAATACACAACAAATAGAAAACCCACGTCAATACCCCAATACATTACTTATGGAAAAAGCAAAGTAGCTCCTCTCATTTCAAATTACCAGGTAATATACTCTGAACATCACAAAGCAAGAATTACAACAAGACTCCTAGCCTCAACAATAGAAGCCCAGTCCCATAAAAATTCAAGATTTAAACCCACAAATGGAAGAATATATTAATGAACCTATCGGTGTACTTCATATTTAATTTATCTCACCAACAGAAACTCTCAATTTTCAAAAAAAGTTGGAAAACAATAATCACCCGGCCGGGCTGGATAGCTGACGACACTAAGGCTGTAGTATCGTAGTTGCCTCCACTCAGAGGGTCCCATGTTCGAATCCCGCCTCGCGCATGGATGTTTGTGTGTGCTTATGTGGTCTTTTTGTGTTCCCCCTACAGTTATTCTAATGTAAAACAATGAAAGTGATCGCTACATGACCTAGTAGTTACAAAAACTACAAAAAATACCCTGTAAACATTACCGATTTAACACTGAAACGTTATTCAATGGTTGAAAGACAATGGGTTCAGAATCAATGTAAATAAGAGTGTTTTGTCCCTTGGGACTGGACATCAGTTTCTAGGTATAATTTCAGATTTTCAGAGTACAAATATGGTTGCGGAAGCAGCCTACGTTTGCGCCGTTGCGACAGTGTCACGCCCTTGTCAATGCCACCCACGCATCGTCACGTCGCTTGCAGGCATTGTAGGATGGCTCACCGTCCATCTACTGCTTCGTTTCCTCTGGCCACCGCCATTCGACATTTGCAACCGCCTCTGGCCGCGCCTCATTGTTCACTGCCACCCAGAAGCGGTGCCATATTTCGCCGCTTGCAACCCACACCGACGACCTTGGACGATCCATCACTGCCAATCGTTGCGAATTCCGATGTATCTATGATGTGGATGGCCTTTACTAGTGATATATGTACCTAGCGATGACTTGCATATGACTTCGAGAATATTTCTGATTTAGAATTTGAAGACGCACTTTTTGCAATTTGATTTCAATATCCTTTAATCACGAATATATTCGTTGTCAACAATTCTGTTGCAACTTTGTAACAGTAAACTGAAATTATTGCAACTTTAGACTTAAAAAGAAAATGTGTCATTTTAACATTGTTATATATGTATTCTTGCCCATATTTTGTTGGTACTTTTTGTCCTGTATTTGCGTATTCTGAATCGAAGAAAGCAGATGCCACATCTCGCGGGCTGCCTCCGGTGGATTGGGTACCCCGGCCAATCACGGGAAGCCGTTGAGCGACACCGCATCAATGCGACTCCCTGAGAAGCCTGGCGGAGGAGGCCAGCAGGAGCGGAAGCATCAACAACGTGGTCTAACACAAGTCACATCACCGATCTAGCACTGATTACCAAATTATCACGATTACCAAATTTTTGTACCGTTGCGTCAATAGCAATTTTCAACCATTTTAACCCTATATTACAAAGGCGACCTGTACCAAGCATTTTTTCCTAAGTAGCCTGACATACTACTTTAGGTAAAAATAAATAAGAACTCATTTTTACAATAAAATAATGAGTTTAGTGGATTGAACATGTATGATATGGCGTTACAAAAACATTTCAATTTTTTACAGACATACCTGAATAACTTGACCCTTACAGCAAACATTTGCTTGGTACTGTCCACACGTGGCTTTTGGTCCTCACGTGGTTCAAGCCCGACCACTCAACAACCCACTCACTTCACAGGATAAATGAACTTATACTTTATAGATTTCGCAAGAATAAGCACAGAATAACAGCATTTCTTTGCGGACAAACTATGGTATCAGCCTTTGACAGCATTTGGTATAAAGGACTTCTTTTCAAAATTCAGTAATTAGATCCTCCAGATTTCCTCCAAAATATATATTCAGCTAACTTACTCAACTAACAGAACATTTCAAGTCAATATCAACGATACCTACACAAACATCTTACTTGCCCTCACACTGTGCAATATTTACAATTGAGATCATTCTACATTGCCGGTCTTCAACATACCCTTTTTTGTTTCTGTTGCAATAATCAACACATCCCATGAAAATTTACTTATATCATACGATCACATCCGATCATTTTTTCACATTCTTAATTCCTGGTTTCATAAATTGCGATTAAAAATTAACCTTCTTAAAACACATACAAGATTTTTATTCACAGAAAACCAAAATAGCTAATCCTACTATCAAAAATGCCCTGCTTCTCTGACTCACACTTTCCACACCTGCCAAATTTCTAGGTATACTATTCGATAAACGTCTAGCTTAGAAAGCACACATTACATACAATATAGAAAAATCAACAGCAAAACCCATAAAACTGTGCACACTGATCTGCACACTGATCTGCATTAAAAATAGAAACTGAGCTTTTGCTATATAAATTCATCGTAAAGACCAACTCTGTACACAACCATCCTGGTTAAATACTGAGCCTAGCAACATTCAAACAATCGACTATATCAAACAAAATGCTTTACTAGGCTTTTTACTGCACCCTGGTTCAACCCAAATTGTCGAAATACATCCTGAACTTCAAATCCCTTATATTACAGACAATTTCACAAGCCTGTTCTAAAAATATATACGCTCTTCTACGATCGTGTCCAAGTACTGCGTTCCTCCACCTCCTCCAACTAAGTCAATATCTTCAATAGAATTTAATTTTAAACTCCCTTCATCAAAATTTTAATTTATCCTCATTAAAATTCAACTGTGACTATCTAAACACTTTTTGAACGACAATAATACTACAAAAATATATTTTTTATATAAATCAAACCAAACACAATTATTCAACAGTCGAGTAGGATACTCCTCATCATCTTACGAAGTTTTACACAAGTTATCTTTTCACAAGTTATAAATCCATATCTCTGTAGAACCTTCAGGTCAAGCAGATAGAAATTATTAAATATTAAAACTAGTGGTGCTAAAACAATATGTACGTTGTCTCCTATACTTTTACGCCAAATTACACAAGAGTACTCAAATTTTCGAAAACTTGTACAACGAGCTTATTTCAAAATCTATCTTAAAGTAACTGATATAATTGAGGAAAACATTTGTATCGTTAATATTTTGGTTATGAGAAGATGCCGAAAACATTTTGAACTTTTGCAATTTTCAAGAAATTTGGGTTTTCAATGACAATGAGACAATCACCATTCTCTTAAACATCATTTGAACTATCCAACAACAATATTTAATGCAAGACGATGGAGACATTTTAAAAAAATGTCCCAGTGGCTTAATGTAAAGTATCCCAAAAAATAAAAATATCGTTTTCAAATTCAAGGGACCACGACATTAGCCAGATCTATGGGGGATATACATTTTTGAGAAGTTTGACGGAACGGTTAGCCGCTAGCGTTGTTCACAGATAGACAGACAGGTACAAACAGACAGACGTTTAGCCGTAATTCAATTTTTCGGTATTAAGGACCCACAAATCAGGGATTCCACGAACTAGAAACATCTTTCTAAATTTAGCAATTGGATTTATCCATTTTTTCGACATCAGAGTCCTGTAATAAGAGTTTTCTTTCGAACATTCTCCCTTTTTCGCGCAGCATTACATAACTTTCTCTCTACTATGTGGCGGGAAAGCAATACTATTGTGTAACGCAGATTGATTGTCATAAACGAGGCCTATGCTGCTCGGATCTTCTCGCGCAGTGCATGGCAGCACCTCTTCTTAAGCCGTGCGCGAGACAAAATTTGGCTTTAAAGTTTCCTTTTATTTATTTATTTATTTATTTATTTATTTATTTATTTATTTATTTATTATACTTCAAAAACTGTGTGACGTGCTATGGGGAGAAATTAATTCTGTCCACGTTTCCAAAATTCTGTTATCCCTGCTCTAAGACATAAACTACTTGAATTTTAAATACAGAAAAAATGAACATTTCTTGCAAGTATTATTAACAAAAACATTCGCTGCGATGTAATCAAATATATTTTCAAGGGCAAATCAGCCATAAATTTGGGCTCTTGTCCCTCATCATATCCTTCATCAAGGAATAATACTTCCTGCCGCAACGACATGGAGAACGATAACTTGAATAACTATATTTTCCACTGAATTTTAGAAGATGTGCATAGATAATGAAGTTACATTTATGTCCAGAAGCAAAACAAGGCGCCAACTCCTGTGTTGATCGCCATCAGCGCTAACAAAGCACGCGACGCATGCAAAATCTAGTAGTGGCGTTTTGGCCTACAAAATGACACTAAAATGAAGTATATAGGCAGAATTTCTGCTAATATACGAGGGTATGCTAAAAAATAAGTCATATTGTATAATTTATGAAAGTGGTACAAAATTTGCAATTATACCATTTTAACATAGGCTTTCCGTTTTTCCTTTTACTTTGTCTATCACAATACTCTTAAGACAAAACTATTTTTGGATGAATCTTAAACCATATAGAAAGCAACCCCTTACCCTGAATGTCGGAAGCAAGTCTACTAAATTTTCTCTCTTAAAACACCTTTAATAAGACGTGACCTATAGTAATTTGACGTGACAAGTTTGTAATAGTATTCTGGATTCTCTGTTCCTTCAAAATAAAGATTTGGAAGATTATGAACAGTGTGGGTAATGGTAAGTGGTTGTGCATTGTCATTCAACAAAATAATAGCATTCGACTCGACGCTCTCATGAGCGGAACCTGGCTAATACCGTTTGCCACTTACTCGAGTCACTAGCATGAATTTGCTCTATGATGAGATCGGTAGTTAAGGAGGCTGAACATCATACTCTTATTCTACTCACTTGTTTGACTGCTTTTGAAAGTCTCGAACTACTGAAAAACGCTTCGTCTAGCATTGCTCCCGCATTGAGCAGACTGTCGTCTTTGGATTTCAGCATTTAGTATTCATTATGATAAAAAATTATGAAAAATTTGTTTCTTTTTTTCTTAGCAAAGTGAGAGTGCAACAGACACATTTGTGAGGCATACATGAGGTGTCAAGCAAACATGAGGTGATAACCCAGAAACTTACCACAAAGAATGTGAACGATGACATCTTAGAGTTAGCAAGCAAACAAAGCTCTACATTCAACCTAAACGCGATTAAAACGAAAGTAAATACTTTTGTCGACTTATCCTGGTAAAAGCCAATCGCAGTTAAACAGGTTTTCAATGTTTGTATTTGGCATTTTAGGGTCGGAATAATCCGACTGTTGACAGGTAGCGGGCTCTGTTTTTATGTATTATCCACGCCTTGGGAGTAAGAGAGACATATGGCGAGCATAAGATATTCCCATCACTGTACCTAGCTTACTTGACTTGCTTGAGCTTTTCTTCGACACATACTAGTTATAGAAACTAAAAAGATTGTAATAGACAGCTACAACTCAATTTTGCTGACTGCGAATCAAACCCGAGATACTGTCCGTGAGTCAGGCGAGGGTAATGTTTTTGCATACTGTTTTACCAAACCGCTTAATCTATTTAAAAGAAATTTCACGACGAAAAACTATAAACAAATGCTCGGTATTGATCGTTGCGTGATGTCGAAAACTCAGTCGTGTCTCTTACAAAAGTCGCTCGCTTTCATCATTCTACTAAGTGGACACGACCCTGCTCTCCTAAGCACTCTCTCTCGATAAGCTACGTTCTCCGCTCCGATCCAAACGCACTTCAGACGGCTTTGCCGAGCTCCCCCAGCAGGGCGAGTGGAGCAAGAGCGGAGACCGTCTAAAGAAGCTCTTTATATTCCCTTCGCCGATTCAGACATGTTTACGTTTCAGACGTTTTGAAGAAGCGAGGGAAACATGAACAAGCAATCCAGCTTTCGCGGGTTCACCTCCAACATTTTGTGAATGGCGGGGAGGCTATTTATAAATGGCTGGAAGATGCTCTTCAATAAATTGAAAGAGTTTGAGATCTAATGATCACTGGGCGCTTACAAGTCGAAAATATATTTTTGTTTCGTTCAAAAATATTTCAATGAAAAAAGACTGTCCAAACTTTTTACATTGGTTTTCAAGCAATTAAAAAATCACACTTTTTAACCAGTTTGGAAAATAATTTTCTCATTTATTATTATTATTGTTATTATTATTATTGTTATTATTATTATTATTATTGTTATTATTATTATTATTATTGTTATTATTATTATTATTATTATTATGATAAGACTTACAAATTATTGTTTAATAATGTGACCATTGTCATTTGTCTGATCGACTACATAAAATTGTTATAAACTTGGAAATAATTTAGAAGACAGTGAATTTGTTAGATGTACAAAACATTTTCTTTTCTGCGCTTTTAGAGGACTTTCATGACGTATTTGGTTTTGTCAAAGGATGATTTTGTGTATTTTGATAGTGTTAACAATTACTTTTGATAGTGGATGATCCTTTGACTTTGACCCATCATTTCAGAAAATACTGAATGTCATTTCATCAATTTTTGAGTTTTGTACAACTGGAAAATTGTATATTTCTTGAATTGTAACCTTTTCTTTATTACAAATCGAAACTAAAATTCTTAATTTTCCCATTGGTCATACGCACACATCAATTCAAATCAGTGCAACTACAAAGAATATACAGTATTAATGAATTTTATTTATATTTGTACACTTATACTTGGCAGTTCCCTTCAAATCTAGACATGAAGTTGTCATTTGCTTGAGCGAGATTTACCATTTACAATTGGAATTCGAAAACTGTTTGCCAATGAAATTCGAAATTATAGAGACAATTAAATTACAGAAGCAAACCGTGACGTAGAGACTTCGTTCATCTTACAAGAACTCTTAAGGGGAACTGTGAAGCCATGTGGAAGAGAATTTTAGATTTTTAGCTTACGTTGGTTTTCTATTCTTTGTACTTTTAGTAATGATATAAAAACTTGTTTTGCTTTACGGCCTTTCACACGGGTTCATATGACATTTAAATATTGTAGCGGCACAGACCACCACGAGGTATTTCGGCCATAATCCCTTGCAGCCACAGGAAATCAAACAAAGGGACGGAAATGCCCAACGGCTTGTCAAACCCACGCCAAGGAAAACCCTGACGTCATGGGAGGGCGCGCCTCGTCTGGTGAAAGGGCGCGAAGGCCTACGTCACAGGGCGGTTAATAGATGAGACAAGTCACGTGACGCACGATCCGATGCGTGATTGGCGGAGAGCCACCGCATCATCATGACGGGAGAGGGAATGGCGCGTGCAATAAATAGGGAGAGAAGAGCTTCCACCTTTCTTCTTATTTGAAGATCTTCGGTGCGCGAGCTTCTGTTTTTCTGAGTCGGAACTGGCTCGGCTCCTCTGGGTATCGCGTCGCCGCATGGCTGCCGAGTGCCGCTATCAGTGTCTCGCGCTGAGGCATTAGCCGCCGAACGTGAACTGGTGCAAGCGTGGACGTTACCGCGTGTACGCACGCAATCGTGTCCGCCCTCACATGTGCGGGCACCCACGGAAGACAAGGCGCCTTCCCTGAGGCATCGCTCTCATCACGCCGCCACTTCAGCGAGTCGCGAGGGAGACTGGAGCTGACTGAGCCTCGCTGCCACCGGAGACCACCACCTACCAGCGCCGATCACGGAGCATTCGGGTGAGATCGCCAAATAGGGCAACCGCCCACGAACATTTAAAAGTGGAGGGAAAGACGGTTGGGAGAGAGAGAGAGGAATAGATCTTCAGAGCGCAGTAGGCGTAACTTATAATTTAATACTGATATGATGTATGGGGCATAATTGTTTATCTTGGGTGGGTATTAGTAATTAAAGTAATATTTATTATATAATCAGCTCGTTTAATGACTGAAAACCAGAATCCAGTCATGCATGTCTCCCGAATCCTCTGCCAGCGTCTATAAGTGGCTACGCAGGTGAGTTCTCACTACCACTGGCAGCCGGGCAAGCAGTCAGCCCACGTTGGACAGGGCAGAAGCTCACAATGGCGTTCCCAACGTGGGGCAATTTTAAATAAATCTTATTTAAACTGAGTATGGGGGGCAGCCATAACCTACCAAATTTTTTTTAAAATTCTCAGAAACGAACCGGGAACTGCGCTGTAGACGTCTGGCAAGGAATGGGAGTCATGCATGTGCGGGAAAATGTTAATGCTATTTTATTTTGTTTTGTACAGTGTGGAAATTTCATGTATGTATTTGTAGCAGTGTTTGTGCATGTATAAGTGTACCAGTGTTTGCGTGTGGGGATAATATTTCGTGTGCGATCGTGAAGCATTGCTAGAAGAAAATGGAGGCTAACAGTAACGGGAGTGTGGCGCCTGCGAGCGAAGCACCAGAGGAGTCGAATCCGTTACTTCAGGAGATGTTACGTGGTTTTCAGAATCAAAATCACCAATTTCAAAATTTGAGTGCGCAAATTAATGCAAAATTCGTGAGTCTTGAGGAAAAGTTAAGTAACAAATTAACAGAGCACAAGACTTGGTTAGATAATAAACTAGGAGAGCAAAGAGAAAGTAACAACCAAATAGTAGTTCATTTAAAGAACTTGAAAGTAGATTAGATGGTAGATTAGAGGATATGGGGGCGAAATTACAGGAACAGGGTAGAGAGTGCGAGGAATTATCAAAAGGCACAAATAAGCGCCTCGACGAACCGAAGGAATTCGTTACGACGCAAGGAGGAATGCTGTCTGATAGTATTACTGGCGTGAAGGGTGAGCTGGAAAATCAGTTAGTCGAGCAGGCCAAAAGCATCGGTGAAATCAACAAATCTATCGATGACAAAATAGCGGCACAAAATACAAAATTTTCTAACATCACAACTAAATTGCAGACTTCAATTTTAGAAATTAAAAATAGCCCCATGCATGGTGACGAAACGTTTAAGCAGACTATAGTGCAACTTAGAGCTGAATTGTGTGCGGAAATTCGCGAGCAACCAGTGAGTAATTGTAACGGGAACGGTGGCACGCGAAACATTCAGTGGGTCATTCCTCAAAATCTGTCATTTTCCGGAGATCGGAGAGATCACCCGTTTGAATTCATTCAAAGATTAAATGATTATTTCGAACTAAATCCGACAGTCTATGAAAACCTGGTCCAGGCGGCTAAAAGACGAAAGAAAAAAGTAAAGAAGCCTTACCATTTTAATATTGGAGATCGAGTATTACTTCGTACGCCACAAGTATCAGATCAGAGTGCTGGAATATTTTGTAAGTTTTTAAATCTCTTTTCGGGACCATTTACGGTGACAGAAATCCCGCATCCTAATGTGGCAAAACTCACAGATGAAAATCAATCTTCAGCGGGTAAATACAATTTCTTCAACTTAGTGCCCTTCAAGGAATAAAGTGATGTTCAAATGATCTACTCTGACCCAATAGACAGCGTAAGATACTTGTCAGAGATATTAGACAGAGGAGTCCTAACAGAGTTATTCAGAATCGTACTTTATTTAATTTATTAAATAGATTTAAGGTAAATGAAGATGACGTACCACGGCGAGAAATTTAAAGAAACGTAGGTGTAGAGTTCAAATTTTAATTTTCAAGAATTATAATCTTTAATTAAAATTTTAAAAGAGACTGCGAACGAGACATATGACATCTGAAGTGGGCAAAATGTCGGAACTGCATAAACATAATTAAAGTAATATTAAATTATTAATATATGCGTAATGGATGTTAGTGAAAAAAACAACTTTGAAATGATTTAGATTCATTGAATTGAGATGTCCTAGTGGTTGATGCTCCTTGATTTAGGGGTGGATAATTAATTAATTATGTGTTTTGGGCGTGGATTTCTGCTAGAATTCAATGTCGTAAGAGACTTCGCATAGGGTATTGTCACTGTGGGCTATGAATTTGTCAGAATACTTCAGGAAGGTTTTAATAATTAGGAGTAAATGTTTAATAGTAGTGGAGGATGATGTAATAGTGACAGCTGAAAAAAGGGTGTCATTTTGCCGCAAGAGGCTGGTTCTTGATGATAAATGGAGGAAGATTTAGTAATGATAATTGTGAACGAGAGAGTTATTATTTTATATAATCCGCCGACTCGAGTTAAAATTTTGATTTCGAAGCCTAGTTACAACCTAAATGCTATTAAATGTTGCAGAACTGCCTTGTTCCATTCGCCTAAAGTAATTGATATTGTTATCACTGTCAAGTTGTGATATATGAGCATGTTGTATAGGAAATCATCGATCACAATTCATCAAATAATTATTGCGAGTAGTAACGAGAAGAAAGTGATATAAAGGTATATCACGTGCATTGCCCTGGTTATTCGCAGCGGATTAATGTCAAGTGGGTTAAGATTCAAGTTTCAGGTAATTAATTAATAATTTGTCTACGTAATTTCTTTTATACTGTTGTTTAGTCGTTGTCTCCTTGGTCGTTGGAATATAATTTCCTTTATTATTTTATTGATACTATTATTGTATGATGATACTTTAGTATGTGTGGTATGGAAGTTGTATGTCATGTAACTGTCTTCAAAAAAGTTATTTTATTGTATAATAATTTGTTCAAATCAGGGTAAGTCATAAATCATCTGCAGAAACATTTTATTAAACTGGAATCTTTAAGCGTAATTTGGTAGTATAGTAAGGGATAATTTTTATTTCTCCTTTAGGGATTTCATTGAACGTTTTATGGTTTTGTTAGGATATTAAGTAATTATTGATGGTTATACAATTATTTATGTAGTTATCCTTGATTTGGTATCATTTCAAAATTACCTTGATATTGTCTATACTTTCATATTTTTGAGTTTAAATGAAAGTTGATACTTCTATTGTAATTTTGATATCAAATCGACTAAAATTAATCGAGACGATATCCAAAATGTGACAAAAAAAAAAAAAAGAATTTTCTTATATAACTATATGAGTTTCATACAAATCTATAATAATTGCATTAGTTAGTGAATACCATTTACAATCTTGATTGAAATTTGAGTGATTTGATAATTTGCTTCAAATTAGAGAACCGTGAGTAGAGACTCGTTAATAAAATGTTAGGGCGTGAGCCATTTTTGAAGAGGTTTTAGATTTTTAGTCATGTTGGTTCTACTTTTTGTATTTTAGTAATGATATAAATTTTCTACGGCCTTCACACGTTTCAATGAGATTTAAATTGTAGCGGCACAGACCACCACGAGGTATTTCGGCCATAATCCCTTGCAGCCACAGGAAATCAAACAAAGGGACGGAAATGCCCAACGGCTTGTCAAACCCACGCCAAGGAAAACCCCTGACGTCATGGGAAGGGCGCGCCTCGTCTGGTGAAAGGGCGCGAAGGCCTACGTCACAGGGCGGTTAATAGATGAGACAAGTCACGTGACGCACGATCCGATGCGTGATTGGCGGAGAGCCACCGCATCATCATGACGGGAGAGGGAATGGCGCGTGCAATAAATAGGGAGAGAAGAGCTTCCACCTTCTTCTTATTTGAAAATCTTCGGTGAGCGAGCTTCTGCTTTTTCTGAGTCGGAACTGGCTCGGCTCCTCTGGGTATCGCGTCGCCGCATGGCTGCCGAGTGCCGCTATCAGTGTCTCGCGCTGAGGCATTAGCCGCCGAACGTGAACTGGTGCAAGCGTGGACGTTACCGCGTGTACGCACGCAATCGTGTCCGCCCTCACATGTGCGGGCACCACACGGAAGACGGAAGGCGCCTTCCCTGAGGCATCGCTCTCATCACGCCGCCACTTCAGCGAGTCGCGAGGGAGACTGGAGCTGACTGAGCCTCGCTGCCACCGGAGACCACCACCTACCAGCGCCGATCACGGAGCATTCGGGTGAGATCGCCAAATAGGGCAACCGCCCACGAACATTTAAAAGTGGAGGGAAAGACGGTTGGGAGAGAGAGAGAGGAATAGATCTTCAGAGCGCAGTAGGCGTAACTTATAATTTAATACTGATATGATGTATGGGGCATAATTGTTTATCTTGGGTGGGTATTAGTAATTAAAGTAATATTTATTATATAATCAGCTCGTTTAATGACTGAAAACCAGAATCCAGTCATGCATGTCTCCCGAATCCTCTGCCAGCGTCTATAAGTGGCTACGCAGGTGAGTTCTCACTACCACTGGCAGCCGGGCAAGCAGTCAGCCCACGTTGGACAGGGCAGAAGCTCACAATATGTACCAGCTTTTGTTACTTTGGACGCTCTAGTAGTATAATTTAACAACCTAACAATTGTTTAGCACTAAACGTTGAAAGTAAATGAAACCACAGTGTTGCAACAATGAGTGCGCGCACGTAGGCGACGACAGTGGGTGAGTGCCGACAACAATGGGTGAGTGCTATGGCATTAATTTGAATACAGTGCCATGATTTTCATTGGAATGTAAAACTTTAAAATCTTTTTTTTCTAAATGTGATTTTTTTGTACAAATGAACCGTTTTCACAGAAACTATACATAAAAAAATGTTTTTTTTGCACAATGTTTTACTATTAGTATATTAATATCTACTGAGTTTGTGTTCACGTTTTACACGCAAAAATAACATTGTAATAAAATATAGATTGACAAAGAATGCAACTGAAAAAAGTACATTCATTTAACATTGTTTTAAATCGTCACTTACATAGATAGGTATCTGAAAAATCTCAGTAAATGTACGAAATGTGTCTCATTTAGCTTACCAAATTTTGTTTATGTTCAATTAAGAGTTTGTAAGAAAATGGGTTTCAAACTTGGAAAATTTAACACTGCGGGCTAAGATATGGGCGTTTTTGACAAGTGATTCTAGCATTATTGGATATTCAGATCTTCATTCACCTCATCAGAATTATCATCTTATCCATAATCACTCATCAGTGATCGTCATCTCATAATCAGATCTATAATCGTAAATACAATAAAACACAACGATAAACCATTGTCGGACCAAATTGAGGTACGAAATATACGCCCATCGTTCATTAAGGAATGAAATATACTTCTACATTGAAAAATTACAATGACCATCATCATCATCATCATCAGCAGCAACAGCAGCAGCAATAACTAAAAATTTATATAACTGGTTAATAATGATAGTGTGGAATATTCCTCCTCGTACACAAACTAAATATTTAAATATTCTTTGTAGATCAATTCTTAAAGTATCCGATATAAACTTAAGTGTTCAAAAATTTGTCATTGACGAACGCTTCATTGCCAAACTTTGATGAATGTAATAAAGCGTTTGGTAATGAAAGAAACAAAGTTGTCAAGGCTTTGTAATGTGTGAAGACCGGTTTCCGTGTCTGAAATCTGCGTCAGTTGCACTTTGATACACGACAACGTCTGATAAAACAGTGATATGTAGATGATCATTGTAACATGTCGCGAAAGTACAAGCGCAACGTGAATGAACACAGTCAATAAGCTTCCTCTGATCCTAAAGTGGTGCGGTTCTCGAAACTTACAACAGCGTGTTTCAGCATGAAAGGATACGTGTTATTTTGATCTTGAGAAAATGGTGAATGTTTCGAAAAATAAAATTAAAAATGTTAATAAACATTACAAACTCTTTGCGGTTTATTCAGTCTGCAATGCTGATACCTCTGCAGCTAATCTGACCGAGAGGTCCTAGGGCTTGAGACCAGACGGTAGAAGATTTTTGACAGTTAGGTAAATAACTAGGACAAATTGAGCCGCTGTCGAAAATTCTAGTGGCCGGCTGTTTTGATCGATAGTTTTCAATGAATTCTCCAATCATTACCAGGCGAATGCCGCTGCAGTTCCCTAACAATGGAACACACACGATCTTTTCTTAATCTTCCTTGTCCAATCCTCACCCCTTACACACACACACACACACACACACACACACATTTACATGCGTTACTACGTACGTTTGGGTAAGCGCACAAGTTCGGTTAACGCATTTACATTACAACAGGCTTTGGTTGGGAGACCGGAATGGGACTGTCCCTTACTGGAGGAGATATCTGGGTAGGGAAAACTCTAGAGAGCCGACTTGTAGGTTAACGTCAGATCTGACCATCCAATTGAGGAGGAATATCATCACCGCCAGGCATAAATAACATTCACTATTCACGAGGCTATGATTTTCCTTGAAAATAATAAAATGTGTTTTAGTTTTTCTTATTTGCAATGCAAAAGAAATTATGTCAGAAATATACATGCGTCTATACGTTCCTGTTTCTAGAACTTAGGCAGTAAACATTTTCAAATTCATAAATAATTAACATATCATATTTCGCGAAAACGGCTCTTTGTGATCCAATAAAAAATGAAACCACATAATTTCAATGACTCCCGAGGCGGTCGTTAACATTTCAACGTTCAGAAAGTGGCGGCTTGCCAGCATCTGACGCTCCAGCCCCTTTAACGGCCGGAAACCGCTCAGTACTAATTAAACATCTGCGTGGACCTTTGTGCGGTCTGAATCAAACGGAGTAATACCGTTCGTAGACTCACCCCTAACGAGGCTTTCCGATAGGTAAACAGGGCACGCTTGCTCGCATCCGGACTCCCCAGAGTAGGGAATGGAATTGCACTTCCGTAACAGGTCTCAGGTCTTGAGATTAGAAATACAGGAATCAAGGAACCTTTAATCGATATGAAAGTGAATTTTTTCATGACTATATCAGCCTAGTTTGTGCGATTTAAGAACGGTTCGTATCGCAGAAGTCTGCTCTGAGAACGGTCATTCGAATTTCGTGTAAGACGTGGTTGATGATATTCATGAGGGCGACATGGTACGTAATGCCAAATCATGCAATTCCAAATGAAAACGAAAATTATCATTCAAAATTTCTTAATATTCATGAAAAGACGACTGTGATTCCTCTCTCTATTTGATAATTAAAGCAACTGATACTACGCCCTAGATGTTTATCATAACACATTGTAATTTTCTCTTTGAATTAGCGCATTGAAATATATAAACTTAATGAAAGTTAAATGAATTTGCAGAACAAGAAACTGTAGGAGAAAAAAACATTAACTGCCAAACAAGAAAAACAAGAAAAAATTAACACTTAAGAAAAGCGACTGCGCACGTTCTGAGCACGTAAGAAAAATTATATCAAAAAGTCATATCTTCTGATAAAGACTTCTTAACAGCTGTCAGTTAACCCTGGAGAACATTTTTTTGTTCAATTATAATCTTATTTTAAGTATTGGTAGTATCCCTGAACTAAGAGAACATTCAGGGAAACATCACTCCCAATTCCGAAACGATTATCACAATGCAATAATGGATTGTGGCTTATAAACTTTTAATGTTGGCATACGATTTGCTTAGTTCGTTGCCAATTGCTTTAAGTTTTTTTATGGTAGTGCTGTTTGGGTGAGTAGCTCCGTGATCTGCAGTAGAGAGAGAATATGTATATCGCGCATTTCTGTAGTGATTGCCTCCGACCGTCAAGTATTCACGGATTACTCAACAAAAAACAACTGCATTTTCCGCAAGAATTTAATGGAATAGATATACAAAAAAACTTTTTTCACATGTAAAATCACCTGATCGTAAGAGAAGGTCTTTTCGAAAAAAATACAAAGCAGGGTTTTACGTTTTGATTGAAGGCAATTACCCTTTCCTGCTTTGCAGTGTTCTCAGAGTCTATATTTAACGAAATTGATTGAAATCAATTTTATAGCACGTCTTTATTTATTATGGTTTTAAAAAAATATAAAAACCTACCATCAAATTCACTTCAATGCCCGAAAGGATGTCTGCATATCAATCATTTTGCTTTATTATTGGGATATTCACACAACAAACGTACGTTCTTCTCCCTAGTTACTCATCATAAACCGCTTGTTTAAACCTATTCTATTATCCTCTTAACGGTGAAGCTTAAATGGAAGAGAACTTTGGCTAAATTGCAAGATAAACTAAATTCAACGGTGATTGTTTTCCCGTTCGCTCAACCCTAAATGCTATGAAGAATTGATGAATACTGCTGGTACAGTTATTGCGTTGGGGTTTGGTGGCTTCAAAATATAAAAAGGCTGAAAATAGGACCTCAAAGTTATGTAAGCCTCAAAATTGGTTAACAGCCAGCAGCGCGGTTGTGTTTAAACTAAACCTTCGGCTCTCGTCAATCTGAAAATTATTTTCTTACTAACAGCCATTATTGCCAATGAAGCCAATGATAGGGATAGGATATACTTATATTTACAACTGCACTATTCAATACCAATGACTGTCATTCGATATGACACTTGAACCTGACACTCAAAACATTCGACCAATGGGGTTGTTTGATTTTTTGGAATTTCGCGTTCCTTGAAGTAATTAAACATCCCAAATGTTTCAGAATTTTTAGTTCTTTTTGTTTTAACATTTTTACAGTTTTAATAATTTCATTTAATATACTGTTCAATTGTTTTTTTCCAACAATTTTACCCAAATGTATTTCAATCGTTTGAAATGTGTCTGCAAATCTATTTGCTTGCGAGCAAAATCATTGTTTGATCTTATTCATTTTTGAACGTACTTCAATGGGATTAAAGACGACATACCTCTCTTTATCACAATGAATAACAACATCGACTAAAACTTTGAACGTACTTCAATGGGATTAAAGACGACATACCTCTCTTTATCACAATGAATAACAACATCGACTAAAACTTTAAAGGCTGTGATGATCTTACGTTTGTATATAAAGTCTACTGTTCATTGGTCGCGAAATTTCTGCCTCTGCTAAATAGGTAGGTTGAATTTAGCCACTATTTGGAAACAATTCTAGCCACCGGCTCACCTAATATGAAAATTTCCTTTGTTTCTTCAAGAAATATCAGGGACGTGCCGGATCATTATCCTCAAAACGGGCCACGAGCCGTGCGGCATCTTTCCTTCCTCATCTATATCCCCAACCACATTTTTAGCTCAAAAGTACACTCACTTATACACTTAGAGGAGTTACAGTAACATAGATGTCGGGAGACTAGTCGGGCACTTAGAGCTTGCCCAGGCTGGAGAAGGTGGGGGAGAAACCAGAAGAAAGAAACTCGACGAGCAGATCGAAATCGATCAATCCGAGGAGGCATTTCGCACCTTTTAATATATAACATGCGCAACATTTACGGAACTAATGACCATACCAGTTCACGCTCCCAGAAACGCCAATCAATCAGTCACTCAATCAATCAATTATTCATAAAACTACAAGTTGATAACACTGCAAAAATCAAAATGATTAACAATTTAGCCAGGAATGAGGTGGGGTGATGAGCTAGTGATTGCCAGCGCTGATATGGTCACATATGTTTCCAACTGCACTGTACACATACCATTTGACGTGCAGCAATCCCACGGATGTTTTCACGAGAATTAACAACTTGAGTGAATTGTTCGGAACGTACTACGCCAGGTTGATAAGGCGGCGGGGCGGGAGAGGAGCTTTGCCACACGGCCGTCGTCCGGCGGGAGCGGAGCAGCTCAGGGGCCGTGTGGGGCGCGCGCATCTCCGCCCCATCAATGAAGCTCTGCGGGGCAAATGTTGACGGAGCGCCCACGGGTGAGGGGCCTCCGCGCCGCGTCGATCAAACGCAGCCCCCGCGCCTCCAGACGACATCCGGTCGGCGCCCGGGGACGGACGGCTAGGGGGCGTCGGGCGGCGATCCGTGGGGCGTGCGGCGCCAGGCTGCGTGGGGGGCGGAACCGGTAACGGGTGGGCGGCGGGCGGGGGGGGACGGGCGGCGGGCGGCGTGCGGCGGGCGGCGGGCGGCGGGCGGGCGACGGGCGGCGGGCGGCGGGCGGCGGGCGGCGGGCGGCGGATAATAATAATAATAATAATAATAATAATAAACATAATAATAAAAGTAAAAGAACACTAGTGGACAAATTCAGATAAACATTCTGTCGTGGAAGTTGCTTACGAGTTCTGTACTCAACATGTCATACGGACGGGTTGACTCCTCAACGTTCCAGCAAAGTTAGTGAAGCAGCTACCGAATAGAGGAGGGGGAGGGGCTAATTAATGGACATTCCACAGATGAGCTCTTGAGCAAACTCGACAGCCGACGGGAGGCAGGTGCGCGAGGAAGCTAACGAGCCTGCTGGCGGAGGCGCGGCCGCAGATGTGCACAAGAGGGGAGAACGGCTAAGGTCGGGCGAGTGGTTATTACAGGCAATCCAAAGGCGCAAAAAGTACCAGGCTTTGCTTGAAACTTTATAAGGTACTTGCAGGACACATGGCCCAAGTCATAGCAAGTGAGACCGACATAGAGGAAGAGTTCAAAAATAAGACTAAGGGATGCGTTTGCCTTTTCGAGGATGTAGGTGGTAGGTCGCAATTAAAACTTAGAGGATAGGAGGTCCTAGTTCAACTTACGTTGGCGGTTTTTTAAATCAGCAAAGAAGATGATTCATAGTTGTTAATTGCCTGGATAAGAATTCTAGAACCCGGTTCTTAACGGTAGTTTGGTGTGGTGGGGGTTTCCCCCGATCAAAGGATCATGAAACTCCCCTCGAACTTTCTTTTCCGTGGGAATACAAGTAAACTCTTGGAGTTTGAGAAAAAGGGCACGATAGCGTTTGCAGTTGCAAAACCACAGGCAAGTGTTCTCATCCGGAAAGTTATAGGTTCGTGTCTCGATAGGAAGGTGTTTTTGCAGTCAACTAAATAGGTATGACATATAAATAATAAGGTAACAAATAAATAGGTATGACATCATGGCCAGGATGAGATTTCCAGAGCCCATGGTTCATTTTCGTGGTTTCTTTGTATTTTCCCCAAAGTGTAAATCAGAACCTTCCTTTAAACACTAGACGCTATTTGATAGTATCTTCCCAATTGGGTTCCTAGCCTCGAAATCTCCGACAGCAATATGTTCGCAAATGTTGATATTTGCCTGTAACGCAATAGACTTGCCGTACGAAAACGAATGCCGTCCCCGCATATCTACAATAGAAGAAAATCTTGGAAACCCAAAGACTGAATGAACGGTTACGACTGGCGAAGAAATCTTAAAGTGCAGAAAATTTACAAATCCTGGATATTTGTAACGCACTAATGCACTAGTCACATGCCTGATCTCAGAGGACATCAAGGATGATATAAACCTGTAGTGGAGTCTTTGCGAGAGCGTAGGCTCTAGGTAAAATACTGAATGTATTAATACATGTATGCTAGTAATGTATAATAATTTAAGAATAGATGATATAATATCAGTCATTTTATTTTCAATTATCACAATCGATTTGCAACTTAAAAGCATTAATGTATTTTAGTATATTTTATAGTGTTAAAATCATAAGATTCTTTAATCTGTTCTCAATTTCATGTTCTTTAGAAAGGAAGAATGCTGGTTTCTGAAAATTTCCTTACATTTCTGTAATAACCACGAGTTTCTTATTATAAAAATGGATAAGAATGGGACAAAGAAATTGTAAGCTTATTGATTAAGAAGATATTTAATATCTGTCCAATAAGTTAATTGTTTTTACGTATTCGAAAAGAGCTTACTTCAATGCATATAATTTATATTATTATTTTTTAATGCTAAAAGACTATGAAAAAAATGAATAGGAATTGATTTGAACGCACTGATAGGAATTGATGGGAACGAATTGCTTTCTAATCTGAGATTTTTCCTCTACAGAAAGCAACAGCTAAAAACATGGAATAGTGAATAGAACTTCAACCAGCAGGAGAAATCGCACTGCCAAAGAAGCGACGTATGCCACAATGTACGGCGCTTGTACCCAGAAACGAGGCTAGCGATGCGTTAAAGTCGACGTAAAACGGCTTGGAGGAGGCGGGGCGGCAGCGGATCTTCGATTCGGCCTGCGCGAACCCAACGCGTTTTACAGCTGCCGGCCGCTCCAAGGAGCTTCCGAACTCATCCCACGCCCGCTCCCGACGCCCCCCCCCCTCGCCGCCCTCGCCGCCCTCGCCGCCCTCGCCGCCCTCGCCGCCCTCGCCGCCCTCGCCGCCCTCGCCGCCCTCGCCGCCCTCGCCGCCCTCGCCGCCCTCACCTCCTCCGCCCCCGCCGAGAATTCAACGTGCTTTACAGCTGCTCGCCGCACTAAGGAGCTTCTGATCTCCCCGTCACCCCCTACCCGTCTACTCCTTACCACTCCCCTTCGCTTCAGTGGTCCCACAGCCACCCCCGTAGCCTTCGCTGCTTCCGTCCCCCTCGCTTCCACCCGTCAGCTATTCCGCAGGACGCGAATATAACGCAACAGTCCTGGGTGCGGTTACCCTGGGTAACCTTGTAGACCGTATCGTTCCAGCGGGCGCATTTATTGATTGATTGATAGATTGTTAGTTATTCCGGGCGCGTCAATTACTAGGGTCTTTAGTTCTGGAAGTGTAATGCATCTTTTCATCTGGAGTTGGCGGTGTTCTTCCCCCGCTGGATGGCGAGATCCCGCGCCGATCTACCGTCTGCTAGCGGGGTTTTCCCAACCAGGTATCTCCCATCAGCGGGGCGCCGCCCTAGCCGGGAAACTCTCGGTAGCCCCGCATGTGCGATAGTGTAGTGCATGTTAGTGGAAGTCTGTGTAAGGGTGGAGGATAGGACAACGAAGAGATTGGAAAGATCGTGCACGATCCGTGGCCCCTTTGTTAGGGTACTGCTCAGGCATTCGCTTGGTGTTGATCGGAGAAACCACAGAAAACTACCGATCAGAGCAGCCGGCCGCTAGAATTCTCCTCCAGACAGCGAGTGAATACGACCAGTGACCGTCGGGTCTCGATCCTAGGACCTCTCGATCAGAGGAACTGCAGTGACATCAGTTAATACCTTGAGCCATCTCCCCCGGTCCAGAAGATCCAGTCATAAGCTCCGCTCATCTGCCCATGATGCTCATGCATCCCACCTCATTTTCGTCACATCTTCCTTCTCCACTGCCCCTTGCACTCTGGATGTCCCTTCCTCCGCCTGCCACACTAACTCCTCTCGCCCACGTGGCTACTCATGGTCACCCTCACACATCCGACGTCCCTGATCATGCCATTCGCCTACCGCGGAAATTATAATTTGCCGCTCTTTCAAACCCTCTGTACTCAAATAAGTACATTAAATTTAGAACATCAAGAGTTGATTATGAGTAAATCAGGAAATAATTAGGGTTTAAAAACGATATAATATATAAGTATAGTATAATATATCAGTATAAGTATAATATATAAAATAATATAAGTATAGTATCATTAAAAAAAAAAGTAAATTATAAGTAAAATCCCGACACATAGAATACTTTAATATCAACTCTCTTCAAGGAATTAGAAAAAATCATAAAATGATAAAAAAATGGGTCTGAAAGGGTTAACACTATTCTCATCATTGTCGTCGCCTCCTACATCCTCATTTTGATTGCTACCCTAACCGCATTCGTCGCTCCTACCCTCCACTTCGAACCCGTTTTACTATCACCCTCTCTACGCGAGTCCCATCCACCCTGCCACCTCCGTCACCAGCTTTGCCTGTCCTCCCCCACTGCCTCCACTCCCCCGGATTAAACATGGCCGCCTGTTCCTCCGGTGCGTCGCAGCTGACGCCGCTCCGGCGCTCACCCTTTCTGCCCTCTTCGCCTTCCGCATCCTCCTCGCTCTCTCCGCGGCTGCTTCCGCCTCCTGCGGATCAGCCCGTCCGGAAACAGACGCGCCTGACCGGCGGACGCAGAGCCGCTGGCCCCGCGCCCACTGGCTGCTCGCGAACTCCGCCGCTGCTGGTGGCCCCGACTCCCCAACTGCTGGCGGCTGTCGATCCGACATGCTGCGCGCATGCACGCTCCGGAAGCAACAGAATTAGACACAACAGTGTTATGGACGTATTCGCACCCATAGAGGCCTCAGCGACGCGTGAATGCTGTTTTGGGAGTACGAAAAAGATGAAAATGTGAGTTCGATATTTGTACAGGGGGAAACTGGATACGAAATTGCGTTTGAAATGTGGTGTTCTGCAAAACATTTTCGAAGCACGGTTATACATTAGACTCAAAGAGAAAAATATACACGGTTATATATTAGACAAAAGAGAGAAATTTGTATTGGAAACTTTATGTAAATTTACGTATTTTGGTAACTCATTCATCAAAACAAGCTATTTTGATTAAGTTAATTTGATTAAAATAAATATTTTCACCACAAAAATTTTCCTTTGTGCAAAGGAAAGAAAAAAAAAATTTATGTAAAATAAAACACGAAAGGGAAATTTAAGAAAACACTACTTAACTGGAACCTATCATTTTATCACTGATGTAACATTTGCAAATAATTTCCACAGCTCTACAATGTTACTTAAAATGGTTTCTCCTAATCTTCAGCTAGAATTTAAGTTCACAATTAGTCAAATATTATTATGAAAAGTAACAATAACTAACTAATGGTATGTGTCACTTATAACTCTGTCAGATTACCATCTTTATAGCCCAAACGGGTAAACACATCCGCAGCATGATTCGGGAATCATTCAGAATTCTTTTAAATTTTGGAAGATTTAACTCCACTGTAATTCCCCTGAGTTATGTTCAAAATTTTTTATAAAGTGACCGCATTATTTCTTTAAATTCTTTGTTCGAATTTTGGAAAGTAAAAAGAAAAAGTTAAAATATTTTTCAGAAGTGCAAATTATTTTTCCTATAAATAATGTAACTTACAATAAATGTATTAATAAATTGGAATACTTCGGTAATATGCCCTAAAAATATGAAATACTGATGTGTCCCACTGCGAAAGCTATGTTTAAAACACATACCTCCCATTCTACCTCAGATATGGTATAGAGATCTACGAAATTGTGCTCAAGTGGATGGAACACGAACTAATTTTATAAAATACTGTTGTTACTATTCTAAACAATCATTTAGTTTAGTGAGTTTTCATTCTAATTTGTTCACGCGGAAGAGCGTAGGAAGACAATATATTCAGTCTATTTTCCAGCAAAGTGAGGAGTTATCACCAATAGCATGTTTCATTTTCATGAAAATATGCAAATCATGTATTTCATTACACAAAGAGCATGAAAAGTTTCGGTTTTATACACGTTCTTTCTAGCTTGGACATATCGACTGTTGTCAGATTATATCAGAATTTACAGTTATTACCAGCATAATTGTCATTAATGTTCAAACTTTACTGCGTAAATTGACAATATACAGTTGACAATAATCTAGAGACTGGTTCGCCTTTAAAAAGTATTGGGCGTATATTGTCTGTACGTAGCCCAGAAAATAATGAGCCGGTATCAGCTGCAATGGTGAGTAGTTCTCGTTGTTCGGTGCAAAAAATGCCTTGTCATTGGCAAAGTGTGCGGAGAATACTCCAAGTCACATTTCATTCCATCCTCAAAATCTTCAGATGGTCAAGAACTGAAAGCTGCTTCTTCTTACTATTATTATTATTATTATTATTATTATTATTATTATTATTATTATTATTATTATTATCATTCTTCTCCTTTTTGTTCTTTTACCTTCAGGGATTAGGGCTATGCCTGTTTCGGATTCTCAGTCCATCTTCTTCTTGGGCGACCTGGATATCTTCTTCTTCGGGGCCTATAATTCATTACTTCTCTTGGGGATCTTCCATCGGCCATTCTTTCTATTGTTCTTTCCATTTCGTGTTGTTTTCTTCTATACGAGTGGTTAGTGGAAATATATTGAGTTCTCTTCGTATGTCAGAATCTTTTATTCTACCGAGTCTACTACAGCCTTTAATATACCTAAGAAAGCTCATCTCAGCTGCCTGTACTCTTGACATCTTTTTTAGGAGTAACCCATGATTCTGAGCCATTGAGAAGTGTTGGTAATGCCATTATGTTGTCGATTTTTTTTTATTTAATTTATTTTAAGTCGCATCAACCGCTAGGTCATTAGCGACTAAATGAATACATTATATTTTACATTGTCAATTTTTAGTTTTTAAAATATTGAGGTTACAATTGAGTTTACAGTACAGAGATGATATGGATATAAAAACATAAAACTTAAACGTGAAAATTACATAACTGTTAATTACTACAAATTTTTAAAATTTTAAAACATTATTGGGTAAAATTATCCCTTAAAATGGTACTAAATCTTTTCTTATCAAAGAATTAAGGTCTCACAGAATTGAATTGGGAACATTTCTAGACGATGTGATTAGATTTTATCATAAGGTTATCAGCCAAAATTGCAGCTTTTAAAAATATGGCTACTCCACCAGAAGGATGATCACTGGTTCTATTTTTAAAGAAACATTGATAATTTTTAATATTAGCTGAGTGATTAGCCTTGGAATTGGATTCTTGCAAACAAATGATATCTGGGTAATAGTTGCAGATACTCAAGATGACAATAGTATCCATTAATATTCCATTGGAGTATCTTCATTTGTTTGCTTGAAATTTATTTAGCAAGGGGAATGGTGTTTCTTTAAGAGACCTGAATTAAAAGATTTAGTGTCAGATAGTTTCCATACTGGATTCAGAGTCAGTTGTGTATGATTCCAGTAGGTGATTCTGCAGTTTGTTTCTTATTCTGGTAACTCTGCTTTTGATAATTCTATCCTTTAATACAGGGTAAATGTCACTGAGCATTTTTATAACAGCTGGAATATCATTGGAATAGTCCTTTACTATGGTTAGAGGATCAGCAGAGCCCAGAGTATTTTCTAGTAGTAAGTGTAATTGATTCACTGACAGAGGGAAGGAGTTTTGGTTCCTTTCAATCAGATCTTTAGTTGGGCTAAGCATGTCTTCAAGTGTTTTATTAGGATTGCTATCTTGGTCCAGTTCTTCATGTTTTGAAGAATTCTTTTCTGTTTCTTTTTTAGTTTTTTAACATTATTATCTTGATTATTATCTTTAACATTATTTGTTGCTTCAGATAGGGAAGAGGGTTCATTGGGAGGCTTCTTTAAGAAGGGGAGGAAAGTTCATAAGGTCACTGGTGGAGGGGGCAGTGGGAGTTTCAGTTATGGTAGGCTGTACTTCCATATTATTAGAAGGGATAGTTGGTATATTTGTACTGGGAGTGTCCAGAAGGCAATTCTCTTTGGGGATATTTTGTGGGCAGTTACTAGCAGTATGGCCTTCCATTTTGCAATTGAAACAAGTAATGTTTTCAGCAGAGAAAAAGATTCTATATGGTGTACCTTCATGTACAATCACTGATGACTGAGGGAGTTTGTGAAGTTCCTCAGGTTGGATAAATGTTTGCCTTCTGAAGCTCATAATGTGACTGAAGTTAGGGTCAGACAGACCAGCTCTGATGAAAGATATACTGGAGGTAGTTTTGATGTCGTGATTCTTGAAAATATTTGTGATTTCCTCGTTTGGAATAAAAGGGTATACATTTGATATTATGATTCTCTTGAGTTTGTTAATTAGGGGTCTCACATTAACAATAGTATTTTTAATGATTAGAGTAGGATATTTGTTAGTTATAAGATCAGCATTGACTTTCGAGTTCAGAAACACACATATTCTGTTATTGGATATTCTTGATATGAAAGTAATGGCACTGGGGGGAACAATTTCAGTTAGTTTACTTATATAGTCTTTGACAGTTAGATTTTCGCATGCGTCCAGTAGTATAGATTGTTCTTTTGATGGAAAACTCACAGTATTTGCAGCTCCTGCGTACGACTTCGTGGGTTGCTCTTGGAGGTTAAGTGACGGATTCATCTTGAGTTTGGCTGGTACTGCTTTATTCATGTGGATACGTTGAGCCAGCCGGCAGGCCGGCCAGAGAAACGCTGTACACTGCTTGGAACACTGATAGCACTTTAAATAACACTGTTAGGTAATATTAATACTGAAGTGTTTTGGTTCGGAGATACAGTGTATCGGTAAGCTGATAGAGCGCAGCAGTAGTTGTTGCCTCTACCGCTGTCGAACTACGACTGCTGTCGAATTTTATTATAGTTTCTCTACTTGTTTTACGTTTGAGGTGTTCCTAATACATCCTCAAATACTTCGAAATTTATGTAAATTATTTTATATATCTTCATCCCACTGATAAAACCTATTTCAATGTAAGTAATTCAATATTTTTACTTGTTCCAGAATGTGTTCGTCCACGACGATCTTAGTTCTTTTCCCATAGAATGCCATACTTTTAGTTTTTGGAACAGATATTTTCAAGTTATATTCACATCCGATTCTTTGGAGGGAATGTACGGATTTCTGCAAATTATCTTCTGTCTCTTGTAGAATTATCTGGTCATCTGCGAACAGCCAGGTGTTAATTGAGATATTATTTGAGAGTTTGATGCCTTGTGGAACACTGGCTTGCGATTCATGAATCATATCATCGAGATAAATATTAAATAATCTCCGTGCTGCAACCTTGTCTTACGTCTTGATTTATAAAAATTTCCTTCGAACATTTTCCTTCAATGTCACTTATTGCTTTTTTTGCTTTTATATACTTGTCAGATTGCCTGTATCAAATGTTTGGGGTTGCCTCTTTTGTAAATTATGTTCCAGAATTTGTTCCTAAGGACTCTATCGAAAGCTTTGACGTAGTCTATGAAGGCTAAGTGCGTTTCTAAATTAAATTCTCTTCTTTTTTTGATAATTTGTTTAATAGTGAAACATCGTCAGTGAAAGAGCGCCCTATTCTGAAAGCACTGTTTTTCTAATAATAGAGCTTCTGAGATTTTTTTAATCATTCATTCAGAATTTTACTATATATTTTACAGCCTGTAGCTAATTTCTTCTCAGAAATAGAAAGCCGGAATTAAAAGCTAATGATCCCATATTGCATGTACTATTTTGCGAAAAAATGTCTAAAATCGTTGAAGATGCTAACTTCATTGAAAATATATGTATAACATTTTCAAAATTTTCACCTAACTGGAAACATCAATAAGCGGAAAATATGTTACTGGCCACAAACAAATTCTGCTAAGCTTCATCAGCGACCATTATATAATGTTAAGGTTACTGTACGTGGTACAGTTTGTCGCGGGATATTAGATACTTACGATTTGAAGTTGAAGGGAGTTCCCCTGTCGTATGTCTTCTCAACATTATGCTGCGACCTCGCAAACTGCAAGCAAATACTCGTTGTCCAATCCAATACTTGAAGAATACTCGTTGTCCAATCCCATATGAGTGAAGCAGAAACTATGTGGCGCATGTCACGAATTCATAAAAACGTCAGTATTAGTTACGAGAATTTTCCTCACCACACTTTCTCTGATCCGTCCTTGAGACGAAACACAAATTGGGACAATGGCTGTTCCAAAATATAGAAATATCATACGCCAATTTGCTCTGATTTCTTCTTACTGAGACTCTCTAGGTGTTTGCGTACAGAAGTTGACCACAGATGTGAACGATTATGCTAGTCATCAAAACTGTTAAATTGAAGGGCTTAATGCATGAAGGTGTTAACTAACTTTTTATTTTAGTCGTCAAAACGTTTTTTCTATGAATTTACTATTAGTTGATTTTCTACTTTCAACGAAAATTACAATATTTTGATGTAAAAAAGAAATAATTGGCAGTAATATTTAAAAACAACATTCCAGGCAAGTTCACTAAATGTCAAATATATCCGTTGGCCATTTTCTGAGTTAACATCTTCTTGCACTAAGCAAAACTCTATAAGAAACCACCCCGAAATTGATGGAGAGCCCAATCAACGGCAACGAAATCGATTTTATTTCTTTATGAAGCGATCGGAGCAATATCTGTTTTCAAGCTTCATGCAGCTGATGGCAGACCTAACAGTGTCGAAGAGTGAAACAAATCATTGCCCAATCTTAATGATTCAATAACTCAGAACTCTGAGAAAGCCACGAGATTATTAGAAGTGACAATTCTACAAAAGCGAGAGAGAGGAGTTGCGTAGTGAATGTTTCCAATTGGATAAGATCCGCGCATGCAACGGACGAGGCGCAGTAGGGTCACGTGATGGGTGGCGCGACCGTCCGCTGCTGCGGGTGTCGCAGCCGCCGGCGGCCAGTTGTGTCGCCTTGCCCGTTTAGAAACTCGACTACAGCGGGCCGCAGCGGCGGGGCCGCGCTCCGGTTAAGGAAGAGGCCCGCGGTCGGCGGGACGCCCAGCGCCCGGCGGCAGGTGGCGCGCAGCCGGCGGCGAGCCGGGCGTCACCAGAAGCGGAGCGTTGTGGAGGCGGGAGAGGGGGGGCGGAGGGGGCGGCGGGGGGGGAGAGAGAGCGGGCGAGGCTGGGAAAGGGCAGGAGAGGCGAACGCTTCGCGGGTACATGGGTGGGGCCAGGCGGGGACGTGGCGGGGAGGGGTGGCGGGGGAGCTGTGGAGGCATGGCGGTGGCGTGGTGGGGGAGTGGCGGGGACGTGCCGGTGTCGTGTCGGGGGCTGGCGGAGCGTGGATGAGGCACGGCGATGCTGTGTCCGTGTCATAGAGTAGCAGGGTAGGTTGGCGGAAGCAGTGGGGGGGCCGTGGGCGGCGCTGTGGGCGGGGCCGGGCGCCGCGGGAGGGCGCGTGGGCGGGTGCCGCCACAAGCCTGCGGTAGGCGGCGCAGCTGCGGGCCGCGCGGTTTTGTATGGTGCGACGACGCAGGCTCATTGTGTTCGCGTCTCGGGCGACAGCCGCGCCGCCGCCGCCGCCGTCCTCGCCCCGGTCCTCGCCCCCGTCCCCGCCCTGCCGCAAAGTAACCGCGCTCGAGAGCTTCCGGCCTCCCCGTACCCGCCCCCGTCGCGGTCTCCCAGAGGAAGGGTGCGCGGAGCAGCCCCACAATGTACCGTTTTCATGTCAAGATCGCGCAGTTTTTGTCGCGGGAGGTGAGCCTGTTACGTGACTCACGTTCTTAAAACGATATTACGCAACTTTCTGTATTGTTTGGTTTTCGTTGTCCAGCAGATTGAAACATAGAAACAAAACATGTAAGTCATACGTTATGAGGTGGACAAGCTACCATTTATTTTCTCCAAAGCTAGTTCAAACTGAGAGTTCCAATTTTAATTAATTACTAATTTGCCAGGTAGAATTTGCAAGAAATACCAACGTAATTATATTATTGGTATGATTTTCATTAAATACTGATTAGAAAATAAAAGCTCAAGAAAGAGGCCTAGGAAATTTTACAATTTTTGTTCCTTGTGAGAAAAGTTGTGGATCTAAAGCCATATAACTTGTTAAATATTCCACATTACCTGTCATTAATGTAAATTCCGTGAGAATTGATGTTCTTAGTCTGCTGTTTCTGGTGTAATTGGAGATAGCAAATAGCAGAAGTGCTTCAGGAGTAATTGGAGAGCATTTTACGTGCTTTTTTGTGGATTGTTCGAAGGAGTTTTGAAGCGAAGGAGAGATGAGCAAGAGGTAGAGAGAAAGAGTTATATAATACGGTAAAGGGGAACAAATGGCAATAGAATATTTAAATGGAAAAAAATTCCTATTGCTTTACGTTCAAATTACTGCTAATATCCGACTGAACAAAACCGTAGTACTAACAGTCTCAGAGCTTCGAAAGAAGCTTATATATTACCGCTTAGCGTTGTGTACGCTATCGGGTAATGCTTCAAAGAACGCTGGTAATTAAGTCTTTATACAGCTTTAAAATGGTTCTTTAGAAGTAAGAACACCGAAAAAAAAACAACGACAGAATTATGTAATTTCGATACACATCAAAGAAATTATTTTTCACGTGTAAAATTCATAATTCAGAGAAGTTACTATAAGGGAAAATTTAGTGCAAAGTTAGTGAGATTAGTTAGGGAAAATTTAGTGAGAAGTTACTATAAGAAAAGGCAAAATTAGAATATAGAAAATTTTTTTGCCATTCCCAGTATGTAATTCACAAATACTACGACTGCGAATATCTTCGCATTTCCATGGAAACAACAAAAGGGGAAAAACAGACAGATACAACAGAGTTGTGTTCATCTTTTACTTTATGACAATTTTTATGTGATCACCGATTCTTCATTGATAAAATTAAAACATGAAATTCGTATCACAAATATTTGAAGATCTAATTTGACCAAACAAATAACATTATTTTGAGACTGTTAGAGAAATGCGAAAAAAAAGTGCCTTAGTTTAAAAGTAATATCCCACAAAATAATTTCATTGGATCTTATAGTCACACTCTAAATTGAATAGAAACGAAACAATTACAACTATCAAATCGTGTACTTCAAAAATGCGCACGAACTATCTTCTAAAATTAATTTGGGATTTAAGCTGCCAAAATCATTTTAAAACTTAAATTTCATTTCAATAGAATTATTCAGAAAGTCAAAAACCCCATGGAAGTAGAATTTCATTAATCATCACTCTTCGATTGAGCAGTTCACATTAATTAATTTGTAAAGTGTCATAGTCAAAATGCGGTTTTTGTTAAAACACTGTAAAAATTTCCCAGCAGCCCTAACAATCTCCGTGACGAACCGGTTGACGCCATTTTTCATCAGTCCGTCAGAGCCTTCTCCTGCGGCTGCACCTACGCGACTCTCTCTTCAGCAACGAGGGCCCCCTCCTCCACCCCTTGCCCCTTCCTTTGTGTTCGTTGCGGCGGTAATATTTCAGAGGGCGTGGCTGATGAATGCGACTCGGTCCCACGGGTCTCCGCCTCTGCCCCCGCCCGCGACTCTTTACATTTATTACTCTTTTATTCGCTGGCGGAGGGGGGCGGGGCGGGGCGGGGAGAGGGGAGGGGAAGAGCGGTGTACGGGCTCGAACGCGACCTGTCGACTACGGCAGACATCTCAGAATGGAGCGAAAGAAAAGACCCGAAGAGGATCCCTAGGGAGCTGCAGCTAACGATGCCTTCCAACCGCAGGGCAATCTTTGAGTCAAAGATTTTTTATTCCATGGAAGGATCTGCCGCTTTTGAAGTGGTGGCATTAAACCAGAAATGATATGCTACGAACATTCACAGATTAGTTTATTAAATTATTTTAATTTTTCAAAGATAGATAATGAAAGGATGTTTTAGAAATTGCTAGTTTATTAACGAACCGTAGAGGGTCGGGAGGATTTATTTGAACATTTTCAAAATATGAGTAACATTAGACGCACCCGTGAAAAAAAAATAAAAATATGTGAAAAATTGCATTGATATCAATAACAAATAGTCAATATTGGACAATATCGGTGTAGAAAATGTCGATTCTCATTTATGTATGAACCAAAATAGGTAAGTTTGAATCGATAAAATCGCACAAGTAACTCGTCTGTTATTTGTTAATAAAAAAGAAATTAACTTCAGTTCATATTTTACCAGTGACATTCATCAAATAGTCAACCGTCTTGAAGATGCTAGAAAATCGTCAGTCGCATTGGGAGCCAGGAAACTAATAACATGTAGAATCGAAAGAATAAAGGGTGCTTCTTTTGCTTGTAACCCCTGAAGGATAAAAAGCTATTTCAGTGAGGATATGGTAAGATCATTTTAGTTTTCAATTCGCGCCATTGTTCTTCACGTCTAATAGTATGATCTTTATAATAAGAAGATGAACTTAATTAATTATGCAATTTTCCAAATAGAAACGTCTAATTTCGAAATCATTTTATCATGTGAAACAAGACATTGTGTGAAAAAGTAGTGAAAAAGTCAGTTCTCCCTGAGTAAAGGAAATGCTTGAGAGGAGATAAGAATGATGAATCTCCAAAGGAGAATTTTCACTATTTATTACTAAATATATCGAGACTATGAAAAATAGGTACGGCAGTTAATCAGAAAATGAAAGATTTATGACGGTTTTCCATTTATTGCAGTCCACATTCCATCTGCGTAAAACCACATTACTCTAGAGATTGCAACTAGATTGCAACTCGAATGCAATGTTTTGTAATTACTGTAAAATGGAGTGTGTGGAATATGACACCGGTTGGTCACAATATATTACGTGGAAAATTAGTGACAGATTTTACGACGTCATATTCTTCTCAAATGAGAGAAATGATAATATTTTTACAATTTTCTCGTTCATAATAAATTAAGATGGGTTTGCATTATTCTATTATTTTAGAAATCGCCACGAATAATATTGAAAACATCTTAATATATGATTTCAAGAAAATAAAACTGAGAGATAATATATTTTTTAAGAAAAATACAAGCTAGAAAACGAATTCATTATTTGTATGATCTCTGTAAAAAAATGTGTACAATTTTATAGTTGTAATGACGTCAAAGCTGTGGAAAACCGCCTCTCGTTATTTACACAAGCCTAAATTTGTCTTTATTGCAGTTATGTATTGCGAATACTTCTTTTAGCCTTATTATGGTCTCAATAATATTATTTATCGTTTTGAAGAATAAACTAGGTATTTACACAAAGTATAAAGAGATAGAGATGTTTCTGTTGATGATTAATGCGTCAATGCACTGACGAATCACTATCATCACATTACACTATCATACCTGTTACCGGCAGTGCGGACATGACCAACGAACATGTTGCAACGTGAAAATGAGTCCATGGAAATTACATCATCGAGCTTTCACAACACGGTGGTATTAGTGATGCAAATGATACTGAAATTACCGAGATTCAATTGGGGCACTTGTAACGACGGAGAGTGAACTCAGGTTGGCGCGTAATATCAAATGCCAAACTTGTCGATCTGCAAGAATGGCCAGCTGGCTGTTCATAAACATGAAATTAAAGTTAATTTGAATGCACGACCTGCTGAAAATATTAGGAGAGGTCAGAGGAAGGTGCAAACGTTGTGAGATGAGTAATAGAGAGCCAGAAAAAACGGTGTGCTCATATTTCTGCGAGTGTGAATTTTTCTTTGTGACACGGGTAGGTAATGTAACTGCGACATGTCTTTACTCTGTGAGATGCAGAGTTATTTTATAAGGGTACACAGGGTGCATTAAGCCTGTCATGAGCTTTGCGTT
Organism: Teleogryllus oceanicus; assembly: GCA_964035755.1. NCBI lineage: Eukaryota > Metazoa > Arthropoda > Insecta > Orthoptera > Gryllidae > Teleogryllus > Teleogryllus oceanicus. Next base: position 30,477,728 of record CAXIVR010000003.1, read on the forward strand.
TTTACCTGTCGACTCTATGCATTATTTCCTTCTCTCCCCGTCCGTAACCCTGGGGATCATTATGTTTCGTTCTAGAAGTCAAACATACGCATTTATACAAAAATGCAAAATAAATTTAGAAACTTTTGCAAAACATAGTGAGGTAAATTGCCGTTTGATACATTTATACTTCTCTTGGAGTGAAAAACGACTTTTCTTGAGGTATTGTTTAATTATTGTAGAGAGATTTTTTCATGTACCAATCATCGAAGACAAATTAGAAAAAATAATATTTGTTCAAAATCATGACAATGATATCGTAGCGTCATAGACTTGACTCCCTGCTCCAGAGAGACAAGTTGCAAGGTATGGGAATGAGGGAGCCAAAAATAGGCTCCCGAACAAAGGCCAACCCTTCAGGGAAAGTCCAAAAGGGAGAGGGCTTGGAGGTGCCGGGTGCAAATTGCAACAGAAAAAGCAGGCGTCTCAAGACGAGTGCGTGGGGGAATGATGACGCAGGAAGTCATGTGACTCGAGCATATATAAGGGTGGTGGCAAAAAGCCTGGGTTGGGTAACGTTTCAGGTTTCCTCGCGGCACAACACCGCAAAACTTGTCCGGCCAAGTCTGGCGCGGAAGTGCTGTAGGCACGTGTAGGTGTTCGAGTATCGAGCACTGTGAAGTATGCTTGATACTTCGGGGCAGATTGTCTGCCGAGGCACACCAGGTGCCATTTGCGATTGCCGAGTTGGCTAAACGCAGGCGCGGCCGCAAGGCGCGTGTTGGGAGAGGGGGGCTGCTGCAGGTAGCTCCGACAAACACCTTAGAGTGAGGTCTGTGAATAGTGTACATAATTTATTGTAAATAAATTGTAAATACCCACTCGTGTCTGTTCCTTTGTGGTGTAGATCCCTACTCACGACGTTACAATATATCTAAACAGTCGCTATTAGAATTTTTTTGCTAAGTCTGTCATCTGAGAAAATAAATTTGTAATGAAGAAACTGTTGGCAATGGATATAATTTTTTCGTATTGAGGTCTTTATTTATTACAAGTAATTTTTCAATAACTTTCTAATATATATTTGCCATCATAAATAGATTCTTCTGGAGAACTTTCAGGACATCGTGAAAAAATCGTGCAGTTCATGCAAAAATATTTGGCTTTAAGTATTCATGAACACTGCGGACATAAGGAATTTATGATTTGTGCTTTATTTTAGTTTATAATGTCTAACTGTAGTTTTTAATGTGTATATTGTACTAATCGACTGATTTGTACTAATAGAACTATCTTATACGAATAGATACTAATGAACGCGATGTATGTCAGAAGCAAGTTCCATAATTATTTGAGTTCAAAAATATAATATTGTAAGCAAATGCCATACGATATTATTTGTATAAGATATTTCTCCACGTTTAAGAAAATTAAATATGTTTTAGGTAAGTTCAATCCTGAAAATTCCAAGCATCTTCACACATTCAATGTAAGATTATACTTTGGCTACTTGTTTTTTTTTTTACTTCTGTCGATACGCATAGTAGATTACGGTTGTCATTACAATGGTAACATCGGTCACAATAATTATCACATCGTTAACCTCACAAGTAGCTTTTAGCCTCACTTATATTTTAAAATAGTTGCTTAATTTCAGAACAAAACTGTCTGAATTTGTTGAAAATAGAATAGAAGAAACTAATACAAGATATATTATTAGGGAGGTTGCTGCACGTACATGAATAACAACTTGGTACAGCTAGTGGGTTAATCATATCTATTACGATTTCTAGGGTTCCTAAACTAGAGTTTAAAATACAAGTGACTGAGAAACGTTACGTATTGATATCGGACCACTTATTACATTAGACTTCAAAGTGTTAGGTCTTTCCACGAACACATTATTAACAAAAAAAAAGGGATTCATTATTTACTCATTGCCTTCATGTGTTCAAGTATGTGTTTATTCTTAAGATTCTTCTATAAAACGGTCCAAAATGATGGATTTTTGGTGCTACTAATCTCATAAAATTGAAATTGATGATCGGAGACTTGCGACATATTTCAATTTACATAGTATAGACGACAGTAGTACTAGACTTAAAATTAGCAGAAGAAAATAAATTGTAAATTTACAACAGATTTGAATGCTTTTCTTATGTGATAAAAAAGATTGATAATAAGCTGAAATGCAAATTGTATAATAATTTTCATTTTCAAACTATAGAATATTTAGTGAACAAAATATTCATTGCTGAATCTGAGTTACCTACATTATTATTTTTGATAGTACATAATGGCATCTACACACCACTTTGAGCAGTACATTTTAAAAGTATGAAAATTGTATGTCTGAAATTAATTAGAAATTTCAGGGATTGGTAGCCCATTCCTAGTCTACAATTTAAAAAAAATTGAAATATTACAATTTACACAGCTTTAGTTGTGTGCTCATGATACACGCTCCGCTTACAAATAGTTTCCCGTATCAAAATAAGGAAAAAAAAGTCATTGAAATAATATCTCAGCAAAGTTTTTCCCAAATCAGAGTCAAAACATCACTTTGAGTTTCTTTCTGAACTTTATAATAATGCAGATACTTTAATATTTTCATTTCATCAATTATTAACCACGGTTCTCGTTTGATGTTTGGAATTTCTTCGCAGTTTCAGTAAAAGAAACACGTTTTGCTAAAAAAAACACTGTACAACAAAAATTTATATTTTCAAGCACAATCACTTTAAGCAATAATTCATTTATCGGCCTCAAAACACTTTTATTTATTCATACAATATGTTTTCCATTTAATTACATTAATGTCACATTTTTCTTGAAATTTAGTCTGTTTCCTACCTCTTATATATTGCTCACAGAGGCGCACCTTACAAGTTCATTGTTAAAACAAAATTTCACAATTATTATTTTTTTTTATTATAATTGCATTATTTTGAATACGAAAATATTAACTTCCTTCACATACTTCCAAGTTTTTCTCATCTCCATGCCTAAATTACGTGGTTTCTCCTTGTCAGAAAGTATATGGTCATTAAAAATCTTTTCTGTGTCATGTAACAATAAAATATTCAACTGAAACAAAATATTTAACAGTTATGAACCTGTTATGAAGCTGTAAAAAGTATCTAGTAATTGTTTATCTTTTATGGACAATGCGATTACAATGTTTTATCTATTTGAATCACTTTGAAGGTAAACTCACTAATTTAAACACTGTCAAAAATGTACAATACATGACATTCATAGAGCAGTCACATTAATATGACCACACGCGGAAATTCTGAATAACTCCCTCCTACAGCGCTGACCGCTGCGAGACTTGCAGGAAGAGAGTCAATGAGGATCTGTATGGGACCGACAGGGATGTGGAGCATCGATCGGATTCTCGATTGGGTTTAAATCAGGGGAGTTTGGTGGCCAGGGGAATACTGTAAACTAACCCAAGCGCTTTTAGAGCCATGCACGTACACTGCGAGCTGTATGACGTGTTGGATTGTCCTGCTGGTAGATTCCGTCCTACTGAGTAAACACGATCAGGTTGTAGGGATGGGCATGGTCTCCAAGGAAGGCCCATTTCCGTTGACCCATTGTGCCTTCCAGAATGGCAAGGTTACCTAGGGAATGTCTCGAAAATATTCCCCAAAAAATCACGCTCTTTTCTCCGCCCAGAACCCGTCCGGCGATTGTTGCAGGGTGTTCAGATGTGCCACATCGTAAACGCCAACGATCGTCTGACCGACGGAGAAAAAACCTGATTCATCTACAAAGTACACCTGTCGCCATTCAGTGGACGTTCAGTTGCGACATTGACGTGCAAATACCAGCCTTCGCCCAACGAACAACAATCAGCATGGATCATCAACCAGGCGCATGCTACGGAGGCCCATACGCAACAACGTTCGCTGAAAGATTGTTGAGAGATCCTTTTGGTAGCTCTTGGTTCAGTTGGTCTAGAGTTGCATGTCTATCCGCCCGTACACGTCTCCGCAGCTGTCGTTCATCCCTGACATCTAGGTACCTTGACATGCGAGGTACAATTTAACCACGGCGGGACAAAGACACTTTACAAACTTAGCCGTTTCGAAAATGCTGCCGCTTTTGGCTCTAAAGTTAATAATCGTGACCTTTCCGACGTCCGAAAAATCTCTCCGTTTCTGCGTTCCGACAGAAACTGCACTGTTTTCCGGTTCGACCCGCCACGTTTTACATACCCTACACTATTATGGCTGCCTCCTGTCTTCTGTGAGGGGTTATTTCCAAATGCAGGTCACATTAATATAATTGGACTGTGCAGATACAAACATATATTATTTAAATTTATCTTCAAGATATTATTATGTACTGATGTAAATGAAGATGTTTTAGTGAGAATTAATACAACAAAAATGGAGAACTTAATTATTGTGACAATGAAAACGTACCCCGAAAAATAGTGACTCTTTAGCAATGCAGCCATTCTCGCCAATTTTCAGTTTATTTCGTGAATATTTTTCTTTCTTGCAGAAACATGTATTCATGACCTGTTTTGTCTTGTACTTCCTAAATTTCTCCTCCTATTCATTGGTGAGTCCCTTGTCAAATTACGGCGTGTCGATGAAAATGCCAAATAAAGTGTAAAATAACATTATATTTACAAGACAACTCGCGAATTCGCGCGAGGTTCAGTTCATCCCGGGATCTCGATCCACCACTATCCATAGAGTTCTCCGCAACAAAAGGAGTGAATTTGGCACACTTTTTTCTTTAGCAAGCATGCTAAAATCAAGCGAAGACAAGTCCTAGACTGCAATAATGCACGACAAAACTTAAGTTGCTATTCACGTCCACTGATGTGAACTTCGATCGTAAGGAAAAGTCCCTGAGCCAATGAAGTAAGTATGGGGGGTGATTTACAGAAGGTTGGTATGGCTGAGAATCACCTTACGTGGTGTAAATCTTATAACGTGGCAAATAAATTGTTCACGATTTCATTATTCCCGCACGAAAAGCTATGAGGTCGCGGTTTGTGCAATAAAATACCTTTTTATTAAGGATTCAGTGCATCAATAAGGTCGAAAAATAATAAAATGAAATAAACGAACACATATTATAATGCTTTATTGGCGCTGATAATCTTTATTCTTGCCAGAATTCGACCAAAAAAATGACTCTTTCCAGCGCGTTTACATTCTATCTAAACTAATTGACTGAGTGACTTTAAATAACTTATACGATATTTTGCATTTCGATGGAAAATAAAATGTGTTGCCGCTGTTTACACAAACCGAAGAGCACGTGGCATACTATGCAACTGCATTATCATTGCCATTTGTTGTCTGTCAAAAGATTTTCATAATAGAAAGCTATTACCTCTCTTTAATACCAATAATCTCAATTTGACCCAAAATGTCAGTTTCTATTACTGACAATCAAATTCTCAAGTAATTTATGGTTCACATCAATGATTGTACGTTTCAAATACTATTTTATTAACTTGTTTGAATATTGTCACGAATTAGAAAAAAATCTACGGTTTCTTTGTATGTAACACTATCATGATCCTACAGAACAAGAATTTTAAATAATGCCATTATCTAATGTCATTCCATAACTAGAATCTTCACTTATATTTAGTAAAATTGAATAAGTATTCTATTGTAGAACTACCTATAGCATTTGCGTGAATGGAATATAAAAAATAATAAAAACAATAGGCGTTTTGTGGTTTATAAAACAACACAAAATCAGAAAACAACAGACACGCTACATACTCTAAAATTCCTTCTCAATGCAACAATAATCCCGCCGAGTGAAGCTAAATGACACCAATCTGTGACCTTGCTCTACGTTAATGTTTCCACGTTAATTTCACAGACCAATTAACAGTAGGGAATAGCATTGCAGTTTGAATTGTTTTAAACGTGAGATTCGATTTGGTCACTGAACGCCGAGATTTACTCCGAAGTTCATTTGTAGGTTTCAAGTAAACTTGTAATTACGTAATTAAACTGTTAATTAAATTGTCTCTGATTCCTGCAGTTCAAATTTTGTGAGGGTTTCAGGCGCGACTGGAGAAGAATCATTCCCAATTACGTTACAAGTTGGAGCGAGTAAATGAGTAGCCATTTGCCTGACTTAAAAAAGTTTATTTAAAAACGATATTAAGATGTTCTTAAGCCGAAAACGTAAAACTTAAAACTTTTTTGCATGTGACTTAGTTTCCGAACTTTTAGTCATTTAAGTTTATTGTAAGTAAAGTATGTGTTTTTAAATAATTTTATTCTACTTTTCGCGAAAGATATACATATTTGTAGTAACATCGATTGATAGGATGTTACAAAACTTCGTGAATTTTTAGCCATATGCTACCTGAGTGTTATTATGACAACTTCATGAGTTTGAGCTGAGAGTCCAGGTTTAAGAGAAAAGGATTTTATTGTTATTATTTCACTTTGCGTACGTACTTTTATTTTATATCAATCTTTAAACTTTCGTATATGTGACCCAAATTGTATTTTTGAAATTTTATCACAAAATCGTGGATATATTTAAAAGAACACATACCATACATACAAATGCTGACCAATTTGAATGTAGGGAAACGTGAATTGAAGGAAACAAATATTTTTCTAGTTTTAATTCAAATTTAAATGTATGTAGATGTTGTATAAGAACGTTAAGAAGTATATACTAATGTAACAAGGGAAATATTTAAGTATTTATGTCTTATGCACACTTGGCTGATAAATATTCAGCCCGAATAGATGAATTGTAAACATTCGCTAACACTAGAACTGCTCAGGAATTAAAAATCCTGTACGTCAATACATTTATACATATGGTGGTTTTGAATGATTTAGGGCCAGTGACCCAACAATTGGGCTAAAGATTTACTTCTTGTGAAATACAGATACACGCAAGCAATCTGAGAACTCGGAATACAACATTAAGCATTCCTGACACTTATTAAATATTTCCATTTATATTCGCTGACACCGTTCCAAACGTGAAGAAAGAAACTAAACTAATCAAAACTATTAATCATAAAACCACTTTAGAGACCATTATTTTCACAAAAAAAATTTGGAGTCACCTAATGCGCGTACGTATATTAATAAATGAATTTTATCTTGCAGAAAAAAGTATTTGAATTCTAGATTCTGAGAGAGTGCCCGTAATTTTTAGAGATTTATCTCTAAAAATTACGGGCGACGGTACCAAAACGAGAAATATTCATAGAAAAATAATGATTTTTCTGTCAGAAGGGCAGAAAGTTCGTTAATGTCCTTGAAGTAGCCCCTTTACTGACGACATTGATTAGCTACAAGCTCTCTTTTAAAAATAGTACTATGGTTTTGAAATTGTTTCAGTTTGGAGAGTGTAACTGTCATCCAACTGTAACAATCTCGAATGGTGAAGCAATTGTAACTGTTGAGAGTTTCAAATTGTCTTCTCTACCAGCAAATGTTTTCTTCTTTCCCTATCTACTTTTTTAAATTTATTCTAGTTTTCTTTTCTTTCAGTTTCATTTTCCTCCTATCTTTCCTAACGTTTCTCAGCCATATTTCTTCATTGATATATGTGTTTTGTTACAGTCGTGCCATCTGAACGCGAATTTAATTTTTCCTTGATTATTTTGCATTTGTGGACTTTGGACATGGACTGTCATACAATGTATCAATTTAATCATTCATTCTATTACGTGCTTTTAGACCGCCCGTTTTCTTAGATTCCGAAAACGTGTCACATACCGCCCTAAGAAAGCGAGGGAAAAGAATATTTTGAACGCGCGCCAACGCGGATGGATATTTGGAATGATAATTAGAATTTAAAACAAGAGAGACCGCCACCTTAGACCAAGGGCGAGACCGGAGGTCGGATGAAAGAAAAAGTTCTTTCTGAAGGCAGCAGCTGAACTGGGCGGACGTATGGAAAACGGTACCCCAGGAAGTGACATTGCAGCGGACTTCAGATTTGCAACTTTTGAGGAAAACTCTTCTAGAAGACCGAAGAGGTAATTATTCTGTTATAAATTGATTTAAACATAATCTTAGAAGAAAGATAATAAGAAACGTTATGAATTTATAATGGAAGAATTAGGGAGTGGAGTTTTGAATAGATGGCAGTAATTAATAGCTTGCATTCATTTCTCTTTCCAGTTTTTTTTTTTTCTCTCTCACATGCTTTTCGTATATTTAAATACTCTCTTGAAGTTGGTGCTCATATAAAAAGGGGTGATTCCTGGATTCATTTTCACTCTGAATATCCAGTTGGTCATTAACTGTAATCGAAAATAAAGTAAAATTCACATGAGAGTATTCAAGCATATAAAACTTGAACGAGAAGAAGAAGGCGATTTCTGAGGGAGCAACGGCGTTCGCAACCCGAGGACACGACGCTTCAAGGCCGAAGCAGCTCGGTGGAAAGGTGTAGAAGGAAGCAAAGTGGACTGCTCTACGCGGCCGAGAACACAGTAAGGTCGTTCCAAATAAAATGTTTTGTAAGGATAGGAGTGATTCAGTTTAATAAGAAAGCTCATTCTGTATCTATCACGTAGAAAGAAAAAGGGAGGGTAACAGATTTACCACGCTTAAAAGATAAGAAAAGTAAAAGTACATTTGTTTCCGACTTCTAATACGTGAGAACAGAATCAATCTTTTCTTTCAAAAAGGATTTCAAGATCAAATATTGTAATATAGTGATTAAGAGTTTGTGTAAGAGTATAATTATAATAATAGTAATTCTCTGGATTTTAGAGAGAGAAAGAGTTTCCTTTTTGTTGTAAAAGTAATGTTTAGGGAAAATATTAATTTTGATTTTCAATGTGTGTTTCTTTCAAATTTTGTAAAGTAATATTTTAACGATTCTTTCGAATTTCTGAAAGTGTGTTTGTTAAACAATTGGGTTGTAGATGAAAGTAGGAAATTGTGTATTGTGTTATTAGTGTTTTTTTCTGTGTGCCATTGTATGTATTTGTCAAAGCAGCCAATATTTTTAGAATATATTCTGAATTTAGTGAAAAGTGATTCTCACCCGAGTTGTTTGTAATTTTTGCATCCAATCCATAAACGATCTTCACGACCCTGCCCCCCCCTATTTTTTTTATTTATTGTGTCCACACTGGGACGTCTATACTGAGCTAGTCGACCATCTGGTGAATTGTGTTCGCCACCCCCCCTAGACGTCTCAGGTCGGGTGCTGGCCTTACGGCTTGTACCGCATACGACTGTGGCTCGCAGCTTATTTAAATGCCTTACGAAGTAATTAATAAACATATACCCGTACTGCAGATAATGAATAAAGTGATTATTTGCCCTGCAGCTGTTGTGACGAAATGATTCTGAACCCGGCTCCTTCAATCCCTCTCATTTCCGTCTTTCTGGTTTTGATTTTGATAAACGAATAAATTGTAACAATTAGAGAATTTTTCATTCTAACATAATAAATATTGCAAAAATTGCAGGTTACTTACCTGCACACGGTTGAACAACGCGAATTCGGCATATATGATGGCGTAGGTATCCTGCAACATAAAATGGAAAACATATTTTTTAATTTTTGCAGAATATTTATTTTAATCATTCTTCAAAAACATTCTCAATAAAATTTAATGTTTTCGGTCTCTGTAAACCTTAGGTAATAAGGATTGCTTTCAAAACTAAAGATCTTTTCCGCCAGATTCGCATTACTTATATTGCTTCGACTTGATGTTGTTCACACGTGACATCACAAGATTCAACAAAGTAGAACGATTTATCAATACTTGTAATTAATATTAAAATAAAATAATCAATCGAATCAACTGTTGTGAAACATACACGTGCGACATACATATACATTAAAGAAATCTAAAAAATGACTCTTCTGACTTGAAAAAGTAGACTTCCCTGAAGAGAATTTTTCTATTCCTGCTCTTTACTAATTGCTATTTTAATAACTGAATATAACTGAAACATATTTGCATGCAAGTAATCGAATTTGTTGATTGCGATATAACTGATAGGCAAAAACGATTTTCCAACGAGTTGATAAACCCCCCATCAAACTCCTTTTCTCTGCCTTTGTCAATTCGGACACGAAGTGGTGAATGGGCCTCCATCAAATTTCATCCGATACGAACCTCGAGAGAGGAACACATTCGGACCCCTCGTCGATCGCCCACTTGTGGGCCCCTACGCTCCAAGCAGCACAGCAACGGCGCATGTACAAGCGACCGGGTAGAGCTGGTAGGAGGGGGCGTTACGGGGTGGGAGGCGTCGAGAGGAGGAGGGAGGGAACGGCGGAAAGGTTGGGGATTGGCCCAGCGAGTGAGAGAACTAGAGTTAAATATAAATGGGTTGGGGAGATGGTGAAGGCAGGGACGACGATGATTGTGAGGCCAAGGGCATGGGAGAGAGCGAGTCGAGGTGGGAGGAAGGGCATGGGAGAGATGAGTTAGTGGGGTGAGGCGAGGTGGAAGTGAGGCAAGATGAATCGGAATTGGGAGTCAAACGAGACGGTGGGAGGTCGAAGTGGTATGAGACTAGCTTTGTCGACCGATCGAGTATCCACACAGAGAGCCGAGCGCCCGAGTGGGGAGGTAGCAGGCTCGTCCGCAGAGTGAAAAGAACGGAATGCGGTTGCAGGAGCAGGCTGAACACATGAAGCCTGTTTAGTTGCAGTGAGTGGTGCTTGCAATCTCTCTAACTTCTTCTGAGTTGCTCGCCACAGAAGATTATTTTCTCAGAAAGAATGAAGTCATGAAAATAAATCCACAATAAACATGGAAAACGTGAATCTATAATATGCACAAACATTTGGAGTTTGGATAATGCACGAATTGGATTGATTGATTTATGATTCCATCAACTGCAGCAATTTCCATCAACTGCTACGGTCATTAGTGTAGTTTGTGTTTTCTCATGATCGTCATCCGCTAGATGGCGAGATCCGGCTCTGGGGTTTCCCCAATCCTACATGTTGGCTAGTGGGGTTTTCCCCAATCAGGTATCTCCCACCAGCGGGGTGTCGTCCAAGCCGGGTCAAGTTCTAATCACCAGAGTGATCTCCCGACATGTGTGATAGCATTCTGCATATAGTGCAAGCAAGGGGAAGGAAAGATCGCGCGCGACACATTTGTTATGGTACTGATCCAGTATTTGCCTGGTACTGTTCAGAGAAACCACGTAAAACTACCTATCAGGGCAGGAAGGCGCTAGAATTATCCTCTAGACAGCGATTGAATTCGACGTAACTGACTAGCTAGTGTAGAAAATCGTGCTACCGGCGGACCTAGGACCTCCCGGTCAGAGGCACTGGAGTGACATCACTTGATGCCCTGAGCCATCTCTCCCGGCCCCACTCTTCTTTATTATTTCTTACCGAAATATGAGTTTGCGATCACAGAAACCTTCCGATGGCGGCAGGATTAGCGACACTAGTTAGATAGTTAGGTCGAATTGAGCCGCTGTCTGGAGACGAACACTAGCAATCGATCTGATCACTAGTTTTCTGTGTTTTCTACCATCAACATCAGGTACTTGCAGTTTCTACCGAACAGGTCCCATTCTGTGCGCAATATTTCCTTCCTCGTCATTGCCTTATCCTTACCCATTACTTACACACACTTACTCATACACGCGTTACACATCGTGAAACCAATCGGACATTTAGAGCTTTTTCCGGCTAGGGTGGTGCTCCGTTGGTGGGAGATACCTTGTCAGTAAATTCCTACAAGCCGATGTGTAGGTAGCGCGGAATCTCACCAACCAGCGGGAGAACACCGCCACCAGCCTTGATAAATCATGCACTACACGTGCGGGACTATTGATAATAGCAGTCGATGCGCTCGGAAAAACGAAATAACCGAGCACAGGAAATACGCCAATGTTAATGGCAGTATTTCGTTCCATTGTGCGCCGCTGTCGCAGGTGCAGCTTCTGACGCTGGCACAAAAGAGGATTACGACTCGTCGCGGGAACCGCGTGCATCGGGCGTCCGCCGGCCAAAAAGGCCACGACCGGATCTACGCGGATTTTGCAGCCGTGACGAGTCCGGCGGTCGGAAAGCTTCATTACCTGCCACAGGTACTTCGTGCTACTGCGGAGAGGTTGGCAGTTCTCTGGCGCTAATGAACCATCGGGTCAGTTTAACCTCCCGTTCGAGGTTGTCGTGGTGGAGTAAGCAGTGCTCGCCTCGGAATTGGATTTGGATCCCTAAAGTTGATGTAGGTATTTACTTTTGAACACTCGTGTAATATCTGATGATTGATTTATTGATTGGTGTTTCCGGGCGCGTCAACTACTATTGATGTTATTTCCGTTGTGCAAGCTTTATATCGGGAGATAACGTTTTTTCTATCACTTGGAAAGAGGGATTTGGCGCTGTCGCTTTGTCGATGTTTACCTCCTGGTATGTCACCTGAGGGACCGCCCAAAGAGACAACACAAGAATGGTATTCCGTTTTGAGTGGTTGTGTAGGGCATGTACAAATGTAAGTGGATGTGTTAAAGAGAAATGGTGAGAACGAGAATGAGGAAGGAATAATCGGGCACGGTCCTTGGATGTTAGAAACGATGCTTCTCGAGAATTTGCCAGGTATTGATAGTAGACGTCGCAAAAAACTACCGATCAGAGCATTCGAACTTTAGAGTTCCCCCAGACAGTGGATGAACTTCAACTAATTATTTAGCTAGTATCGAAAATGCTGTAACCGCCGATACTTGAAGCCTAAGATCTCCCGATCGGAGTCGCTGCAATGTAAACGATTGTTTCCTTGAGCTGTCTGTAAAACTGTTGATCTTTCTCTCCGATGTAAGCCTTATGTATTTGGAATTCTTTGACATGTACTTTATCACAGTGGGTTATGGCTGCAGCCGCGATTACCAGCAAACTTTATTTATTCCGTCCCTCCTTGCTTGAAAATTGTATATGTGCATTGATTTACGTGAATTTCGGGACCATGACTTCTCCGGCGCTGTGAGGCGGTCCGAAAGCGAACTGTTGTAGGTGCTTCGTGTTGCTGTCGGAAGGTTTAAAATTCACTATCACTGAAAAAACATTTGGACAGTTTGACTACGGTTTAGTGTATGTTTGAATAGTACTCCCCTTGGAACTCGATTCGATGATAGTGTAATTGCTGTAGCCTATTTTATTATAAATGCAAATGTTTGAGTCACTGCTACTGACGTTTCGAATCTCTTGTACGTTTGCCTTAGTATACAGAATATTTTTTCCATTGGCGAAATAGAATCAAATTTGTAATATTTGAAACGATTCTCCCGTTGAGAATATTTGCAAAGACGAGTTTTTTTAACTCAGTATCAGAATCATTACCAAGATCTCTGACGAAAGAAAGTTCTCACCTCTCACCACAGGCAAATGAAATAATATGTTTACCAAAAAAATTCATTCGCACTACTTCGAGTATACATTTAGGATGTATTTTACGTGCTTTTCTCTTTGAATAAAAAATAATACAATTTTAGGGTTCCTTTTTATATTTGTGGTCCCCTAATTCTTTTGTGTATATTTACCTCTATATTTGTTAATAGTGCGACTATTGCATGGCTAGCATGACTAACGTTACTAAGGCAAAAACAAAGTAAGATTTTCTTTGTATATTTTTAGACCTAATGCCCTCCAGTGCTGAGATGTAAGAATGGCAAAGAACCCACATCCTAGGAATTATGCATACGTTCGCAAAACCAGAAAAATAATACATAATTCTCATGTTGCAAATCAAAACCTTCATCGAAAAACTGCTATTATTTATACCCTGTGACTATCGACACTGGTCGATTACGGTCTTGCAAGACCGGATGATTGCAGATTCGATCCCAGCAAAGAGACAGAAATTAGCTTAATATAATGGACGGTAACGTTAGAAGATCAATTGCTCTGACCAGTGGCTTCAGCCGATTCCTTGCTCACTTCCAGGAGAATGGGCCATGAAACGCGCGCTATTTTCTGTTTATATTTCCTTCCTTTCAGTTCAACCTCCCCACACGTTGGGTGAATGTAACCAGTTGCTAGTCGTAGTAACCGGCGAATTCCGGCAGGGAAGAAGCCAACATCTGAAAAAGTTTGAATACGGCTGACAACTAAAACAAAAATCAATCTCAACATACACGTAGAGAAAAAAGTTGAGCGTCGGAGACATAAGTGCAGACAACTCCAGCGCACAAAGCCCCTTCTCTGTCCCTCGCAGTTATTTCTCGTGCGATCGCAAACTTTCCGCTGAAGGAGCTCTCGAAGGCGGCCGAGACGCCCAAGTAGCGACGCAGCACCGCCGGCGCTCGCCCGTCTGGGACTCTCGAAGCCCCGGGACGCAGCCGGCAACTTCGCTAGTTGGACGCAGCGGTGACGAGAGGTACAGGTGAGGCAGCTGTTAGAATACCGAACGGAGATGAACAGATAATTCTACAAGAGAGAGAAGATGTTTTGCAAAAATCCGTACACTCCCTCCAAAGAATCGGATGTGAATATAACATGGAAATATCCGTTCCAAAAGCTAAAACTATGGCATTCCATGAGAAATATCCTGTCAGAACTAAGATCGCCGTAGGTGGACACTTTCTGAAACAAGTAGAAATATTTAATTACTTAGGTTGCAAAATTTCTTATGAGTGGAATGAAGATATAGAAAATAAATTACATACATTTCAATGAATTTTAGATGTATTAAAAACACCTAAAAATAAAACAAGAAAAAATACTGACATAAAATTCCACAGAATAATGACAGTACCAGCACTTCTCTGTGGATCAGAAGCATGGGTTATTCGTAAGAAATATATGTCAAGAGTACAGGCAGCTGAGATGAGCTTTCTGATATCTGCCAAAGACTGCGATTGAATAAGAAATACTGACTTACGAAGTGTACTCAATATCGTCTCGTAACCACTCGTGTAGAAGAAAACAAAACGAAATAGAAAGAGCACATTGAAAGAATGACCGATGGAAGATTCTCAAGAGAAGTAATGAAATACAGGCCCCGAGGAAGAAGAGATCCAGGTCAACCAAGAAGAAGATGGACTGAGAGGCCGGAACAAGCATGGCCTTAATCCCTGAAGGCAGAAGAAGAAGAAGAATATTTCGAAGTGTTCGCGGGTTCAAGCCCGTTCGAAACCGTGGATTGTTAAGGGACAAAAGTCATTAACGGGCCTTCTTCGGAGAAGTAAAACCGGCTGTCTCACTATGTTGATTTCCTGCTTGTAAAAGATCCTCAAGGCTAAAAGACACCTCTGGGAAATTTTCAAATCGATTGTCATGTAGGTTGAGTGAAACCTTCCTTTTCTGCTGCAAAATTTGCCTGGTCGTGTGGAAAACCAGGTTTTAATCTCACTTCGTAAAATCAGGTATCAGAGAATTGAATTCAACTGAAAGGTAACGGTAGGTACTTAGCGAATATAAAATACTGAAATTGTACACGGGAGTTAAAGATGTTCAGGGATAAGAACTAAAAATGTTGAAAATAGGCAAAAATCAGATGAAAAGAAGAATATGAAGATACGTATCACCAATCTGAACTAGGGGTGCTACAACATCACATACTTTCTCACATTATTTCCAACTGCCATGCTGTGGTATACTACCACATAAATTTGCATACGTGTTTTCAACCAGCAAATTCTTTCCGCTTCGAGATTGGAATTTGCGTACTCAGAGTTAAGTCGCCGTCCCTCCTATCACTACGCTACAAAAACGCCGTGCAGATCGAACTTAAGCCGACGTTTAATATGTAATTGTCTCAGCCAAACATTTGTCTAACATACAATTTTGCAATTAACGAAAATACAGAGAGTTAATTGAAAATGAGACAAGCACCACATTTTTACCTTCAGTTATTACATACGAGGAAAAATTTAATGAACAAAATTGCTGCACTTTTTGACAAAATAGTTTTTGTTAATAACACAAATTTCAGATATAAATTATGTGAAATCTACTCGTTTAAAAATCATTGTACATTAGCATTTTCAAAGAACTCTTTTTTAGAACAGACCTAGTTAAGGGAACATTCACAATTTTGTAGTTTTGAAATGTTAAGTTTTTGCGATTGTCGAAAATACATAGATTTCGCCTATGAGACTAGCACCATATTTTTGACCGTCCTTTAAAGAGAAAGTTTACAAAAAATGGTCTTTTGAGCGGTTTTCAATAATACTTGATAAAAAATTAAAACTGCCCTATTTGGGTCAGAATTACATGAAAACTACACATATTTTCAAAATATTTTAGTTGACCTTATTTCATGATCTGTATTTAAAGAACAAGTTTCATTATAGAAAAATATCAATCTTGGACATTACAGTTTTAAGAAGGCTCAGAAAATATTGCACTTTTGCAATTTTCTATAAAGCTGGGATTTCAACCAACATGAGACCTGCACCATTCTCTTAGGCGTCCTATACGCTATCCGAGTATAATGTTTAATAAAAGAACTTGGAGCTATTTTTCAGAAAAGTTCGAAATTTTTTTTGTGTATTCATGGAAAGTATCATCAAAAATCAAAATATCCGTCTGAAACTCTCAAACCTAGGAGTTCGTTGAGATAGATAATGGGAATACAAATTTTGAAGAAAATCAGCACTACGGTTTAGGCGCTAGTGTTGACCACCGGCGGATGGACAGAAATTTTCCCGTCAATCGATTTTTCGCTTTAGAGAACCTACAAAGCTACGTGTTTGAGAAAGTAATTTACTACAATGTTTATTTAGCCTCAGAGTTTATCCACTTTTTCGATGCTGCGACTGGAGAATAAGAGGTTTTCTCGGTGGAAAATTTGGTGTTTTCCAGAGCACGATTATATAATTTTCTCTTCTTGAAAAGCAAATGCGAGAAAGTAAAACACATTGTGGACGGGCGACGGTATTCCCCTTTTTGAAGCCGTTATGCGGTGTTGCATACGATGAACAGATTGTGTGTTTTCTAGTTTCTACTGAAGTCTATTCTAATTCATTTTATAGTATGTACTCTAGTTAATGACAGAGTGAAATATGTAGGGAGTAGTATGTATTGAGTAGGCAGGAGTGTTAGTTTCTGAGCTGTACAAAATGGCAAAGGAATACCATTGTCAGGAAGGAGTACCTGGGCCCCTAGGGCTTTGCCAAGCTAACAAGCAAGATAGCTCAATACAGAGCGGAGCGGAAACTTCTGAAGACAGGCGGACTTCTACAAGATACTTAGTAGACAGCTTGAAGAACTTTTACAGACGTTTACATCTGTGGTTCACGAAAATTTATTATGATCGTAGTATATTATATTATACCTTAGTAGTACTGTATCTTGACGTGCTGGCGTAGGAAAGGCATCAGTCCTTGGGGACAGGATGGTCACACGACCACTCGGTCACTATTGATTGAAAAGGGAGCACATACAATGGAAAGGAAGCAATAGGTAGGACATAATGAGACGTACAATTTTCCGCGCAGCATTAAATAACTTCCCTCTTTACTTTCCTCTACTCTGTAGAGGGAAAGTAAAAACTGAAAAAATGCAATAAAAGTAGGTAATGGGAAGGAATGCAATAAAAGGTACGTAATGGAAGTAAGAATGGAGTTCAACGAAATGAAAACGTTCTCTGGCAGATAAGGTTTAACCTGACGTATGGAAAAATATTGTATTGTGAAATAAAAAGTAGTAAAGGTATCTCGTATTTTTCATTCAAAACGAGATGACAGACCGATACTTTTGGGCACTAGGAACTTTTCGTGTTGGTAGTAGCTGATTGAAGAAAATGCGGAAACGAGCTGCTGCTAAATAGACACAAGCTGGTGGTTTTATACAGGAAAAAAAGAAATCAATTATGTGAATTATGTGAGGAGCGTTAATTAAAACAAAAAACATGACTATCGGAATAAATTGAGTTAGCATTGCAGTAATACTATTGACCATCAGCTGCGTTTTCTTTTCTGATGTGGAATACAAAAAGCTAATATGTCCCTAGTAACTTTACTTGTAAACGTACGAGGTTCAGGCAAAATCCAATATGTCCACAGCGTTGTTGCAAGCAATAAAGAACGATTTATTGTCTGTGGAATCTTCACAAAAGCGTACTGTTTTATTTATTAGAATATTGGATTCTCAAGGACCCAAAAAGCTTGAGTAGTATGTACAAGAACGTGCATAACATCAGAAATGTGAAACGAATCATTTTTGAGAAAACAATGAAAGGAAAGAAGATTCATACCGTCAAAGATATCCCTGAGCAATATTATAGATTTGATGACGTTCTTGCTTTGACCCTTTGAAAATATGTTTTCTATTAACAAGTATGGTATCATTTAGCCTTCAGCATGAGACACTTCAAAGGGATATACCATTGGTAAAGACATCTAAGGTAGCAGGTCAGTTGACTGACCTTTAAAGAGAGAAATCGAGAGAATTCTTCTGATACTTCCGGCCTGGAATAGTACATCATTGTTCTCGATAGACCAATAGCTGAAAATCAAACTATACTGGAAAGCCAATAACTGAAAGAAAATTGTGATTATTCAGATGATCACAGCTGACACATCTATATGTGTCAGTATATGTATAGACTTTAATTTCTTTTTAGTTTTTTGTAATTTCTTTAGAGGCCAAACATTAGCTACAGAAATTGTTGTTTTGCTTGTTTGGAAAAATAGAATATTTGCATACAAACTTCATTTAAATAATTTATCTCAATCAAGTGTGATGATAACAGTAGTCCTATTTCATGCAAAAGCAACCGTGACCGCAGGTGCTTTGGACAAAAGAAACATCAAAATTTTTCAGGCGAAAGCAAACATGTCCAACCTCTTGCCTGAAATATCATCATAATTGTAAATAACTGATTTGGTAAGAGTACACGTAGACTTTTGTAACAATACTTATAAGAAGTACAGCATATTATATAGTTTGAAAAGGCGACGGAAAAGATGTCAACAATCAGTTTTTCACTGTTTCTAAAAAATCTGATTTGATGGACTGGCTATTTGCATAAACCTCACATGCTCTGAATCAAGTTAATAGGAGCGTCAAGCGGAGCAACAACTTAGCTATAACTCATAGTGGATGAGTAGGATGTGGTGTGACAGCAGATAGGTGCCGAGTCCAAAATGAGAATGGAACGGGATAATGCAATCGAAGGAAATAAAGCAATATTGATCCCAATAAAAAGAAGAAAAGACAAAAGTATTACGGGAGAAAAGTGAATCTAATTAATGAAAGACAAGAAGTCATAATTAGAATGTTAGTTTCCGTACGTAATGCATTGTGGGAAGTAAAGGTATGCAGTTTATTCGAGATTATATTGCAAGAGTTTCGACACAGATTTTTATTGTATATTCGTATACAAGACAGAAAAGTGTAATAACATCTATGTGCTCGAAGTTCTACAGTCACTCGAACAGAGATTCCGGCATTTTTGCATTAAGGAAAGAAGGATAAAAACAATGAAGCAATAGGTAGGCTCATCCTCAGTAAATATAGTCAATTCAATAAAGCCCTAATTTACAGGACGTGGCTCGCACAATTAGGCATGTTCTTCTACCTGAACCAGCAAATTTCATCTTCACTTGTTTCATCTTATAGGAAAGGAAAAATGTATCCCTTAGGCCGACAAAGTAGGTGATTCGAATGTACCGTAGAGACCTCCTTTAGGTTTGAGAGTTTCTTACATACAACATGAGACAACCGGATTCACTTCAGTACAATGGATTTTTCTCTCACGGCTTTTATTCAATTTGTCAAACGTGGATTAACCGTATACAATATGTGCTAAGAAAGAATCCGACTAATGCCATGCAGATGACATAAACAACCAATAAAGAAGATAATAATCTGACGATGTAATGACACGATCACAAAAAATGTGATTTTAAAACGAGCACAATCATAATTAAATCTACCCAAAACTACAAGGAATGGTTTTAAATTCGTTTGTGAAGGTTAAATGGTTAAATTGTTTTTTATGGTTGTATATAAGTTTGAAAAAGAGGTTAGAAAAGATAACAAAAAAGAGACAAAGAGACTAGACGCTGAACTGGAGCTCCCAGCGCCTGGCAGGCAGGGCCTATCGGGGCAAAGGTGTTCCGGGAAGGCAGCGCAGTGGAAACGTAGGTAGAGCGACCGCGCCGCAGGGGCCGCGTGGACCTCCTGCGTCAACTGTCGACGATCTCGAGGCGCCCTCCAGCGCCGCCTGCGCTCAAGAGGCGCACAGGGACAAACTGCCGGACGCGAGATTCGGCTGAGGGGAACTTTGACGTCGTGGCGCGCCCAAATCTGCACTTTGCTCCGACGCCACGGAGCTCTGCTAAGCGGCAACATTCTAAAACACAAGGCCCTCTGCGAGGTCTCTCAAACAAAAACATTACTAAAAAAATACCCAATTTAGCATTTATATTTGACACCGAATTTATTACCTAAGTTTAATTAAATATAAATCATAAAGAAGTAGAAATTTTAAATTAATTGTAATTTGTGTAAAGAAGCTAATTATCTACAAAGTTTACTTTCCTTTAATTAGGTCTAAACTAATGAATAATTAATTTTAAAGACATTACCGAATGGAAAGTTTAAATGTGTTAAATGATCTTTTACTTTGGTGTGTTGGAAAGGTATCTGGCAAAATAGAACTTATAACATGATTTGGTGAACATTTCTGTACCCGTACAAGAAGTTAGACGGAATATTTTGAGCGTTTTTGATAAAATCTTTTCAAGCATTGACAGAAATGAAAGGGTATGGAAGGTTCGAAAAATGTTCCAAAATGTTATCTCCCAAAAGTTCTTCTACATGGATCAATGGAAATTTAAATCGCTGTCCCAGGAGGTGGACGACAAGCAGTACGGCCGCTATATCACTGTTCGTCCTAGAGCATGATAAAATAATACTAACAGCGACATGGTGAGAAGAACAAACTGCTACAGTTAATACACAAATGATTTTGTTTTATCATAAATGATCTTTTCTGTTGTATCATAAAATGACACCTTATAGCACGAATTATGACACATTTGTCGCTTATGGCATGAATAGTTGCGTCATCACACATTTCGCCAATCACAGTGAAAGATGAGTGGGGAGGCAGCTGTGCGCTCGCGGGTCCATTACTGATTTTTTCGCATGGAATACCCATGTCGTCACAATAAAATTGTTTATGCAAAATTTAATTCTAACTTATTTTTTTACACTAAATTTACAACAGCATAACTATTATAAATTTATAATGCTGTTATACCAAAAATGACGTATGCACCTCGTTTATAATGTTGACTTATCGCATTCGTACAAATTTAAAACTCGCTTTTCACGCCGTTTTCAAAACAAGTACTCGCATAAAAATGCTTAACATTATAAAGTTGCATAATACTATTTAAAAAACACCGTGGTCAAAACAGAAAAGTGTCCTTTTGGTCGCTTCGGAGGTATAATGGTTAGCGAGTCGAGCTGTTACATCCTAATTTGCAGGTTCTAACCCAAACCAAGTCCTGAACTTTTAAGGGTGAAAAATTCTTCGTGCGCTTTCCTTCGGAGGGGAAGTAAATCCGGATGTCCCGTGTAGTATATTTACAGCGTGTGATCATGGCTACAATGTCAAGGCTAAAATCCTCTGAACTATATTTCAATTGTCAGTCTCGTAGCCCGAGTGTTACTTTTCTCCCCGGTAGACGGTGAAAGGAGCATAGCGTTTGCATAGTGAAACGGGGCAGGATGTGGGAAGGACTGAGTCTCGTCACGTAAAATAAGGTATTATTGAATTGAACACTGTTTCTTGTTCTTGTTTTCCAAGTGTGGATCAGATTTTTTCATTCTAATAGTGCTCTAAACATTACGCAGCGTGCGCAAACCATTGCAAAGAGCAAGTGCATGCAATACATTTTTCACACAGGGCGTGCTAAAAAATGATATGTGGAACATATGTGTTGATGGTTCGCGGAGCTTACTGTGTTGATATATCTACAACCCACGCGTTTTCACATTCCTCTACCTTATTCAATTAATGAAGACATAGAAACCGAAACACTGAACATTAAAACATATTCTATAACGAAGAATAAGGTAACTATATAAAAGGTAATATCACCCTGAAAGTAAACTACAACAGTTTTTGTTAAATAAAGTTGTGCGAGTGTAACACTCGACATTAAAGGACTCAATTTCAAATAACACTATTATCGGTACAAAGTTATATAAATGCTTCTAATATAAATTCAAGACAATTTCACTAAAAAACGCCTTGACTTCAGCTGAGATAGTGTTTATCCAAAATTCTCCCTCTCAAAAAAATTTCTTGCCCAACGACAGGACATAAATGTCCGAAGGGAACGATATAAATCTATAAAATTAACTTAAGCCAATCCAGTCACTCGAGTTAACCCCTTGCAAACACGAATTTCCTAGGAGCACCTGCGCCCTGTCCAGCTTCATTCGAGCGCTCTCTAAACCTTCAGATATAAGCGACGGAAGCATTGGCGCGGACGCGGAGGCAGAAAAGGCGTCGCCGCGGAAGTGAATGCGTAGGAATAGGTGCAGAGAAGAGAAGGAATAGAGGGTGAAGGCAAAGGAATAGGTGGCAGAGAAGACAATGGAATAGGGGTGAATGCGTAGGAATAGGTGGCAGAGAAGACGAAGAAATAGGGGGTGAATGCGTAGGAATAGGTGGCAGAGAGACGAGAGAATAGGGGTGAAGGCAAAGGAATAGGTGGCAGAAGACGAGAGAATAGGGGTGAAGGCAAAGGAATAGGTGGCAGAGAAGACAGAAAGAATAGGGGTGAACGCAAAGGAATAGGTGGCAGAGAAGACGAAAGAATAGGGGTGAAGGCAAAGGAATAGGTGGCAGAGAAGACGAAAGAATAGGGGGTGAAGGCAAAGGAATAGGTGGCAGAGAAGACGAAAGAATAGGGGGTGAAGGCAAAGGAATAGGTGGCAGAGAAGACGAAAGAATAGGGGTGAAGACAAAGGCGGTGTAGCAGAAGAGGCGGTGAAAAAGGAGCAGGCGGTGTGAAGGGAGGTGGTCGTGATGAGGATGAGCGATGAAGAAAGGGAAGGAAGGGGGGCGGAGCAGGCTGCAAAGGCCGAGGAGGAGAAGAGGTGACGAGGGCGACGGAGGAGGAAACCGAGAAAACCTTGGAGACAAGAAGGCGTTGTTTAAAACGTAGGCAAAGAGACGGCCACAAGAGCTGAGGCGGAGATGATGGACGCGCCGCGGAAGAAAGACAGAGAAAGCCAACGCGGCTGATGTGTGGATGAGCAAGAGGCGGAGAAGCGGGCGCCGTCGGGCGCGGCAGACACGGCAGACCGGAGGTGGCAGTGGCGGCTGTCACAGACGCACGTAGCACCTGTCACCCGACGGGACGCGACGCGGCGCGGCGTCTGCCTGTCCGCTCGCCCGTTGGCGGGGGCGGTGGGCGGAAGGCGTGGGGCGGGGCGGGCGGGAGGCAGGGATTTCCCTGTGGAGACGCCGGCGGCTCGCTTTCGCGGCCGTTCGCCGGGCAATCACTCAAATTGACCCGACGGCAGCGACGCCTGGCGGTCTTCCCACAACGCACGATCATCGCAACGCGGCAAGGCAGTGATAAAGCGGAAGGGATGCGTGAGTGATACGTAGTTTTGAGTAAATGCCGCGAGAAATAGGTTGGATGTACTTTTCGTAACTAGTAGCATTAAAATTACATTTTATGGTTTCCTACTGTTTTTAATATGTATTATTGGGTATACAATAAACTAATTTTTTTGTTATTTAAGGTCACATCAACATCTTGGTCATTATCGACCACTATTGGTGTTAACGTTATGGTAACTATAAAAGTGAAACGATATGGGGATGATATAGGGTGAAAGGACGAACACAAGTACAACCATGCCCGAGGTGGGATTCGAACCCGCAACCCTGTGGTCCGATATCACTACGATACTACTGCTTTAGCGATCTCGGCCACCGGACCGGTAAAATAGGGTCTTTCCTTTGCTTACAATTAGCACTAAAATTACAATGTTTACGATTTCCTACTGCTTTTCACTTTGTGTGATTAAGTACACAATTGTGTACTTAATCACACAAGGAGTGTACATTCTTTATTTACGTGTGAGTATTTTATAGCCAGAACTTCAGTTTCAGGGCAAAACTATAGAACGAATGATACTCGAGATTCCAATTCCCAATTGGATTGTTTTTCCTCTTACTTGTTAATTGCTGAAATGTATCGACACTTAAGACTTCTTGTAGCTTGCAGCTATGTGCACCTAGGCGTTTTTGACCAATTAAAAAACTGTCGCAATACGAATACCATTCTCTATGACTTTACATTTATTTCCGGAGATGGCATTTATAATCAGAAATATAATGAGTGTTTTAAGAACGTTAATATTTTTGCGCACAAATCGTAGTATTTTGTCATAATTGTTTATAACTATGTGTCTTCTTTGGAAGAATCTTTAAATGCGAAAATGTAAATACTATTTCGCAATAATAGTATACAATAGCCATAATAATAAGTAGTGAATTGTATTTCACTTCAACATCAGAACGCACAAAGAGCATTTTGAAAAGTTACGATAAAGTTCAGAGAGATATATACTACTTAGAATTGATTTGAACTATTTTTAGTGAATAATAGAAGAATTCTCCACCAACTTCATCGCAGAGAAACGTTTGATTTCTTTTGATTTTGTATTGCTTTCGTAAATACAAGTAAATTATTAATGTAATCCATAGCTTCATTAGCACATTATTTTTAAGCATTTTGTTGCTTAAGTTGAACGCAACATACGTAATTATTTGATTTTTATATTTATTTTTTTAAACTGAAGCAATGTGCATTCCCTTTTTGCAAAAAATGCTAATGAAGAGAAATTTATAAAGAATAGAAGTCCGTGATTAACGTAAACAGTAAAATTTTGAAATATTTGTCATTTCTTCATAAGTAAGAAAGTACGACTTCTGGCAGTGTTAATTGTGTTATTGATAAAAACAATGTCGTTATTTTTCTAAATCATAAATTAAAAAAGTGGACGAGTTATTCTACGCGTTTCAATTACATTACATTTTCATATTTACATCTTTCCAGAAAGAATAGTCTTAATTCGGCACGTCTCGCTATGAATTGAACCAATTAAGGTAGAGAGAAATCCTGCTAAACTTCATTGGATCAAGACGTAAACAAGGTCAGAGAGGTGAGTCACGAAATCTCAACTCCATTAGCACAGAGCAGTACCACAATCCTGTGCGCTCCTTGAGTAAACACGGTCAGTCGTAAACACGCGTTAAGTGGAGTGCACGCCGGAGCCCAGGTGCAGAAATTACGTTGAGTCAAACTCGAGGAAGTCTCAAGGTTCCCCCGACCGCCGCGCCGGCGCGCCCAGCGCTAACTTCGGATGCGACAGGTGCCTCTCCGCCCCTCGCGCGCATCACCCCAACCTCACACAGCGCCGGCGACCTTGTCCTTATTGGCCCGCGTTCTAGCCCATGCCTCCATCCACAACCCTGCTTTGCTTCGCTCTCGCCCCCCTTCTCGCTCTCGTTTTCGCCGTCGTCATCGCTCTCCTTTTCGTTCTCGCCCATGCCATTGTTGCTCTCGCCTTTATACTCGCCTTCATTTCCACCCTCGCCTCGCACTTAGTCATGTCCTTGCTCTCGCCCTCGTTCACGCTCTCGTTCACGCCTTCGTTCACCCCCCCGCTTCGCCCCTCCGCGCTCCCCCTCCGCCCCCTCCCTTACCTCTCCCTCACTTGTCCCTCACGTCCTCCCTCACGCTGTTCCCCAGACTCTCACTTACGCTTCAACCTCACAATTTCTCCCATTCTATCCCTTACGCTTTCACCCAAGCTCTCACTCACGATCTCACTCACTCTCTCACTCACGTCTCACTCACTCTCTCACTCACGCTCTCACTCACGCTCTCACTCACGCTCTCACTCACGCTCTCACTCACGCTCTCACTCACGCTCTCACTCACGCTCTCACTCACGCTCTCACTCACGATCTCACTCACGCTCTCACTCACAATCCCATTCACGCTCTCACTCACGTCTCACTCACGCTCTCACTCACGCTCTCAGTCATATTCTCACTCACGTTCTCACTCACGTCATCACTCTCATGCTTACTCTTGCCAGTGCCTTTGCCAATGCATTTGCCTTTGATCATCAACACTTATTGATTCGCGGCCCGTTAATTTCTTAGTTCATTGTCCCCTTCTCGAGGTATCTTCTCGACTGAGTATGAGAGTGAGGGGAGAGAATGAGACAAGGAAAAGGAATGAAAAATTAAGGACAACCCGTGACCCGTTTGCTAGGGTATGTGCATTTTCGTAATATTGATCGGAGAAACCCCAGAAAATGGGGCTGCCGGCAGCTAGAATTCTCCATCTGTCAGCCGCTGGATGCGACCTATCTATCTAGCTAGTGATGAAAATCCGCCATTGTCAGGATTCAAACCCAAGATCCCCACCATTAGAATCACTGCGTAAATAGATTGCCTTTCCTCTTTCTATCTCTCTCTCTCTTTATGACTTTCTCTCTCTTTCTGACTTTCTCTCTCTTTCTGACTCTCTCTCTCTTTCTGACTCTCTCTCTCTTTCTGACTCTCTCTCTCTTTCTGCTCTCTCTCTCTTTCTGACTCTCTCTCTCTCTTTCTGACTCTCTCTCTCTCTCTTTCTGACTCTCTCTCTCTTTCTGACTCTCTCTCTCTTTCTGACCCTCTCTCTTTCTCACTCTTTCTTTGTCTCTCTCTTTCTCTCTGTCTCTACTCGTTCTGTCTCTCTCTATCGTTCTGTCTCTCTCTCTTTCTGTCTCTCTCTCTTTCTGTCTCTCTCTCTATCTTTCTGTCTCTCTCTCTATCTTTCTGTCTCTCTCTCTATCTTTCTGTCTCTCTCTCTTTCTGTCTCTCTCTCTATTTCTGTCTCTCTCTCTTCGCTAATCGACTATTACACCGGTAGCGGTAGCTCAGTGCATCAACTTAGGTTTGAGTCCTGACGGCGGTAGCTTTTCAGCTAGGTCGAATTCAGCTGCTGTCTGGAGGAGAATTCTAGCGGCCGGCTGCTCTGATCGGTACTTTTCCGTGGTTTCTCCGATCAACATCAGGTGAAAGCCGGAGCAGTACCCTACTAAACGAGCCACTGACCGCGCGCGATCTGTCTTTCCTCTTCCTTGTCCTCTCCTCTCCCCTTACAAACACACACACCTACACTAATATGCACTACACTACCGCATATCCTGGGAGACCGATCGGGAGCTTGTCCCGGCTGGGGCGGTGCCCCGTTGGTGGGAGAGTCCTGGTTAGGGGAAAACCCCACTAGCCGACGGTAGGTCGGCGCCGGATCTCGCCATCCAGCGGGGGATAATCACCGCCATCTCTGGAGAAAAAACATGCACTACACCAACGGGACTAATGACCGAAGCAGTTGACGCGCCCGGAAACACGAAAAAATTAATCAATCAATCGCCTATTATCTACTCCATGTTACCATTTCTTTGCTCTCATCTGTGCCAACTCTCTTCTCATTGTCTCTTCATTCACCTGAACCTTAGTACTTCACTTCGTGAGATTCACAGTTTTCGCTCTTCTTATTCACCATGCGATAGTCTGGTGCTCTTGCTCTATTACATACGTTTCCGTCGCTGTGTCTCCTTTCTTTTGCCTGCGATTGATATAGTTCTTGTGCACCCTTCTCTTTTGATTCGACGAGTTTGGCACAGACGTTCTGATCTAATTCATTGCCTTTCTGTCAACTCTACTTTATATCGTCCCATAATTCGTACTCCGTCTCGTGTTCTCATATGTCCATTCATCTTGGTGCTTTCCTTTTCTCGCCAGTCTTCCTTCTTCAGTGGAGTTGTGTCATTGAACGCCGTCTTATCGCTCATTTATCTACAACCAATCACCATAAGTTCGTCCTTTCATTTCCACGCCGCCATCTTCACTCATCCTCATCTCCACTCCGCCCTCTGTTTTTAATCGTGATCCCCTTCTCCGCTTGTTCTTGCTCCGAGTGCAGGGCATCGCGTGCTCTCGGGTCCTTGACCGTCTCCCTCTGCAAGCGGCTGCGGCTTCGTCGCGTCGGCTCGCTTCTCGCTTGATCACACACACACACACACACACACACACACACACACACACACACACACACACACACACACCGCTCGCCCGCGCTCACCGCTGCTCTCCCAGGGGCCGATGGATGCGGCTGGAGGCCTCTGGGAGCGCGCCGACCGATGAGCACGTGGACGCCATGTTTGTTTAATGCTCCGTCTCAAACTGGAACACGGTTACTGTAGTTAATTAACACCGTCTCTGCCAATTAGAATGCACACGGGCGCTGCAGTGAGAGACGAAATTTAACGCCTGAGAACAGCCGTATTGATGGTGTATTACAAATCGGAGAATCGTGTATTTGTAAATAAAATTCTCATAAATGGTAGTTATTTCATCATTTACGAAATTATGATAAATGTTAGACAATGATTACAATTTCATTTGCGATAAATTCAATTACAATAAAAATTATGGTGTAAAATTTAACATTAATATGAAACATATTTATTTATTTGCTTAAATAAAAACAAACTTTAAATTTGATAAAAACAACAAAACTATAGCCAGCGAGGAAAATTAACTTGGATGACTTACTCTCTTTATTTATCCCAGTTTTCACATTAGACAAAATCTTAAACCGAGTTAAGAGTAAGGTTACGGAGTTCTGAAATATATTATATGCTGCGAAACAATATCACTCAAAATGATTTTCCAAATAATAGAACACATTGCACACAAACAACAAATAAAATACTAAAATAAATTAAATATTTTAACAAAATTAGTCTTCACAAATACTGCAATAAACATATAGCATGTACAGATTACAACGTCATTTTACATACAAACAATACAAAAAAAAATCTTCCATAACTTGCTTTTAGATTCCATTTTCTTGCTTTTAGATTCCGGCGAAACTGTAGACATGCTTTCACATGCTCCGAAACTGCATAGTTTTCTTTCCACTCCTTCACGTATTAGAAATTAATATTTTAGACCATATTTACCCCTATGTAAATCATTACCCCTCAATTGTTAGCAAGGAAATAGTTTTCATGATGAATTGAAAAATGGGAGAGAAGAAATCACCTGGTTCGATAATACTCGTAAAACAGAGAACTGAAATAAAGAACACCAGTATATGTGAAGTGAGCACATCGGCGTGGTTCATTGTAGTACCTTTTTAAATGTTTAATTTCAAATTGTTCCCATCGTAAATACTATTATTAGTTATTAAGTAACAGTACGTGGAACGCGACAGTAATCCCGACGTTCATCCGTTGATGCACGTAATGTTCATATTCATAAACCAAAGAATTTATACTATGCATACAGTTATTCATAATTGAGTATTTCATATTATTATAGCTTATATATAGAATTAAAAATGTTTTATATTCGTATAGTGATCAATTACACAATTTGGCTGCAACATTAAAAATCTTAATGGAATTGCTTATAATTACTGATTATCTGTTACAGACAAAAATTTACGGAATTAAATTTCAAGTACAAAACTACATTGCTTTAATGTATACAATCTCTTAATAAATATACCAAAATATAATGAAAAATCTTTGCCATACCTGAGTTGCTAATTCTGAATGTATTGTTTCCGGGCCATAGATCTCACCTGATAAACGCTAAACCGCAATTAGAGAGTGAGTTGTAATTGTCATTGCAGCTTGTTGGAAGCCATGATCGATGAGTACAAATGGCGTGGCATGTAGCGCCGCCTCCCACTGGGACCCCGCCCTCCGCACCCTTTGAAGCCCCACGCCGCGCGACGCGCTCTGTGCAGTGACGTTTCCTGTCGGGGCGCGGGGCCCTCCATTCAGCCCCTCCGGCGCCTTCAGTTGGGCTGCGGAGCCCCGCGGGCGTGCTTCACTCGCTCCCCACACTGCTCTATTCCCACCGCTCTCTGGCTCATCTACTGCTCTTCACCCTATCCCCCCGCATGGCCCGCCCTACACTCGTCTTCCTCCATCCTATTCTCTCGACTTACCTTTCTCCTCGCTTTTCGTACCACTGTTTCTAGTTAAGTACCCGAATGTGAATACTTTTTACATTTTAGTCTACAATTTAACAAATAAGCGCAAATTTGAAGACTAATGTAGATAATCAATTACACAAGTCATTTACAAGCACGTGTGGTTAAAATTATTTACGTAATCTATTAGAAACTCATGATATTTTGTAATTAAGAAAGGTCTACATGTATTCCACATTAGGCGTGCCCTGTTCCTTAAGTGGAATAGTGAATGCTTTTTCTTTTTAACAAATAATAAACGCATTAACGTCTATAACAATGTTTATTTAAACGAAAATACACGTTTCGTTTTATACTGCAGACAATTTCTGCAAACGAATCTATTGTTGGATTACCTGCACAGGGGATATGAGCACAGGAAATATGGTCTTACCCTCCTGATACTGACTCTAATCAATTGAGCTCTTGGACCATACACCTTCACAGTACAGTATAGAATATACAATGCAATTTAGCGTATGCAGCCAAAAAACTATGCACATTTTACTTACAGCAGAACCGCCGAATATTCTACATTAGGACAATTCCAATGAATATTATAGATTAGGAATGTTCTACATTAGGAACGTATCCTACATTAGAGGACAGTTCTCCTAACCTAATTCCTTTAAAGTTTCTACTTCCAAACAACCTCTTCCAATAATCGTTTTCCAAAGATAATTTTCAAAGCACTATTTTCTAGCCCCCATTCTTCATGTATCCTTCCTCTATCATTCTTCCTCCCCCTCTTCCCTCCTTTATTCTTCCTCCATCACACCAATTTTGCTTCCACCCTTAACCTATGCACTCAATTCAACGCCTTGATATCTCTCTATGATTCTATGTACTCTACAATTCTTAGTAAATATATTATCTTATTTTTCAATTATCCCCCATTACAATTCTCATTCTAACGAACGCAGAACATTAATTTTGGTGATAATTGGTCGAATACGATCAAATGTACTATTCTCTTTTCCTTCCGCCCGTAAGCTATGCACTCAATTCAACGCCTTGATATGGTTCTATAATCCAATGTATTCTACAACTCTTGGTAAATCTATTATCTTATGTTTCAATTACCTCCCACTTCAATATCTCATTGTAACGAATGCAGAACATTAATTCCAGTGATAATTGGTAGAATGTGATCCTATAACTTCTCAGATTTCAGAATCATATAATTCGTACAATAGCTTATTTTTATCTACAAATTAGAGCTATTTGAAAACCAATTAACCGTTTTATTAATTTCACAACTTCTCTACGTCCATACTATATTAATTTTGATTGTTTTTACCGGAAAATATGGCTCAATAACGTCATTGTAGTCCGTCTGATTGGGAGTCATAGGTTCGAGACCCGACGGTGGCAGTATTTTCGACTCTAGCTTATCAGCTTGGTCAAATTCAGTCACTGTCTGAAGGATAATTCGGTCGGTTGCTCAAATCGGTAGTTTTTCGTGGTTTCTCCGATGAACAGCCGAATGCCGGAGCAGTACCCTTACAAACGGGCCAAGGACAGCGCGCAATCTTTCCTTTCTCTTTCTTGTTATATTCTCACACATTTACATTAACTTGCACTACACTACCACAAATGCTGAGAGACTGGTAGAAAGCTTAGAGCTTGTCCTGGTGGAGGAGGTGCCCCGCTGGTGGGAGATACCTGGTTAGGGAAACACCAGCTAGCCGGCAATAAGTAGGCGCCGGATCTCGCCACATAGCGGGGGAAGATCACCGCCCTCTGACGAACAAAAAAACATGCACAACACTTACGAGACTAATGGCCATAGTAGTTAACGCGTCCGGAATTACTAACAATCAAACAACCAATAGATTGTTTTCTTTACATTAATTGAAAAATTGATTTATTTTCATTTACTCCCCCAAAAATTGAAATTTTATTCCTGATTCCTTGAGATTTAATGACTTTTGAAGTGATATTCTAGCTAAATAATGAGCCCTATTGCACCGAAGTACTATGTTACCATGTATGTCAGAAAATCATCGCGCAGTGAGACTGTACTTCAGTTTGTGTAAAAAGTATCGAACACTGGGCTTTTTAACAATTTTTGAAACTATTATATAATATTTAAATTATTATAATAAAATATTTTTGAGCTAGGAATATCCATAGCATGCGGAAAAGTTAAAACCAAAATAAAACATGCCAAAGTAAAACTGTTGAAATTTGCTAGTACTTGAAAATCCAGGAGGCAAAGGGTGACAGTAACGGTTTTGGTACCCATGCACCGGACTCGAGATAATTTTCAAACGCTGAGGAGTTAGTTTCTACCTTCCTATCTTTAAACTTCATATCTTATCACTTTTATTATAATGGATGACTGTGATTTAAAACGTTATTTTTCTCTACGAATATTTTGAATTTTAAACATTACATCGTTTTAGTACGTGAACATAACCGTGCTTAATTAGTTCTCAGTATCATGTTTAATAACGAAGAACGCCCCATTGACATATTTCCCAGTATTTAGTGTAGTTTATAATCCGAGGAAGTAATTTTCGATTGAGTGGCGTAGTAACCGCCATCTGTGTTGGCTTTCGGCTTTCGACAAAGCGGGTCCCACGCAGAAGCCTTTGGCAACCCCTCCCTCGCCAATGAATGCTCGCCGGGCCAGATCACTCTTCCATCCCTTTCAACGATCACCGTTCTACTCAACATCACCACTACGGTTTGCTTTCGCTCATGTCTGCTGAATGGTTTTAGCTGTTGTTCCAGTCTCCTTTGCCGCCACCACCACACGCCCAAACCAATTAATATACCTCAGAACTGTCGACTTCATCAGACCTTTTACATTACTTGACTATCACACAGTCATTTATTTCTATGAATCGTTTTTTAATTTATTCTAACGTGCTTCTAGTTGACAAGAAGATTGCAACAAAATAACACTGATGTCCATTGCCCAATGTTCAAATCTTGGAAGAGTCTCATTCAAAACTACATTACATTCTTAATTTTGAAATCAAATAAAATTCGGTTACTAAGACTGACAATGTCGTGAATAATTATTACTAGGAATAGATAAAGAACTTGGTAATCGAAATTACTTAGCAACATCGAAAAAAAACAACCGCTTGTAAACTAAAACAGCCACAAAAATTTATATATGCGAGTACAGATATTGAAAAGTGAAAAAAAAAAGACAGTGAAAATTAAAGTCACTTTGAGCGTATTCGTTCCCGCAGCTACAAATTTCCAAGCATCGGTGGTTATTAAAACTGTTCAATCATTACATTTAAGATTACTGCACCACTTGTCACCGTCACCATTATCTCCTAGTTTCAATTCACTTTACACCTCCATCTCGCCCTTTCAACGCTACACGCTGTGTAAATCCTCTCACGCATTCCTGACCCTCTCCAAAGCAATAGCGTCTTGCTTGTGTTTAGCACCATCACCACTGCCTTCATTGTCGCTACCCCTGCCCGGTGTCGCTGGGACCACCACGCCGAGCCACCTGGGTCACACGCGTCGGCCCACCCATCGCTTCGCCACCCCATACGTCGCCTCACTAGCCGGCACCACCCACACCATTGTCACCGCCTCTGTTTCAAACACCGGCATCGATGATATGGCACCGCCTAAATGATTGAAGTCGCAGTGGTTCAGGCCAAAATAAAGCCAGTTAAAATAATATTTGACTGTTGTAATTCAGCTATTTCATGTATTCAAGTTATATTTAATCTCGTCAATAACTTAATGCATGATGCATACTTTGCATGATTCTTCTCTCCGCATTTCACTCACATATTTGAGTTTGGAAACTAAATGTTTCTAATTGCCCAAAACTATAGATGCATTTAAATATGTTCAAATAAATTTATTCATAACATTTTTATTAATTGTTGATATTTTTCATGTAGGGGAATTCGGTAGCACCATCATTATCTTTGCCAAA
Source organism: Teleogryllus oceanicus (assembly GCA_964035755.1). NCBI lineage: Eukaryota > Metazoa > Arthropoda > Insecta > Orthoptera > Gryllidae > Teleogryllus > Teleogryllus oceanicus. Next base: position 30,511,634 of record CAXIVR010000003.1, read on the forward strand.
AGCGTAGGTATTGGCAACAGTTGTGGAGGCGGGGACAATAACATAAGGGGCGGTAGCGAAGGCAACGTTAGCGAAGATGGTAGGAAGTTGAGAGAGGAGACAGAGGTAGAGGTGGAACTGGTGGTAGTGCTAGAAGTAGGGGTGGAGGTAGAAGTAGAAATATAGGTAGATGTAGATATGGTAGAGGTGAAGATGGAGGTAGAAGTAGAGGTGGAAATAAACGTAAAGGTAGAGGTGGAGATGGAGGTAGTGGTGGAGAAATAGGTTGAAGTTAAAGTAGAGAGGTAGAGATTTAGCTAGAGATTCAAAGGCAGAGGTAGATTCGGAGGTACAGAAGACGGTTTACACAGGCCAGGCTATGGTAGCAAATACAGACCTCGAAAGAGGAAGCAGCGGACAGTTGGCAACGAAAAGCCGAGGCCGGGGTCACAACGAGGCGGAGTGAGTGCCGGAGGCCGTGGCCGACCAACAGCGCAAGCGACGGCGTGGGCGACGGCGCCCTACGGGAGAGATGCCTCTGCGGCGGCGGCGGCGGCGGCGGCGGCGGCGGCGGCTGCAGCGGTGGCGGCGGCGGCGGCCGCACTCACCAAGCGGCAAGCAGGACCGGCCACGCCCCCGGCCAGCCGAGCTGGAGGGCTCGTCCATCAACAAGAACACGGACGCTTCCATTAGCACGGCGCGCAGGGCGGGAGGTGCGCGGGCGCGAGCTGCCGTGCGGGTGCGGGCGTTGTTCAGTGGGCGCGCCGGGCAGTGGTGACGGAAACGGCACCGCAAAGCACAGCGGCCCGGGCGACCATTGGAGGAGATTGAATTACGCGCTGGGCATGTGGAATTGTGGCTTTAGGGCTTCTACTTCGAATTTCTGCACCCCTCATGTGACACGTTCATAAAGTATGGGACAAAAGAAAAATATAGTATGGCCCAAATTTTTCCATATTTCACTTGTACAGTAGTGTACGACGAATCAATGTACGTTTTTTTACTTTTGCTCCTCTTAGTATAGAAAATCACTGGAATTGGTCCAATATTTTTAAGTTGAGATTTGGGATCAGTCTTAACAGTTTTTGAGGATAAATGGGGATTGTCTCATAATATTTTTGTGGATGGTTGTGTGAACGTTTTGACAGGTAGCGTGTGTGTCAGGCAAAACTAAAGCATATTATCTGGTTAGGAGCAATAATTTTTAATTTTTCAAAAATGAAAGCACTAAATTTAGTTGACTGAATTTGACTTAAAAGCAGTGGCGGCTGGTGCCCCAAGAGACTGGATGTTCCACCTCTATTGTATGACGAAAATGTAATTTCCAAAATTCAAAATAAGAATACATAATAAAAATGTAAGCAAATGAAATAAATTTAAACTAAGTGAAATAAACGTCCGTATTGAAACACTACTTACATACTTTTATGCGTTCTGTTCACGCTTATACACCTCACACGCACGTGGTTCTGGCTTTGATTTCCACTGGGCACTAAAGTTCGACTCCAACACATTGCAACAACCACTATTGTTTTGACACGTTTCAGACAAATAAAATTATTTTATTTCGGAAACTTCACTACCGTAGTGAATTTGTCAATAATGAAAGATCTTCGTCACACATTCATATTCACAAGAACGCATTCGTATTCCCAAACCGCTGGCCAGCTGCAGCCACACCGGCTTCCGCGTCTTCCATCCAGAGCGTCCACCTTTACACAAAGAACTCATCAAATGTACGTTTTTAATCAACAAACCTAATATCAAATGAAAAATTCTAAATATCATAAACATTTTCATAATCATTATATAATTATGATAATCATTATCATAAACACAATATTGTCAATAACTGACCTAACTTCTGTACTTTCAATAACAAGCGAAATTCATAAAACTACGTTGCAGGGAGTCAGACGAAGACAGAATATGGGTATTCCCCTGAGGCTCACTCCATCGCCGCGCAGCGCGATAGCGCTACTTGACTGGTTGCGCCAGCAATACGCCGAATATTCCCCGTGATAAATCAAAATAGCAAAGAGTAAACTCAATAAATCCAGTAATGCAGCCCGCAGTAATCCTGTAATGAGCGTGATACCATTTCTGACAAGGAATCAGACTCCGAAGAGAGCTCCAGTAGGATGCTCTTTGGTTTCACAATGACTTCATATACATCGATATCGCTGAAATATCTTGAAAATTGAATGTCATTAAAAGGTAATTGTATATTCCTAAGATATTATGATATCTTTTTCATTTTCTGAGGATTGTGCAATCGTGCAACCTAAGCATGAGCCGCTACTGCTCAAAAAGCAATTTAATGTGAATGCACCAGGAAGATCACTGTGTACCTAGATGTAACTAGCGTATAATAGTTGTCCCTACCTATTTGTGCCAAAGGAATGTTTTTATTAGCAACTGGTGATCACTTCTGAAAACTTGCAAACAACTTGCTTCGTAGAAGGACTCACATGTCGTCACATGTGTTTCCAGAAGCAGTTCTGACTGCTGTGCTGCAAAAGAGACTATTGAGGTCTGGCGGCATGTGGTTGCGCGGTGAGGTGAGGGGATAGTGAGGGGCTGCGCAGCGTTCGGTGGGGGGAGGAGAGTATTCATCAAATGAGATGGGGTGAAAAGTGAGCCGCAGTGCTTTGCCCGATGAGGTGAAGTGACGGTGAGGGAGTGGCGGTGAGGGGTGACGATGGAAGGTGAGGTGGGGGTTTCGCGAGGGAGAAGAAGTGAGGTGAGAGTGAGTGGTGGTGCTTCGCGTGGGGGGGGGGGGGGTGGGGGGCGCTTCGTACGGGTAGGTGAGGTGAGTTTGAGAGGCTTTGGTTTACCTACCGAGGTGAGTTGAGAGTGAGGTAAGGTAACGTGAGGTAAAGAGAGGTAAGGTGATGTAAGGTGATGTAAGGAAGGGTAGGTAGGTAGGTGAGGTAAGTGAGGTGAAGGTGAGGTAAGGTGAGGTAGGTAGGTAGGTAAGGTGAGGTAAGGTGAGGTAAGGTGAAAGGTGAGGTAAGGTGAGGTAAGGTGAGGTAAGGTGAGGTGACGTGACGTGAAATGGGGTGAAGTGAGGCGAGGTGGGGTGGGGTGGGGGGGGGGGGGAGGTGGGATGATGTGGGGGGGGGGGGGGGGGGGGGGGGGAGACGTGGGGTGAGATGAGGTGGGATGAGGTGAGGTAGAGTCGAGTGTGAAGGGTGGTGCTTTGTCTGGTGAAGGCTTTGAACAATATTTCCGAAGAAACTTATTTTGTCAATGTTACTTAGGTGTTTGTGTTAATTAGATGATCCTAAATAATTCGGGTAATCCGTGTTTTATTGTAGTTTTTAAATTCTAGTCTTCTACATTCTTTTAAATAATTTTAATATCTACATCAGAAAATCTTCAAACACTTTATGGTGTAGGTATGAATCAGAGTATTGGCTCGATTTTGAAGACGAAGTGCTACCAGAACCAGAAACAGATATATAGTGAACTCACCAAACGTTTTTTTCATGTTTATGTTTGTGTAAATGCAGTTAGGCAAGGTGAGTTAGTTACCTCCTATGGTGCGGAAACATGTAAGTACTTCAGAATCGTGTGGATTAAGATATTGATAGTATTGTGTACTCCAACTTTCAATTACCAGGAATAGAAAATGAGTATGGTTACTCTCCCTCACGTTACTCTCCCTAGCGCTAGTTTAATTTGAAACAGGCTTGTAGAGTGATGTTCTGAGGGCCAGAAAATGGTACAAAGAAGCGAGGCAGGTTAAATTTTAAAGCAAGAAAAACGAAGACCGTTGGGAAGATTCAGGGAGAATTGGTACGCAGAAAAACAATTTTGTCTTCCCTCAATGAAATACAAAATTTAAAGACTGCAAGAAAAGGAAGCCTTATTTTACGACAAACCAGATATATGTGTTTGTTTTCATAAAATGCACAGAGATGAATGAAATATTTTTATTTTCTTCGTAAAGGAATTTTATTATCAACGCAAAAATTTATTAGGAAGAAATAAATTAAAGATATTCGATAAATAATTGTCCAATATTATTATCTCGAAGAAATACTTCGAATATATTTTTGATTTTTTTATTTGCCGAAAAATGTAATATTAGAAATTTTATTTGCAAAATTATTTATTATATCTGGTTAATACACGAGAAATGTATCGCAATTGTGTTATAAATATCAAATGAAGCAGATAATACAATATAAAGCTACAAGAATATTTCATTCGTCCCTGATAGATATTTTATTTACGACTGGTGAATTCAAAGTTCACATATATCCATGTTTAAAAAACATTTTTGTAACACAAAGTTTAATTATGCATTAATTCAGTTTAAAAGTATATGGTTAGTGAACAATAAAATGTATTCATATTGTCGTACAACGTTTACAACTGATTACGAAAATATGAAAAATGTTTTGAGAAATATGTTATTTTGTATACTACATTGTTAAATTATTAAGTATTAAATTTGCAGTATTGAGTACTTCTAATTGACTTGACTCATAATTATGAATGTAATTTGCAATATTCATTACTTCCAATGGACTTACACAATTAAAAAAAAAAAATTTATAGACATTTGTTTTCCAAATATTTCACAATGTTTTATCTGATAAGTTAGTTTCGAAAGAGAGAAATAAAAACAGAGTTTTACATCTAACAAAAACATACTTGCCCGTTTAACCAGCTGTCAAAATTGCCCTTGACGCAGGTGAAAAATACGGGTCCATTATAAAGAACTTAATTTTTTGTATAAGAGTAAATTTTTGTCCTCGACGATGGAGTTCGAAATCATGTATGTTTCAGTGTGCGCATCCGACACATGAACGCATATACATTTGACAAAAAATACAACATAAAAATCTGTTGTTTTTTTGATAATATCCAGAGGCGTGTTTTGATTGTCACGAAACAGAACGTACTCTAAATAAATTGAAATAGCAGTGAAAACGAAGATTACAGATATATTTAAAGAATATTTTTGTAACCGAATTATTAAAAACAATAATTTTATTTGTTTGAAATGACATACAGTAGCATTGATATTCTTTTTAAATGTATACAAGTATTAACTACAACTTTTAACTTTCAAGAGTTATCTAATTTATATTTGTTTGTATGGAAAGTATAAAAATCATACTTTCAGCAATTTACTTTTCGTCTTCTTACTTAGTCAATTTTCTAATTGCTTAGGAAGAAAAGGGTTTACATTAAGATTGTGCGATAAGTGCATTTAGAAAAAATATATTTTTTATTATCAAAATATACCTCATTTGCAAGTTTTAAATATGATGATTTTAATGTTAACATTAATGTTAAAAAAAGTTATTAAATAAAAATATGAATAATTACAAAAGCCTTGCATTAATTTCAATATTTTAAATAAGTCAATTTAGAGCTGTATATTTGCCCAGATAAGGCAAATGCCTGAATCTTCACGGTGATTGTGTGAAGGGCGAATAAGTAATCATGTTTTTAGTATGAAACGTTTGGTAGAATATTATTTTTTTCTTTACTTTTGCCTTTTTTTATAGAAATCGGAGATTAAAAAACGGCCCTGTTTACTGAATATGAGTTTGGTGACCACACTGGATGTACCATTCAATTGCCCTGATTGGTAATTACTGATCTTCGTCAGGCAAATGACGAAGCAATAATTTCAGAATAAAGGAGCACAGATTATACTTCTATCTCGCATGTTGCATCCAGTTTTTATTCGTCTTTGGTGAAAATAAATCAACACCCGAATGGGCCCCGAGCGGAGGGCACATGACGCATCCTTAATCATCCGTTTCTCTTTTCTATCTTTAGGGCAGAGTGATGGAATTGATGATTGATTGTCAGGGATTTCAAGGATCGTTAGTCCCGTTAGTGAAGTGCATGCTTTCTCTCGGGAGGTTGCGGTGGTTCTCCCCTGCTGTTGGGCGAGATCCGGCGCCGATCTACCGTCGGGCAGCGGTAATTTCCTCAAGCAGGTGTCTCCCACCAGCGGGGCACCTCCACAACTAGGACAAGCCCTAATCTCCCGACCTGTCTCCCGGCATGTCTGGTACTGTAGTGCATGTTAGTGCAAGTGTATGTAAGGAGAGAGGATAGGAGAAGGAAGAGGTAGGAATTATCGCGCGCAGTCTGTGGCCCGTTTGTTAGGGTACTGATCCCGCATTCGCCTGGTGCTGATCAAAAAAACACGGAAAACAACTGAACACAGCAGCCGGTCGCTAGAATTCCTCTAGAAAGCGACTGAATTCGATCTAACTGACACGCTAGTGTCAAAAATCCTGCCACCGTCCAGATTCGAATCTAGGATTGATGGACGGTGGATGAACTGCAGTGACATCAGTTGGCCTGAGCCATCTCTCTCGGTCAGAGCTAATGACCAATTTACTTATGGCCCATTTCCCATTGATAAAATGAAATTTCCTATAACTGTTCAAAATCTCCAAAAACTGAAAAGCTGAGCGACTCTCTAGACCCTTTGTGTCCCGTAGCGATGCATCTAAATGAAAGAGGAAGGGAGAGAAGGAGAGAGGAGAATAGGACGCGCAAGAGAAAGGAAATGAGAGAAGGGGAGGGGAAAAAAAAGAGAGGAGAAGGAAGGAGACAGAGACGGAAGGAAGGTAAGACAGAGAGAGAAAGGAAGGAGGGAAAGAATGAATGAACTATAATTTATACACATAAGATTGCATAAACGTGGCAAGGACAACTCCTAATAATCCGTTAAAAAAACATTATCAAGCGCAAACGGAACCTCAGGTACTTAATACGAAGTAACGGAAAGGAGCTTCCTCTTCCCTCCACTCGAAGCGCCACCGACGATTCGCCGTGCGAACGGCGCGTGGAACCCCTCCGAGATGGAGGAGGAGGAGGAGGAGACGGCGACGGTGGCGGCCGTCGCCTCCGCTTCCTCAATTAGCAGCTGCGATGTGGGTGAAAGAAGCTCCGAGGATCGGAGCCTTGAAAGCGCGAGCTCGCGGCCGAGCAAATTGGGTTATTGCCCGAGGAGATGTCGGAGGCGGCGCTGTATCCCGTGCGAGGACGCCCCACCGGCGGCTGAAAGAGACGCACTAGCGCGGACGAAGCGGAAGAAGGAATGGAGCTCAAGAGAAAATGAAATTCAGATACGAAAGAAGCGGTGAGACTTTATGAAGGATGAAGATGAGAGGTAGGGTATGATGAGTGATGTTAGTGGTTTTGTATGTGGTATGGGTGTGTATGTGTGCTTGATCCCTATGTATTAGTGTTTAGTGTGTATGTGAGGGAGAGTCATGAAGGGAGGGAGAGAAGAGAAAAGGGAGAAAAAGGGGGCAGTCATAATGAAAAGAAGAAACAACACTTCATATTTGCTTGAAGCAGCGAGGCAGTATGAAGCATGACGGATGTTGGAATAAGAAGATAAACTCTAGTTAAGGTGTTGCCTCTAAAGCCGGCACGGTTTTAGCAAGCCAACTTGACGGTTGTTGGAATAAGAAGATAAACCCTAGTTAAGGTGATGCCTCTAAAGCCAGCACTGTTTTACTAACGACAAAGGATATTTGCTTGAAGCAGCGATACAGTATGAAACTTGACGGATGTTGGAATAAGAAGATAAACTCTAGTTAAGGTGATGCCTCTAAAGCCAGCACTGTTTTACTAACGACAAAGGATTTACCATAATTTAAAAAGGCTGCTTGAGAATAAAAGAACGATTCTTGTCCTGATACTTTAGATCATGAAGTTGAAAAAAAAATTGAAAATATGTAAATTTCTCTGCGTATTGCTCCAGACAATATGAGAGCAAATAAAATTTCCTCTCTCAATACGTACAATTCTTTTCACAAAAAGTGAGTTTACTAATACACATCTATGGGTAGGAACTCTTAATTTTTTAGGTAATTATTGACATTGTACAATCAATAATTCATTTCAATAGTTTTCAAAAGACAATGATGAAGAATCAACTTTCTGATATGGAAGAGAAAGAGTGATAAATGTATACAAAGGAGGTTCATGCAAAGGAAAATTGCTCTTTCAAATAGTAAAAAATGAAACAGAACCATCTATAAATGGGGATAAATGTCTAAAATTTCTAATCAAACCTCTACTCAAAATCTCTACAAAACATGTGAATAAACTCACTCCATAAAGGCTGAAACAAGTACATTGATGTATTATTTCCACTAATTTAAATTTAATTTTGGAACAAAAAATAAAATAGGCAGATAACGTTAGAATTTTATCGTCGTACGTTTCGAATATCTCCAGTTATACGCAATAGTATATTATGCATTTGGTTATACTGCTAAGCTTTATCACAGAGTACATTGTAAACGAGCGACATGGTGAGAGTATTTTCAAATGTGTACAAATACAATAAAGAAAGATTACAAACGAGTTGGGTACATTATTTTTTATTTTATATTATACCGTTACCGCCTAACGATTCTCTGGCTGTGATTGGCTAAATGCGTGATAATGCAGTTATCTGTGCAACAAGTGGCAAACATGTCATAACCTGTGCCACAAAATATCATTTTATGAACGATTTCTTCTAACAAAATGGTCGTTTATAACGCTTGAATACAAAAAAACTTTATCTCTTCAAATGAAATAAAAAGTGGAAGCATTTCATAACAAAATTTCTATTGGCAGTTCTGAGGTTAAGTCAAAATTAGTATCAAGGTTATTTGTATCCTTACCGTTTCGTCTGACTTATTGACTTATTAGTCTCTTCCTCCCACCCTGTTCCTTACTTCCTGCATGCAGTTGTGCTCTCGTCCTACCGCCCCTAGTCCTTCTACCTTTTGTAGCTGCAGTTTAGCTTTTTCCGGATGAAGCGAAACATGATGTATCGGAGGAATCTGAATTAGAAGTTCCCAAATACCAAACCATTTTCGTTCCTTGTGGAACTTTCTTGTTAGTTTGAGGTAGAAATACAAACGGACATACTTCGACCTCTTATTTTTTTGGTAAATATTAAAACAGAAAATCAACATTCAATATTTGCTTTGAAAATACTATAAATGGTCGTTTGTTTTTCAACTTTTTGCCAGTCTTATTTCGCTTCTATTGCTTTCTATCAATATGAAATTTGGAAGTAATGCATTGTTGCATTGCTGCATATTTATTTTAACAAGTCATAAGTGTATCTTAGATTTCTTATTAATAGAAAATTCATCTTCTAAATTCACACTTCTTTTGTTATTTTTCAAACCATTTCATATACCACCATTATAATAACAGAATAATCAATATGAGAGGTTTAAAAATATTCAATGTTTATCTAAAACCCTTTAAATGATTTCATTTATCATATCATCTGCTTTCGAGAATGTATTGCGCATATCCTAAACTAGTAGTGCTACAAATGGCACAAACTTTCTCGTACTAATTCGATTTTTAATTTACTTTCTCCGGGCTAGCTTTTTTGTTTTGCCCCCTGCCATTTTTCCAGCTGCCGTCAAAATACACTTGTATGCGTATGTGTGCGCAGGTGAGGTGTGAGCGCGAGACGAAGCGATACATGCATAGAACTATGCCTGGAGCCCTGGTTGATGCTGTTTAAACGCGAAGTTGCCTTTCTGCAGGGCCGCTCAGCAACTGCTCCAAGGAGAAGCCGCTGCTCGCTCTCGACTCTAGCTCCATCAGCTGGCGGAGCAGATTACGTTATCTTTTATCGATCGGCGGCACAGTGGGTTTGCGTCTTGTTATTGGGGATATTTTCCATTGCTCGGACTTAAAATGTCTCACTGCACTAGGAAAAGATATGACAGAAAAAAGGTAAAATCATTTTGTAACATTTATTGGAACATTTAATATATATACCATTTTTGTAATTTGAAAATAAATAAGGCAATTTTTAATACAGCACGGAAAGAAAAGTTTATTTTTGCTGATTACGCCAGATATGCCAACATTTTAGTTGCAAAAGAGTGCTCAATCACATTAAGAAATTTAATTGTTGCGACATTGCTGCTGATAATAAAAAGCATTGTAAAAGTTACGAAAAAGTTACTAAATAAAACAATAACATAAATAATGACAGTTAAATTAAAATAAAAAAAGGAAGCTAAGTGCGAAATCCATTATTTTTCTTAATGCATTTTAGATTGTGATCTGTAGTGGTACTTCTCATTCGACATTTACAAATTTTCAAAGAAAAAATCTCTCAGAATTTTACGTTTATCCAAACATGATTAACATTCGACCAGCATTTCGGGGCAGTTTCCGAAACCGTTTTTGAGAGACGTTCTGATAAAGTTCTAATAAATATTCCTTTTGTTTGAAACTTTTCCCTTAATTCCGTGTCACACTGCAAATCAGTCATTTCCAATTGAAAATCACAATCAATAAAGCCTCAATGAAGAAAAAAAGATGTGGCGAATATATTAAATTCTAATAGTAAATCAAACAAATTCTTAAATCGGGTTTCAAATTCCGAACACAATGTTCTGAATAAATTTACAACCCTTCCAAATTTTGACGTTTCGTCAATGTTTGACACTGAAGCTAATTTTGAAAGCAATGAGAAGTTGTTCTTTCCCAAAGGGATAGTTTTAAAATAAATTATTTTAAATTCTTTTGAATTGTCTCTCTCACTCCGTCTCTCTCTATCTCTCTCACACACACTCCGTCCATCTCTCTCCCACTCCGTCCGTCTCTCCCCCACTCCGTCTTTGTCACTCCGTCTCTGCCCTAAAACATTGTGTTTAGGAGTTATTAAATGATACATTTTCAAAAAATGCTATCGATTGTTGCAGGTTACATTTGGCATGAATATTTAGTTCTGTCCTACAACGCCATCTAGCTAAGTTATAATAAAATTAACAGCACGCGAACTTTCTGGATGAAAAACACGTAATGTGCCAACTTTCATGGAGAAATGAATCGACTTGCCCCTGCGACGGTTTTCAGAAGAATGTTCCCTTGCGCGACCTGCCGAGGTGATGGTTTTAGGACACCTCGCGTGACCGATGCCGGCCAATAGCAATTTTAGGTCTTATCGGCCTTCTCCTCATTGGCTGACACCTTTTAGGTCGCGGGTTTACACATGACCGTCGCTGCGCGTCAACCCCTGACGTCATCAACGCGGCTTTTAAATGTTGTGATGGCGACACTGAGGTTGTAGCCATCTCTCAATTGACCCATGAGAGAAATGGACTAAGTCCGTTTCGTCTCAATATATACATGGAGTGCGAAATATGTCATAGTGAAGAGAACTTGATAGTGAAATCTGACAGCAATAAGAATCATTGGACATGGGTGAAACTTGATTCCGACAACAAGTGGAGGCCTCGTGGCTGATTGAACTGTGAGTGTATACATGGAAGAGAAAATTGGTGTATTGTGTGACCTACGAGAAGCATAATCAGAACCTGGTATTGACTGATGCAAATCGGAACAATTGATGGGGTTCAGGTGCGTATGATGTGATCGCTAGAACATCCAGACACCGAATTGTATTGCATGATGGAAGTTGATTAATAGCCGAGGCAGTAAATTATTGAACATTGTGCGGTATTATGGTGATATTAGGAAAGGACATGGTACCACCAAGAACCGGTCAAGACGTACGTAGTAACTAATGTTGTAGCACGAGGCAGTGTCGCCTGCGGGTACAATGGGACACGCTCGCTCACTCCGGTTGTCACGGCCGTCTGACCATGCGACACCGGGCACAGCCGAAGGAATCACTGCACTAGACAGCGACAAAAAGGGTTACAAGCATCTGAATAACTATTTGTGAATTGAGGCTCTATAGGGCATTTAGGGAGGCGTATCCGTAGATTGAACAACTATGTAAAGAATGGGGAATCGAGATTTAGGTGAATTTCATGCTTAAAATCAATGTTAATCTGCATAAAAGGGGCGCGTTACAGCCCCTGGCGAGAGAAGAAGGAAACGGGTGCGAGCTGGCCTGGCCTGTCCGCGCGCGGCCGTCACGCCCGAGCAAGCGGGTAGATACTCGCCACCGCCCCTACTCCGCAGCTAGTCGGCGGGCCAATAGCTCTGGCGGGCTATAAGAGGGTTCCGACCCGACGTCAGGGCAGATAGCGAGCGGCAGTGTTACCGATTGTATCCTGGCGAGTGAATTGGCGAGAGAGGTGAGGAGAGCAACTACGACGACGACGACCTGTACTACTGACGTGGAACACACTTGTGGATATTCGACGACTTGGCTGATTTTGGGACTTCTTCTGGACTACAACAACACGGCTTCGCTTTTGGTACATTCTTCTTGTGATTCGGCACTTCAGTAATTATACCTGGACTTGAATAAAAATCATTTTAAGAATTCTTGTCTAAGATTGGATACTACAGTATATTTATGTAATCTGTAGTATATCGAGGGTCATGTTTCTATTAGTATTTTAAGATATTGTAATATTAGGATTAGTGGCATTAATTTAGTTTTAAAATAAGAGTTCATAAAAGGAAAATTCACATGTAGAGAACTATCTGTAATAAAGTGTTGATATTACAACATGTGTTAAGCATTGTTTGTGCAATCCCACGAGCCCATTTACGACAAACAACACGTGCCTCCCTTTAACATAATTTCGTTGTAGTAAACGAAAATATGATTCATCACAATGTATGACAAAAAATAAAAAAAAGTTAAGAAATTTATTCATGTTGAAGTATTTTTATTTCAATAAACATCGCAACTTGTTTATACTTATCAGAAAACACTTTATCTGAATCAAAATCACATGAAAGGAATAAGATGCAATGTAAATTTTATTAAGACATGCGCTCCGCACTTATTTTAGATTCTATTCAGGAAGTACGAGAATAATTATTACAAAACATCTCATAAAAAAACAGAGCAAGCCCAAACTTTCATTTCCTGACTCCGACAACACATTTTAAAAGACTAGAATCAACACTGTTTAAGAAATAATGAAATCTTATAATTTTTGAACTTTTGAAATGATATTGCAGGAATCCTCTCTTGTTTTGTGTTATTTTAAAGCACATTAATTAATCAACTCTGTAATACAGAACAAGGTATTTAATGCAAGTAATCACAATAAAAGTATATATCATTATTTCAAAGCAAACAAATAAAAGCCGGGCATTTTATCATTCTTTAATACGTCAATGCAGATTAATACAGAGGTACTGTTTTGTTTTGTGGAATGTCATTTCATCAATTGCATGATTAAAATTTATTACATAACATCCATTCACGTCAGACATTAAATTGTCGCACATGACATTAAATGGTTCTAAAAATGTTTTACAATTTACAGCAAAATATACGAGTCAAAAGTTCAAAAGAAAAGGTTATAAGGCAATGCCACTAAATTATAATTGTGTGAAATGTTTATCTTTCAAATATTTACTACAATCTCTTCGCATATGTGTTTAGACGACACATGCAATTACGGACACTGAAAATCAGTATTCCTTGATTTATTTACGTGATTATATTATTAATACAAGCGTATATTAGGTAAAGGGCCACTGTATTCGTATTGTACCCTCTAGTAATTCCGTTCCCCGCCCGACCTTCACTTCTGGGAAGTCTACTAGCGTTTGGCAACAGACACGTGAACTACGCAAACACTTCATTTGTCTAATTAAAACAGGTGAGCGTAGGGAGTTACCAGGAAGTGACGTAGCGGGTTGTGCATATTATTTGTAACAGTGGTAGTCGTTTTGGTCGTGGAGGTAGAGGTAGTAGAGATGGTAGAGATGATAGTTGGTTTTGGTGTGTTGAGACTGGTTTTTGGAAATTAGACCGCATAATGAAAGAAAAGTCTTTTCTTCGTAAAACGCGTCTAGGCTAATGTGTGTTTAATTTAAAATGGAAAAGTTTACGTTTACCTACAGTTGTGGGATGACATTGTTCAGAGCAACAAGTGTTGTCACGGCTGCGACTATTTCAGGGAGACCCCATATCCGAGTCCCATGAATATTTAGATATAGCTGAGAATAGTAGGAATCAATACCATGTGAATGACAAGGTAGTTCTCTAAAACAGGCAACTGGTTGCACGGAATCTATCCTTCCTCGTCCTTGTCTCTCCTCTTACACTTATGTGCACAAGATCCCAACACACGCTGGGATCCAAGTTGGATGCTTATCACACGTATAAGTCGGTGATTAATCTGTTTTCAGCTGGGAATAAACACCGCCCTAATCCCAGTATACAACATGCACAACACTTGCGAGACTGGAGTTGGCCCGCTTGGAAGTAGCAATCAATCAACCAAACTAATCACTGACTGTTGTTTCTCCCATAATTTTTATTTGACAGAAACCTGCGTTCCTAATTTCAACTCTTTGTTGAAACATGATTTTATCCCCAATGGGAACATGTCACCCTGTATAATCTAAAATCAAATAATATTCTGTGAATTCGACGTGTTGTTTCGCTTGTTGTCTGCATAAAGAGGTATATAAAATAATGCTTGACGACTTCTTGTCCACACCCAACTTGAATTATGTCAACCTTTTCTCGTTTTGGTAATTATATGCCTCTTAATAGTGCTAGACGATATTCATTAATTTTGATTCCTGCTGGAATTGTTGGATTATGACCGCTTCATTTGTCAAAAGCGGATCTCCGAAACGAAACCAGTTGTCCTACAACAGCTCATACTTTCTATATTACGAATACTTGCAACTGGTCCGTAATATTATAGTATTAGTTCATCACGAAAAAGTAGTTTTCAACCAGCAATGTCTTGGAAGGGCCAGGGCGCAAACCGAGGTACTTTGATTTCGCAGACTACAACTTAAATCACTGAGTGAACTTAAATCACATATAATGCAAGCTGAAATAGTGTTGTGAAATTCAGTAACTATTAGTTTTAACTTGTCACAAAACTATCGAGCAAAAATATTGTTAGATAATCATTAAAACGAATAAAGTCGTATTACAGCTTGAGGTGAGTTTTGCCTGAGTCATTCTATATAATCTGTAATATGTAAATGTTTTTTATGTATAATTCATAATTATATATTTAAAGATCCTCCCCCAAAATGTTTCTGTATCGTCCCAGCTTCATGGATCTCTTCCTCTAGAAAGTAAACAAGTATATCTATTTAATAACGTTTTTTCTAATCTATTTTTGAAACATATTCGAAAAATATCAGTAGTTTTTGATTACATTAAAATAAATACATATATAATGTATTTTGAAACAAATGCCAGAATCATACTTGCATAAAGTTTACATATTATTAAACATCAATGGAGTTGGCTGTGCCTGGACAGGGTCGTATGTTTAGGCCGTGAAAAATATTCACAAAATGTGATTGATCTTTCTGTAATCAAAATCCTTCACAAATATTACTTGAATATCCAAATTCATTATTTAGATTACAGAATGAAAAATATTATTGACATTGTTTTAAATGTCTATACAGACATTGCTTCGTATCAAGGTTGGCTAATTCTACCACATATTTTATTTAAATTAATACTTACTCGTTAATATAACAAAGACAAATATGTTTTCCACTAATATCGAATGTATACTGAACAGGAGAAACTAAAATTCAATATTAAATTTGGCGGCCTTCAATTAGGTTGTGGGTCGCGTCCAAACGCGTTTTTGGAGACACTAGGTTGTACAGGAGGAGGGATAGCAAGATGCGATGACTGACAAGACCATTCGCGTGAACTGGCAAAACAATTCGTGCAAAAATTGGGAAAGGGCTCTGGGTAGCTTTAACTTGGAGAGGAGGATATTATGCAACGACAATGCTGGAGAAAACTGTGTGTATTACCACCCTTTAAAACAACTGAATACTTTGGAGTTTAATACTTTTGCAAGTGGTCTTAGAACGAACGCATTTGAAGTATGTGAATCGTTCATTATTTGAATTATCTGATAAGTTTATTGCTCTAATATTTATTACGCGTGTATTGTAACGTTATCTCAGGTTTTATGACAAGTTTTTTGATATTCAAACAAATATTAAATGTAAACAAAATATTTATAAACAATTTTATCTAGCGCAAGAAAGTAAGTGCCTCATTAACCACATTTAGGCATTAAAATAGCATCTTTACCGTAAAACGTACATTACCTTCCGATGACGTCAACGCAAAGTTAAAAAGTAAGTATATATTTTTCATTTAATGCTATATATAATTCATAATTATTAATATTTTATTTTATCATTTTAATGATTTAACATTTCGCGTATAACACTTTCCGTAAACTTTTTTATAAGACCTTAGGCATCCCTAAGCGGGCTCCAAATGTCAGAACAATTTTACGTCTTACAGTAGCTCAAAACTTTTATTAAATACATTCTAATGTGTTTTTCTATTAGTTTTATATAAAAATCACTTAATATTGTATCATACACGAACGTTAGTTGGTAAGTAAATGGGATATGTCACTAAAGGCTTTACCGCACTGGGACGGCGCATGTGAAAACTGCAAGGGGTGCTCTGCAACCCGCCATGCATCCTAAACACGAGGTCGATAGTTAAGTGCAGCCGCACGGCGCCAGGTGGCCCCGTTTCACGTGAAGGTTATAAACGAGGCTACTTAGTCCAAGATGCGGTACGTCGCTTGACCTGTAAACCGTCTCTTGTAATCTTTTTGTTCCAGTTTATCTTCAGTGAGAAAAACCGTTATACGTGATTTCAGGTTAGGCGTTCGTTTCGATTAAACCTATATAAATGATAATTTCGTTATTTTAAAGTCACGATGCTCATTTTCATATCCTTGTTACGACTTCTCGTTAACCCGATACCTCAGTTAATCTAGTGCTAGATCACAGTATGCATAACTGGTTAGTACTTGCGAAGGGGATCCGGAGCAATTTCTTGTCATGTCGAGAACATTCTGATCACATGGAGGAACACGTGTGCATACAAACGAAGCAGATGGTGCATGGGGCCGCGGTTAATATCAACAAGAACAATACACATTATCATTATCATTATTATCATCATCATCATCGTCTATTATATCGTACTGTATGAAATATATATAGTATTCCATTGTACCTAAATCAATAGGGAACGAGGTTAACAAGTATACCTTTAGGCTTAGCATATAATCTTTTAGGGAAGGGTATAACGCAAGGTTTTTTTTTATTTTACAGTTGGGGTGTCTGTGCTACTCTCGTGTTCCATCACAAACTATTTATTGATTTCTGTTCGTAAGTCTGATATTAAAAAATAGATATGAAACGGAGTTTTAGCACACTGGCTTCTCGCAAAATAAATAATATTTAATTGTACCATCACTTATAAAATCTTTTGAATTCTTCTTACTTTTTGAAGCACTCTGTATAGTCATTTATTTTTTACAAAAATTTACATGAATGTGAATTACATTCCAGGTAATAACAACAAACACTTGAAAGACTAATAAAGTACATCAAACTGATATTACGAAACGCGTAACTGTAGGGCAGACCGGAGTTGATTGCCACAATGGTTCCAACAAGTCAAATAGCTTCCATAAGCCCTACAATCGTGTCGTGCGATCTCTGCAACATGTTTGTCCCAAAGAATAAAGAGTATAATAATTGCAACACGGGGACTAACTGTGATTTAAAAAATCAGCTTGCGAGCTTTTGCTTCTCTCTTTTTCTTGGCTGAAACCTTCAACAACGCTCTTGGTTTTCTTTTATCGTTTTCTTTGTGTTGGTCTTCCTGTGCCACCTCTACGACAATCTTTAACACAAAATCCCGTTTGGAGCTGGTTGGCGCTTTTCAATTAGAAGTTTCCTTGGCACAGTGACAACTCATCTCGATATCTTTAATTCTTAGTTTCACATCATGGAGTTGGAAACTCGCGAGTGGTTTTGCAGGGAACAAGTGCAGGCCACCTATCGACCAGCACAGATGCCAAACGCAACACGATTGCAACAGTGCAGAAACGTGATAGAGGGAGGGCAACTGCGGCGGTATCTTTGGAGAAAAGAAAATATCGGGGAAAGATGAACGTCATCGGCTTCCAGTAGGAAGGCCCCTATCCAACAGACTTGATAGCCGCTGCTTCTCTGCACGCACGTTGAAACTTGTGTAAAATAACTTTCAGATTCGTTTAATTTGGTAGTTGGCGGACTTTTCAACCTCTTTGGCAAAAACTTAATTTTTTACCAGGTAAAAATTACACTTCGTTTAAATTTGCGAATGTAATACCAACTTTTAAAAGATATAAATCTAACTGATGACGAAAGTCGCCACTTCGTATCTGTCAGAAACGTATTTACAACGTTAATTGAAAGTAGTTTACAACGAAATGTAATTGCTTATGTTCCCAGTTATTGTCTCATAAAATATAATCATTCGTGTGAAGTAAAGTTGACTTACACTTACTACCTTATACAATATCAGAATTGTTTAATCATAGTTGAATAATACTTACTGAACGTTTAGTGAATTAATGTCTTTAAATTATTTGATTCCTTTTAAGAAATTCAGTCCTTTCAACAAACCTGATTGTCTAGGCACGTAATATGTGGGACAATAATATAGTTACAGCATTTCATCTCAAACACCCTAATATCACTATTTTGGGAATGAACTTATAATGAAGAATCATTCAGGGGAAGACACCGGAATGTAAATATTGTTTAGCAATAAAAAAATGAGGAAATTTAATAAAAATTACTTGATATAACAAACAGAAAACTGAGGAACATGAACTCAGTCCTAGTGAAGTTATAAGAGAATATGGTGTACAATTGTTTCTTGATGCTGAATAGTTACAAGAACGAGATATATAGATGGAAAAAGGAGACATAAAATAAAGGCAAATTCACAGATAATTTTATTTTAATAATTTCATTTATTCGAAGCACAAAATTTATTTCGTATTCTGAAGTTAATAGAAAACGTTTCTTAACTCACGATAAAAAACAACAGAAAACAGCACATATTTTTTCGCAATATTTTAAAATTTGCAGTTTTCGGAAATTCAGAGATTATTGAAAATGAGACCATTCTTTTAAGTCATTCTTTGCCATTCTTTTAAGCGTGGAATATGCGTTCTTGTATCCGTGAAAAAAATTGAAAGAAAAAGTTTGGAGGGATTTTTGAATTTTTATTATTTGCATTAATTTCAAACCAAAATTATGCACAAACTACTCCTTTTAAAAAAAAAACATAACCTTTATAAAGCGCCTTTCTTTCAAATAGTCTTTACCTAAGGCAAAAATCTTAATCTTGAATTTTGTAGTTTTGAAACAAATGTTTGCAATTTTCGAGAATACAGAGTTCGCCGAAAATGGAAGTAGCACCACATTTTAATCATCCCTTGATATACAGGGTACAAACGTTAAAGAAAAAATTTGATGTCGTTTTAGAGAAAAAAAGTGTTTAAAAAATTAAAAATTCCTTTATTTTGCGCAAAATTGCGCAAAAACTACACATACTTTCGAAACATTATTCATGACCTTATTTCAAGACTTGTCTTTAAGAAACATTTCATTAAGGAAAAAGTCTTCATCTTCAGTATTATATCGGTAGGAAGAACTACAATCAAAACTTTTGCAATTTTTGAAAAATCTAGGATTTTAAAAAACATAAGACCTGTACAGCATGAGACCTCTTAAGCTGTCCGAGAACAAAATTTAATAAAAAACGTGAGCGCCACTTTAAGAAAATTGTGAAAATGTCTTTAACGCGTTAGGTAAGTGCACTCAAAAATCCAAATATCCACCTGACAGACCCAAAGCCTCGAGTTCGTTCTGAACTATGGGGGAATATCAATTTTGGGAAAATCAACTGAGCGTTTAGACACTACGGTTGACCACAGACGGATTCATAGACGTAGAGACGGACGGACAGACAGATGTTTTGCCGTCATTCGATTTTTCGTTAACAAGTTATCACAATCATGGATTTCGCTGTTTCATTATCACAATCATGAATTCTGGCTACACCAAGAGTTAGTAGAAGATATATATCCCGCTAGCTGGGTCGATGGGTCACGTCAGAAATAATCGCTATTATCTATTAATAGCCGATTACCCGATCTGGTATCTATACAGAATGGCGAGGAATCTGAAAACAGAGATTGTTTTCTCTAGCTACTTATTAGCTTGAATTGACCAATGAAAATCATTTATCTTTGTTTCAAAGAGAAACTTAATGTTTATTTCTTATTAAAATGTAGCAAATTAAAAACGTAAAAATTTATAATGAGAAACTTTCTTTAGTCATGACCTGGTTCGAACCTTATACGGTGATTCTGGTCTTCGCCTGCTCTTGCTCTTGCCACCTCGAAGAAACGCCTTCCCTTCTTTCTTGAGGTTCCGAAGTCTCGAAGTCCAATTACCACGAATCTACTTCTCTTCTTTAAATACTAACACTGCCGATTCACCGTTTCGCACCACTCAAATACTTTTTCTAGCTCCACTATGTTATGTCTGATGCCCGTTCTCTCCGTATAAATATCCAGTGATTTTATGATTACACAGCAAAAAATTGCTCAGTTCTATCTTCCGTTTATAGCAAGAAAATATGCAAAGTCCGGTATCTTTCGTGAACCGCATACATTTATAAGTTCAAGAATGATTAGAGTTCACTCGCAAACAAACTCCAAGTCTTATTTTGATGCACACAAAATTTTAAACTCGACACGTTCCACAAATTAAAGTATCACAAGTTCGTAAATTTTTCAGTCCTTCAAGTCCGATTCTTGCTCTACCATACGAAAATATTTCAAAGTCTGAACACGTACTGTAGACCCCCGAAATTTTTACAAGTCCTAACATGCACAAATTAATCTATTCGCGAGCGAACTGCTCACCGTCACGACATGCGACAGAATGAATTTTATCGTCCTTTTTAAAACCCACAATGTCTCGCCTTCTCTCTTGTTTCGACAAAATGCCCCAAACTTCCGTGTTAATAACCAGTCGACGCTTCTTCAACCAATCCACAAATCTCTTATATTTCCACCTACTCACGCCGTCACCTCCCCGGTCAGATGAATGTTTGTTTGTTTTTCCTGACAACAACCACGACGTCGTTACTAAGGCGCCATATTGCTTATTATTTGCCCTAACCATTTCGCCCATTTACGACAAATATTATGTAATAAAACATGTCCCCATATTGGTATGTCACAATAATATATATACACATTTACATTTACATAATATATATATATATATATATATTATATATATATATAAGATATACACATTTACGACTACAATACGATTTATTCACATTTTCATTATTAGAGCTAGGCATTAATAGCTTTTCTGCCGAAATTTCACTTCCTTACGGAACACGATTACATAACTTTATCTTCTTACGAAGAAAGTGGGAGGAAGTAAAATGACATCTCTTCTTATTTATAATGAAAATGTATGTACATTATTGTAATATTATATATCATTAATGTCTCTTGGATGGCTCATGGGTTTCGTTCTAGCTTCCTGTGCTGTGGTTTCGAGTTCGATTCCCGATCGAGGCAAATATAGAGTTGTAGCTTTCCTTTAAAATCGTCCCAATTTCTGTACCTGTGTGACGAAGAAAGGGTCACGCAGGCGTATCTTGTTAGTTACGGCGAAGAGAATACGCCATGTTCGCCTCATGTCGCTCTTATTCTCAAGCATGGGTATTTAACTAGGACTAGGCATGAAGGAAACCGGTTGCTGGCCGGCGAATTTGAACTACTGACCCAATAACGACAAATACATACATGCATATTATTACAAAACTATTAGAAAATGAAGACTATTAGAAAAAAACAGAGAAAGCCAGTTATGAAATAACTTTATGCTTCAAGCTGCTGTAATTTATATTTACTTTAATATTATATATTGTATATTATATATTACACATAATATATTATATATCATATTACATATTATTTTATATTTAATATTATATATTTATATTATATATTATATATTATATATTATATATTATATATTATATATTATATATTATATATTGTATATTATATATTATATATTATATATTACATATTACATATAATATATCATATATTATATATATTTATATTATAAGTTATTTATATTAATTATAAGTATATCACTATCATTGCCAGTTCGTTCTGCGCCGATGTTCCTGTCTGTGTCAAAGCTGTAAACCGAAGTCAGATGACGGCAGGCCCGCGACCTCAAGGAAAGAGGAAGGCGCTGCCCGAGTCAGAGGCTGAGGCGGCGGCGGAGTCGGAAGAAAGCGCGCGGACGACCGCTCATCAGCCGCAATTTAAGGGCAGCGGAAATCCCCGCGCGAGGGGGCGGGGGGGGCGCAACGTGATGCGCATCGCCGATGCCCTTATGATCCCGCGCGCATCCCACTGCCCCAGCGGCCCCCTCCAAGTCCATCGCCCTATCCAGTGTCGCACATCCTCTTCCAATTATCCCGCTCCCTGGAGGAGAAAGCTAGCGGCCGGCTGCTCTGAACGGTAGTTTTCGGTGGTTTTTCCGATGATCGTCAGGCGAATGCAAGAGCAGTATCTTTGCAAACGGGCCACGAACCGCGCGCGATATTTCACCTCTACCTTGTCCTATCCTCTCTTCTTGCACACTCATACACCACTAAGCACTATACTACAACACAGCACGGCAGACCGGTCGGGGGCTTAGAGCTAGTCCCGGCTGGGGCGGTGCCCCGCTTGTGGAAGATACTTGGTTGGGGAAAATTCCGCTTGCCGACGGTACGTCGCCGCCGGATCTCGCCATACAGCGAGGAAGATCGCCGCTACCTCCATAGAAAAAATATGCACTACACTTTCGGGACAAATGACCTCAGTAGTTCACGTGCCCGGAATCGCTAAAAACTAACCAAACTCTCTCGATAATCCCCTCAATCACGCCCCTCCCATCCCATTCCATCCTATTCCATACAACTCATAATTTTCCCCCCCTCCCCTCCACGCGTTCTCCTCTCACCTTCTCTCCCCGTTCCTAAACCCCCATCCCTCCCTCCACCCGCCCTCCCCTCGCTACATATACAATTCCCACCCCACCCGCACAACCCCTTCACATTCTCACCCTGCTCATCTCGTCCCCTCTCATCCCATCGTATTCGCGCTAATCCTATTTCGTTTCATTTGAGATAGGTCAAGCCTCGCTTATCCAATTTCATCCTAGTTTTGCCCAGCTCATCCTATCCCGACTCTACCCTGTCCGATCCCGTTCTGTCCGCTCCGTTTCGGCCAGCCACACCTTATTCTGCGGAGCCCCGCTCAACCACCTTCTTCTCCACCTCGCGCCCAGTGCTCCTTCGCTATCTCGCTCACGATCAGACCCATTAGACGTCCATTCAGCTCATGCTGGTTTTAACTCGGTTCTCAATCTCGCCCTTCGCCTTTCTGCTTGGCCTCATCGAATTGCTTTATTCACACAATTGCCATCGTTATGATTCTACTTTCGCCACATTTCCTTTCATTCTCTCACTTCATTACACCATTTTTCGCCCAAACTTCCCCTTTACTAACTCACTCTTACTCTTCTTCAATGTTGCCTACACCATCTTCCCGCACACTCCAACCCCTTGTCTACCTAAATCCTTCCCCAGTCCATTCTTCATCGCCTTTCGAGTCCATTGCGTTCCCTTCTCCTCCATCTCCCCCCCCCCCCCCCACCCCCCCCCCCACCGCCACCGCCACCGCCACCGCCACCGCCACCGCCACCGCCACCGCCACCGCCACCGCCACCGCCACCGCCACCGCCACCGCCACCGCCACCGCCGCCGCCGCCGCCGCCGCCGCCGCCGACCGCCACCGCCACCGCCACCGCCACCGCCACCGCCATCACCGCCACTGCAACCGCAACCGCCGCCTCCATCCGCCCCGCCCCGCCGCCGCCCCGCCCCGCCGCCGCCGCCGCCGCCGCCACCGCCACCGCCACCGCCACCGCCACCGCCACCGCCACCGCCACCGCCACCGCCACCGCCACCGCCACCGCCACCGCCACCGCCACCGCCACCGCCACCGCCACCGCCACCGCCGTGAACCGCCCTGCGCACGCGCGACGCCGAATAAGTAACGGCCCGGCAAAACATCTGAGCGGGGATTCGCGTGGTCCGGGCCCCCTAATGACCTCGCGCGCCGCCTCCGTGTTTCGCGTTTCTTCGGTGCCGGCCGGGCGGGTGGCCGGCCCGACAGCGCTATGGGGCGGCGTTTCGCGGCAAGAAATGGACCCTGGAGATAAATCTCGGACGAGGAGGCCCCGGTGGATGGTTTGTCGCCCGTACACTCTTACTCACGGCGCCATCGCGCCTTGCTCGGGTTTGTGGTTTGGTCGCTGTCGCTCTAACATGCTTGTCGCTCACATTAACACCGCAATCATTTCTAGGGTGTCTTTAATTGCAATTTATTACAGTAGTGTTTATATAACTATTAAAACAAATAAAAAACATATTGCTGTGCTATTTGTATTAAAAGAATTACATATGTAGGGGTTTCAGTGACTTGATATTCTCTGCCAAAATAGAGTGGAAATAAAGACAGAAGAATTTGACAGCAAAAGCTTAACGACGGAACTAATTAGTTGCTGACAAAACTGTGTTATAATCATTGCGATTATATCTATTCCTTCCGCAAGTTATCTTCTTCTCGATATTAATTATTTTATATATTACATTGTTGCTATGTGAGGCAGCGTATACACTAATATCTTGGGGGTGGATTAGAATGAAATGTCATTTTTTTAATTTTCACTTTAGAAAAATGACGTTTAGCATAGAAATTAATTTTATGATATCACACAAAAGGAAATGACCGATTATTATACGTCTTCTTTTGTATTTTTAATTTATTTCAACTAATTAGTCATTTTTTACCTTATCCGTGATTTTTTCATGCATTTTCACTGACTTCATCTATTTTAATACTATTGGTATTTGCTTCACATAATATTTACGATATGCAATAAATGTTCTCCATAGAATTCCTGAGTAACACATTTGATTTCTTCGATCAGAAATTGAAATGTTAGCTTTTGCGGATACGTAATGTAAGGTTCCTGTGACGCCTATAAGCGCCATTATTGGTTCAGCCGATTTCGGGATAACTAAAGACAGAGATTTCCTGATAAAAAACAGTCCAAACCAAACGTTTTTAAGCTGAGTTCACTAGGAACGAATAGAAGAAGCCTCGATTTCATCAGAAACGAATACAAAAGCTTGAGTTGTTCATTCGAACTGGTTTTGATAAAATTTTTACTAATTTTTCTTTGTTTCTAGAGCATTTAAAAAAAATTAAGAGTATTTTATTGATCATTTTTGGCGAGTTTGTTTTAGGTTATCAAAAGCCGATCCCTACTAATGACCTATGAGTACACTAATATCTACAGGTGTACTAACGCATGTCCTAATATATATGGATTCTCTAAATTTTCTACATAATTATTAGAACTTGTATATAAACTGTTGTCCCTGATTTTAATAAATTTAAAATAATAACTTCCAATGGTCTTTTGTTATCGGAAACAGCAGCAGGGCGTTCACCATCTCTTTCATATATTTTCACTGTGTCTGTAAATTTGTTGTACTGCCTTAATTATCAACATAATGACTTTCTAGGCAAAAACGTTTCCCCTCCTAGTTTCTTGCGTTAAAGTTTTTTCAGTTTTCGTTTCCCTTTCTACGGCACAAGGCAACTATCATAATATTTCTTATTGCTTCACCCTTCGCGTTTTCTCTTCCATTTCCGACGCTATATTTATCTTCATGCTTTGGGCGCTGGTCGCGGAAATGCTCTGTGTGTAGCCCTTGCTCGTCACGTACGTTTTTAGTGGCGGATGTAGCGGAGGAATTCTAGAGCTGGCCAGGAGGAGAGAAATACGAAGCAAAAAGCCGGAAAGATAAGAAATCTTCATTAAGCACAGCGATGTGACCGGTAATTGATGTGACATCTTAAAGCAGAAGGTCTGCTCCCGGCGACAATGATAAGTAACGGAACACGTCCAGACATCTCAAAATGAAAATTGTGAAATACGTAGTGTTTTAAATCATAAGTGTGAGATTTTGTCTTAAATGATACTTTTAATGCATAGCTCTTCAATCTCTGTAATTAAACGATTGGTAATTTATAGTCTTCAGCCTGTAAAGATGTTATAAAGGCAGACATACATTTTGTAATTTTTTAAAATTTAATTTACTAATTTCTAACAATGCCATGAAACTCTCAACGTTCAGTTCCTAATATTTTTCATCATCAAAATATCACCAAGGTATGCTTTTGAAAACGTTAATTTAATCAAAATTATAATTTCCAATTTTAACACAAACAAACCGACCTATGTATTCAGTATGCTTTGCATTGTCAATATGCCAATTGTTCATATGCCATTTGTATATCAATGCGTAGGCAATTTGGTTTGCTTCTTACGAAGATATTTTTAAAATGATCTAGAACAGGGCTGTTCAACTGGCGGCTCGCGGGCTACATACGGCCTGTGGTGCCATTTGTTGTGGCCTGTCAAAAGTCAGATGTGAAAGTCCTTTGCACCCCTGTAAGGCGAGTATATTGTACCCCTAGTGCACACACCCTGTCCTGGAAAACATCCTCTTAATGTACCAATAGGTTTAGTTTAGCTTTAAGAATTTTTTCTGGTAAATTCAAAAAATTCAAAATCATCCCACCCAATGTGTTTCACTGTGTTATAGAACGATTTTCCTAAGGTTGAGCCAAAGTGACAGTTCACGAAAACAAGTGAACATCACATGTATTTCAGGGAAGTATCCCTCCACCGCGACAGCTGTTCACCTACGCCCCTTCGTAAAGTGCTAATGGCTCCTGTGAAAACAATCCTATGCAGAAGTCTAAGAGGTGCGCTTAAATATATGCACGTAAGCGAGTTCGGGAAATATT
This sequence comes from Teleogryllus oceanicus, assembly GCA_964035755.1. NCBI lineage: Eukaryota > Metazoa > Arthropoda > Insecta > Orthoptera > Gryllidae > Teleogryllus > Teleogryllus oceanicus. Next base: position 30,538,375 of record CAXIVR010000003.1, read on the forward strand.
TAAATTTAATTACATATGTGAAAAATCACTTAATATGATCTCACAATCAGTAAAAGAAAACTGCCATGAATGTAAATAGAAAGAAAAATGATTTTAAGCTGGAAACACGTGCACTGGTACGCATCTCGCGTTCAAGTCTCAGTTTTAAAATAAACATAATATTTATCACACAAAAAGTAAATTCAATGTAATATATAAAGAAAAAGATTTTTACAGAAGAGCACATTACACTGCACTTCCTAATATCAATTATTTCTCGCAGCGCACTATATTTTTGTCGGACAAGGACACCACAAAAGGAAGTGTGGAAGCTATTTACAAGTTAGCCAACTGCAAACGAACGAATGCCAGAAAGGGATTCTAATGGGCTCAAGGGCACGACGACCACAGAACCTTCAGTTATGTTGCCAGCACTAGCTGTCACTTTAGCTCATCCTTAGGAAAATCGCTCTATATGCATGGTACGGTTTAATATCACGCATGATTCCATCCCCCCTTCCAAACTGCCGAGATCAACAGTTCGGACTTCATGAAGTTCACCCGAGTAAGGAAAATATGGCTCGCAGTACCAATACAAACAAATAATATTATAGGCTTTAGTTGTGGCTGTTGAGGTTTTACGAGTTTGACACCCCTGACCTATAATGTCGCATTTCTCTGACGTACCGACAGTACGGAATTTTATTATCAAAGAATTGTGATGCCTTCATCAGAATAGGCATTCCTGTGGTGCTCGGAATATACAAAACAGATAGGTTTAATTATTTACTTAATGGGATTTTCTCAGAAAAAACTTAAATGAGGAGTGAACCCAGTCCTGTGTCCTCAACTAAGATCACAAAGCTGTTTAAAATTTTCTGTAGATTAGCTAAAATAAGAAGCAAAATTTCATCAAACAACTTATTTCTTCTTGAAATATTAATTTTCATATAAAGAGTATCAGGCATTTATCTATAACTCCACCCTAAGACACGAACATGAAATCTAGTGGCAGAGCTATTTCGCTCTATTTAGTTGCAGGTGTCAACATCAACAAAGTACCGAGGTTTGTTTTCTCTGCCATGTGAGGTAATATTCGGTGACTTATTGGTTCGTTGATTGATGTGTCGCTTGAAATCAACTGTTAAGGTTTCTACTCCCGCTAAAGTAGTGTAACGTCGTGGGTAGGGATCTACACCACAAAGAAACAGACACGAGTGGGTATTTACAATTTATTTACAATAAATTATGTACAGGAACTAAAACCTCACTCTAAGGCGTTTGTCGGAACTACCTGCCGCAGCCCCCCTCTCCCAACACGCGCCTTGCGGTCGCGCCTGCGAGTAGCCAACTCGGCCGATTCGCAACTGGGCACCTCATGTGCCTCGGCAGACCATCTGCCCTGAAGTATAAGGCATATTTCACCGTGTCCGAACCTCAAACACCTACTCGTACCTTCAGCACTTCCGCGCCAGACGTGGGTGGACACGTTTTGCGGTGTTTAACGCGGGAAACCAGAATCGTTATCCCCGAAGGGTCCTGCGACGCACCTTAATATAGGCCCGACTCACATGACCTCTTACGTCATCTGCCCCCCACGCACTGGTCTTGAAGCGAGTGCCACCGACGCCGCATTGTGTGCCCGGCGTCTATGAACAAGCCCTGTACCCTTTGGGATTTCCGTGAGGGGTGGCCTTTGTTCGGGAGCGTATATTTGTCTCCCTCATCCCCATACCTTGCAACTCAAGAGCAGGGAGTCAAGTATATGACGCTACAGTAGTGAGTGTTTTATACCTGGAGGTGTCGCTAAGTCTGCCTCGCAGGATGGTAATGTCTCAGACCGTTTTACACGTCGACTTTCTCGGTCATTCACCGCCAGGTATCTCCACCAACGGGGCACCGCCGCAACTGAGGGAAGTTTTAATCTTCCGATTGGGGTCCCAAAAAGTGGTACTCTAGGGCATGTAAGTGTAGTGCGTTTAAGCGAAGGGAGAAGATAAGAATAAGTAAGAGGATAGAAAAATCGCGTGCGGTCCCGATTGTAAGTTACGGCGTTCATATGTTATTAATCGGAGGAACCAAGAAAAACTACTGATCGCAGCAGACGGCCGCGGTCGTTAACATTCTCTTCCAAACAGCGGTTGAATTCGATCTAGCTCTACAGCTAGCTAGAATCCACTTTCTTCAGGACTCAAACCATATTATCTCTCGGTCAGAGTCGTTTGGCATATTGGAATGCCACATTTTTTCATGGCTAAATATATTGGAAAATAGTGACTATAGTTTCAGCGTCATGGGTGGAAAAGCTCCAAAGCATCGGATTGAACAAACGTTGATTTTTCGGGAGTATGCCCTACAATTAAAAAAATATTTAGAATAGGATTAAATAAAGAAGATCAAGAAAGAATTCATTTTTACGAGAGTTTGAAGTTTTTGTAGGAAGTTCATTCGCAGGTAGTACGCAAATTTGATGATATATCAACAAACAAATTGAACACAAGTAATTAATAAGTTTCTTACGACTACTTATTTAGATCTGCTTTTACATCAAACTGTTCAATAGTATTTTAACTCTGTTATTTATTGCTAGAAATGGAAAAAATATAGTCAAGGGCAGTCATGAACATAAATCAACAGACTCCTTACCAAAGATGTCTTATTGAACAATACAATACTTATTGGTTAAATAAATTCTCTAGTACGTTATTCTTACGCATATTGCTGAGCTTGTTCAATTGAACGTCAAATCACTGCAACTGAGTTCGGTCAAAGTTCAAAACAGCAGAAACCTCACTGGGCCTAGCACTTTCTGACACGCGGCACTGAGCTGCTGGTCTGCCCGCCGCAGCCACAAATTGGCTCGGGATGAAACAAATTAGCTCGGCAGTTGACGCACTTTGTGGCTGCAGTTTCGTCTTGTTGCACAATTACAACTCGTGCACCAAATCGGGAACGAGCGTTAGGCGTTAAATCGACTTTAGGCAAAGGCCCGCTGATCAGCAGGCAGAGTTTGGCGCCACACACACAGCACAGCGGTCAGCCGCCTTCATTTCCGCATCGGCCGCCCACCAGCGGCAATTGGGCTCAAATCACCGCACGGACGAAGAGGGAAATGTCCAACATCAGGGCACTAGAGATCACATATGAGACACAAATATGCAACTACAGCACACTATTTCTTGTATAATTTGTAATTTTTGCAATTTTTTAATATTGAGTAAGTGTAAGGAAAATTGAATCTGCTTTATTTTATAAGCGTTCTTTGCACAACCGAAAAAAATAAAAAATAACATACTATTAGAGAAAATCTTGTTATTAATATTGAATTTACCGCAAAAATTACGCGAAAACATTTCATATTATCATACAATCGTACCTGACCTTATTTAACTATAAAGCGTTCAAAAATATATTCTTCTTCTTCTTCTTCTTCTTCTTTTTATTATTATTATTATTATTATTATTATTATTATTATCGAGAAAAAACTCTACCTTAAATGTTGTTGTAGAAAGTCGTCGAAAAAATTAAACTTGAGTAGTCTTCGAAAATTCAGAGAATTGAACACAAATGAAACAAGGAATATTTTTATAAGAATTTGTTTCGTCTGAGAAAAACTAAACAAAACATGTAAAGCTATTTTTGAGAAAATTTTGAAAAAAAATGTAGTGTCTCTAACCTTCAATATCCGTTTTAAATTTAATGGAAGTCGCGACTTCAGCCAGCTCTATCTAAGAATATTAATTTTGGTGTTAATCCTGCCTATAGTTTAGTCCGAGCATTGTTCACCGAAGGATATAAGAAGATACAATTTACTATAAATCATTTCTGTTCTGTATCAAGGACCTACAAAACATGGATTATGAGTACACTACGTTTTACAGGCAGTTATTTAATACATGTTGGGAAGAGTTATAAGCAATGTTTCGGTATAACTCACAAATCTGAGTTTTTATGACAAAACCTTTTTGTCGCAGTTACGATACTTTCAAATACCACCTATGTAGTATGCGGGAAAGTAAAAAGAACGATCCTCCAAAAAAATAAAAAAAATAAAATTACTTCCGTTTCAGAATATGGATTAAATTGATTCCATTTCCTATTCAATAAATTATTATTGTAATGAAAATCTCAGTAAATGACGGTTGGTTTCCCTAGTACAAAATTATAAAACTTACGCATCTCGTGTTTGTGAACATGATATAGAAACCTATTATATAATAAAAATCTCGCACCCGGCAATCATGGACATAAACGAACTTTTCGCTATTATAAAACTATTGATTAGGAACAAAATGTTTTATCACGTACGATATTATCCAAGCATGAGACGGATTATAATTGCTTTGTATTGGAAACGGATATTGCTTTGCATGAATTTCAAGTAGTATAGGATAAAGGAAAAAGTCATATTCTTTACAATAAATAATAAAAAAAAATAAATACATAATATCAACACCAGTAAGGGTGAACGTTGAGGCAACGTTTGACACTCACGCGTACTAATGTCTAGAAAGGTCGCGTGTTTCATTTGCGCCAAGAATCGAAAATTTGAGTGAGGTTTGTAACATCGGTGTGTTTATGGTGCCTGCTGGAATTTAATTCAAAGACTTGCAGCTCTTATCAGAAGCTTCTTGGTGTGTCTGATTGATTTCAAGCGAATGTCAGAGCAGCATCTTAGAATAAGAACTACTAATCGCGTGGAAACCTTTTTTTCCTTTCTTGCCCCATTCTCCATTCTTAGAGCTAAGTGATCCCCTACAATCGAATGACTCCATCCCCTCGTCTGGAAAAAGTCCCTATGTAATGTTGGAGATACGCCAAAGCAAAACTGTATGGATTGTTGAGTCAGAAAAAGAACGAAGAGTTAAGAAAATAAACGAACATTTCCCCTATTGTTCTCTGGCTTGAAACAACTTGTCGGCAGATGCCACCGATTCAAAATAACAAATATTTAGCTAATGAAAAGGGAGTATCAAAGCAACAGGCAAGCTCTGAGTATGATTTTAACGGTGTACACAGGTAAAATGTAATTTCGTTTGACACGATTTTCACCAACATACTCTTCAATTGAGAATTGCCCTGTTAAATTAATGTAAAATAAAATGAATAACAAAAGAAGATGAGACGTTTTTGGTAACTCATTATTAATACTTGCTAATATATATGAATTACTATTTACTGGTTGTTACAAGTTGTTTTAAATGCAAGAGTATTAAGTCCAATTCAAATTAATTACGTATTAATATATATTATCAATGTAAGTAATGGTAGTACACTCAAGAACCAAATACTGTTATAAAGAAAGTAAAAAGAGATAGTCTTCTGTATTAAAAAAGTGTATTGTCTTCTGTATTCATAATTAATATGTATATATGTAATAGTCTTCTGTATTCAAAATTTTTTAAAGAAATATTAAAGATTCTATATACATTTATCATAATATAGTGAAAGTTTCACGTCAATGAATGGATTTCTTTCTGAAATGCTACGTTTTTAGTAATTACTAATGACTAAAACTTTATTTCTTCACCAGTGAAATACAATACGTTTTGGCGTCCACTTCCTCAAATATCCTCATTTTTTTTCAAATGTTACATTTACAAATTTGTTTCAAAGATAACACTTGAAAACATGCAAGCATTTTATTACATTTTTCAAAGAGTTACAAGGGGCATCTCTACAACATGAAACGAACAAAATGATTTAGCTAAATTGAATTACAAATTTATGATATACAATGAATTATGAAAAATAAAAATTTCGTAGTTTCGTGATAAAGTAATAATTCAGGATAATTTTTTACTTAGTTCATTGCTCTACTGTCCCTATTGAAAAGCAGAAAAAATTACAAGTGGTTTTATTATTTAAAAATAGTAAATAGTACTTTTGGAGAAGAGTGCTTCATACAAGAAAAACTAGAGGTGCTTCAGAATGGCAGAAACGTTCTCGTAGTAGAGGTTTCTAATTTCATTGATGTGGACTGGTACTGTATAATCTTGCCCCTCATAGCCTGCTGCCATCTATCGACGCCCAAATCCAAATGGTAGAACCGAAATTTTTTTAAAAGAATATTTAAGAAGGCTAAAACCTCGTTCTAAATAGTAATTTTCATTGAAAAATTTGGAGCCGTTTTTAAGAAAATGGCTTTAAGCGTTTCTGTAAATCCGAAATTTGAAGCTCATTTTCACAGAAAACTATTTGAAAATTCGAGAAACTATATTTGACATTGTTTAAAGCACATCAACTCATAAATATAATAAGGTAAAGAAACTGCCTCTAATGTAAATAATACAAGCCTTAAAGACAAGTCAAAAAATTTAATTTTTGTGTCTTTTGAAAAAACAAAAGATTAGAGAAATATGGAGTTTAAGTCATCGTATAGGGTACAGTTGGTCCTATCGCTAGCAGAAATTTAAAGAAAAAATTGGAGTTGTTTATGAAAAAACATTTTTGTTATTTTTTAAAATTGCAAATATTCCTTGCACTATTGCACGAAAACTACTAAAATTTCAAAAAAATCTATATGAACTTAATGAATGAACTATTTATGAATAACAAATTTCATTTGAAGGAAAAAATGATGAATTTTATAGTTGTAGGAAGACGCCGAAAAAATCAAAATTTTGCAATTTTCGAAAATTCAGTGTTATCCGTGAAAATGTGTTTGCGCGTACGGAGGGACGGACGGACGGACGGACAGACGGACAGACGGAAAGACGGAAAGACGGAAAGACGGAAAGACGGAAAGACGGAAAGACGGAAAGACGGAAAGACGGAAAGACGGAAAGACGGAAAGACGGAAAGACGGGCAGACGGGCAGACGGGCAGACGGCAGACGGGCAGACGGACGGGCAGACGGGCAGACGGGCAGACGGACGGACGGACGGACAGACGGACAGACGGAAAGACGGAAAGACGGGAAAGACGGAAAGACGGAAAGACGGACAGACGGGCAGACGGGCAGACGGACAGACGGGCAGACGGGCAGACGGGCAGACGGGCAGACGGACAGACGGGCAGACGGACAGACGGACAGACGGACAGACGGACAGACGTTAAAAAAAAGACTTTTTCGGTATCGGGACCCTAAAACGTGAATTTTCGTAGAAATCTCAAAATCGATTTTCCACAACACTACTTAACTTTCTCTCTACTACGTACATTACTCCGTAAATACGTATATATAAGAGAAAGTAATAACTTTTTGCAAATGTTTTGATTCGAATAAAAAGTTATTGTAAATGAAAAGTCAGTTAAAAGACTCCCAAAAGGTTGGGTATAAAATTCGTTTAGGCTAAAGAATATGGCAGTTTAATAATCATCACATTTTTCTAAGCGATATCGTTATCTACCTCATGAATAAAATTCTTTCGTTATTCTGTAGTTTTGGATAAATGTTTCACTTGTCACCGCCAATTACTTTAATTTACGCCGAGTTATGCACATCATTAAGCTATTGAGACGAATCCTGAATTATATTATTCTTTACCACCCGATACTTTACTCCTTTCCTACGTAATGCCTGGCTTTCATTTCCAAATCTGATCTTCGTCATTTACTTCTTAATGATAGAGGGGGCTGCAAGTTTACTAGATTTTTGTCATAATTATTCTTACATTTCCCATACATTAATGTTGTGATCATTCATTAACAAATACGAGGGGTATTCAATAATTAAAGAGACTTATAGATCTGGAGAAATAAACGTCTTTTTTCACAAAACAGTACTTTTCCTACTCTTCAATATACTGCCCACTAACATTTATGCACTAGTCACTATGGGTTACTAGCTTTTTAACACCGGCTACAATGAACTCTTTATCTTGGTGTTTCAATCAATTTCCCTCAAATGTTTTGACATCTTCGTTATCCTAGACAATTTTACCACATAATACCTCAATCAATGGAGCAAAGAAGTGGAAATCAGACGGTGGTAAATTGGACCTGTAAGGGAGATGAGACAATACCTCTCAATCCATTCTATCGATGGTGTCACAGCTTTGTTGAGCAGTGTGAAGACGGACGTTGTCTTGCTGGAAAATCACACATCTCCTATGATATCCACGACGCTTCTCTCTTATGGCTTGCTTCACCTTGCTCAAAAGCATATTTACGTACCATTGCCTGTTTATTGTACAACGTTCGTCGAAATAATCACAAGAAAGCTCCTACAGCGTCACCAAACACCGTCAACCTGGCGTGTGTGAAGGGCTGCACATTAATGGACCATATCAGGAATGAGGTTATAAGAGACAAATTGGGAATTCCACTTTACAAGTAGAGACAAATACATACAATAATAATAGTAATAATAATAATAGCCGGCCCCCGTGGCGCAGACGGTTACGCCAGCTGTCGTCTGCACCGAAGAGGTTGCAGATTCGAATCTTGAACTTATTTGTAATTGTCCCTTCATCTCTCATCATCATCCTTTCACCTCAGAACTCGTAAATAAAGGCCAATAACCTAGTTTATGAATTGATATAGCCCAAAAGGTTGATCCTTATAATGAATAAAAACACGTTAAAATCTCCGCGAGAAGTAAGACTGGGAGTCGGTGGATAACGTATAGCGTGGTCGTGGATGGCCAAAAATCGCATTAAAATAAGAAATATAATAATAATATTAATAATAATAATTATTATTATTACAAGCATTGTGAAATATTGCATATCTCCACATTTCTCGTAATTGTGTCTATCAATGCTAGTGTGTATCAATGCTAGTCTAGTATTAGTGGTTACGGCCAACCTTAAGTTTCCCAGACTCCCATACTGATTGGACAAAAGGGTGTTGTGATGACACGAAGGATGATGGAGGGGAGATACGTATACACAGACACACACGGGCACTAGAGTGAAAAATACTGGAGAGCGTGAAGCCCCAAATCCATCAGTATACTGTAACGTCACACCCTCAGTGAACGGACATGAGAAACTCCGCCCTCGATTTTAATAACCAAAACATTCGTCTCGATACCTACTATAGCTACTCGCTCAGCCCAGCTTGGCCCGGCCCGGCCTGGCACGGCCACCCTCTCTCCTGACCCTCCCGACAGAGCGCGGATGAATAGTTCATGACCCCGTTCAAGGACCGCCACGTGCCCACACCTCATCGAGGCGCCGCGAAATAGATTCAAAAGATAGATAGATATAGATAGATAGATAGATAAATAGATTCAACAATCTCGTTTTTTTAAGGTTGTAGTATCCAATAAAAGACAAAGATTCTTAAAATGTTTTTTTTATTCTAGACCAGGTACAATTGCTCAAGCGTCGAATCACAAGGAGAATGTACCGTAAGCGAAGCCGTGTTGTCGTATTCCCGAAGAAGTCCCAGATTAAGCCAAGTAGTCGAATATCCGCAGGAGAGTTCCAAGTCCGTCGCACAAGTCGTCGTAGTAGTAGTTCTCCACACTTCTGTCACCAATACACTAGCCAGGATACACTCGCTTACACTGCCGCTCGCTGTCTGCCCTCACGTCGAGTCGGAGCCCTGTTATAGCCCGCAGGGCTATGGGCCCGCCGACTAGCTGCGGAGTAGGGGCGGTGTCGAGTCTCTAGCCGCATGCTCGGGCGTGACGGCCGCGCGCAGACGGGCCCGGCCGGCACGCACCGGTTGCCTCCTTCTCTCGACAGGGGTGGTAACGCTCCGCTGACGTCACTCGGCGGCAGATGCTTTGACTGTGTGCGGCCGGTCACGACAAATGTCGACCCGCACCGCCCAGCGCCAGACCCACCCAGTGCCAGCGGTCAAACAATCGTCTCCTTCACTAAAAATGACAAAACATGCAAAAGATGCCACGGTGCAGCCAACTCTCGCGGGTGGGGTAGCACGGCTGTTAACAAGGCGGAGTACTCTTTACCTTGGCTCGGACATGATGGGCACGTACATGTAAGGCACCGCGATTTATCATGGACACCCGAGCGAAAGAGCAATCGTCCGACTCTCTCATAAAATTGCAGGAGCCAAGAATTCGTAATGCACACATGCCAGTCGGCCAAGGTGCTCTTTTGCTAAAGGAATTATTTCAAAGATTGCCACGCATGTAGTGGTGAATGCCGTTAGGGTGCAGCAGCGTCAAATTTCACCGACCGTGGAATGAAGCATCCCCCTCGCATAGGGCCGAGCTGTAACCTTCGCACCGGAAATGCAACGGAAATTCTTTTGTGCCGCATAAACTAGCGCACCATTGGCTCGAGTGTCGCTCCACCACCGCTCCCGATAGCTGATTTTAAGCAATCAGGGCGAGGCACTCGGATCAGAGGAGGGGAACAAAGTCTTCGTTTTTGTCGCATATGAGGTTCCAAAAGGGCCTCCCAGCTCCAACTTCGAACTTATCACTTTCATTTCGAACTTTTACTGAGGCTTTTACTTCGAGTTCGTACTTTTCACTCGTGTCTCAAACGTGCCTTCTAAATCCGCACTTAAAACTGTGCGTTCGAATGATGAACTACTAGAATGTACTTGGGGCATCAAAGATGCACTCGCAGTGACTTGCATCTTGAACTTGCACGTACGACCACTTACGTCACAGAAACGCTCCTGTATTGATTAATTTCTGCACTTAACTTGTGCTTGGACTTCCATCCTTTGAGTTCACCGTAACATGTGCTCCGACCGACACTTTGCGTTCTCGCCTAATTCGGGAATAGAATTCAGCTCATCGCCACGTTAGCGTGATATCGTCGACGCCGTAAGTCCTATGGTCGTGCTCTGTCGCCCGGTGTCTGGACTGACGCCCGTGTCTGGGCGAACGAGGAAGCGATGGCAGAGGTGTGCCCGCCTCCCACCGCTACCCGCTCCGCTGGCGCCCAGCCGCCCAGAAAGGAATTCATCACGCCAACAACAGTAAGAATTTTGTAAATGACCCGTAATCGGGTCTCCATCAACTTCTTTTCCCCGCTGAGGTGCAGAGAGATTAACGAAGGAAGCCGAGAGGATAGATGCCACCAATACGGCATGTCATTGTTGCGACATAATAATTGTTTCTTTTTTGTTGTGCACGTGATAGCTTCAATTAGGATTGTAAGCTGCAAGAACTAAATTAAAACTTGTAAAAAATTCTTGTAAAATTATTCATTTGCATGCTCATTATCATTTTAGTTTTTAATTAAATGTGTTGTGAAATTTATCTTACGTGTTTTATAGAACATGCAATCCTGCAGCCAAAGAAGCGCGGTAGGTTACAATACCATCAACTGTAAGAGTAAGACATGATTGGACAGTAACGACATTAGCCTTTGCAGGTCTCCTACTATTCATAAATGTTATCTCGATTCTGGTGAAAGTGTGAAGTATCTTCTTACTTTAATTCTTTTTCACATTTTTTAACTTGGAGGAAGTAACAAAATGAGACATGTTTTGACCGAAAGCAAGGTATTAATATTTATGAACATCTGGAGGCTAACTGCGACTGGCATAGCTTATCTTGTTAGTCCCTGAAGCCCTTCCATTGATGAAATCTCTCCGCCCTCTGTGACGCAAATGTCGATTACTGAGGATAATTCTCAATATACGATTTAAATTTCAAACTACGAAAATAGGAAATAAATTCCATTATTACCCGGATGCAGCAAAGGGTCGAGACAGGACACGCTTCAGTAGGTTTGCAGCTCTAACGTCTGGGCGCAGGAGGCGCACTGCTATCTAGACTGCTCATATAGAAGTTTCGGATCAATCTGCATCCGGACGTCCGCTGCGGTGGCCTGCCTGCCGCCTTTATATTTTTTATCTAATGAATCTATTTCACCCATCAGTGTATGCACCAGTAGCTGCGCGCAATCGTTGATATCTTCAATAAGTTCACCAGTCCGTGGTTCTCCACTTATCGAACATCGCCGTCCGTTCGCCTCTCACCCCCACTTTCTGTGTATCTGTATCTCTGTGTGTGTGTGCCTCTCTTTGTGTCTTTGTGTGTGTGTGTGTGTGTGTGTCTCACTGTGTCATGTGTGTTTTTCCTCTCTCTCTCTCTGTCTCTCTCTCTGAGTCTGTCTTTCTCCCTTTCTCTCTGTATGTCTCTCTGTATCCCTCTGTGTGTGTCTCTCTGTGTCCTTTTCCCTCTCCTAATTTCTCATTGGGCTGTCTGGAGAAACACGAGGCCACGTCGTCATCGGTAGTCCTGATGCCAGAGCACTCCAAATGGGTTACTACTAACTTCCACACAGTATTGGTTTTAAGTGAGTTAAAAAGCGCGAAAGTCCCACAATTCTGTAAGTATAAAGCGTACGGATTATTGCGGAACAGAGACCGTTTTTCAATGTTTTACGTTCAGAGAATTTCGTTGAAAATTCTGCCAATTTCAGATTTCTCCACCATTGTTTTTAATTATATTCACAGCAATTAATTTTCCATTGTTGGCAATTTATAAATTACAATTTATAATAGTTTTACCGTCATTAATAGTTATATTGAAGTGGACATTTTCGCAATATCACAGTTTGTCACTCCGAGGTACAAAACTGTTTCAGCATTTTCAGACATAATTTCTCAATAAAATTAAGGGGATTAATTTCATTGATTTTAATGCAACATTTGGAACGCTGTTTTTAAAAATGAAATTGGCAATGAAATCGTGGCTGTCAATTTAAAGAAACAATGTATGAACAACATCTTTTATTCCATAGTTTGCCACTGGCATTGAAATAAAGAAGCCAAGGAAACATTTGAAGAATTAAAAAAAAAAACCTTAGTCCAAAAAGTGGGATTTTGATATGATAGAACTGTTACTAGAAGTTCATAGCCGCTATCTACTGACTGTATTGTAGTGAACAAAATCATCCTGTATCCATAGTTATTAGCTCCAAAATTTGAGTGATTTTATTAAAAGAACCATAGTCTTGATTTTTTGGTGAAAGAATAATAGTCCTTTAAATGTGAGTTTCACAGTGAATATTTTCAAAGCGTAGTGTTACGTTCCAATATAAATCTGGCTTACTGCATTGTTTATGCCATTGCACACAGGGGTCTCTTGCAGCACAATATTTTAGCATTAGTTTTAATCATGTACGAAGGTGTAGTGTTTAAAACCGTTTGTGCTGGTCAATTGGAATCGTTCCTAAACGGCAGTCTTTCGAGGGGCCCTGTCCATGACATCATCTGCTCTCTGCTTCTCTCGTGGGTGGTGAGCTGCCTGCGGGCACAAATTTCAGCAGCTTTAAGCTTAGAAGCGGTCAGCTCGCGGTTCTCCAGTTTCTCCACGTGGCTCAGCTGACACGTGCGTGCGTGTGTCCACGGGGTTCATGTCCTCTCCACCAATGCCAGTCATAAGATACGCTGACCGAATTGACTGTAGCGCACCACTGAGTCTTCAAAGGATATCTTTACGGTCCACCACTTTATATTCATACAAAATCTTGCAAGAACGCACTCCTGGCGACTTCAGCGGAAATCAGACATTTTACTGTTTGGTGCAAAACTCAATTTGCCTAGCGCAACCTGTTGGAAGACGCTGCTCATCAACACATAATTTGGAGTTGCGACTCTGGCGCCACCTCCGTCATACAGACTCTTGCTGCTTACGGAAATGGTTTGATCCAACGCTTTTAGGCCGTCATTCACCGCTGCACGGAAAGTCAACAGAGCTTCAACGGAGAAGTGACCGGTCTTTTATTTTAAATTCATTTCTCATGTATCAGAACTAATTCTGCCTTGAGTGGACTTCATTTTATAGTAAGTTTCAATTCAATAACTGGAAGGAACTGAATATTTAAAGACAAGTTTTTAATCCAATGGTTTTTTATCACATTATTCTTAAAAATATTTTTGATGTAGATTGATTTTTTCGTGTTTCCGGGCGCGTCAACTGCTTTGGCAATTAGTATCGTTAGTGTAGAGCATGTTTTTTTCGCGGGAGATAGCAGTGATCTTCCCACGCTGGATGGCGAGATCCGGCGCCGACCTACCGTCGGCTAGTGGGGTTCTCCCTAACCAGGACTCTCCCACCAGCGAAGGTGCGACAAGCTGGAACAGCCAAGACAGCACACCGGCACGAAACATGTAAAATCATTTATTGCTAAATAATTGCCAATTAATTGCCACAATTTTCAATTAATTGCGATGTATCTTCGTGGAGAAAACGGATGTGTGATAGCTTGACGTCAAGCCAGCACACACATCAGTTAAAATCGAGGCAGAGATCAACGGAAACCTTCAAACCATTTATTGCTAATTAATTGCCAATTAATCGCCAAATAATTGCCACAAATTGGAATTAATTATCACGTATTTTCAGTCTAAAATAATCAATGTCAATGCCAGTAGGCATGACGCAACACCGAAAATAATAAAAAAATAATGGAATATAGTGAAAACAAACGAGCAAAATCAAATAAAACAAATATCATAATTTAAAAAAACCCTTGACATTAATTAATTACTCAAAACAGAAGTTATTAGTCGAGCCATTTATGAAATAAAGAATGTTAAAAATAGTCATAGTTATGCAACCACGTACGACTATCGAATAGGAAATTGGAGAATACCACTGGACACTAAAAACTAAAACTTCATATATATATTTCAATAATCATTCCATTTTAATGTATTACACCAAAGAAAAATTATAAACGTGGCAATGCAATAAATGAATATTGTTAAAATCGAACTAGCGTTCGATTTTTAACAATATTTACAATCCAATCAGATATATAAACAATGTTAAAACTGCATCAGTGTAATCGAACGAAGCCAGATATTCAAATTCGAAAATGCAGAGAACCAATGAGCACAATCACACAAAACTAACAAGATACTCCATTACCAACGAGTACTATATTTGTACTCGTTGGTACACTCTCGAATTTCCTATTCGAATGTTGTACGTGGTTGCATAACGACACATTTTTTTTTTTAAATGGAGGAGCAATTAATTCGTGTATACAATAAAAATGTAGTATCAAATATCTATAAGCTATGTTCTTGGTTTTTTATTTGATTGTGCTCGGTAATTCTCTATATTTTTGAATTTTCATATCTGGCTTGGGGGGATAACTCTGATGCAGTTTAAACAATGTTTATATAATACACAGAAAAATTGGTAACTTATCTTCTGTGTAGTAAACTAGTTTTGAATGTGTATTTAATTATTCAATAGAATTTAGATATTTCTGGTCGTTGGTACTCTCGAATTTCCTATTCGAATGTGTTACGTGGTTGCATAACGACGAAGTTTTCAAAACAATTTATTTCCTAATGACAAGAGCAATTAAATCGTACATAGAGTAAAAAAGGTATTAAATATCTATAAGCTTTATTTTTGGTTTAATTTGATTGTGCTCGTTAGTTCTCTGTATTTTCGAATTTGAATATCTGGCGTGGTCGGATAAATCTGATGCAGTTTTAACAATGTTAAATGTATTATGTAACAATGTCTTATATATACACAGCAAACGTTATAAATTTATCTTTAGTGTAATAAACTAGTATTGAATGTGTATTTAATTACTTAAAAATTCTTTTAGATATTCGTACTCGTTTGTATTCCCGCATTATCTTATTCCACAGTCGTACGTGGTTGCATAACTACGAAGTTAAAAAATTTAATATTTCATAAAAGAGAGGAGCAAATAAATCGTGTATAGAGTAAAACAATAGTATTATTTATCTTTAAACTATCTAGTTAGTTTTATGTGATTGTGGTTAGTGCATGTTAGTTCTTTGTATTTGCGAATTAGAATATCTGACCTGATTCGATAACTCTAATGCAGTTTTAACAATGGTGTTATAATACACAGCAACATTTATCATTTTATCTTTAGAGTAATAAACTAGTACTGAATGTGCATTTAATGATTTAATAGATGTTAGTGATTTGTGCTCGTTGGTACTCTTGCATTTCCTATTCGAAAGTCGCACGTGGTTTCATAACTACGAAGTTTTAAAAAATTAATATTTCATAGATGGCAAGAGCAATTAAATCAGGTATAGAGTAGAAATTTAGTATCAAACATCTATAAACTATGTTCTGGATTTAATTTGTTTGTGCTTGTTGATTCTCTGTATTTTGAGATGTTAATATCCGGCTTGGGCGAATAAATCTGATGCAGTTTATGAATGTTTATATAGTACATTATTAATTTATCTTTAGTGTAATAAACTAGTACTGAATGTTAATTTAATTATTTAATAGATTTTAGATATTTGTGCTTGTTGGTACTCTCACAGTTCCTATTCGAAAGTTGCACTTGGTTGCATAAATATGAAGATTAAAAAATCATTATTTCATGAATGACAAGAGCAATTAAATCGTGTATAGAGTAGAAAATTAGAATTAGATATCTTTAAACTATGTTCTCGGTTTAATTTGATTGTGCTCGTTGATTCTCTGTATTTTCGAATTTTAATATCTGGCTTGGTCTGATAAATCTGATGCAGTTTTAACAATGTTTATATAATGCATGGCAAACATTGCTACTTTATCTTTAGTGTAATAAACGAGTATTGAATGTGTATTTAATTATTTAATAGGTTTTAGTGATTTTTGCTCGTTGGTAGTTTCGCATTTCCTATTCAAAAATCGTACGTATTTGCATAACTACGATGTTTCAAATATTATTTATTTCATAAAGGCCAGAAGCAAATTAATTTGCGTATAAAATAAAAAAAATAGTATCAAATGTCTACAAAGTATGTTGTTAGTTTTATTTGATTGTGCTCGTTGGTTTTCTTTGTTTTTGAATTTTAATATCTGTCATGGTTGGATAACTCTAGTTCGATTTTTAACAATATTTATTTATTACATTGCCACGTTTATAATTTTTTTGGTAATATATAAAAATGGAATGATTATTGAAATATATATACAAGGTTTTAGTTTTTAGTGTCCATTGGTAGTCTGCAATTTCCTATTCCATTGTCGTACGTGGTTGCATAACTATGAGGTTTTTTAACATTATTTATTTCATAAATGGCTGGACTAATTAACTTTTGTTTGTGTAATAAATTAGTGTCAAGCGTTTATTTAATTATATTTGTTTTATTTGAATGTGCTCTTTTATTCTCTCTTTATTACATTATTTTCTATTATGTTCGGTGTTGCGTCATGCCTGCTGACATTGACATTGATTACTTTTGACCGAAAATACGTGATAATTAATTCCAATTTGTAGCAATTAATTGGCAATTAATGACTTGAGGGTTTTCGTTGATCTCCGACTCGAATTTAACTGATGTGTGTTGCTTGACGTCAAGCTAGAACACGCCCGTTTTCTCCACGAAAATACGTGGCAATTACTTAAAAATTGTGGCAATTAATTGGCAATTAATTAGCAATAAATAATTTGACATGTTACGTGTCTGTGTGCTGACTTGGTTGTTCCAGCTGCACGCACCTCACCAGCAGGGCACCGCCCTAACCGGTACAAGGTCTAAGCTCCCGACCGATCTCCCGAAATATGTGGTAGTGTAGTTCATGTTAGTGAACGTGTGTGTGTAAGGGAAGATGATAGAACAAGGAAGAGGAAGGACAGATCGCGCGCGGTCCGTTGCCATTGCTGTTACTGACTTTCCCTACCAGATTTCCCGCTGCTGATGAAATCACCATATGCCCACACACTGCAGCTGCTCGATCCCAAAATTCAGTATGCAACATTCTTTTGAAAAATGCAGGGTCTGAGTATGAACGTTTGCTAGTATTGTGGACTATTCTACCAAGGTGCACCATTAAATCATACTTCTTTGTGAATATTATCAGTAGGTTCAATTCTCTAGCTTAAAGTCCAGTACCTATACACTTACGGCCAATGAAAAATATTAAACATTTACTTGAAAACAATTTTATTTTGGTATGGAACAGCCCAGCGTGCTCGGTGACTGTCCAAGGTTAAAATACGCTGGTGCCTTGCGAGAAAAATGCAGGAAGAGGCTGCGCTGGTAGTTATAGTTGAGCCTTATCGCTCCGTGCCCCTTTAGCAAACGCTGCGGGGAATATCTAGGAGGAATAAATCGGGTGTGGAAGAAGAAGAAGAAGAAGAAGAAGAAGGCGCGTACTGTTACGTTTTTTTTTCGTGTTTCCGGGCGCGTCAACTGCTTTGGCCATTACTCCCGTTAGTGTAGTGCATGTTTTTTCTTGGTAGATGGGGGTGATCATCCCCCGCTGGATGGCGAGATCCGGCGCCGACCTACCGTCGGCTAGTGGGGTTTCCCCCTAACCAGGCCTCTCCCACCAGCGGGGCACCGCCCCAGCTGGGACAAAGTCTAAGCTCCCGAGGGGTCTCCCGGAATATGTGGTAATGTAGTGCATGTTAGTGTTAGTGTGTGTAAGGGGAGAGGATAGGACAAGGAAAAGGAAGGAAAGATCGCGCGCGGTCCGTGGCCCGTTTGTTAGGGTACTGCTCCGGCATTCCCCTGGTGTTGATCCGAGAAACCATGGAGAACTACCGATCAGAGCAGCCGAACGCTAGAATTCTCCTCCAGACAGCGACCGAATTCGACCTAGCTGAAAAGCTAGTGTCGAAAATTCTGCCCCCGTCAGGACTCGAACCTAGGACCTCCCGGTGAGAGGCGCTGCAGTGACATCTATTGATGCACTGAGCTACCGCTCCCGGTTTTGATGTAGAATTGTTAATTTCTTTTTTATCTTATTTTTTAGTGATTAAATATTTTGTTCTTTTTTCCATTATAGCAATGTCGTTATTTTTGCCTCACCATTTTCCACCCAAATATGCAATACTATACAGCTCAATTAATTATCTGTGTTAAGAGTCACAAAGTCTGCTGGTTCTCCGCATATCAAGCTATCAGGCATACCTACTGTTTTCTTTTTTCACGTATCATTTTTCAAGCTCCTTTGTGTTCTTAATTTTCTACCCGCCCATTCATTACAGACAATTCACGTAAGATATAGCTTATTTCAATCCGACACGAATGATGTTTGTTTTGTGAATGTCGTTTTCTGTACTACCAGTATTTTTGTCCTGTTGTCTAAATTTTGGCAATCACTTGCTAACAGAGATTTGTATCCAAATTTGTCATCAGTGGCAGATGCTAATGTGGAAAACAAAAATTTTGAAAATAATAGCAATGGCGAAGAACAATAAGTTGGTCAATAATATTCTAAATTGATTAAATGTATTAACTTCTTGAATTATTCCTTCCAATGTTGTAATATTGCTGCCCTAATAAATAATTTTGATAATCTAATTTCTCAATTGTTTGTAAAAAGAATACCATAGTCCATACACGCCTTATTTTATAGAATACTTTCCACAATACAGTTCAAACTACACTCAAGAATTCATCAGTATTTACAATAGATTGAGAAAGTGCATAACAATTTTCATGCTTCCTATGTCTACCAAATATGCCATGAAACGTTTTCTCGCTCTCCTGAAAAATTGTTGTAAAGGACTATGGTTGTTTAAAAAAACTTTATTTGATTAAAAATGTACGTCAGCTCTTAAATCAATGCAGTTCCCTATCTCTCCTCAAAGTTCTAATGCGTAAGCAATAGCAGAAATCATCAAAATCCAGAAGAAAGTATTAAGTTCAAAATCCAATCATACATCGGGAATAATAAAAATATCCTAACAACGAGGCAACAATTTCCCTCGTGGCGTGAATGCTCGCTGAGTTCACTGCGAAACAATAAAATTTGTTGCAACTTAAAAACACTCTACAATCATACATTTTGATGACATAAATATGCAAATGAATTCAACCTGTAACGTTTAGCTTATTTTCTCAAATCTCTGGTTTCAACGTTAAGCGCACAAAAGGAATGACGCTGGCTTTTCTCATGCGTCAACTCAGCGCTTCTTGTTACTACGGTGTCATAACACACATCCAGTACTCTACTATATTATAAACATGAGAATTACACTTTTGTGAACATTTCGCTTTCAAACGTTTGGGACGCGTGGAATGGTAGCGATTGTGTCACTACGGTTAGGCTGAAAGATGACTTTACCGCAAGAAATATTCTCTTTTGGGTCGAGTGGCGGTCATGTCATGTTCTTGATGAGAGTTTCTTTTCTTTAAGACTATTCTCTATCTAAATGATTTAGTTTTAGATTAGGGCATGCCGAAGAAGCACGCTGAACTGTTAGGATCAAGATTACAAGGATGTGATCACCTTGAGCGAAGTGCAACTTTCACTTGCCAGTGAAAGTTTTCTGTAAACAGAAAACGACAAATTAAATTTGTCGACACAAAATATTTCATAAAAGCAGTAGGGAAAGACTACGTTTCGCTAAGTATATGAACTAAGAATACGTATAATAAGTATAATTAGAAGAAATATTACTTATAATACTACTATTTATCTCACTGTCAGTGTACACACTGCGTCACAAATGTACCCTTTGACAAGTTATATACAAAGAAAATCAACAGATATAACATATGTGGGTTCTTGTTCCAACTTCCCACTTAACTCTTCAACGGGAAAACTATGCCATTTCAACAAAACTTGGTATACATTATTACTGGAGAATTACGATGGGGAACTTATGGGGGTAAGACGCCCGTAGAAGGATGGGTGGGAATGAAGATATATTTACAATCACATTCATAATACAATTACCACAGCAAGCCTATTTCTTAAGGTGAACTGAGCAGCCAAAGAGGCCGTGACGGGCGAGGGTGTTTAATAAATAATTCTCTCTGCAAATGTAAAAATATTATTCGATCTCTTAAGAACAAGGCTTGAGAGTAAATGTAAAGATATAATTCGACCTCTTAAGGACAAGGCTTGTAACACAAATAAAATATGACGCACCTAGTGATACAAAAGTAAAAGAAGGTGTTTTAATTGGACCTGAAATCCGTGAGTTAATGAAAGACCCCAATTTCGAAAACGTGTTGCGTAATTGTAAGAAGAGCAGCTTGGGGTGCGTTTAAGGATGTTTGTACCGATTGTCTGGGCACCCTTAGAGCTGAAAATGACTCTTACCTTGCAATTAAATCGCATGTTACGAAGTATAAAGCCATGGAATGTCATATTTAAAAACAACAACAATTTTTTACTTTCACATTTATGCATCATTCCGGCTGACCTTGGATCCGTTTGCGATGAACGATGAGAACTGTTTCACCAACAGGTAATGAGTATGGTCAACCAAATTGTTAGCCGAATACTGCTCGAGCGTAGTATCAAAAACTGAATAATCGGGCTACAAGAAAAAAATTCTGAGACAAATGTTTTGAAGTTTGCGTAATTTTTCATTGTTTCTACAATTATTTATATAAAACATGTATTGGTGTTTTTCCACTATACAAAAAAAATTATAAACAACAAAGTATATTATTATTCGATACATTACGGACGCTCAATAGTTCATATCAACATATTACAGTCTTGTTAAACAAAAAATAAACATTTCATAAGTTTATTATTATTTTAATTTTTTAATAAACTTTCAAAATAAAATGGTACGTGATACGACAGTTCTGACGTCATATTTGAATTCCGCACATGCGAATTTCCAAAAGTTAACTGTTTTCCCTTCAACCGCTAGAAAGAAAAACCTTTCTCATTTGTTCCTCAGCGATATCAACATGAATGATGCTTGCTCTTCTCTGAGTCACCGCCGGTGACACCAGCTTCTCTCTGCTGCATGTCACTCTCTGACATTTCCCCGTCCGCAGGCTGGGCCGCAGATGCTGTCGCCACAGCAAACCGCAGATTTGAATTTTTCTCCCCAGGCGCGCTTTTCAGTCCACTGTGCGGCGGCGCCACCGTCGCCGGCGGCGCGGCGGTGACGGTGGCTGGCGTCGCTCCACCCTAAGTTGGTGCAGTTTGCAGACGTGCCCGCAGGGCGACAATCGCGCGGTGAAGTCACGCGGACGGAGTGTGGAGCTAGGCCGGAACAGGAAGAAGAGGAGAGGTGGAAGGGGTTGAAGGAGGGAAGGGAGTTCGAAGGTCGATATTGGAAGGGAAGGGGTGGGAAATGGAAAAGGATGCAGACGGGGCAGGGAGGAAAGGGAGGGTAATAGGGAGGTAGAGAAGGATGCGTCAGATAAGACAGGGAGGAGAAAGGAGAGGTTGAGAGAGAGAGAACAGGGTGTATTGTAGGAGGGACTGGCGGTGGGGAGAGAGAGGAGGGGAGTGGAGGAGAAAAGGAGGAGCAAGCAGGGAGATAGGGGGGCGGATGGGAGATGTTTGGGTAGGGTTGTGGGAAGAGGAGGTGAAAGGAGGACGGAAGCAGTAGGAGATGGGAGAGGAATGGATGAGTGTGGCGCTCTCTAAGTGGGCGTAAAGGGTGAGGATAGGACAATGAAAAGGAAGCAAAGATAGCGCGCGGTCGTTGGCCCGATTCTTAGGATATTGTTCCGGCATTCGCCTGGTGCTGATCTGAGAAAGCACGAAAAAACTACCGATCAGAGCTCTAGAATTCTTCTTCTAATAGCAATTGAATTTGACCTAGCTGACAAGCTAGTGTCGAAAATCCTGTGGCCGCCGGGACGTGAACCTAGGATCTCCCGGTCTGAGGGACTGCAGTGACATCAGTTGATGCCGGTGGAAGGAGTAGGGAGAGGGGAGAGGAAAGCGGAATAAGAGTAGAAGAAGGTGGGAGGGAAAGAGAGAGGGAAAGGAAGGCGGAATCAGAGTAGAAGAGTGTTGAAGGGGAGGAGAGGGAGAGGAAAGTGGAATAAGAGTAGAAGAGGGTGGGAGGGGAAAGAGAGAGGGGAAAAGGAAGGCGGAATCAGAGTAGAAGAGTGTTGAAGGGGAGGAGAGGGAGAGGAAGGGAAGGGAATAAGGAGGGGGAAGGGGATGGGAGGGACGAAAGGGGAGGGAGCGGGAGACAGGATAGGGAAGGGAGAGAGTGAAGGGGCGACCCGCTCGGCGCCGCAGGGCCCTTTGAAGGCGCAGAGGAGACCGCTGGCAACGCGCCCGCAGCCCTCACAAGGCGCCGACCACCGCGCGCTCCAAAGCCCTCGGGTTGCGCGCGGTCCCATTATCCTTGCGGTGGACGCCCTGTCCACGGAACGAATGCGTTGCGCGGAGGTAGAACAGCGCTGTGCAATCGTCTTGGCTCTCATTTACATGTCAGGAAGGAAATGTTGCACCTCTTACCCAATTTAGTTTGTGCATACACACTTTTAACACATATTACTGGTGATTAGATTAACGTTTGCATGCGTCCAAAAATAAATTCACGGAGTACTTGATTTTCAACACGGAACTTCCATTTTGTCAAGAATTTCAACCATTTTACCATCATGGCAATAAACTGCGGCCTGTCTTTGGCTACATAGAAAGGCCTGTTGTTGGAACCTGGAAAGAAATTGCATCATACCCGCTCAACCCCGTTCCATTATTGCAGAGAAATTTGTTTTTTGACGCATAGATATTACACACTATATTTTTAAAATACGTTTGAGATACATGTGTGAGGTTTTCTTTATTCTGTGACACAGACTGCGCTTAGACGAATTAGCTACACACATTCAGAACATGATAGGCACATGAAAAATACGTTAGGTTTTGCAACACTGCCAATGCAAATTAAAATTACATAATTATTTTTATTAACTCGGCGGTGCACGCAGATGATCTGAGAGACCCGAGAAACCTTTAATATCGTGCTTGCTTTCCGTGACTACTGCTTCAAGGTACCTTTTCCTTCCACAGACATGAGTCATATTTCTTTTGCGAAAGTGAGTATTGTTTTCCTTTCTAGAGATGAGACATTCCAAAACTTTGCACGGGTCTCAGAGACCACCTGCGTGCACTCGGGTAATGACTTTCGTTCAGCACTTTACCCAATTTAACAAAATATTATTGCCAAATGTGCAAAAAGTTTATTTATTTGGAGCAGTCACTCACGTTTGTAAAGCATGCAAAGAAGGAATCTTGTCAGTAATGCAAAATATACAAAATGCAATGAAGATAATATTTCAGCCTATTTTATCTTTTCACTTTTGTTAATTTGCATACAAGCCAGTCAATACCGTAATCAACTATTTAAAAATATATTTCATTATCAAAAGTAATATTCATCTTTTTTCTGGTACACTCCTGTTATTATCTGGAACACTCGAAAATATAAGGGGAAATTGAATTAAGGGAAATGCAAGCAGAAGGGGCTGTGAGACCAAGTGCGTGCATTGGAGTAACAGAAAGAGGTGCGTGTGCTTCCGTATTAATTTAAACTGTGTATTTATTACCCTTCCGCCTTAATATTCTCCAGAAGTTTATAATCGATTCATACTAGTATTTTTTAACTTGTAAGTTTTCCTGCACGACGCCGGTGGTGGGTTTCATGTCCTCGTGTTATATCAGGTTTTCTCAGATCCTTACTAGTACGGTGACCATCGAGTCGCGGGAATGAATGACTTTTCCAAAGTGGTAACGAAAATATTACAAATAAGTTTTTAAATTTATAGTTTTGGTTCCATTTAACAATGAAAGATTCATAATTTTCTGTAGATAACTGATGTGTGTGTACTGTAATATAAAATGTTTGCGATCGTTTATATCAATTCAATTGCAACTAGTTTTGAATCTTTATGAATACTCTTAGAAATAGACTTAAGGTTTGAGTTATGACGCGAGTAAGAGAGATTGGACGTTTTTAGTACCGGATGATGACGCGCCAATTTTATCACAAACTCTTCTGTATGAATCAAAATGACATTTTCTGTTCTTAATAACCGTACGGGGGATACAACTACAACTTTTTTATATATTAACAACTTACAACATTGCAAAATCCTTCTCTTCCTTTTAATATGAGGTAAAATAATAATATTATACATTTAGAAAATGTTCAAATTTCAATATTCGGCATAAGCATAACTGAGAAATTGAAGGTTTTAAAATTCTTCAGAATATTTGGTGATATGTGACAGTATTCTAATTGAAGATTTCGAAAATTTCTAATAAAAGTCATATTTTTAATTTTAAGCTTTGTAAATTTGTGGATTTTGGGGTTATTCCACTTCTTTAGTATTTGTTTTCCTTGTTGGATCTTTGTCCTTACATTCTCATTTTTCCATATTTCCCCGTCCATTTTTCCATTTTCCATATTCTGCCCGTCCGTCTGCCCGTCTTTCTGTCCGTCCATCTGTCCAACCGTTTGTCTGTCCGTATGAACGTCCGTCTCTCCGTCTGAACGTCTGTCCGCCTGACAGTCTGTCTGTCGGCCGTCTGCCCGTCGCTCCGTCGGTCCCTCTGTCCGACGAATGTATGTAAACAACACTAGAGCCTAAACCTTGCGCAAGGTGTTTTGGAAATTTAAGAAACCACTGTCTATCGATTCTGAGTCGAAGCCCTGCGATTTTGAAAATCATTCATTAATTTTTGGGGATACTTTACTTTACGCTCTCCGGACATTTTCAAAATTTTCTCAGAAATGGTTGCGAACTTTTTTATTAAACTTCTGGTAAGAATAGAGTAAAATACACTTCTAAAAGTAACATAGGTCCAATTTTCACTGTTAACTCTGAATTTTAGAAATTTGCAAAAGTTTGAATTTGCAACTACAGTATTGAAGGTAGAGTTTTCCTTTAAAAGAAATTTGTTGTCCATAATTAGTTATTTCATTAACATCGTGCCCTTTTTTACTTTTAGTAGTTTTCGCGCAACATTGTGTGTAATATGTGCAATTTTCAAAAATAACAAAATTTTCTGGAAAATGGCTTCAAGTTTTTTCTTTAAATTTTTGGTAGTGGTAGAGTTAATGTAATATACGAGATGGCTCAAAAACCATATTGTCATTGCTAAACGTCTTTCATTTCTTTTTCAAAAATTACCAAATTTAATTTTTTGACTAGTCTCTTACGTCGTTAATATACATTAGCGGCAAGTATTTCACATTGTTTCATTTATTAGTACATGTGCTTTAAATGATGCCCTATTAAGTTTCTCAAAATTCCAATAGTTTTCTGTGATAACCAGCTCAAAACGCCCTTTCAGAAACGCTCAAACGCTATTTTCTCGAAT
Organism: Teleogryllus oceanicus; assembly: GCA_964035755.1. NCBI lineage: Eukaryota > Metazoa > Arthropoda > Insecta > Orthoptera > Gryllidae > Teleogryllus > Teleogryllus oceanicus. The sequence goes on from CAXIVR010000003.1 coordinate 30,564,240, forward strand.
ACGGCTTCAAATATTGTCAAATTTTTCGTACGGATAGTGGTATTTGTACTGTTTAAGATGACATAAATTTACTTTTGCCCAATTTTTTTTTCAAAAATTACACAAATACATTTTTAACATATCTCTTACGCCGTCAATATGCACATTTCTCACAACTAGTGTACATTATTTGATTTGTGAGGGAATGAGCTTCTAATGACGTCCAATGAAGTTTCTCGAAACATTTTTGTGAAAAAGAGCTTCTAATTTTGCATTGACAGTAAAGTCTAAACGCCATTTTCTAAAAATTGTTCCATATTTCCAAACAAAATGTTCCGTGTAAGATGAGGTTTTAGTTTTTTATAATATTTTTAAAGTAATATTTCGATTCTGCCATTAGAAAACCGAAGAATTGAGGATTAAAAAAAAGAGGCACTTTGAGCGGCAATAGATGGTAGCAGGCAAAAGGATGGAACAAGTCCGAAGATCTAGCCCAATGCAAAAACATTAGAAAACTCACTAATACGAGAAAGTCTGTGCCATTATGTAGCACCACTATTTTAAATATATTATTTTAGGTAAAGGCAGATGAGTCTCGATTATCGATCTTGTGACTGCCATTGCAGTTTCTACATTTTGGTGCCTGATTATGATTAGGGCGACTTATCGATGTATGACTATCCGGGAAGAAAAGAGCAACTAACTGAGTGGTTGCAATAATTGTTCTTTGAATGGCCATATTTAAGACACCGCAGGTTATTGAATGGAATCTTGCGTTTTCCTCCTTGCTGTATTTCCAAATTTGCTTGATGTCTCTTATATTGTCTACTGGGTCTTTTCCTGTAAAAATATATGCAACTACTGGGATTGGATTATTTACTTTGTGAAGACTGGTGACATTTATCAGTGACGAAAAGCGTTGTTTTAGATTTTGATATATTTCTTTGTCAGTTATGTATTGGTTGACATTCTTTCACAGGACAGAGATATTTTATTCGACAAGTCTTTGAAGTGAAAACTGCGATGAGTGTGGATCAGATAGTATATGAAGTTTCGAAAGTTAGTGGGTGAATGTCCACATATCTTAACTTTATTGCGTTCTTATTTGATCTTGAATGAAGTTTGTAGTGACGTTAGGTTAAAGTTCTTTGATGATTGCATTAATTTTGTTGATGCCTATTGCGATTTAAATATTTCAGTGGGTCTTTCATTTTACTTATTAAGGAGGTCATTGATGTGACTGATTATATTATCATATGATTGCTTATCAAAATTACTTAGTAGTCCGAACCAATTATTGACCAGAACATTAAGTAACTAAGGGAGTCAGATTTTTTTATTATATCAAGAGGAGTACAAAATATTTTGAGTTCTTGCTCCATATCATTGACTGTCACAGACTTTGTCATTGAGTCTGAGGTAGATGAACTGTTGAAAGTTGGCTGATTTTTTTGATAGATTTGAATTGATTTCGTGACACCAGGTCCGTGGGTTTTTGAATTTTGTGCCTGAAGACCCTTAGAGAGATCGGCAGCAATTCTCGAAAAGTATTGGTTAAAGAGATTAGCCACTGTTGCCGGAACGTTCACATTTATATCGTTATATTTTAAAACGACATTCTCTACGGTTTTCTAGTTGATTTGGTAGTATTTTTATTATATTGCACATTGCTTTTGTTTTATTATTTGATTCAAAATATCCTGATCGTTTTTCATGATTTTAGCCTGCCTTATGACTTTTCGTAACAATGTTTTGTATTTTTTAAAGTAGATAAGGAAATCTTGAGATACGTCATGACGTTTAGAAATGAAAGAAAGAATTCGCTTGTTTTTACAAGATGTCCTAATCCCTTGTGTTATCCAAGAACTGCTTTTCCGTGAAATATTTAATTTTCGTTTTGAAGAGGAAAGCAAGTGTTAAAATGAAATGAATGAGTTGAAAAAAGAATTATATTTGTCGTTTGTATCAGCAGTATTATAAATCGTTTCCCATGACTCCTGCATCAAGTAATCAATGAATAATTTAATTTTACTTTTAGTAAACAATCTAGTCATACGTGTATTATTTATTGTGTCAGTGATCGCATTTCTTATAATGGTAAGAATTTGTGCATCGTGGTCACTGTATCCTAAATCTTTTGTTTCAACTTCATATCGAGTAGTAGTTTTGTTAATTATAATTTGATCAATTGCCTTCATCGAATGTTGTTTAATCTGTTATTTTTTTAAGTTAATGCAAAATATAATCAGCAGTTCTCTTTGTTGGAGGTCTGTAAATGCAAAGTATTATCACTTTTAGTGAAGTAAGATGTACAACAGAAATTTCGAAAATATTTTCAATGGAGTACACATTTAATTCCGCCAAGAGGATAGAATCAATATTATTTCTAACGTAAATACAGGAGCCCCCATACGTAGGACCTTTATGGGATTCTCTCTCTCTCTCTGCAATAAAAGCCTGCGAGGTAAAAGTTTGGAATTTGGAAAATGCTAAGTTCATTAGGAGATAACCAATGTTCTGTAAAGCAAAGAACGTCCATTTGATTTAGATCGCTCTGTAGAGCTGCCTCGATAAACTTAGTTTTATTTGAAAGGGATTGAACATTATGGTGAAGAATGTTTATTTTTTGCAAGTACCTACACGAATGTTTTTCTGCTGCATCTGACTGTAGTTGCTATTTATTTACTACATTTTTACCTCGAGTGCGTGGTCGAAGGTTGTAGTGTGTCCCGGCAGTGACAGGTTATGAGGAATGGGAGAAGCGGGAGTAGGTTCAGAGGAAGAGGCAACAGGGTTCGAAATAAGGGTGGGGGGTGGAGAACGTAAGGAAGGTGAAAGGGATAGATTTTTGGCAGGAGACTGCGTAGGACTGGAGTTGATGATGTATTGTGCAAGCTTGTTACCGACTGCATGTTTTCCAGCAAGGTTCATGTGAAGACCATGCCGGGTGAAGTGTTTTGCTGAGAGGAAATTAATTTCAAAAAGTGTGACATTTGTTTCTCTCAGCTGCTGTTTCAATTGTTGGTTTGCGTACTTAATCTCGCTGCATAGTGTTGGTCTGTTGTACCAGAAGGGCAGAGTCGAGACTACAATGTTAGTATTTTGGCGGCACATTGTAGTTTGTTAACATGTTGTTCAGGTGTAAAGTTACCGCCCAAGTTAATGTCATTCTGCCCTCCTATGATAATGATTGTGTCCTGATTGGTCAGTGTTTTCGTGTGGGTGTCCAATTCTGCAGTCACATCTGCAAACCTCCCGTTAGGTTTAAAAATAGATGAGACTGAGAAATTGGAGGGTAACTTCCTACTGAGAATGGAGGAAAGATGGCGGCCATGACTGTCAGCTAAAATAAGTACCTGTTTTTTAGGCTCAGTAGGAATGTCTTTGTTTTCAAGTGAGCTGGGATGCGCAGCTATACGTGTTTTGGTTTTGACGCGCTTCCTAGCCTGTTTGCGTTGGTTTGTGCATGTACTTGTCGATGGTAGAGAAGGGTGGTGAGGATCAGGAAGGGGAGGAAAATCTGTTTCATAATCTAGAACACTAAATTTGTTTTGAGTTGTGACTGGATGCGGCGTCTGTGTCTTTTGTACAGTCACGGGCGTACAGTTGATATTATTCGCAGTGTTGCCGACTTGTACCCAACCGTCTGTGTAGAGAACGACCTCTTCCAACCTTCGGATATGTTGATCTAAATTATTGCTTACGTGTGTGAAGGCTTTCAGAAGGTCGGCTTTGAGAGTGTAGAGAGTAAAAAGAGTAGAACGAGCAGTAGCCATGTCACGAATGCGTTTTAATGTACGTGATAAAAATTGAAATAAATACAAGAAAATCCAGATAAGAGCAACAAAAACCTAGCTTTGTATTTTAAAAGTGTTAAATTGATGTGTATTAAATAAATTAAAAAGCAAGATTGAATACAAAAACTAGAAGGTATGCTACACACAAAATCTAATGGAGCTAGTACTTACGAAATTTGGCAATGTGGCTACGTAGAATTTCGTCAACTTATGCTGCAACTGTTTAATACAATCAGTAGATTATACTTTACCGTAATTAGATAAAAGATAATATCTGAAAGTTTGTCTTCGATATATAGAATAAGATTTGAAACAAATTCACTTTGATACACCGTCCTCGTAACGTTGAAAAAACGGAATCGTCACTTGTCACAGAAATAGAATAAATCTTTCAGAAAATTAATAAGCACGGTGATTTAATATTGGAAATAAATTTAACTGTGAATAGATTTAGACACTTATCACCACCTCGTAAATTTGAAGTTCGTTGAGGTTTGAATGTCCGTTTAAAATTCGTAATCTGTTTGTCTTGGTTATAGCAAAAAATCAGTTGAAATTATATTCTCAGCTAACCTGCAACAAGTAATAAAAGCACTTAAAACACACTAGGCACAGTCAAATTGCTAAAAGTAGTAGATATTCACAAAATGTGAAGAGCACAACCAGATGCGTCCGTCTCGTAAGATGGCGTCAACCAGTCCTCCCCTTTCTTTTTTCTTTCTCATATTGGTTATATTGATGTTATATTGACGGGTGATATTCTCCATCGACCCCTCTATTACGTCGCGGTTAAATTGATTATGTTGACTTTAACTGTTATTAACAGTGAACAATGCGGCACTTAAGATTTCGCTTGCAGAAGGGTCATAGCTGCACGTCATCAGAGCCAACATTACGTCGATGCACTACACCGATTTGCACTTCACTGGAATTATTTCGAAGAACTGGTTACAAGGAGCCTTGTATAGTTCACTTTACTAGTTTGTAAATTATTTTCGTCACAATGCGTTGCGTTAGTTTCTGTTACTCCGGTAACTAGAGAAGCGAACTTCGTAGTGAAGATTTTATGCAGCAGATCTGACAGGTTTCACAGCAGAGCTCTGACTACCTCTCGACCACCAATCGGACGGAGTATGTGGATTGTAGTAATGATATGTATTGTAGATTGATTGATTCTTGTTTATTCAAGAAATAATGAAATTTCAGCATTTATTTCTGCTTCACTTGTACGCCTTCTAGCACAGTATACTCGTATGATATATTAGTGAGTAATTTACAGTTTATTTAATTGAAAGCAGCCTACTAATAGATTTTTGTGAAAAGACACTGGAGTTAAATCCTATTTCTGGCGCGACAAATTTTTCTTGGTAGTTATACTTGAGTCGTTTGTAGTACAGATTTTGTTTCTCAATTGTGTAAATAATGAATTTTTAATCATTGGTATAATCAGTATAATCTGTGATATTTTGGTATAACTGCGAGAAGATAGGATGAAAATTGACGGAGGTTGGAGTGATGAGGAGCCGACTTTGTAAATAGATATTTTGTGCACGCACGCACACACGTGCACACACACATATACATATATATATATATATATATATATATATATGTATATATATATGTATATATATATATGTATATATATATATATATATATATATATATATATATATATATATATATATATATATATATATGTATATATATATTATATATATATATATATATATATGTATATATATATGTATATATATATATATATATATATATATATATATATATATATATATATATATATATATATAAAAAAGTTAAATTTTCAAATATATGAGTATATTTCAAACTTGAATTCAAACAACTTTCAACTTTCTTTACAAAAAATGACAGCGCATAAATCACTTCTTTGGCATAAAAAAAATACACCTTTCATTTGCATTTGTTCATTTTCCATATCGTTATTAACTTCTACTAAACTTCAGAACATGTTACAAAATTGTTTGCGTGATTTATGACTTTCAAGCTTTATTTATTACCCTCTGGCGCTTCCTTTTAACTTTATATATTGCTCTTCCTTTTACCAACACAAATTTATTATTTCCTACAGTGTAATTCTACATGTGATGTTAACCTTTTCTCTGAAACACGAAACCTAATATTTGTAGCGACATAAATCCCACTGCCGTAGTATATATTTTGACTAATATTTGATTCACATAGCGCAATATTTATTTCACCGCTGTTATTACTACATAGTTCTCAGTAAAACACCACACAAGTTATATTAAAGAATGTCATGCGTGGAGATTTTCCGCGACATCCCGAGTTCCATTACGCTACGTCCACCTCGCCCTCGGAGAGAACCCGAGAGGCGGACAAGGGCGGGAAAGGACATAAAAAGGCAAGGACGGAAGGGAGCAATAGAAATGAGCAGGGACGCCGAGGAAGCGGGGAGCCGTGGAAGAGCAGAAAGACGTGTTAAGGTGCGGGGAAGACTATAAAAGATCGAGAAGCACTGTAGAAGTCAGGGAAAACTGTAAACAGCAGAGAAGACTGTGAAAAAGCGCGAAAGTTTGTAAAAGGGTGGAGAGAACTGTAAACGATTGAGAGGATTGGCAAGGGCAGGGAGAATTGTAAAAGATGGGGAGGAATATAAAGGGCGAGAAAGAATATAAAGGTCGACCATGATATAAACGGCAGAGAATTGGGGAACCGGGGGAAGGAAAGAGCGATAACTAAGAGAGGACGGGGGAGAAAATGCCATTGCGGAAGGGGGCGTAATAAGATGTAGGGGCATGGGGAGTTACAACGTAGCGTGGTGTGGCGGGGGCGTGGCGGGGCGCAACTGGGTGTGACGAGGCGTGGCGGAGCGTGGCGGGACATGGCTTAAGGTGGCGAGTGAAGTCGCGGTGAACCTGGACAGGTCGTTATCCCCCCAAGCCCACTGTACTCCTTGAGCTCGCCTCGGGCGCAAAGCGATGTTGCCCACGCGCTAATCCGGGCGCGCTGGCCGCTCCTGCGATATTAAACATTTACACGTGGAGCGCCACCGCCGACGCAACCACTTGGCTGCCCCAACGCGGCGTTCCTTTGTGTGGCGGCCGCTCCCCCTCCCTTCACTTCACCTGTCCCCCCCTCCGCTTTGCTTCCCCATCCTCCACCTATTGCCAGTACTGCCAATGTGCAATTTCTGGAGACGGGTAAAATCGAATGGAATTTTAACGAATCGATTGTAATTAGTTTTCATTGATAAATATTCTTCTTTCACATATCGACAATTATTGATTCGATTGATACTTGGTCATACACGCTTCACCTATAATAACGTCGGCACCCATATGTTATTTTGCAAGTTGCATTAAGAATGCATGTTTACTTTTCGCCCGTTTAACTATCGCATTCCAATACCATTACCGTACCCGAAAACATCAATAAAAGGTCCAATGTGAGATTCCAAAATAAAATGCAAAACACTTGAAGGTAAAATTGTTATATTCAATATATAATGGTACATGTATTTAGCAATATATTTCATACATTTTCTGCAACTTAGAGCTAAAATAAATTCAGTTTTAGAGGTAACAGAGCAGACATATACTGAACAAGCACTCAAGAGTTTTCTGTATTTGCATGCCTGTCCGCCCTTGGGGACATATAAGGTTCTTATTTTATTTTAAGGGTAACATTCATTGCTGTTCCAAATGTTCAACTGTTGTCTACATCGGAGCTTAGATACTAAGGTACGGTGTCAACTTGTGTATTGGCAGAGTTGGCACGGAAAGAATGATGGAGCGATAGAGACCGATAGAAATCATGATACGATAACACACGGCGATGGTTTCCAAATTATTTTGTAAGCACCTGAAAAGCATTCAAAGAACCAATTTACACTTAAGGTGAAAAAAATATTGATAGTAAATATCCTAAACGATGATAATGTAACACTCCATCTAATTAAAGATAGAGCTAAAACACTAATGGGGCCCATCGTTGTTTTCTCTTCCCATTCGTATGCAACTGAGAACGTTTCTTGAAGCAAACAATAAAAGCTAATTATTACTTATCAGACTAGTCGAAAAAACAAGAAAAGAGAAGACTACTAGTTTATTTTAAAGTTCATATTTTTGTTTCACCTAGTGCTCATTCGTCTTCATTCACATGGCAATACCGCCACTAGTATGGATTTGACGCTGGCGTCTCTCTTCCTCTGTGCTACCGTGTGCATCGTCCCTGCTACTGTTGAAACGCCAGCAAAAGGCATTCTCTTCTCAACCCCCCACACCCCCACTGTAGTGGTCCACGAAGCTTACTCTAACCAGGTTAGTGAGTCCGCGGCCAGATCAAAAGCACGAGGAGTCAGACTGTCTCTGTTTTGCCCAGGCGGACTTTGCATCCCTCGTTGACCTTTTTGCAGTCACCACCCACGCCCACTTACATTCTGTAACCGCGTTGTACCTTCACCACCCCCTCCTAATTCCGTTTCTACAGTTGTTGCCATTGCTGTTACTGACTTTCCCTACCATATTTCCCGCTGTTGATGATACACACTGCAGCTGCTCGATGCCAAAATTCAGTATGCAACATTCTTTTGAAAAATGCATGGTCCGAGTATGCACTTTTGCTAGTATTGTGGACAATTCTACGAAGGTGCACCTTTAAATCATACTTATTTGTGAATATTATCAGTAGGTTCAATTCTCTAGCTTAAAGTACAGTACCTATAAACTTAAGACCAATGAAAAAATATTAAACATTTACTTGAAAACAATTTTATTTTGGTATGGAACAGCCCAGCGTGCTCGGTGACTGTCCAAGGTTAAAATTCGCTGGTGCCTCGCGAGAAAAATGCAGGAAGAGGCTGCGCTGGTAGTTATAGTAGAACCTGATCGCTCCGTGCCCCTTTAGCAAACGCTGCGGGGAATATCTAGGAGGAATAAATCGGGTGTGGAAGAAGAAGAAGGCGCGAACTGTTACGGATTTGTTTTTGTTTTTTTTGTTGCTGGATGGCGAGATCCGGCGCCGACCTACCGTCGGCCAGTGGGGTTTCCCCCTAACCAGGACTCTCCCACCAGAGGGGCACCGCCCCAGCTGGGACAAGCTCTAAGCGCCCGACCGGTCTCCCGGAATATGTGGTAATGTAGTGCATGTTAGTGTGTGTGTAAAGGGAGAGGATAGGACAAGGAAGAGGAAGGAAAGGTCGCGCGCGGTCCGTGGCCCGTTTGTTAGGGTACTGCTCCGGCATTCGCCTGGTGTTGATCGGAGAAACCACGGAAAACTACCGATCAGAGCAGCCGGCCGCTAGAATTCTCCTCCAGGCAGCGACTGAATTCGACCAAGCTGACAAGCTAGTGTCGAAAATCCTGTCGCCGTCAGGACTCGAACCTAGGACCTCCCGGTCAGAGGCGCTGCAGTGGCGTACTGTTACGAAAAGCACTGCACGAATAGTCCTGAAATGTATTTTCATTCAACGCTGTGAATGTAAATTCAGATTAATTAATTAAATAAAAGAAATTATGTGAATGAGTCAAACAGATGTGCTGCGACTTTTGAAGTTAATAACATAAAACAAATTCTCCGACATTTACATAGCGAGAAACAGAGAAACCATAACTAAAAATGCAGCATTGGTAGGGGGGATCAGGGG